>OY821519.1:52674219-53304219 GCA_963682025.1 Cordilura impudica
TTAAAATTACGATGGCTACTGAAACTAAAGTCTACCTAATTTAAATTGAAATTTAAAATATTCTAGTGTTTTTCTTAGGCACCAAAAAATTAAAAATTGTTGTTTTAATAAACTTGATGTTTATCTAAAAATTGTTATTTTATTTACAATTTTTTTTAAAATAGTTTAATATAAAGACTATGTTAGAGTTATGAAAAACCTATCGGTTCAATTGAGGTATGAATAGGAATACACTTAAAAATATTTGCAATAAATAATATAAATATTGTATTTTGATTAAATTATGACTATAAATTTTAACGCTTTGGACAAGAAATTCGAAAATAATTACATAAAATCGAAATCGAAGGAAATAAGAAAATAATTTTTTTTTTAACAAAATCTGGGGAAACATTTCTAATTTATTATCAATCATGTAAAAACACCAAAATTGTTTTTTATTCTTTTTTAATTTTTATTATATCTTCTTTACAACTAATAAAGCAAATATTATTTTTTTTTTCAAATTATTACGTTTCTTTCGACAAAATTAAAATTAAAAATAATGCGGAAACACGAAATTGAAACAAAAAGCATTTTCTATTTTTCACGCAAAATCTGTACTTCTTTATTACCAAAAATATGTGACCTAGACCCATTTTTGTTATACCGATAGACTCTGAATTACGTTCTAAGTCGACATAGTTCCGTTTAGCAATCAAAGTATTTATAGTATATTTTAGGCTCTTATAAAATTATTTATTAACAAACCCATTTATATATCTTCTGTGTGTTCAACAAATATTTATATTGCAATTTAAAGAACTTTATTTAAAAATTCCCAATTTAATGAATTTTATTTAAATATTTATAAATTTTTTTATATTTATAGATTAAAAACTATTGAAAAAAAAAATTATGGAAAAATAAAATTTCCTAGAATTTGCACTCGAATTTCCAGCGCTGACCTCCGTAAATATTGATATAAAAAATTTGTGAATATCTAAATAAAATTCATTTGAATGTGAGTTTTGAAATAAAGTTAATTAAACTGCGTTAAAAATATTTGTTGAGCACACAGAAGATATATTAAATGGGTTTGTTAATAAAGAATTTTATAAGACCCTGAAGGTATGGTTATCAATTTTAGGTCATTCACAATTCAACACAGGGCTTTTGGTATACAATTTTTGCAAACACATTAACAAATTTAATAAACACACGCACAGCATAATAAAAACAAATTTATTAATTTATTTTGGTATTTGTAACCGAATGGATAAATCAAATTCTGTTGTAGATACCAAAATGATATAAAGTAATGATTAACTCAACAGATTTTTATTTTTTTTTTTATAATTTTTTAAAAAGAAAATTGAAAATTTTAACTTTCGAAAAATAAAATAAAAAACTTTGAAAATTAATTAAAAACTTTGTAAATGAGGTACGATTGTCTTGGCGAAAAGATTAGGAAGTGTTTGGAGTTAAATTAAATAGCTTGTAACGCTACACGCTTTAAAAAATTAAAAATTAAAAATAAACAAGAAAATTGTAGATGGTCTAGACTGACTATACGATACCCTATACCATGATTTAGAGACCCTATCACTCCGGTCCAACTAATTGGATATAGAAAATTGTTTTTAATTTTTTGTGGCTGGAGATATGAAAAAGTTCATATCGGGTTCTAAATTTATATGGGGACTAGGCCGAAACATAACCCGATCCAGACCATATTTAGTAAAGTCACTAATATTTAGAAGAAATATATACAAACCAAATTTGAGAAAAATCTGTGCAATATTTTTGTTTTTTTAATATAGATTTAAGTGAAGATCGGGAAGCAGCTGTATACGGGCCTATGACTAAGAATTGTCTAATAGGGATTTTTTGGACTACTGATTAATGAATTTAATAAACACATACAAATCCGATTTGACTGAGATCTATATGATAATTTGGATCTTATGGCAATTTATGTCGATTTCATAGGGGTCATTTGTATGGGGACTAGGTCTGAACATGGACCGAATTTCACCAATTTCAATAGCGTTATATACCTAATTTCATAGTGGTATAGGGTATAAAAATTAAAAATTAAAAATTAAAAAAGAAAAATGAAAAACACAAATGAAAAATAAAAATTAAAAATAAAAAATAAAAAATGAAAAATGAAAAACAAAAAATAAAAACAAAAATGAAAAATAAAAAACTAAAAATGAAAAATTAAAAATAAAAAATGAAAACTAAAAAATTAAAAATGAAAAAAGATAAATAAAAAATAAAAAATTAAAAATAAAGAATTAAAAATAAAAAAATAAAAATTGAATATTAAACATGAAAAATGAAAAATGAAAAATGAAAAATAAAAAATGAAAAATAAAAAATAAATAAAAAATGAAAAATTAAAAATAAAAAATTAAAAATGAAAATTAAAAAATTAAAAATAAAAATTGAAAAATTAATAATAAGAAATGAAAAATTAAAAATTAACCAGATGAAATATTAAATAATAAATATTGTTTTAGTGATACATAGATGACGCTTTCTGTTTGATTTTAAAAAAGTGCCATAAAAAATCTTTAATTACTGCACTTCTGAAATAGGTTGACCCAATAAATGGCAATCAATATATAAAATATAATTTCTATAGTATCAACTATATACGGCTGTTTGAAAAGTACGATTCAGTAATTATAATGTGATAGTACATAGGATTACCAAAATTACGTTGACAATAAGTTCTGTTGCCACAACGAAACTATTTTCTGTGTGTTCTTCTAGCATATGTCACACTCTTTTGATCCGATTTAAGTTTTCACAAGATCCGGATCACAAGTTTTAGTTATTTGTCACTCTATTTTTGAAATTATTTATGAAATTAATACCTTGGAATCTAAGTTTATACATATAAGAGTATCCATATCTGGTCTACGGGTTTAACTTTAACTACGAGTATATTTGGAAAATATAAGATATTCTTTTATTTCTATAGTAACAATTTATAAGTATACACAGAAAATAAATTCATTGTGGCTAACGCATTTATTGCGATAAGGTTAATAACCGAATTTTGGCTTGGTTTTGATAACAATTATTTTACCTTAACATTAGTAATTATATCACAATAGAAAATGGTTGACTGCTATTGAAATTCTGATGATAGAATTGAAAAAATTGTTGTTCAACTTTAAAAAAAATTCGGTTTCTGTATGTTACGTTTGAAAACAATTGTTATAGTCTTCATACATATTAAAAGAAAATTAAATCCATACAAGGAGACAAGTTCATAAATCTGGCAGCACTTCCAATTACACATAGCAATATTGCTAGCAAATGATTTCATGTTAATATTTGTAGTTATTGTTACAACAAGAGCATCTTAATTCTTCCGTTCGAAATTTACTCTTCATCATCATGATATTTTTCATAATTTGAATCACTAAACTGTTTTTTACACTCTCGTTTAATCTAGCTCTCTTACGTTATGTTTGCTGAAGTAAATCTTAATTATTGTGAAGGTTATTCGCTGTCTATGAGGGGGAGTTACTTTATTAACACATTATGATCATATTTTAAAGAGGATTAACACTGTTTATAAAGCAGATCCGATGAAGTAGTTGTAACATTTTATATAGTTTATAAATGATTGTAACTTTAATTTAAACAAAGAAAATGAGAGTAATTAATAATGAGTAGAAATGTTTTAAAACAAAAGACTTAAGACACTAACTTTATTAATATCTATGTTTTTAATATTAAGTCTATGAAAACTAATTTAAAGTTAGTATTAGATATAGACTTTTTGACAAAACATTTCTGTATTTCTTTCCATAAAAAATTACATCACCTTAAACTTGTTTAATATACTCGAAGCTTTTCTTCAACATTCTTAATATCAAATGATATAGACTTAAAATAAAGGAAATAAAAAAATTTTAGAAAATCAAACCTGATAATGTAACAGCATTTGCTTGAAAATTTTCAAACACTGTTAATTCTAAACTTGTTAAATAATCGTATATACGTATGTATTGAGCACTTGTAGCTTGTTGTAAACACAACACAAGACTTATAAACAATATCATTGTAATTGGATCAAATTCTGAAATTGCAACTTGACACTAGCTGCATATGTTGACATTTAAAATAAAACGGTCATTGTAAAATATTTGCTAATACATTCTATGGATGGACAGTTAATTTATGTCTGTATGTATATTATCACAGTATGGTCAACAAAGTGATCAAAATAATAAAAAAAATAAATAAAATTGATTTTTTCTTATTGAAATAACATTGCGGCTTTGAGTAATGAAAATTTATAATAAAATTGTGACAATTAGGGTTATACAATCTATTTGTATGTGTTTAGAACGATTTAAGTGATTATGAGAAATATGACAAAAATGATAAAGATAAATATAACATTCACCAAAATTGACTGATGATAAGCTGGATCTTTGACTAAGTCTTCGTTTGTGGAACATTTATGAGCATTTGGTCGAACATACAATTTTTGATCAATTTTATTATCGACCGTACTTTATATATAGTAGAAATATGCGAGATCTTAGCTTTTTAAAATTCAAAATATTCAATTTGTTATACCCTATACCACCATGTGGTTTGGGTATAATGACTTTGTGCTGCTGTTTGTAACTACCAAAAATATTTGACGTAGACCCATCTTTTATTATACCGACCGACTTCAGAATCACTTTCTTAGTCGATTTAGCGATGTCCGTCCGTCCGTCTGTGCGTCCGTCCGTCCGTCTGTGTGCCCATGTGAATCTTGTAATCAAACTACATGTCGCAAATATGAATATATTTTGATGAAATTTGGTATATATGCTTCTACCGGCCATACGATGAACGCTGTTGTAATAAGTGAAATTCGGTCCATGTTCAGACCTAGCCCCCATACAAATGACCCCTATGAAATCGACGTAAATTGCCATAAGATCCAAATTATCGTATGTGTTTATTATATCTATTAATCAGTAGTCCAAAAATAATCGCTATAGGACAATTTTTAGTCATAGGCCCCATTTACAGCTGCTTCCCAATCTTCACTTAAATCTATCAAAAAAAAAAATATTGCACAGATTTTTCTCAAATTTGGTTTGTATACATTTTTTCAAAATACAAGTGACTTTATCAAATATGGCAGGATCTGTCCATAGTTCGACCTAGTCCCCATATAAATATAGCATCCGATATGAACTATATCTGCAGCCAAAAAAATTAATAATAATGCTGCTCAAATTCGGTTTATGCTTATTTTCTATATCGAATTATTTGGACCCAAGAGATAGAGTCTCTAAACCATGGTATAGGGTATCGTATAGTCGGTCTAGACCGACTTGTTTTTTTAAACTCTTTCTTTTAACTCATACTCTCTGTCTGTCTGTCGTGGGTCAACCCCATTCCCCCTTATCCAATTGAGCTGAAACTTGGCCCATAATCTGGTTGTGACTATTGATTAGTGAAGTAGTCACGCACAGTTACGCATAGCCACGCACAGTCACGGAGTGATCAAAATGTCATATCGTCTCATCAGATCGGTCTGAAACTTGGTCCACACACTTGCTGTGAAAAAAGATTAACTTTGACATAGTCACGCACAGTCACGGAGTGATTTAAAACCCATTTCCCCTTATCCGATCGATCTGAAACTTGGTCGATAGACTTGCTGTGAAAAAAAGAATAACTTTGACATAGTCACGCACAGTCACGCATAGTCACGCACAGTCATGGAGTGATTTAAACTCCATTTTCCCTCAGCCAATCAATCTGATACTTGGTTTATAGACTTGTTGTGACCAAAGATTGATTTCAAAGTTGTCACGCAAAGTCATGCACAGTCACGGAGAGATTCAAAACACATAAGCATAAGGAAAGAAAGAGTTTTAATAAAAATTTGTTTTTATGGGTTATTCCTGGTTTTCATTATGTCATTTCCAATTGTAATTGTTTTCATTTATTGTCAGTTGTATGAAAACGGGTTTTAATGTCTTGTCATTTACAACCCCTGGCAACATTTGAGATCTGAAATGCAATTGCCAGCATGTTGGCAATTTGTTTGTGTTTGACAGCCGGATTTTTTCTTCGTTTATAAGATGTAATGAATACGTAATGAATAGAAAACAAGTAAGAAAATTATAGTCGGTCTAGACCGACTATATGATACCCTATACCATGCGTTTAGAGACCCTATCTCTCAGACCCAACTAACTGGATATAGAAAATAAGCATAAACCAAATTCGAGTGGGATTTTTCTTAATTTTTTTGGCTGCAGATATGAAAAATTTCATATCGGATGCTATATCTATATGGGGACTAGGCCGAAAAATGGACCGATCCTGACCATGTTTGGTAAGATCTCTTGTATTTTGCAAAAATATATACAAAAAAAAAATTTGAGAAGAATCAGTGCAATATTTTTCTTTTTTGATAGATTTAAGTGAAGATCGGGAAGCAGCTCTATATGTGGACTATGACTAAGAGTTGTCCAATAGGGATTATTTTTGGACTACTGATTGATGGATGTAATATATACATACAAACCCAATTTGACTAAGATTTGTATGATAATTTGGATCTTATGGCAATATATGTTGATTTCATAGGGGTCATTTGTATGGGGGCTAGGTCTGAACATGGACCGATTCTCACCAATTTCAATAGCGTTCATCCCATGGCCGATAGAAGATAAAATACCAAATTTCATCAAAATATATTCATAATTGCGACCTGCAGTTTGATTACAAGCTTTACATGGACACACAGACGGACGGACGGACGGACATCGTTAAATCGAATCAGATAGTGATTCTGATTCGATCGGTATAATTAAAGATGGGTGTAGGTCAAATATTTTTGGTTGTTACAAACAGCAGCACAAAGTCATTATACCCAAACCACATAGTGGTATAGGGTATAATTACGAGATGTCAGTTGAGGCAATTGTTTGTTGTCAGCTTATATGACATAGTGAAAACCAGGCATTAGAGTATTTTATTGTTTATTTGAATTTCAATTTATCTACATTCATAACATAATAAGCAAATTTTATGAAAATTTAAAATGACATTTGTAGATGTACTTTAGGAATTTCAGCTACAAGTTCAGAAAATTCTTCGGTTTAACAAGATATATATATATTTATAAATATTTTTAATGAACATAATACGTTATACTTAAACTCAATTTAGTAAAATTATTGTTTACGTTAATTACATAATTTTAAGTAATATAAGTTTAACAAACAAGGTTAAGATATTCTTACAATATTTACATATATATCTATATATATAAAAATTAAACGCTATGCCTTAGTCTCGCTAAAACTTGAGAACTGCTTGACCGATTTGTATGGTTTTTTCGTATTTTTCTTCAGAAAAGCCAAAAAAAATAATAAAAAAAATCTAAAAAAAAATTTAAATTTGCTTTTCATATGCAAAAAATTACTTAAATACGATAATGTTTTGACTGATTTGAATAATTCTTTTTTGTTTTTTTTATTGTCTAATCGCGGAAAAAGAACGTTTAGGAAAGCCAAAAAGAAACAACCTGATTTTCATTTTCAATCACCAAATTCATTGGTTTGATTAAATAAACCAATTAACAACATTTTTATATGAATTAAGCATGCTATTCAAATTTATAATTACATAATTTAAACAATATGTTTATGATAGGGCGTAATAATCTCAAAATTATGATTGGTTTGATAAAATGAACCAATTTACAATATTGTTATGTGAACTAATTAATTAAGCTTATAATTACATAATTTTATGTTTGGGCGTAATGATTGGGCGTAATAATCTCAAAATTGATTTAGCTGTTATTGTTAAATTAATTTATTTTATATTTGTTTAACTTTCCAATAAATAATTATCTTCAGAGTTGTTCCCTTTTGACATTTTACGTACATTTGTTGTCATCTAAGCTTTCAAATAATCATGCAAAATCATGTTTAAATCAGTCTTATATCGGCAATTTAATCTACCCAAATGATAATTTCTAAAGTGTAAAAAAAAACAACAAAAAACAACAAAAAAGAAGTTGTACAAAACATAGAAATATAAACAACAGTAAACAAGTAAGAAAATAATAGTCACTCTAGACCGACTATAAGATACCCCATACCATGCGTTTAGAGTCCCTATCTCTTAGGCCCAACTAACTGGATATAGAAAATAAGCATAAACCAAATTTGAGTGAAGCATAAACCAAAATTTGAGAAGAATCAGTGCAATAGTTTTGTTTTTTGATAGATTTAAGTGAAGATCGGGAGGCAGCTCTTTATGGGGCCTCATTAATGGATTAATGGATCTATATGACAATTTGGATCTTATTGCAATTTATGTCAATTTCATAGGGTTCATTTGTATGGGGGCAAGGTCTGAACATGGACCGATTCTCACCAATTTGCGACCAGCAGTTTGATTACAAGGTTTACATGGACACACAGACGGACGGACGGACGGACGGACATCGTTTCATTTGGACTACTGATAATGGATGTTGTACTGATAATGGATGTAGATCTATATGATAATTTTGATATTATGGCAATTTAAGTCGATCTCATAGGGGTCTTTTGTATGGGGACTAGGTCTGACATTGATTCGTTTTTCACCAATTTCAATAGCAAGTCAATAGAAGCTTTCGTACGAAATTTCATCAAAATATGTTCGCTAAATCGACTCAGAATCTGATTCTGAGTCGATTGTATAATAAAAGATGGGTCTTGGTCAAATATATTTGGTAGTTACAAACATCAGCACAGAGTCGTTATACCCTGACCACATAGTGGTATAAGGTATAAAAACAGACGAGTTTTGGAAAACTGTACTTCGGATAGATTTTTGCAAAAGGCTGTCTGCAAAGTGAAGACATTGCGTTGGGGCTGGGAACTGTTCCAGCGTAATTACAAAGTTTAGTTGGAAGAAGATTTTGTTATTGTATGTAAAAGTTCTCAAGCAGAAGCAGAACATTGCATCAAAGTTTCGGAACAAGTCGAAACAACACAAGCAAAGCTAGAAAACAGAGAGCGTAGCAAGTGGTATCAATGATAGGCACTGATTTTGATGCGTCAAAAAAAAAATAATAAACAAGTTTTGAAATAGATCGACAGCTTTTTATCAACTATACGCCAGAGGAAGCCTTGTGCTGATACTTTAGCTACTCGTTTGTCAATTATGTAAATCCTAAAGACCTTAAACAAAGAGTTTACATCTCTGTTAAAAGTGCACAAATTACTCTTCCGCATTTGGATGACATACCAATTCCACCGCTTCCAAGTCCTGACAGAGAAACTTATTTTTATATTGCAACAACGGATCAATCGGATTACACCTATGAACCAATACCAGGAGCCGGCCCATCGAACAAAATAATTCCAACATAAAATCAATATTCATGTCAAAATTAGATACCTTTATTTAATTGTGAATAAAAACGAAACGCGTACATCGATTTTAATGGTCTATGTCTCATTTTGTTTATAGGTTATGTAACTTTACGCGAAAGTAATAGGACTTGACACTTTTTTCCGTTTTGAATTTTTTATGAATAAAAAAAAATTTTTATTTTTACGCAAAATATATTTTTTTCTTCATACATTTATTTATAACTGCGAAACTGTTGATTCTGTAGCGAATATTATATGAACAGATTGAAGGAATTGTAATTCTTAATTTTTTAAGTTCAAATCGATATATCTCGATTCCTAGGCGTGACCCAGCGAAACGGCGGGACACGTATAACTTATTTTAGACCGATATAACTTTCCCCGGTGGTTTCATCTCATCCCGATCATTGACCCCTACCATTTGTAGCACAGTGTTATTATATTGGACCTATACTATTTTTGCTATTTATTAATTACTGTTGTGTGTTAATAAATTTGGTGATGATGTGAAAATTTTCCTAAGTTATAAAAAACTATCTGATCAAACATACCTCCGACAAGATTTAAACAGTTTTTTCATGTGGTGAAAATTCAACCTAATGGATTTATATATAAAAAATGTAAACGTTTGCGCTTTTCTAGAAACTGTAATGCCTGGGAAACTACTCTTTAGGTGCCTGCCAGCTGGAGTAGGTAAAGGAATTTCTTGACCTTGTAATCTTGTTAGAAATAAAATAAATTTTGTACAACATATTACGATGAAAATCAATAAAGCTTATGGGGTGTTGGCTTTTATTAAGCGATGGAAAAAGAATTTCATAGATCCATTTCTTACGAAATAGGTATATGTTTCTCTTGTAAGACCTTTTCTAGAATACAGTTTCGTCTGCTTTCGAAGTATATATTTCAACCCTGTTGATGATTTTCCATCTCATACAACTCGTCTTGCTCAAATTAAATTGCCTACATTAAAAAGTCTTGAGACTATGCTGAATGTTGCGTTCCTAGCAAATCTGATAAATGGTGATGTCTGCTCTGGTTTTCTGCTCAACAATATTAAATTTAATGTTCCACAACGATCAACACACTCTTTCACCACATTATCTCTACGTGCGAACAACTTTTATGAAAACATTTTATGAAAATATGTAAAAGTTTTAATGAATATATGTCTTTATTGATTTATCTGTAAATACCCAGGAAAAATTTCGTAATAGCAGCTCATTGATTTTTGCATTACCAATAATGACCTATCCCTGCCCACTGCATTACTTCTAAAGTGAAAATAATGAGTTCCTAGGCAACTAGCTACCTCCAATGACATCTCCGTGTTATAATAATGGCAAACTTCAACCAGTTACTTCTTGTTCTAAAACCTATTATTTGGTAATGTTTTATTCCTAGGTATTAATATTTTTAAACAAAATAGTATTTTATTTTTGAATACTTAATTAATATTGTTGTTTGTAAATCACAATTATATAATTACTTATACTGTTTGTAAGGATTTATTTCCATAGACTAACTAAATAAATAAAAAATTAATAAATAAGTTTAAACAAATTATTTCAGTTGGTTTCTTATTGTATTACTATTCCGGGAAAACTGATTTCTTTCCTGTTACTTACAATATAGATATATTCAAGTCAAATATCAGGGGACATCCCCTGAGTGTTGATGTATACAAAAAAAAATTTATTATAATTTCGAGGGCGGATCAATAAGTCCGTGACTTCTCGAACTTCCCTCGTAGTTATATGAAATGCAACACTGCTCCCATCAAGTACCACCTGTTAATAGACTACTATAAAATATTCAGCAAGTTCTGTCATTTACTCTGCGTTTAACAGCTGTTCAAAACATACAACCTCGTGTTTTTTTTTTTTAATGGAAAAAAGTGAATTTCGAGTGCTCATTAAACATTATTTTTTGCGAAAAAAAAATCGTCAATTTAAACAAAGAAAAGCTTGATAAATACTATGGGGACTCTGCACCATTGATTTCAATGGTAAATAAATAGTTTACTGGCTTTCATTGTGGTCGCTCAAATACAAATGACGCTGAACGATCTGGATGGCCAATTGAGGTCAATACACCCGAAAATGTCGAAAAAATCCGCGATATGGTTTTGGCCAAACCTCTGGACCGATCTTCCTGAAATTTTCACAGCATTTAACTGGGCTTCTGGCACTTTTTTTCGACCACGCCCACTTTTACGCCCACCTTTTTAAAATTATGTAATTGCTCCCATATAACATATAATTAACAGATTTACTTCAAATTGTATACACATTATACTCCAGGCGAGGCAGAAATAAACATTTCGTACGCCTCGCCCCCTTTCACGCCCCTTTTCATGCCAAATTTTGTTTGAAAGTTTTAAACTTTTTGTTCTCTGTACAAATTTGTTCCTTCCAACGGATTTTTTTTATTTGGTAGTATATTGCTCTTAATACTGTTAACGTCGCCACATAACTATGAACCACGCCCACTTCACCGCCCCCTTTTTTTAATTCAGATACTTACTTATACCACTAACAATGTTTGCTATACAAAATACTTTTTTTGTAATACGTATTTACCTAAAGTTTTATACATTTTTTATCTACTGGTAAGGTAGCCATACATTTTTTTATTACCAAATCCCATCTTTTTCGCCCCATCTTACCTTAAATTATAATTAATCTGCTTTCAATCTATCTATATATATAAAAATTAATGTGTGTTTGTTTGTGCTTTATAGGAGGCCAAACCCCTGAACCGATCTTCCTGAAATTTTCAGAGCGTGTTACTGTGACTCTGGAAGGAATAATAAGCTATATAAATTTTTGATTGGATATGCCCACGCCACGCCCATATCATCCAAAATTTGAAATCGTCATATCTCATACCACGCCCCTTTTTAGAAAAATAAAAAAATCGTAATATCTTCTAAACTACTGGAAGGATCGTCATGAAATTTTCACAAAAGGATATTTTTGTGAAATAGTAAGTCCTTAACTATATAAAGTTGTTAGTGCTATAATTAATTCTAAATTAAATAAATAATATTTTGTTAATGTATAAATATTTTTTTTTATTTTATTTTATTTTATTTTATTTTATAACGATGAGGGGTAGCGAAGCATACCGGGTAAAGCTAGTTGACCATAAACGTAATCGTATGACAACTTCTAAGGATTGTTTGGAGTTGTTTAACCGCAATTCGAATGAGTTTTTGCGGCCTTTTGTATCTGTGGATGAAACATGGACCCATTACAACACTCCGGAGATGAAGCAGAAGTCCAAACAATGGGTTTCTCCGTGTGAACCAGCTCGGAAGAAGGCCAAGGTATGTTTGTCGGCCAATAATATGATGGCAACAGTTTTGTCGGATGCACGCGGGATAATCCACATCGATTACCTTCAAAAGAGATAATGCACGGGTGCGCACGTGTGCAGTCTCATTGGCAAAATTCCATGAATTGGGCTACGAATTGGTACCTCATCCGCCATATTTTCCGGATTTAGCCCACAGTGACTATTTCCTATTTCCAAACCTAAAGAAATGGCTCGGTGGAAAGAGATTTAGCTCCAACGATTAAATTATTGATCAAACATATGCCTATTTTATGGACCTCGAAAAATCCTAGAAGATTTTCAAACCGTTTTCCTTCTTCTCGGACGAACTGACAAAGTAAATTTAAAAAACCGAAGGATAAACTAAAGGTATTTACAATAATTAACGTAAATATATGTATGCATTCTATATATAAATATAAAACAAGAACATAATGTGCAATTTATTATTTTCAGAAACAATTCAACAACATATTAGATGTAAACTTGTGATGTTACTTAAACAAGGCGGTTGCATACAACGTGTAGTTCTTGAATTTAACATCCCATTTGAGCAACAAATGATGGCAGTATATCCGTTAACTGCAAATGATAAAACAACAAGAACAATAACTAATTTGACCATGAGGATGGGTGGTTAATTTGTTCTTTGTTTTCTTTTTTTTTTGTACAGTTGTTAGGCCACTTTTAAGTAAATATTGGGTTTTACCACTAATGTCTTTTGTGGGTGTTTGTGCATTAACTTCGTTTGCGTTTGTTTATTACAAAGAAAAATTACGCAAAGTAACCAAATTAATTTCACACTTGACGATTTCAGCTAAATCATTGCATTAATTTAATGCATTTTATTTATACAAACATACGAACGTACTCCATTATTCAAACAAACATTTGATTATATTCACACATAAACTATATTGACACGATTCAAAGTAAGTCAAATAAGAGTACGTGGTATATGTTGTTTAAAATGTTACATCATCATCACCACTTTTTACAATAATTGAAATAACACAAAATACAATTTTTTTTGCAAATTCATACATTTTTAATTTTTGTCCAATGTTGAATACAAATCCTCTTTAAATAATTTATAGAAAAAAAAATATCTACAATTAAGCTATATTTCAAAAATTGTCATTTGAAATTTTATATCATAACAAATAAGTAATTAAGTATAATTTATGTCATCTGAAATATTTGTCTACAATTATAAACAATGTTTCACCCTCCAAATCCATACTAAGGTGAAGGTCATCTTTCATAAAATTATTGCTAATGAGCTACTTATAGCACTTTTGTTTTAAACTACTTCTTAAGCTAAAACTTTTTTATTATGAGATTCTCCTTTTTGATATCTTAACAACAAGGTTATTAAATTTAATGTCTCGCATTATAAATATTATATTTTTGAATGAAAATAAAAAGTTGGACACATCAATTCAACTAATTTCTTGTAAACTATTCACATTGTTTATGTTTTATTGCCCTCTTTAATAAAAACAATAAGAAAAGGTTAGTATACACTAACAAAAGGCAATGATACAGCATGTGAACAATGATTTTCTATGTAGTACACACTCATGTCGTGATCAATCAGTAAGAAGTGTAAATAATATATTTTGATCGGCTGACTTCAAAATTATATCATACTTACTTTGAAGAGCAGCATGAAGGTTTCGGTTTTATTATACTAATTTCTGATTTGTATGAATATTGAATAAATAATTATTTATTAATTACTTTTTATTGCTTACGATGCTTCCCATGTTTGATGATACCTCACTTCTATTCAAATAAAGCTCTGTTGTTTTTTATCCAAATGAGTTTTTGATGGCAAACTCTGCAGAATCATATCCGCCATCTATCGTATTATTTATGGGCGAAAAAATAATTCTAGATTTACTGTTTTTTTTTAAATTTGTTTTATTTGTCTTTTAAATTTTCAAAATTAAAGTACACTATACCACAAAAATTCACGGACGATCATAAATTTACCAGAAATCTCAAAAACTGTTGATGGATTTTCTTAAAATTTGACATTTGTGGCAGTTGTGACTTTTCAAAATTCAAGTTTGCTAAATATTAGATGAGTTATTAGGGAAAAATTCAAATTTTAAATATTCAATCTACGGACGACTTTTTTTTGGCGGTTTTTATACCCTACACATCACTGTGCAGAGTTTGTCAGTCCGTTTATATCACATCGAAAAATGCATTTTTGATCACATAAAGTATATATTTTATTGATCCTTACTTCAACTCGACTCGATATAGCGATGTCCGTCCGTTCAACTATTCATCTGTATGTTTGTCTGTTGAAATCACGTTCATTCACAAAATAAACAATTTACCTGCGTAAAATTGGGATAATATTGTTTCTCATCATTTCGGACAGTTTTCTATTAAAAATGGAGTAAAAATATAACCTAAAGTATGTAGACATCTCTAAAAAAATTTAAAAGATTCAGTGTGTTTGTTATAATAAGGAGTGACTGAGATCGAAAAACTCATAACATACATAAAATGCAATGATAAGGAAAACGTTCAACATAGAGTTTCGATATTTTTTATTAAATTGAAATTAACAAGCAAAAATGCGTATTTTTTTTAAGTACTAAACTTTGCATTTTAATTTTTTTCTCTTTATATAGTTGAACGTACCAAAAAAATCAAAATAAAACAAGTAAGAAAATTATACGATACCCTATACCATGCCTTTAGGGACCCTATCTTTTAGGCCCAACTAATCGAATATAGAAAAGAAGCATAAAACAAATTTGAGTGGCATTGTTATTAATTGTTTTGCCTTTGAATATGAAAAACTTCATATCGGATGCTATATTTATATGGGAACTAGGTCGCAAAATGGAACGATCCTGACCATATTTGGTAAGGTCACTCATTTTTTGCAAAATATATAAATTCCAAATTTGAGAGAAATCTGTGCATTATTTTTGTTTTTTGATAGATTTAAGTGAAGATCGGGAAGCATCTTTATATGGGGGCTATGACTAAGAATTGTCCTATAAGGTTTATTTTGAACTACTAATTAATGGGAGTAATAAATATATGCAAACCCAATTTGACCGAGATCTATCAGATAATTTGGATTTTATGACAATTTAAGTCTATTTCATAGGGGTCATTTGTATGGGGACTAGGTCTGAACATGTACCGATTTTTACCAATTTCAATAGCGTTCATGCTATGACTAGTAGAAGCTTATATGATGAATTTCATTTAAAAATCAAGATAAAACTGAAATTTTGAACCCGACCACCTCAGATATCGATGAAATTTTGTTCATAGCTAAATTTGATCAATACAAACAAACCCTCATTTTTAGAAATGACTGTTTTGCGATTTTTTGGGCGTGGCACAGTGGGAAATTTTTCGAAAAACGCTAAAATGGTCGAAAAGTGCTCCATTTAAAATGCAATAACTCAGAATCGGCTGAACCGATTTCCATGATCTTGGCATCATTAAAAAGATATTTTAACAGGCTTTATGACAGGTTTGGAAAAAAAATAAAAAATACACTGTAAAAAATTTTATAACAAAAAGAAAATTTTAAATAACGGAAAAACCAAAAAGATCAAGAGTTTTTTTACAGTGTATTATTTTTTTAGAAAGGTTTATCCTTCACCTATACCATATCCAAAAAGTAAAATGGGTTCTTTTTAGTTTTTTTTTATATAATTTTTTAAGTAGTGTCACTTCTAGTAATTGCCATTATATTTTATATTTACAGGTAAAATAACACAGTACAACACATGATTTGCCAACTCAATTCGCTTTTATTCGCAATTGAGTAAAGGTATGAATTTCAAAAATTTACTCTACATATGCACATTCTTCGGAAAAACCCTCGATCATATTTTTTATGATTCTCAGAATTAACAAAATGGAATAAACAAAGGGTTATTTAATTTTTTTGATTGCGTAAGCAAAGTAATTTTTAATTATTTGGGTTTTTCAGTTGGCTACCTGTATGACTTTTTTACAGAAATTCAACCCACATTTAAGGGTGGTCATTATTCGAAAATTTAAAACTCACACATGGTGAAACAGGTATATAGCCACCGTAAAAAAATATGCACCCATTTATAAGTACCTGTCAGTAAACTAGTGAACAATATACAGTATAAATAGGAGTGCATTGATCGATTTTACTCATTCAACAAGTGTCGACGAACGCGAAAATTACAAGTCCATATTTTAAAAGTGCAACGTACCGAAGTTCATAATTATAAACAGTTTCGAGAAGCCAAGATATCCCATTACAATTTTTACGTATATATTTTAAAAATTTGAGTGAATATGAATTCAAACAATAAGTACAGATGCATAAAAATATCTAATAAGTGTTGCGCTTCGCTTCGTAAAATAAGTGAGAACGAGGCTGGAAATATAATTGAGTATTTTCCAGCTGTCGCCAACATTCATTGTAGCCGTATTTGCAAAACTAGCCGGAATACACTGAGAAAAGCGCGCAGTCGTAATGAATCCAACGTGGAGCAGATTGAAGTCTCAAATTATTTACCAATAACGCCCAGCGATGAAATTAGCGAAGAATTGAATGAACTTCCAACTTGTACCAGCCGTAATGCAAACATCGAAAGCAACGAACTCATTGAAAATATAAATGATCACATTATTCCGCATCTACCAAACCAAATGACGCCTCTTAAAAGGAAATATATCAAACGAGATGCATACAGAAATAGAAAATCAGTGCAAATTTTGGAAAATATAGCAGATTCACTTGGAGCTGATCCATTATCTGATTTGTCAGCGCAACTTGAAAACGTCAAAACCATTTACGAAGAAAAGCAAAAACTTTTATCTCTCTTACCAATCAATATGAGTCACGCAGAAATTAAAGATCGTTTTGGGGATGATATGTCTCACGATTGTATCAAAAAAAGTAAAGATATCCAAAGGAATAAAACGAAGTTTGCAGATATCAATCTTTTAAAAATGAGCAGACGTAGTTTACCAACCGAAACTCTAAGCACAGTCAAATTATTTTATGAAGATGATGAAATTAGCCGAATGATGCCAGGATCGCAAGATTCAATTACTATTAAACAAGGAAACTTACGTGAAAAAGTTCAAAAAAGACTGATGTTATCTTCACTACGCGAATCTTACTACGAATTTAAAAAAAAAACCTTAGCCAAAGTTGGTTTTACAAAATTTACAATGTTAAGGCCAAAAAATTGTATGAAACTTGGAGTTGGAAACCAGCAAAATATCTGTGTATGCACATTGCATCAGAATATGAAATTGATGTTTGAAAAAAGTCGCTTAAAATCATTTTGTTTTGAAGGAGAATGCACATTTACCGACTACAAAGATGTTCTCAAATTCGTTGATTGTAATGGTGACAAACAAAAAAGCGAGTGTGCGTTTCAATGTGTGGTCACTGCTTCAAAAATTTAAATAATCTAAAAACGCATATGCTAAAACATTTTGAAAATAACCAAACTGAAGAAATAATATACAACAAGTAAGAAAATTATAGTCGGTCTAGACCGACTATACGATACCCTATACCATGCGTTTAGAAACCTTATCTCTTAGGCCCAACTAACTGGACATAGAAAATAAGCAAAAACCAAATTTGAGTGGGATTTTTATTAATTTTTTTGGCTGCAGATATAAAAAAGTTCATATCGGATGCTATATCTATAAAGGGGCTAGGTCCAAAAATGGACCGATCCTGATCATGTTTGGTAAAGTCTTTTGTATTTTGCAAAAATATGTACAAACAAAATTTGAGAAGAATCAGTGCAATATTTTTGTTTTTAAATAGATTTAACTGAAGATCGGGAAGCAGCTCTATATGGGGTCAAAGGAATCATTTTTGGACTACTCATTAGTGGATGTAATGAACGCATACAAACCCAATTTGAGTAAGATCTATATGACAATTTGGATCTTATGGCAATTTATGTCGATTTCATATGGGTAATTTGTATGGGGGCTAGGTCTGAACATGGACCGATTCTCACCAATTTCAATAGCGTTCATCCCATGGCCGATAAAAGCTTATATACCAAATTTCATCAAAATATATTCATATTTGCGACCTGCAGTTTGATTACAAGCTTTACATGGACACACAGACGGACGGACGGACGGACGGACGGACGGACGGACGGACGGACGGACGGACGGACGGACGGACGGACGGACATTGTTAAATCAACTCAGAAAGTGATTCTGATTCGATCGGTATAATTAAAGATGGGTCTAGGTCAAATATTTTTGGTTGTTACAAACAGCAGCACAAAGTCATTATACCCAAACCACATAGTGGTATAGGGTATAAAAAGTGGAATACAACGATTAGATGTGTTCTGGAAACGGTAACCACCAACCGAGAATCATTTGGCAAATAATATAAACAATTGTTGATGGTTTTTTATTTGTAAACATTTAAAATATGTTAGAATTGTTGAACTATTTTGTAAATGTGTAAGAATGTGAGCTGATATTTTCGCTGTTATTCGAATTATTTCAAAAACTTTCGGTACGTATTACTAGAAGTGACACTACTTAAAAAATTATATAAAAAAAACTAAAAAAGAACCCATTTTACTTTTTGGATATGGTATAGGTGAAGGATAAACCTTTCTAAAAAAATAATACACTGTAAAAAATCCCTTGATCTTTTTGGTTTTTTCGTTATTTAAAATTTTCTTTTTGTTATAAAATTTTTTACAGTGTATTTTTATTTTTTTTTTACATGTGTCATAAAGCCTGTTAAAATATCTTTTTAATGATACTAAGATCATGGAAATCGGTTCAGCCGATTTTGAGTTATTGCATTTTAAATGGAGCACTTTTCGACCATTTTCGCGTTTTTTCGAAAACTTTCCCACTGTGCCACGCCCAAAAAATCGCAAAACAGTCATTTCTAAAAATGAGGGTTTGTTTGTATTGATCAAATTTAGCTATGAACAAAATTTCATCGATATCTGAGGGGGTCGGGTTCAATGCATCTCGATTTTTACATGAAATTCATCATATACCAAATTTAAACAAAATATATTCATATTTGCGAACTGTAATTTGATTACAAGGTTTACATGGACACACAGACAGACGGACGGATGGAGTCGATCGGTGTAATAAAAGCTGGGTATAGGTCAAATATTTTTGGTAGTTACAAACTTCAGCACAAAGTCATTTCACCCTGATCACATAGTGGTATAGGGTATAATAAATAATATAATTATCTGATACAAAATAAATTTTTTTTAAACTCTTTCTTTCCTTATGCGTGACTGTGCGTGACTCTGTCAAAGTTAATCTTTTTTCACAGAAAGTCCATCGAATAAGTTTCGGATTGATTGGATGAGGGGAAATCCGTTTTAAATCTCTCCGTGACTGTGCATGACCATGCGTGATTGAGCGTGACTAAGTAAAAGTTAATCTTTTTTTTCATAACAAGTGTATGAACCAAGTTTCAGATCGATCGGATGAGGGGAAATGACATTTAAATCACTCCGTGACTGTGCGTGACTACACCAAAATTAATCTATAGTCACAACAAGACTATGGGCCAAGTTTCAGATCAATTGGATGACAGACAGAAAAGAGTATGAGTTAAAAGAAAGAGTTTAAAAACAAATAAAAAACCTATTAGAGTTAAAGTTATTAATTTAAATTTTTAATTTAAAATACGACATACTTTGACTAAAGACTATTGCTTCGTCATTATCACTTTCATCCGGCCATAATTGAATTGATGTTTTAATTTTGCGCACTACACGAGCCAGAACACGAACTTAAAATAAAGCTACACACGAATCTGTGTAGTTTATGTGTGTTCGAAACAAAAAAATACGTGATAGAAAAATTTTCGTGTTGATAACGAAATGTTAAAACGAAACACAATCATGATGTGTTCGACACCGTACAAAATTTAGAAACACACATAATTGATATGAAAATAAAAATATGTGTTTGTTGGTCTGAGCTACGTTTGTTTACATATATGTATGTACGAGTTTTTTATTCAGTGTGTGTTTTTTTTCTGAACTATGCTCTTAACTAAAGGCCATAATTCGTTTACTGTAACAGAGTCAAATTATTATTAGTGTTTTATTTTGGAAAATAAAAAAATAACTTTGGTCGAATAATTTCGATAACAAATGCGACGATTAGACCCCCTGATGTTTTATAAACATCATTACTAAGTACTAATTAGAATAAGTATTAATTAATTAAGTATTAATTAAAGTATTTGATATCCTTCGCAAAAGGAATTTTCTCTTTTCAATCTATTTTCAATGTGAAGTAAAGCATTAACTGAAAGTAATGACATTCGATTTCTAATTTTCGATATGAAAAGGTTCATGTCGCTAAAAACCCTTTCCACGTCAGCATTTGAATAAGGGAGCGATGAAAGTTTAATAGCAATATTTACTATTTTAAGTACATTGTGTAAACTGTGCATTCTTCCATTCAAAAGCAAAAGTGAAGCTTATGATATTTACACTGTAAAAAAATTGGTGTTTTTTTAATAAAACTATTTTTTTGTTGGGAAAAAAGAAGATTTTGGTGTCATCTGATGTTAGAAAAGCAACAAGCACTAACTCGAAAAATTTACACGTCGATAATTTTAAAAAGCACTAAAAACAGTGCTAAAAGTACTGAGTTGACAACCTTTAAAATTATATTAACGCTCACAAAATAAGATAAAATATTTATGATTCTAATTACTACTTATTAGCTTATGGACCTTTTCCGGAAACCCGTTTAGAACTTCCACATTTTGGCACACCTTATTTGTGCTCTTTTATTTATTTATTTTTTTTTTTAATCATTTATTTGCACAAAAGTTCCTATACATGAGAATTTGGCCTAAGCTCCGGACAATTTAGTGGATTTTCCCGTTTTAACAAATAAGTTGCTTATTTTGCTGCAACTGCATATTGTTTGCTATACAAGAAATTTGTTGAAATTTCATCTGCTTCTCTTCGAGCATAACCAATATAAATATATTTATCCGGAAGCTGCGAAAAATCTGCCAGTACATATGTTTCTTCGTCCATTATTCAGTAGGAGTATTTTTGATTGGAACATGATTTTAATTTCAGTCCTCTGTTTCTGGCCTCTAAATTTTTTGCAAAGTTCCTGCCTGGATCTTTTTAGACGTTGTGTGTTTTCAAACCTGCATCGGCTTAAATTTTGCGCACCAAATAGTTCGAGAACTGAGCTAACCGGGCTACTTTTCTATATGTATATAAAAGCGAAAGAATGTATGTATGTTTTTTGGTTTGTAGCTTGTAGGAGGCTAAACCAACGCACCGGTCTTCCTAAAAGTTTTACTGAATCTTTCTGTGTATCTGAAAAGAACTATGGGCTATACATTTTTTTATTTGATATTTTTAGTGGGCGTGGCACTTCCCACACGAAGTTAGTTTTTAATATATGTATACTAATATAATAAAGGGGTAGTGTGTGTTTGTTTGTTTGTAGGAGGTAATCTCCGGAACTAATCTTCTGAACCTCTAGAAAATTTAACAGAGTCTTACTGCGAATGTGGGAAGTGTTATAGGCTGTAATTTTTTTAATATTTTTAGTGGGCGTGGCACCTCCCATACAAAATAAATTTTTGATATCATATATATTGAGTACTATGATATGGAAAGCTTTGCAAATTTGTGTGAGATCACCCATTAGTAATGTTAGTAGCCATGGCGGAAATGGGCGGAAACGAATAGTAATTACAAAGTAATTACTCAATATCATATATCTCGAATACTATGAGAGACAAATTCATCTGAGGTCATCTATTATTAACCTGAGTAGTCAGACAAAAACTGGGCAGGATCGGACAAAGGAGCGTGCAACCCCCTACACAAAGTAAATAATAAATGTCATATATCTGGAGTACTGTAATAGTGAGATTTTTTGTGAGCACTTTCATTACAATGGGGAGCGGGGTAGCGAAGCACACCGGGTTAAATCTAGTGCCATATAACTTGAGTACTTTCAAATGGAGAGCTTTGCCAATTTGTCTGAGGTCATCTATTATTAATGCATGCTCAATACAGAGTAAATATTAAATATTAATATTTATTCGTTATTATGACTAGGCAATTTTTTGAAGACTTTGTATTTTATTAATCGAGCTTACTGGTCGTTTTTTTTTTCAAGTCATATAAAACTCCATTTTATCCTCATTGTTCTACCTGACGTTTAGTCGATTTGTTGTCGACATCTTCAAGGGCTATAACATTTTTATTGAATATATTTTTATACCCTATACCACTATGTGGTTTGGGTATAATGACTTTGTGCTGCTGTTTGTAACAACCAAAAATATTTGACCTAGACCCATCTTTAATTATACCGATCGAATCAGAATCACTTTCTGAGTTGATTTAACAATGTCCGTCCGTCCGTCCGTCCGTCCGTCCGTCCGTCCGTCTGTGTGTCCATGTAAAGCTTGTAATCAAACTGCAGGTCGCAAATATGAATATATTTTGATGAAATTTGGTATATAAGCTTTTATCGGCCATGGGATGAACGCTATATCCATGTTCAGACCTAGCCCCCATACAAATTACCCATATGAAATTGACATAAATTGCCATAAGATCCAAATTGTGATATAGATCTTACTCAAATTGGGTTTGTATACATGATCAGGATCGGTCCATTTTTGGACCTAGTCTCTTTATAGATATAGCATCCGATATGAACTTTTTCATATCTGCAGCCAAAAAAATTAATAAAAATCGCACTCAAATTTGGTTTATGCTTATTTTCTATATCGAAGTAGTTGGACCGAAAGATAGGGTCTCTAAACCATGGTATAGGGTATCATATAGTCGGTCTAGACCGACTATAATTTTCCTACTTGTTTTATTTTTAACAATATTTTAATTTTAGCAAAAGAAAAACTTACGTTTAAGGAATTAAGTAAACTAACTAAAACAAAAAAAAAAATTTTTAATAAAAAACAAGTAAGAAAATTATAGTCGGTCTAGACCGACTATATGATACCCTATACCATGGTTTAGAGACCCTATCTTTCGGTCCAACTACTTCGATATAGAAAATAAGCATAAACCAAATTTGAGTGCGATTTTTATTAATTTTTTTGGCTGCAGATATGAAAAAGTTCATATCGGATGCTATATCTATAAAGGGACTAGGTCCAAAAATGGACCGATCCTGATCATGTTTGGTAAAGTCTCTTGTATTTTGCAAAAATATGTACAAACAAAATTTGAGAAGAATTAGTGCAATATTTTTGTTTTTTAATAGATTTAACTGAAGATCGGGAAGCAGCTCTATATGGGGTCAAAGGGATCATTTTTGGACTACTCATTAGTGGATGTAATGAACGTATACAAACCCAATTTGAGTAAGATCTATATGACAATTTGGATCTTATGGCAATTTATGTCGATTTCATATGGGTAATTTGTATGGGGGCTAGGTCTGAACATGGACCGATTCTCACCAATTTCAATAGCGTTCATCCCATGGCCGATAAAAGCTTATATACCAAATTTCATCAAAATATATTCATATTTGCGACCTGCAGTTTGATTACAAGCTTTACATGGACACACAGACGGACGGACGGACGGACGGACATTGTTAAATCAACTCAGAAAGTGATTCTGATTCGATCGGTATAATTAAAGATGGGTCTAGGTCAAATATTTTTGGTTGTTACAAACAGCAGCACAAAGTCATTATACCCAAACCACATAGTGGTATAGGGTATAACAACAAGAAACATACACTACTTAAAATCTATATCACAGCTGTTTACAAAATTACAGAGTAGACTAATTTGTCTTTGACATCTTTAATATTAATTGCCCTATGCCCTTTCTGTTGGATCCTCAAATTTTCCAGTGTCAGTCTTATGTTTTCTCTTCTCTCTTTGTCCAATATATTTATATATTCAAAATCTGGCTTATGCCCCTTTTTCTATTATGTGTTGAGCTAAAGCTGTAGTCTCTTTTCTCTTTTTCATGCCAGCTGTGTGTTCCTTAATTCTAGTTCCTAATATTCTTTTTGTAGTACCCACTTAACACAAACCACTATCACATGTAATTTCGTACACGACGTTAAAATTGTCTTTTTTTCTTGATTTTGTCTTTTGTGTTTGAGAAAATTTTGTTAAGAGTATTGTTTGCTCTGTGAGCAAAGATAATATTATCTTTGTTTACAATCTCTCTTATTCTCTTTCCATCTGTGAGTCGTCCAGGTATGTCTTGTATTCTAATATATAATATTAAATATTAATAGTTAAAGCCTTGGGAGCTTGCGTGAGCCCACAAGTTATGCATGTGATTAGCCGAACATAAAATGGGCGTGTTTGGGTTGTCTGGGCGTGGCACCTGCCATACAAAGTAAATATATGTAATATAACTCGAGTGCTATAAAAGAGATATCCTTGAAACTTTGTATGAATGCTTCAGATAGTCAGGCAAAAAATTGGCGAGATAGGATTATTGAGCGTGGCACAAAATATTTGAGTTTTATGAAAACGACAGTATTGAAACTTTTGACAAGTACATTAATTCCCAATTTGAGTAGCCGTGCAAAATATGGTCGAAGTCACCAAATTCAAAAATCGCCTAAACCGAAAATTTCGAAAAACGCAAGTCGCCAAAAACAAAAATCGCCACAATCAAAAATAGCCAAAAACAAAAATAGCTGAATCAAAAATCGCCAAATGATATTCTTAATTCAAGGTCAACCGTTAGTTGTTGCCGCATTCAATTTGAAAAATCCATGTTTTTCTCATGGCCATCCATATGCAGCTTGCTCCAGGGTAGGAACACCGAAAAATTTAATAATTTTTGCACTAAATGAAAAAACAAAAAATATTGTATATCAGCAAGGATTAAAATAAAAAGATATAAAATAAATAAAATAAAATGTTTTGATTGCACATTATCAACTTCGTAGGAAGTTGATTTTGAAAACATACATATCATAATTCGGTTAGTGTGTGTTAAAATCTTTTCGATCTCACTCCCTAGTTTTGTGGATATATATTACTTCCAACATAACTTTTGTTATATAACATACACTGCTACAAAAATTCAACTAATATGGTGCAAATATATTATTATTTATTTTAGTACTACATATTATATATTTATTTGTGTGTTCCATTGTTCGATTTAATTTTTCAAATATTTAATTTACATTTGTTATATATGGTTAAATAAGTCCAGATGCTTATGTATATGTAAAACATAGGTGGGGTATTAGAAATTTAGAATTTAACACTTTTACTTGTTATGTTATAATGGGATAAAAAATTAATCATATTTTTATGTTTCTATTAAATTGTTCTATTTATATATATAGAACGAAATTTTTGTAGATAAATATCTGAAGATTATTAAGCATTTTTAGTGATATTAAACGTTTTTACAAATTAACATTAAACGGGTTTCTATCATTTCCACTTAGAATTATGAATGAATAACATTTTCATAGTGAGTGAACAAAACGGTTTTTCTTCTATTCTAAACAATTGAATTTTTAGATAGCACTTATAGAATAGAATCATTCATTGTTTTTATTTTACTTTTTTTTTTATAAATATTAACAATTTATAATTAAAACCCAGCAAAAAATTCAAACACCTTTCCAAAATTAAAGATACAAGATTTGTTCGATGAAAATTTTTACTTAATCACAAATGTCTCCCATTAGAGATTTTATTGTATCTACTTGCCATAAATAGACCACTATCGTTCAAAAATTGAAACTTCATTGGTAACTTGTTGTGTGTTCTTCATAAATCTTTTTGAAGAGCCCAATGTCTTTCTGGTGGTTTGAGTTCTGAACAATTGGCTGAATTGCTTTTCTTGGTACCAAAATTACATTCTTCTTTTGTTACCACTCTTATGGCTGGTTGCTGTAATGGAAAGACTTAAGATATGGCCAAAAAAAAAGAAATTTTGTTTCTTCTCCAGGCTCTCTTTAATAAATAAATCAGTATTTATTGTATCTATTTTTATGTAAGAACGTTTCTATTTCAGCATTTTGATAATAACGCATTATAGAAGCTTCGTACTAGGTAAATTGCTTTAAAAACGTTATAATATCGACCTATCATGATGTTATAATTTTAGATAAGAGACTGTTCTATAATGCAGCTTTACAAGACGCATTGCATTTTGGTCCATTGCACAGTGGCGCCATTTGAGTTTTTTCGTTACAAAAATCATAACTTTTGAACCAAATAGGATAATCAAAAAATTTTAAAGACATATGATAGATAATTGATCAGCCTATGAAATGAGTGCTGGAAAAGGGTTCTACGCCTTTCAGTGCCTACTTATGGGTTAGCAAATTTGAGATTTTTGGAAAAATCAATTTTATGGGAAGTAAAATAAAATATTTTTTAAAATTTTTGATTTTTTATGTGTCTTTTTAAAGGCTTTTGTGATTTAAAATTATTCCAGAAAAGATTTAAAAAAAATTTTTTTTTCAATTTGTTTTTCAATTTTTTGTTAAATAGTGCTCACAATCCGTAAAGAATAATAGTTTCTGAACTATAATTATTTTCTAACTCTTTTCGTGACCTTAATGCCGCACAGATGAAATAAGTGGATCGGAAGATGCTGCTAGCATGTTGGAGAGGTCCTCATTTTGTCTCAGTCTTGATGATTTGAAAGTGTTCAGCAATCTATATTTTTTATAACCTTTGTTTAGGGACTTCTGTGCTTCTTCAGAAAGCTCTTCAATTGGCAAAGTCGGATATTCAATTATATCTTTGCCATGCGATGTTATTTTATGAACTGTCGGGGTCAACTTTTTCTGTGGATATAATTCTGCGAAAAGTGATGAAGTTTTCGAAGCATATTCCACATATTTTTCAGAATCAACTTTTTCCTTGCAGTTTAAAACATTCAAGATCGTTCCCAATCTCTTATCGATTTGATTATTTATTCCAGTAATTCGAGTTACAGCTTCATCATTTTCAAAAAATCTTCTTAAAGTGTTTCCATCGTTTGAGTTTCCGTATCCGTTGTTGGGGAATAACAATAAGAATGGGTTTTCACGGTTATATGACTTAAATTGTGTCTGCACCTGAATTTAGGGAGCAGAATTTGACAGATGATCTCAGGTAAGCATTACAGAATGAAAAACAAAAATCATATATCTTAACAATAACGAACAAAACAATAAGAATAAGAATGAGTTTTCATGGGTATATGTCATAAATTGCGCAATAATGCATGCAACACATTTCTGGAACCATATCTTTTTTTAAAATTTTACTTCTAGCAAAAAATGGAGCGAGGACGAACAGCTGCAAATTTTTGCATTAGGTAAAGGAATAATCAAAGAACTTATTTTGAATAAATGGCAACTATAAAAATTTAAATTTTTTTTTTTATTTTCCATCAAAATTGAGAAATAAAAAAAAATGGATAGCAGGTAAATATTGATTTACCTGGACAACCACTAAACAAAAATAACATTTTTTTATTCCGTTTTTAATAAATTGACCTATCAATAAAATCAAAAAAAATGACGATCCGTTACCTAGTTTTCGAGATACTGTATCTGAAAGCGAAGCAAATTACCTAAAAATGGTCTGGTTTTTTGAACACTGAAAATCAGTCAACTTTGAAGGACTATTTCTTCTAAACCAAAAATCTGATTGTAGTAAGAGTAGAAGTCGTTGGACAATTTCCTGCGAAATAGGTTCATTCAATATTTTTCAGGGGCACATGAAAATTTTGATTTTGCAATCTCACTTGTTCTACAGGCGCCACTGTGCATCGGTAGAATTAGAACAGTAACATTTGGCGGCATATAAAGTACCCAAAGATTTCAACCACATATTTGTTTAACTAACTGATCTTCTGGTGGGTGGCAAGGAGCGTTATCCAAAATTAATAAAGCCTTTTGGGGTAAATTTTTTTCTATTAATATGATTCAACCTAAAAAGATTGAAAATATTGTTTTAAAATTAACATTTTCATGGAACCAATTTTAAAAAGTAAACTGGTCATCCAGGCATTTTTGGAGTGTGCGTAATTCAATGCCTCCTAAACAAGCGAGAATTTTGTGCTTTTCCGATAAGAAATAGACGGATTATTATTGTTACTGCTTGCGTTTGCACATAGAAATGAAGTTATTCTTTCACTTGCTATTTTCCGAACAGTAGCACTCTTTTCCTCTACATGTACGTATGTCCTGTCAGGAAGGATGAAGGATCTTCCAAAATAACCCGGTCTCATCTGCATTAAAAATTGCCTCCTCAAATAAATCACTAACTACTAACTCCTCACTTGAAAATAATTTTTGCCGCATTGCTTAAGTAATACCGGGTGATCCAAGTAGAGATACTTTTTTCAATAGCCTTTTTTGACAGATCACGTGTGAGTCGTGTCATGGTGTCATGTTATTTTTGTTTAGTATTGTTTGGCATTTCATCATAGAAAGACTTACGCCTGAACAACGTTTACAAATCGTTCAACTTTATTACGAAAATTCACGTTCTGTGAAGAATGTGTTTCGTGCACTTCGCTCAACTTATGGTCAACATAATCGGTCTACTGAGCATACTATACGCAGCACCATCACCCATCTTGAGACCCAGTTTTCGTTATTGGATAATATCCGACCGAATAGACCACGTCCAGCACGCAGTAAAGAAAATATAGCGGCCGTAGCTGAGAGTGTACAGGAAAACCGTGGAGAGTCAATTCGGTGCAGTTCGCAGCAACTCGGACTATTTGATGCCTGAAATTGAAGCTCGTGATCTCGCCGCCATTTGGTTTCAACAAGACGGCGCCTTTTCCCACACAGTGCATCAATCTATGGATTTATTGAAAGAACACTTCGGTGAGCAGATAATTTTACGTTTTGGGCCGGTCGATTGGCAACCAAGATCGTGTGATATCACACCGTTAGACTTTTTCCTGTGGGGATATGTAAAGTCTAAAGTTTATGCGGACAATCCCGCTTCGATTCAGGCCTTGGAGCAAAACATCACGCGTGTCATTCGCCAGTTACCAGTCGAAATGCTCGAACAAGTTATCGAAAATTGGACTCAACGGATGGACCATCTGAGACGTAGCCGCGGCCAACATTTGATAGACATAATCTTCAAAAAATAAATGCCAAAGAATGTTCTTTCAAATGATAATAAACATTCCCCATTAAATTTGAACTTTCTGTGTTTTTTTTTTCTTTAAAAAATTACGGAACCTGGAAATGGATCACCCTTTATTATTCCGAAATTCTTTTTAAAACAAGTAAGCCACCCATTATTGGCATTTAAATTGCCATTATAATCCTGATTGTGGAACACCTTTGCCTTTGACTTTAATATTTCTCCACTAATCGGAACACTTTTTTTGAGCTGAATTTGGAACCACTGAAACAGTTTATTTTCCATTATTGGAAATCCTACATCTTTCATTTCACTTTGGTGTTTATTAACAAAAATATGTATCTCCACATTATCCAACATTTTTTGCCTATTTTTTAGAACAGCGCATATTTTAGATTTGGCTAAACCATATTTAATTGCTAATCCGCTAACACTCTCTCCATTTGTATATTCATCTAAAATTTTTAGTTTTTCTTTAAATGTTAATTGCTTTCTTTTAATGTTCACATGTTCAAAAGTTCACAACACCACAACAAGAAACGTAATGACCAAATTAGTAAACAAAAGATTAGAATGCAAAAAAAATATACGAAAAATAAAATCTTAATATGCTTCCAATCGAAACTTTCATTTAACGATTTAAAAAAAATCTAAACTAGAAAGCAATACATAACTCAATGTAATTTTGATTTTATTTTTGGGCTACTGATAAATGGATGTAATAGACATATACAAACTCAATTTGACCGAGATCTATATGGTAATTGGGATGTTATGGCAATTTAAATCGATCTCATAGGGGCCATTCGTATTGAGACTAGATCTGAACATGCACCGATTTTCACCAATTTCAATAGCGTTCGTCTTATGGGCGATGAAAGCTTATATACCAACTGTTTTCAAATGCGGACTTCGCTAAATTGACTCAGAAGGCCATCGGTGTAATAAAAGATGGATCTGGGTTAAATATTTTTGGTAAATATTTTGGTTACAATCATCAGCACAAAGTCATTATACTCTGACCACATAGTGAAGGAGGGTATAAATAAACACAGTTTTGTTTGATCGAATTGATATGTGATTTCAAAATATATTGAAGAATAAATTTTTGAAAACCAATACTGACATCCTTTGTAGTGACTTATTGATTAAAAATTTTTTATGAAATTGCCAAGATTCTCATCATAGGATTAGTATAAGTTTATATATATACTGAATAATTGAAACATTGAACTCCCTTTAAAAGAAAACTATGCACGCAGTATTACTCAATTTGGTCTCTAGTTTTAGGGATATATCATCTAATTCATGTTTCATTTATACATCTAGGATACACTTCTTCAACTCGAACAAAAAAATGTTGGATCTAGAGTCTGTTAATACGGAAATTGACAAACTAAAATCTGAAGTTGAAAGTTTAAAAATATAATGTTTAAATCAAGAAAATTCTATGGTGGCATCAGATGTACGTATTACTGGTATTCTATAATAATGAAAACCTAAGTGAAATTTTTGAAAATATATGTAACACCTTAAACATTATGTTACCATCATTTAAATCTATTTTTCGTGTAAAAAACTATAAGAACTATCGTAATGTTGATGATCCACCCATTGTAATTAAATTTAACACACCGTATGAAAAAAAACTATTTTCTAAAAATTGTTGCGGCCCATCGTCGCAAATTGAAATCACCGTTACGTTTATCTAATGCTGGTTTTCAAAGTGATACCTTTTTTTACATAAATAAATATCTTATGCCGCATATTTATAGCATTTTTAAAACAGCTCTTCGCCTAAAGAAGGATATGCTTCTTAGGACAGTGTACACTCTACGAGGTATTGTTTACGTTAAGCGAAATGAAAATGAAGAACCCATTAATATTATTTCTCCAGATCTACTCCATAAATTTTACATGCTTTATTATATAATAATTTTTTGCATGTTTGTCTCTTTATTCAATATTTTTTCAATTGTTTTGTCATTATTAAACAATTATATGACCTTAATATTTTATCTGATTTCTAATATTGGTTATTTTTTTAAATTTTTATACCCTATACCACTATGTGGTTTGGGTATAATAACTTTGTGCTGCTGTTTGTAACAACCAAAAATATTTGACCTACACCCATCTTTAATTATACCGATCGAATCAGAATCACTATCTGATTCTATTTAATGTCCGTCCGTCCGTCTGTGTGTCCATGTAAAGCTTGTAACCAAACTGCAGGTCGCAAATATGAATTTATTTTGATGAAATTGGTGAGAATCGGTCCATGTTCAGACCTAGCCCCCATACAAATGACCCCTATGAAATCAACATATATTGCCATAAGATCCAAATTATCATACAAATCTTAGTCAAATTGGGTTTGTATGTATATATTACATTCATTAATCACTAGTCCAAAAATGATCCCTATTGGACAACTTTTAGTCATAGGCCCCATATAGAGCTGCTTCCCGATCTTCACTTAAATCTGCCAAAAAAAAACAAAAATATTGCACTGATTCTTCTCAAATTTTGTTTGTATATATTTTTGCAAAATACAAGAGACTTTACCAAACATGGTCAGGATCGGTCCATTTTTGGGCCTAGTCTCCATATAGATATAGCAGCCGATATGAACTTTTTCATATCTGCAGCCGAAAAAATTAATAAAGATCCCACTCAAATTTGGTTTATGCTTATTTTCTATATCCAGTTAGTTGGGCCAGAGAGATAGGGTCTCTAAACGCATGGTATAGGGTATCATATAGTCGGTCTAGACCGACTATAATTTTCTTACTTGTTTAATTTTCTGAATGTTCTGAATGTTATTTAGTTGACTTTTGTATAACTTTTGTTACTTTTTTTAACATTGCACATTTTAATATACGCTTTCATGGTTTTTAACAGTGATGAACGTGGAAGAACCAAAGACTTGACAATGCATATGGTCAGAATTTTGGCTAAGCACAAAAAAGGTTTTAAAATCGTATGCTCAAAGCTTGAACAATAAAGAAGATGAATTTAAATTAGTTTTTGTGAACTCCGACATTGAAATTATTTGTGTTTCGGAAACATGGCTAGTAACATCAACCCCTGATAGTCTTATATGTCCTTCTGGTTACAAGATTTTTAGATCTGATAGAGGAAGTCATGGTGATGGTGTTGCGATATTTGTGAAAAATATTACTTTTTGCAAAATTTGCTGCAAGTCATCAAATAGTTCAATTGGGCAAGTAGTTGAGTTTATTTTCATTGAAGTTTTATCATTTGGAAAAAAGTTATTAGTGGATTGCGTTTATAGGCCAAATAAGAGAATACCTTTGACCGTTTTGTATTCTACGCTTGAAAATCTCGCCTCAGAGTATGATGATATAGTCATTACTGGTGATTTTAATTCAAATGTCTTAATGGAGACGACCCTCCCTGATAACATGTTATAGCTTGGTCTTTTTCCAGTAAATATGAAAAATCCAACGCACCACATCCACATCAAGCACGCTGACTGACCTTTTCTTTGTCTATTATAACGAATATAATTCTGTATGATCAGATATCAGCTCCATGTTTTTCTAAACATGACCTGATCAGTTTTTCAGTTATCGTGACTTTAAACACTTAGATTTTAATCATTTACATGAATATTCATCTCACATTGCTTGGAGTGACATCTATTTTATGTCTTTCGTTGATGAGCAATCATCATTTTTGGAGCACAATATTCAACACCTTTTTGATTTAACTGTACCACTGAAACAAAAGAGAACGATGCATAGACAAAAACCCTGGTTTTCAAATGCTGTTAGGAATGCTATACAGCAAAGGGATTTTGCATATGCCAGGTGGAGGAGATTTAAAACATCTGCGCTTAAAATACAATATTCCATTGCCAGGAAAAATGTTAATAGACATATCAGATATGCTAAAACCAAATATTATTCCAAACGGTTTAGTACTGCGATCAGTTCTCGACAGACTTGGAATACTATTCATGAAATAGCAATTGGCAATGCGAACAACAACATTGCTTGCTAAGTAGATGCAAATATGCTTAACGTTTAACGTTTACCAACGCACCTGCAATTAAAGCAAATTCCACTTTTTATAATTTTTCCGCAGACACCTTAAATACAGATAACGGGATAATCAGCGAACATTTTAAATTTTCTTGCGTAACTCAAAATGACGTTATTTCAATGTGCTCTTTAATAAAATCAAATGCAATGGGCAGCGATAACTTACACCCAAAATTTATAAGATTAATTCTACCCTTGTTTTGCCGTATGTTACTCATCTGTTTAATACTATTATAATGTCTTGTATGTACCCGCTTAACTGGAAACATGCAAAAATTGTGCCATTACCTAAGTCAAATGGAGAATTCAGACCTATAGCCATATTGTGTTTTTTATCGAAAGTCTTGGAAAAACTGTTGCATAAACAAATGATTTCATATTTCATAATACACATAATTTGCTTTGCAGTACGCAATCTGGTTTTCGTCAGAGCCCTAGCTGCATGACGGCTCTTGTGGAAGTTAGTGAGAACATACAGCAAGGATTGGAAAATGGAAATATAAACTTTTTAGTGCTTCTAGACCATTCTAAGGCCTTCGATACGGTAGACCATGATATACTCTTTGGAAAACTGAAAAACTTTTTTAGATTTACGGATACATCAACCAAACTTATATCATCATATCTATCGAACCGCACACAATCATTTTTTTAAACGGTGTATGGTCAGATAGATTATCCCTTACTAGGGGAGTGCCTCAGGGCTCTATTTTAGGTCCAACTTTATTTTCCTTGTTCGCAAATGATTTGCCAAAACAACTCTCCAATTGTAAGATACATTTATACGCAGATGACGTGCAATTCACTTTAAGTAGCCCAGTTCAGAATATTGCTTCCCGCATAACCCTTCTAAATGACGACTTAAACAGAATCTACCTTTGGGCTAACGGACTCTGTTTGAATCCACAGAAATCTAAATGCATTGTTATACTAAAAAAAAGTTTAAATCCCACCATTTCTGAAGACATTGCTTTAAATGGCCAGAAAATTGAAATTGTTAATACGGCGAAAAATCTAGGGATAACTTTCAATAGCAATTTGACATGGACTGATCATATAAATTCACTGGTTGGTCAAACTTATGCAAAACTACGAGCTGTCTGGTCCACACAGTATTTCACCCCTTTAAGAAAAAGGGCCTTACTTGCCAAGACGTATCTGATTTCTTCCCCGTTGTATGGGTGTGAGCTAGTTGGAAGCTGTGATGCAGTTAGTAATAGGAAACTAAATGTCTTGTTTAATAATGTTATAAGATATGTGTATGGATTGAGAAGATTTGATCATATTTCCTTTGTTTCCAGTAATCTTTACGGGGTCTCTCTTGATAATCTGTTGAAAATTCGCACTCTTACATTTTTGCATAAAATAATAAACAGAAACACCCAAATATATATTTGACAAAATCCGTTTTTTCCAATCGTCAAGAAATCGAAATATTGTAATTCCAAGGCATCAATGCCTAGTATCTGATTGGCAGTTTTATGTACATGCCGCTCGTCTTTGGAACAATCATCCACTAAGTCAACAACAAATCAGCAATGCTAAAAGTTTCAAAACTTTTTTATTTGACTTTTTTAAATAGTCCACTTTTTACCAATATTGTTATATTATACTAAAAATGTTATGTTAATAATTAATTATATTGTAAAATGTTTTCTTTGTAACGCAATACGTTCCTGTATTTTAAATATGAGACTCTTTCTTGTTGTACAGGAAATGGAATTAAATAAATAAAATAGTTTTCTGGATAATTTTGAAAGTTTTGTAGTGAATTGCATTGACCCAATATCCTTACCTTAAGATGGATATCACCCTATTCTTGGTATAATTCTTGATGTTGGCCAAGAAGAGCCTGTAACGGGGTTAAATACTGCGATGAGTAAATCACTTTTCCATTAAACGTACTGATTATATAAATTGAATGAACTGCTTTATCATATTGACTAGTTATTTATGGTTGATAATCGGTTCCTTAATACTTGCACCATGGACTTTCTTTTGGTAAAATTTTTATGGTATTTTGAATGATTGTTTTTCTAACCGCACTCCACTTTCCCATCAGAACTTTGAGCATACTAGTCCTCCATGGAATGCAAAGGAATTATCGAGGCTAAAAGACAGAAAATCTCGCCTTTTTAAAAGATACACAAAATCCTGTTCAACTTTAGATTATGCTAAATATTCTACCGCTCGCGCTCATGATAATTTAATGAATAATAATTGCTATACGAGGTATTTGGATAATTTAAAATCAAACTTTGCTAATAACCCAAAGTTCTTCTCTAACTTTGTGCATGTTAAGCGCAAATATTCGTCGTTCCCGCCTACAATGTTTTGCTATGATAACACAGTGCAACACATGATTTTGGAACTCAATTCTGACAATTACACCACAAAATAACCCCAAAAATAAGAACTTCTGCATTATTAGTTTTGCATTATTAGTATTGTCTCGGTAACCGTACGGCATATCTCTTTTGCGTCTGAAACAAAAGTTATAAATATTGAATAGGATAACAAAAACCCTAAAAAAACCTACCCGAAAAAAATGCATTCAGTGCATTAAAAATCGCAAAAATGCCTATTTTATCCCCATTTTCACCTTTTTTGCTAAATAACTTTTGCGTCTGAAACAAAATTATAAATATTGAATAGGATAAAAAAACCGGAAAAAACCTACCCGAAAAAATGCATTCAGTGCATTAAAAATCGCAAAAATGCCTATTTTATCCCCATTTTTCCCCATTTTCACCTTTTTTGCTAAATAACTGGAATATCTCTTTGGTGTCTGAAACAAAGTTGTAGATATTGAATAGTAGAAGAAAGCGTAACAAACTTACCCGAAAAAAGTGCAGCCAGTGCTTTAAAAATCGCAAAAATTCCCATTTTCCCCCATTTTTCCCCCCATTTTCACCTTTTTTGCTAAATAGCTGGAATATCTCTTTTGTGTTGAAACAAAGCTGTAGATATTGAATAGGAGAAAAAAAAGCTGAAAAAACCTACCCGAAAAAATCCCATTTTTTCCACATTTTCACCTTTTTTGCTAAATATTTGGATTACAAATCCACAAATATGCTGTTTTTTTCTTTATAAACTTTATTTTGCATGAAAATAAGAATTCCGATTCATATTACAGCTATTCTTACACAGAAAATATTAGATTTTTATTTGTTATCTATGTATGGAAACAAAACTTAGAACATTTTCAGTTATTGTTAAAATATCCATCCTCGTTGAAGTTGATGCTTGTGGTTCTGATAAACTTGTTTTCTTCGTAGGTTGTTCATAATCATGGTCTGAGTCTGCATCATCATCCGAGTTAGACATAATATTCAAGGGCGTGTTTTCTGCAGTGTGTCCACCAATTTCAGTGTCATCTTTATCTTCGGTGCTTTCAACTTCCAACTGGATAATTTTAGAACTCCACCAACAAGCCTCCGCAAGCAATGCATCAAATTTCGAAGGACTTTTAGGAAAGAACCGTGTACAGCGAGATGAGATACAGGCACGAGTGGACAAGTTGCTGTATTATTTTGAAAAAATCAATGCATCCATGACGTTATTATTACATATCATGCATTTCCACCTTGATACCTTTTTGGGACAATTACCTCAGGAATCGGGTGAACAAGGAGAGATATTCCACTAGGCGACCATGCCAATGGAAAAGCGATTCAAAAGCAAATTATAAGTGTGCCAATAACGTGGATTTTCAACAGTCTTTTGCAAATTACTTATTTTCCTACTTCTTGAAAGGAATCATTTATTATACCGTTGTATAAGTCAGGTGGTAAGGCGAATGTACTTTACTATGGGGGAATAGCAACGCTAAGTGTCATTCCTAAGTTAATAGAGAAACTTGTTACTGATTACCTCTCATATCAACTAAAGTTGACTAAGTCTCCATTTCAATATGGCTTTTTAAAATCTTCTAGAATTTTCGACTCATGTTTTCAACGGTTTCGTCCGCGGTATCTATTATTTTGTGGATTGAACCATATCTCACGTTTAGATCTCAAAGATCATATTTCGCAGTACTGAATCTAAAATCATAAGAGTTACTTCTGGCGTTCCCCAAGGCAGTCATTTGGGCCCGTTATTGTTTTTACTATTCGTAAATGATGTTCCGACTGTAATTTCAAATTGCTACGTCCTTATGTATGAAGATGATGTTAAGTTATTTGACAGTTTCAATGACATAAATGGTCATATTACTCTTCAGCGTGAGCTTGATTTATTAGCTGAATGGTGTAATGTGAACTTGATGGAACTGAATCTTAAGATATGTAAACATATGGTATTTTATAGAAAGGGGATAATTTCTAACGAGTATTACATTAATGGAATAGTATAGGATACCGTTCAAAAATTTCTGGATCTTGGTGTACTTATGGATAGGAAACTTGACATCATTGGTCATATTAGTATGATTGTTAATAAGGCAAAATCTACTCTTGGTTTCGTTAAAAGATGGGCTTAGGAGTTTTCAGATCAATATGTTACTAAACAGCTTTATAAAGCAATTGTAAGACCAATTTTGGAATATGCCTCAATAATATGGAATCCATATTATCAGGTTCACGGCAGTGCAATTGAGTCTGTGCAGAAAAATGTTTACTATTCTTTCTACATGGTTTAGGTTGGATGTATGATGACTCACAATTATATACTAATAGAATAAAGCCTATCAGACTTCCAACTTTTGAGAGGAGGAGGACCATGTTGGGTGTCACTTTTGTTTTCAACCTTGCGAATGGTGACGTTGACTCGGAGTTTCTTTTATCTAATTTAAATTCTAACATACCTTGTAGAATCACAATACATTTTAATCCACTTCATTTGGAATATTTTAGGACTAATTTGTCATGATTATAATGTGTTACACAATTCCGTTGATTTTAATTGTAACTAGCAGATTCCAGTGCTCGAAATTCGAGTGCAATTTCTAGGCAGCTTTATTTTTCAACTTAGCCAATTTACAAACCAACACTTTTATGGTTTATTATTATTTTGAATGAAGATAACAAACTCATTAACAAACACATTAACAAATTTAATAAAACGCACATAGCATATGTATAATTTTATGTATGTGTTAGTAGCAACTTTAAATGCAATTTACCCAAAATAAAAGAAAAAAATTAAAAATCTGTAAATCTGCAAAACGGCTAAAAAGAAATACCTTTCAAATAGTACACGTTTGGTCAAAATCGGGATAAAACGATAGAACAAAACATCGGTCACAAGAAATCGCCTAGCCTATTAATATTATAGATGTATTGAAAGTAAAGCGCGATATAATTGAATACCTCAATTAACTATTTTTTTTTGTTCTCTATGTTTTTCAAATTTTTCTATTCATAATATCATCTGATGACATAGTCTTTACGACTAGTCTCTACTTGTGTGTATGCGGTCCCCACGTTAAGAGGGCTTGCCGCTCGGTTGGGTTGGGTGGGTAAGTCTGAGGCGGGGTTCAGTCGTTTTTATAAAAAAAAAAGAGATCAACTCTGTGAAATATATGATGCCCTATTATAGGGCCCATACACGACACCAGCTTGCATGCGCAATCAAGTGTTTACGCCAGCTGATTGGCCGTGTATCGGCCTGTTGTGTATTTGTGCCTGCCGATTGTGCAAAAACAAAATGAGTTTGAAATTTTTGTGATTACACAATCAAGCTGATATCGTGTATGGGCCATATTTCTCATTACAATAGAATTTTTGAAGAGCAATCATCGCGCATGGATGAATTTTATGAACGAATTTTATGATGAACATATAAAATTTATTTTTAGACTTAATAATTAATACTGTATAATTTAAATATATAATAAGATGTGTATTTAGTTAATAAATGTAAAAAATTAAACAAAAAATTTTTGAAGGTCACTATCCGTATCGATGTTTTCAACACGCTACTTGCAAGGAAATGATGATTGTACATATCCGCTTGCTAGTAAGGTATGTGATTCGATCTTGATTGTCCAAAAACTTGATTGTGCCAGCATGCTGGTGTCGTGTATGGGCCCTATAAGACAATTTTTTTCATCTGTAATGGTTTTCATCAAAGACAAGAATATCTTTTAAATAAAATATATAATATAAACATATAAAAATAGTTGAATTTGTCCATACGTGACCGTAGAATACTCAAAAATAACTACCATTTAAAGTAAAAAATGTTGCTGGGTTTTAATGACTTTTTCTATGTAAACATTCATTCGCATACATAATTATGTATGTACATATTTAAAAAAAAGTTCAAAAGTTAAACGCATGGATAATTGTTCTACATAGAGTTTTTTTTTTTTTTTGTATTTCTTTTCAAAGCGTTAACACCATGATTCGCCACAAATTCACAAAAATACAAAACATAATTTTCGTTAATACTTATTAGTGATGCTTCAATGAAATGAAACAAACACTTAACAAATACAAGAAATGAAATAAAAATCATTAGAAGAAGGTACTGATGGTACAGACAACATGCAAAATATAGTTGGATCACATCACGTTAGTAAAGTCTGCATAAAATGGACAACAAGTCTAGTGCATAAGAAAAACAAAACAAGTTATTTTTGCTCTTCATTTTATTTCGTGCTGATATTTGCACCCTATACCATCAAGCGAGCACAATTATAAGCACAATTATGTTTGCAACTGACAAAAAACCTTTTTATTATACCAAATTTCTGAGTCAATTTATTGATGTCCGTCCATCCTTATGTCTCAAACGGGTCCCAACTGCTTTTATCAGCAATACGATGCTATTAAAATTGTTGAAAATTCTTGCAAGTCGCCATAAAAATTTTTCCCTGTGAGACTTAAATTATCACAAGATCCATATTATTAGGTATATGTATATATAAGTCATGATCAAATTTGATTTAATTGTATTAATTATGTCCATAAGTCATGACTTCAAGAACAACTTTAGTCCCATGTGAAGCCACTTAATATTTTCATAAATCCATCGTACAAATCAGTAAGTACATATTTTGAAACAGCATTTCGGACCATTTTTGTACCTAGTCTCCATATAATAATCACATATGATATCAAACTCAATCTCAATCTCACTTAAATTGTATCATACTTACTTTTTATGTTCATTAATGATCTCAAGCAGTACTTTTGTATCTATGATCCATATTCGATATTAATGATATAGGGTATAGTATTGTCGGTCTAAACCAACTACAAATTTCTTACTTGTTTTTGTGTTTACTTTTATTCATTGATGTTTTTTTAGAATTTGATTTTTTTTTTTTTTAGTATAACAAATATTGAATTTCATGGTACTCAATGCTAATATTGATGAATTATTTTAAAATTTATTATAAATAATCGTGGGAATCTGTGCGTTATCGTTAATTCAACACAGTTATTAATAAATATGTTTTGATAAGATGATTCTTAAGTGATTCTCCTAGGTAAAAAGTGAATTTTGTTTTTAGGTCTCTACGGAAGAATTACTCCCCTTGACCTTTAATCTTTATTCGTGATATATATAATTTTTTTTTAATTTTCACATTTGAAAATCAATATTTTTGAAAGAAAAATATTTTATTATTCTCGAAAAAAAAATCGTTAAAATGTCGATAAATCGCCTAATGTGGCAACAATTTTTCCGTATAACTCAGGCGGTCATAATAAATGCCCTAAGTTCAGATCATATACCAATCAAAATAGAGCTAGATTTTAGTAACGCAAACTGAAATGCCTTCTCAAGATACCTTGATTGGCATTTAAATTTAACAAGCACAAGAGATATCATACTTGAGGAACATATTGATACTTTGTTATAAAATTTCAAAACTGTTATTAATGAGGCTATTAGTGCTAGTGTACCAAGGCAATCACCTTCGTTTTCGGGAACATCATTACCTCTTTATTTAAAATCCTTCTTTTCGTTTATTAATTCACAATATTTAAAAAATTTAAACTACAATAAACAATAGTTAACAATATTTGATTAAATTGATATATACAAAGTCCCAGAGTATACTAAAGCATTTAATGACATACTTCAAATAAAGAATATACATATTATTTTTAAGTATTAAGTTTATCACCAAAATTTTTTTGTTTTCGATCTATTTGATCTACAAAAATCTCTGTTTCAATACTAGTATCGTGTCTAATATTCGAGGGATTAATTGCTTCATTACAGTTAACTGCCTTAACATTTGCTCTTCTATAATTATGATAAACAAGTAAGAAAATTATAGTCGGTCTAGACCGACTATATGATACTCTATACGATGCATTTAGAGGCCCTATCTCATAGGCCCAACTAACTGGACATAGAAAATAAGCATAAACCAAATTTGAGTGGGATTTTTATTAATTTTTTTGGCTGCAGATATGAAAAAGTTCATACCAGATGCTATATTTATATGGGGACTAGGCCCAAAAATGGAACGATCCTGACTATGTTTGGTAAAGTTTCTTGTATTTTGCAAAAATATATACAAACAAAATTTGAGAAGAATCAGTGCAATATTTTTGTTTTTTGATAGATTTAAGTGAAGATCGGGAAGCAGCTCTATATGGGGCCTATGACTAAGAATTGTCCCAGGTATGATTTTTAGACTACTCATTAATGGATGTAATAAACGCATACAAACCCAATTTGAGTAAGATCTATATGACAATTTGGATCTTATGGCAATTTATGTCGATTTCATAGGGGTCATTTGTATGGGGGCTAGGTCTGAACATGGACCGATTCTCACCAATTTCAACAGCGTTCATCCTATGGCCGATAAAAGGACGGACATCGTTAAATCGAATCAGTTAGTGATTCTGATTCGATCGGTATAATAAAAGATGGGTCTAGAAGTATAAAAATGTCTGAGGGAGTACAAATCCATTTTGCAATGCTTTCTTTAAATATTCTTCATTTTTGTAATACGGTGCCATTATTAAATAATTTTCCTCATATAAAATACGTCTTAAAATATTATTTCTAATTACATTTATAATGAAATTATAAATTCTTATAATGTTTGATGTGTTGTACAATTTTTGATTGATACATACTTGATACATACATACTAAATTGCTTTCTCGAGATCTATGTAAGGCATTGCAAGCGCTTAAACATTTTCTTTCGAAACATACCTAACTAAAACTTCATACTTTCGACACTGCAATACCCGCAATATGTTAACCTCAGGAAAAAAAATCACTTTATTTTTATAGAAATGTTGAAGATTAATTTTTTTATTTACTTCTAATAATAATTAAATTAATATATAATAATAATAATAAAAATAAAAAAATTTAATTTAATTTAATTCTTTATTTAATAGAAAAATATCAAATTTACTTATTAACTAAAACTTATTGCACAGATTTGGGTAAGCCTTTTATCTAAAGTATGATAATTATGTGAGGTAAGATATTATAATTTATAAGACAAAATTTAGTTTCTGAAGGAAAGCTATTGGTAAAAACCTTCAATATGACAAAAAAAATAACAATAATAATAAAAATAATAATAATAACTTATATACTTATATATTATAAGAAATATTTAGTTATTTATGGCTAACTATAAATATATTATTGTGATATATACATACATTTATGGAATGTAATTCAAACATAAGGAAATATTAAATACTTGTCAATTACCATGAGAATAACAATTAATGTACAATAAACAAAAATGCGAAACTATAAATTAAGACGATTTTCAGACATCCTGCAATTTGATATGAAGCGAGTGTTGATACTCTCAATACATTGAGCTACAAATTTAATGTCACTTATAGTATGAAGCCTAGACGTAAGAAAGTGCCATGGTAGTTTTAGAACCATTTTAAGAAATTTATTTTGGGCTATTTGCAAGCGTTTTAGGTGGGTTTTTGCACAATTACCACATACAGCACAACCATATGGGATTATAGCCTGGAAAATGACTTTTACTATAAGAATTTTATTTGAATTGTTAAGAAGAGAGTTTTTACTTATTAGGGGGTATAATATTTTCTTGTACAAATCGACTCTTTCTATGATGTATGAAACGAGGATGCTAAAAAGTAACTTTTTATCCAAAAAAAAAAACGCCAAAGTATTTAACTTTGTCCGACCAAGATATAGTGCTACCCGAAAGGGTAAGATTATAATTGGGTAAATAACATAACTTTCTTTTCCTCGTAAAAAAGATAGCCTGTGTTTTACTCGAATTGATTTTAATCCTCCACTTGTGGTAGTATTCTTTCAATTTGTGTAGTGAACATTGAAGCTCTGTCAAAATATCTTGACTGAATTCATGTGTAAAATAAACCGCAAGATCATCGGCATAAGCAGTAAATTTGCATGAACTAATTACAGGCATATCAGAACAATATAAATTATAAAGCAGTAGACCTAAAACTGATCCCTGAGGAACACCTGCAGGAATAACATTTAATTCGGATAAGGAATTACCCATAGCCACACAAAAGTATCTATTACTTAAAAAGTCTTTGATCAGTTTAATAAGAAATAGCCGAAAGTTAAACTGTATAAGTTTGTAGATAAGGCCATTGTGCCATACAGAACCGAATGCTTTTTCAATATCAAGAAAAACTAGCGCTGCGGATTTCCCTGATACAAAGCCATGTTTGACATCGTTACAAATTCTCTTTACCTGATGAATAGTGGAGTGTGACCTCCTAAAACCAAATTGTTCATCAGGTAGAATACTATTGCTATTAACAAAGTCAAGAAGTTTAATATATAATATTTTCTCTAAAATTTTTCCAAGGCTGCTTAGTAGGCTAATTGGTCTATAATTTTCTGGTATATTAGGGAGTTTACCAAGTTTGGGTATAGGAACAACTTTGGCGGTTTTCCAGGTGTTCGGGAAGTACTGTAGCCTAAGACATGAGTTGTAAATTTCCGTCAGGTAGCGTGTACCATTTTGAGGGACATGCATTAACATCTGATGGTTAATCTCGTCTAATCCACTAGCCTTTCTCTTTTTTGAGTTTATAATAATGGTTTCAACATCCGTTACCAAAATCAACTCAGAACTTGGTGTGATAATGTCCAACGAATCTAAGTATTCTACAGATTGATTGACAGTTGGTTCATGATTAGAGTTATCAGATAGTCTGTGATTTAGACCAAATGTATTTGCATATGCATTGGCTTTATCATAATTAGAATTTAAAATATCATTACAGACTACAAGGGAGTGACACATAACAGACTTATTTTTTAAATTTTTGTTGTATTCACAAAGGGTTTTGATCCTTTATTCATGGCACTAAGTCTATCATTCCATTGCCGATTACGGTATAAGTAAATCTCATTACGAATATTAACTGTATATGTATTCATAACTTCATAATCAGAGTATTGTCTGTACCTCACCTAATCTCTACGTAATTGATTTCCTGTTTTAATTAAGCGCAATATATAATCCGACAGCTTGAAATAATTTGTTTTTGGTGTACACAAAGGCACAGATTCTCTAACAGCGTTAACCGGAGAGCTAGTGAAGCAGTCTACATGATCATCTATATCCTGTGTAGTATTAATATTTATATTATTCAATATATTCTTACGAATGGAGTTTATAAATTCTTAACCAAAGGCATGGATGTAGAAAGCTTTATATACACAGGAAGATGGTAAATAAATAATAAAAATAAATAATTTATTAGATCCATTTTTAACATAACTATTCTTATACCCTGTACCACTATGTGGTTTGGGTATAATGACTTTGTGCTGCTGTTTGTAACTACCAAAAATATTCCACCTAGACCCATCTTTTATTATACCGATCGACTCTGAATCACTTTCTGAGTCGAATAAAATTTGGTATATAAGCTTCTATCGGCTATAGGATAAACGCTATTGAAATTGGTGAAATTCGGTCCATATTCAGACCTAGTCCCCATACAAATGACCCCAATGAAATCGACATAAATTGCCATAAGATCCAAATTATCATATAGATCTTAGTCAAATTGGGTTTGTATGTGTTTATTATATCCATTAATCAGTAATCCAAAAATAATCCCTATAGGATAAATCTTAGTCATAGGCCCCACATAGAGCTGCTTACCGATTTTCACTTAAATCTATCAAAAAACAAAAATATTGCACAGATTTTTTTCAAATTTGGTTTGTTTATTGTTTTTCCAAATATAAGTGACTTTGCCAAATATGGTCAGGATCGGTCCATTTTTCGACCTAGTCTCCATATAAATATAGCACCCGATATGAACTTTTTCATATCTGCAGCCAAAAAAATTAATAACAATGCCACTAAAATTTGGTTTATGCTTATTTTCTGTATCCAATTAGTTGGACCGAAGAGAAAGGGTCTCTAAACCATGGTATAGTGTATCTTATAATCGGTCTAGACCGACTATAATTTTCTTACATGTTTTAATTAATTTATTGTAGCTGATGAAGTATTTAAGTTTTGTAAATTTTTTAATACCCAGTCTTTCATCCAGCTTATTTATCGCCTTTATTTGCTGCTTTTTTGACAATCTTTCCTTGGCGTTACTAGGTTCAGCTGTTGCCTAAACTGATGTTGAAGGAAATCAACTTAAAGTGCTTAAAAGATGACTCGCCAGAAGAGTTACACGAATACCACGATTGCCTTAAATTGACTATATGTCCTAATGCAACAACTTCTTGCCACTTAAGTGAAGTCCAAATTGCCCGGAAACCACATTCATCAAAGAGAATTTAATCAACTCTTTTGATCGCGAATTTATTGAGGAGGTGAAATTTGAATCTTGGATTCAGACTGACAGAAGCACATTGAAAACAATAATTTTAAATGTAGATGATTTTGTGGAAGAACTGTGTACAGGATTGCTAAACTTGAGAACCCATGACTTTTTAGTCAAAGAGCAATGGTCATTCTTCAAGGATTTGAAGATACATTTGAAGTCTGGTGAATTCGTTATTTCGTATACTACGTTTCGGACGTAGCTCGACAAGTATAGCCTCCAGTGGTCTCGTCAAGACCGCATCTTAGATGCGACTGCTTTATTCCATTGGGTAATGAATTATTGTAAAGAAACTAAAATAGTTTTTAGTAGCAAAGAGGATCATGAGAAAACATTGAAAACACTGAAGAAGAGATTCGATGCTGCGATAACAATTGATGGCACCGCTCAATACCATGTTTTTATACCGTTTGTCGATGGAAGACCCAATTTTCTGCCTACACTCAATGCGAGTTTTTTCTAAAGCCAAAAAAGAAACCAACAGCTGAACCTAGTAACGCCAAGAAAAGATTGGCAAAAAAGCAGCAAATAAAGGCGATAAATAAGCTGGATGAAAGACTGCGTATTTAAAAATGTACAAAACTTAAATACTTCATCAGCTAAAATAAATTAATTAAAAAATAGTTATGTTATAAATGGACCTAATGTGATTACGATAAAATTTTATTAAATTCTTTATTTTTTTTATTATTATTATTATTATTATTATTATTATTATTATTATTATTATTATTATATATTTATTTATTTAATTATTATTACAAATAAATAAAAAAACTTAATTTTCAACATTTCTATAAAAAAAGTGATTTTTTTCCTGAGGTTAACATATTGCGGGTATTGCAGTATCGAAGGTATGAAATTTAAGTTAGGTCAATTTGTCTAGTTTCTCAGTTTATGCTTTATTTTTAAGGTTTTGGAAACAGTTACACACTAATAGGAAAAAATTCAAATTAGTGCATATGCTAAAAATTCAAAAACCGTTGTCTTGAGTTACAAAGCATCCCACTAAGCGACCAAAAAGCTCTTAAAAGAAAAATCCTAAGCTTTCTTTTCAGCCCAAAAAAAAATTCCTTTTTTGAAAAAAAGTCCAAAAAATTTTTGATTTTGAAAAAAAGTCAAAAAAAATTTTTTTTTTCAAAATTTTTTTTTTTCAAAATTTTTTTTTCAAAATTTTTTTTTTCAAATTTTTTTTTTCAAATTTTTTTTTGTTAAATTTTTTTTCCGAAAGACTGAAGAAATAGCTATCTAAACTATTTGGGACAAATTTTGCTAAGAACAATAGGTAAAAAGTTACATGGATGAGAAAAAACATCTGTTTGGTCAAAATGTCAAACTCTCCAATAGGACTAACCTTGGTGCAAATTTCATCCCGATCGGAAGACATCGGTTTTAAAAGTTGGATTCATTTGACATGAAACGCCCAATATATAAATTAATATGTTAAGAAGATGCAGAGAGGTATAATTTTTACCCTTTCTGGGCGTTTTTCCCCTTATATGACTGAATTTCGGAAAAATTAATCCTGAGCTCATTTTTGTTTCTCGAATAATATCTACGCACGAAATTTCATATTCCTAAACTCATTTGTTACCATTTCCCCGCTATTTGTCCGCTTTTACCCCCCTTTATGTACGAATTTTTTAAAATCCCTTCTAAGTGGATCTTTACGCCGAGAGGGAAACCTACAGTCCAAATTCCAAGTTTCTGGGTCGAAGGGTTTGGGCTGGGCGATGATCAATCACGAAACTCTTTTATATATATAGGTAGATGGACTTACAGTTCCCTTTTTATCTAATTAAAATTATTCAATCTTTTTTCGCTTTCCTTACTTTTAAAGTATACATTGTACACATTTCTATTGTTCGGAACGTTTTAATATCCCAGCTGGTTGCCCGCAGGGCTCGTATCTATCACCAGTACTACGCAATTTATATACGAGTGCCTACGATATCCCCCAACTCGATCATTTCACCATGTTAATTTTTGCTGATGATACAGCTATACTTTGCTCTGAAACTTTAGCTATGGATGTTATAACCAACATTCAAAGAGTCTTAGTTGAAGTTTCCTCATATTTTAATATATGGAAAATAGTGCTGAACAATGACAAAACGCAAGCCACATATTTCACTAGGTATAAAAAGTTTGTAACATTCCGCAGTCATGGATAATGCTTAATGGGAACAGAATGTTAAATATTTAGGCATAATATTAGACCCTAAAATGAAATTTAAAGATTATATACCATATTTTGTAAATAAAATTAATATATTATTACGAACTAGCAGATTCCAGCCCTCGAAATTCGAGCGCAAATTCTAGGAAATTTTATTTTTTCATTAAATAAATACCCTAAAAGTATGCTAATCAATTATAGCCAATTCACAAATCAACACAAAAAAACAAACTCATTTTTTATTACAAACACATTAACAAATTTGATAAACACACATAGCATTGTATAATTTTATGCATGTGTTAGTAGCAACTTTAAATGCAATTTACTCAAAATAAAGGAAAAAAATTAAAAATCTGTAAATCTGCAAATTTAGCCGAAATACATTTCAAATAATATACGTTTGGTCAAAATCGGGATAAAATGGTAGAACAAAACATCATTCACAAGAAATCGCCTAGCCTATTAATATTATAGATACTCAATCCTTTTATAAACCGGAATCTAGGTTAATCATAAAAAACAAAAAAAATATATTCAGGTCAATTTTTCAGGCGGTCCTGTCTGGTCAAAAAGCTCAAAATGTCATAAAAATACAAAACAAATTTTCAAAAACAAATTGCTAAAGTTAATCTATAATCTTCGTAGACATTTTTCTACGCGCCGACTCCATGCCCTTGCAGATATAAAGTTAGTGGACAGCAAAATTAATAGACTTTCCCATAGCTGTTATCTCCATTGTTTAAGTTCTGAGCATGCCTATATTAATGAACTAGCTTTAGCTTAAGTAGTTAATAAGTTAGTTTAAGGTTTATTATACTTTTCAATAGGTTTTTGAAAATTTTTACCTCCAATATTGTTTAAATGTATATATAAAAAATTCTATAAATTAACAATAATTATTAAGTAGAAAATGAAAAATTCTTGAACTGTTAATACATTTATATATTACGAAAAATTAAAATAATAGTTGATCCAAATAAAATTGATGTAAACTGCGATGCCAATGTAGAGCGTTTTTCTTATAAGGATTTTTACCACTATTAGCGCCTTTTTAAGTGTAACTATTATTTATAAGAAAAAAGTTTATATTTAATTAACACTAAACCATGTCTATTCGTCATTATGGAGTGACAATTATTTAGCTTCATATATTTCTAAATATATAACAGGTGAAATGCAAAAATTAAATAAAAATTGTTGCTGAAAATGTTAGAAATTTAAATCCCTGCTTTTTAAACTATTACCTATTATTGTTTCTGCAAAAAAAAAAAAAAAAGATATATAAAAAAAAAGATATATAAACATTTTTTACGTCCAGAAGATGCAGCTAAAATATTATTTAAAACTGGTTCATTTAATTTTTTGATTTAAATTAAGTAAAAACTATAAATATTTTAAGTATATAGTAGAAATATTTTAAGATTTTTCTTTTTAATATCAAATTAGAAAATTTTATTGAAAAAAAAATATACTTGATTAAGTTATTGAGTTTAGTATGTATCACTGTTCAGTGTGTTTTGCAAATAATTGGCATCACTGTCCTTATATAAATAACCAACAGTTCGAACGAAGTGAAACGTTTTACTCACCTTATTATAGACACAAACCTTCTCACACAAAATCCCATTATTTTAGTAACGGCATCTGAACCATGAACGGGCAGTAGATGAACTACAAAAACGGCAAGTTAATTATCATGGCCAAACAACAGTTATTTCTTTTAATAAATATAAACAAAAAAAACCAAAAAAAGTTGAATATAAAAACAAATATCCATGAATAAATTGGTTCTTATTTACATTACACACCATCAACAGCCCACGAGAAAAGTATTTCAAAAATTAATAATGAAATGAAATTTCCCGTAAACAATATCTATACTAACATAATTTTTTGTAACGTTAATTTATAAAGAATATATACAAAAAATATATATAGAAATATCATGAGATATCAAATTGATTTTTGAAAAAACAATATTTTTCTATTTTATTTCTTTGTGACCATCTTTCCGAAGAGACATATTTTTTGTGCATTCGCGTCATCTTGCGTTTGTTGGGTAACATTTTTTATTAACATAAAAACCTTAGTATTTTACGTATTTCTGGTGCTTAAAACAAGCTAACTGTTTGCTAAAACAGCATTTACGGTTAATTTTTTATTTAAACAAAAAATTTTTTTTTAATTATGCCCTATAGCACCATGTGGTCAGTGTACAATGACTTTGTGCTGATGTTTGTAACTATCAAAAATATTTGACCTAGGCCCAACTTATATTATACCGATCGACTCAGAATCACTTTCTGAGTCGATTTAGCGATGTCCGTCCGTCCGTCCGTCCATGTAAATCTTGTAATCAAACTGCAGGATCACTTTCCGAGTCAATTTAGCGATGTCCGTCCGTCCGTCCGTCCGCCCGTCCATTTAAACCTTGTAATCAAACTACAGGTCGCAAATATCAATCGGCTATAGGATGAACGCTATTGAAATTGGTGAAAATCGTTTCATGTTCAGACCTAGTCCCTAGGCCCAAAAATGGACCGATCCTGACTATGTTTGGTAAGGTCTCTTGTATTTTGCAAAAATATATACAAACAAAATTTGAGAAGAATCAGTGCAATATTTTTGTTATACCCTATACCACTATGGTTTTTTGGACCTGGTCCCCATATAAATATAATATCCGATATGAACTTTTTCATATCTGCATCGAAAAAAACTAATAAAAATGCCACTCAAATTTGGTTTATGCTTATTTGCTATATCCAATTAGTTGGACCGAAGAGATAGGTTCTCTAAACCATGGTATAGGGTATCGTATAGTCGGCTAGACCGACTATAATTTTCTTACTTGCTTTTTGATAGATTTAAGTGAAGATCGGGAAGCAGCTCTATATGGGGCCTATGACTAAGAGTTGTCCCATAGGAAAAATTTTTCGACTACTCATTAATGGATGTAACAAACGCATACAAACCCAATTTGAGTAAGATCTATATGACAATTTGGATCTTATGGTAATTTATGTCGATTTCATAGGGGTCATTTGTATGGGGGCTAGGTCTGAACATGGACCGATTCTCACCAACTTCAATAGCGTTCATCCTATGGGCGATAAAAGCTTATATACCAAATTTCATGAAAATATATTCGTATTTGCGACCTGCAGTTTGATTACAAGCTTTACATGGACACACAGACGGACGGACGGACATCGTTAAATCGAATCAGTTAGTGATTCTGATTCGATCGGTATAATAAAAGATGGGTCTAGGTCAAATATGTTTGGTAATTACAAAAAACAGCACAAAGTCAAACCACATAGTGGTATAGGGCAGCGATGGCGAACCTATGATCCACGGGTCACACACTGACCCACGCAACAATTTTAAGTGACCCACGAGTTGTTTTGTTTTTTCAAACCAATTATAAGTTTTTTCAAACCATATTTTTAAATTCTAAGTTTTTTCAAACTGAGATATTGTTATACTCAATTAACAAATTGTGGTATTGTAGATGTACGAAGAAAACTGTGAAAATTTTGTAGTACGCTTTGTAAAAATAACACATAAAATGCAAGCAAGAAATTTGTGGGTCTTTTTCTGTGGGAAAAAAATATAAAAAATTATGTGGAAAAATATGGAATTTAATAAAAACTAAATTCCATATTTTTCCACATAATTTTTTAAATTTTTTTTCCACATAATTTTTTGATTTTTTTCCATGGAAAGACACACAAATTTCTTGCTTGCATTTTATGTGTTATTTTTACAAAACCTACTACAAAATTTACATAGTTTTCTTCGCACATCTACAATACCACAATTTGTTAATTGAGTATAACAATATCTCAGTAGGCATTGCAAAACAATTAATAATTTTTTTAACTATTTATATTATAAAGACGTAAATTATTGATTCATAAAGTTTTCTTGATTTATTAAGTTTTCAATTTTCGGTAAGAAAATTAGTTTAAATAATTTGTTTCTATTTCAATTCAAATTTAACATTTTCAAATTATAAATATTAACCCTTTAGATATATTTAGCATGTCAGCGGTTAAGAAACTTAAGATGAATGATACAAGTTTAAGGCCATATCAAACAGAATGGCTTGGATAATACGGAGCTGTTGAAATAGACAAGAAAATTCTTTGGTTAATTAGCAAGGAAAATTGTACGTCTCGTGCTTACAATGTAAAACGACATTTTGAAAAAATACATGCAAATCTTGCATGCAAAAGAAATATTTTCTAAAAAGGTAAAAGAATATAAAAGCACAAGCTAATGTATTTAAAACATTTCTAATTCCTAAAAACAACATTACAGCTGCTAGTTTTCATGTAGCACATTGTATCGCACGACATGGAAAACCTCTTTCGGAAGGTGAGTTTTTAAAAGAAACGTTTTTGGAATGTAGTGCTGCCCTATTTGCTGATTTAAAAGAAAAAGATTTGATAATGAAGCGCATTAACAAGTTGCCTATAAGCCGAAATACAATTAAAGAACGAATATTAAGATTAGATGGAAATACTTGTTCTCAAATAAATTACGATTTAAAATGTGCCGAAATGTAATCAATTGCTTTAGATGAGAGAACGGACATAAGTGGTTACGCACAACTTGCAGTTTTTGCTAGGTATAAATCAGGAAATATGATGGAAGAACTGGTTAAGTTAATAACATTGACTGGAAGAACTACTGGTCTTGATGTTTTTAAGGAATTCGCTGATACATTTATGAAAATGAATATTGATTTACAGAAAATTGTTTCTGTAACAACTGATGGTGCTCCCAGCATGATTGGCAAATATATTGGTTTTATTCAGCAACTTAAACAAAGTTTCCAACATTCTTTAATTGAATTTCACTCCCTCATTCATCAAGAAGTCGTATGTGCAAAACAAGGGTTGAAAACATTTTCCAACGTAATGCCAGTTGTAACAAAAATAGTCAATTTTATAAATGCAAGAGCTCTAAATAAGCGAGAATTTTCCAATTATTAGAGGAAATTTATTCTTAATACTCTGGGCTTTTAATGTACAATAATGTTCGATGGCTCAGCCGCGGTCAAGTTTTAAATAGGTTTGTAAATTTATTAGAAGTAATAAAACTATTTTTGCATGAAAAAAATAATGTTTTTGACGAATTATCAAATATAGAATGGCTAAATGATCTAATGTTTTGCTGTGATATCACTCAGCATTTTAATGAATTGAATAAAAAATTACAAGGACCTGGTCAAGTTGTATTAGTCATGTTTGAAAATATTAAAACGTTTATGACACAACTTGATATATTTAGTAATGATTTGAAAATGAAAATATTGAAATATTTTCCATATCTGCAAAAACATTTTCAAGCAACTGAAAACTTTGAAAATAGTAATATTTATTACACAGGATCATACAATTAAAAAATATTTACCTGTTATTGAGGAAATAAAACAAGCTTTAGTGGATAGATTTAATCAATTTAAGGATTTAGAAAAAATATTACAGTTTATATTGTATCCACACAAAATAGAATTTAATAATTTGGAATTAACCGTGTTCACTTGGTTAGGTATTGAAAATTTGGAAATGGAATTAGCAGAATTCCAAAACAATTTTATGTGGAAAAATAAATTTGAAAATTTAATTACAGATTTGCAAAAAACAGGATTTAGAAAATATTTCTGACAATAAGAAAAAGGTATTCGAACAAGGAACTGATAATATAATATTAAAAGAATGGGACTCTTTACCAGATACATTTAATACAATGAAAAAACTGGCAAATGCTCTTTTAACAATGTTTGGTTCAACATATGTATGCGAAACTTTATTTTCATCAATGAATTTTATAAAATTCACGCAAAGAAATAGACTGGACATTGAAATGACTGCCTCATGTGTAAAAGTAATGAATTCCAAGTATGAACCAAATATACATCAATTAATCTGAAGATAAACAACAACAAGTTTCGCATTAAATGTGTGTATATGTATAATTTTTTTGATATTAAATTTTCTTTGATTTTTATTATAAAATAATAATCATATATGTATATATAATATGTTCGAATAGTAAATAAAATCATATTTACATGTATTTTTGTTAAATCTTTAATTACTAAAATAATACTTGACCCGTAGGTTGATATTACAAAAAAATAAATTCAATTTTGACTCACTTGTCAAAAAGGTTCGCCATCGCTGGTATAGGGTAAAAAATCTTTATCAGCTGTTCACAAATGTCACGTATACGTAGCAAAAATCTAAAATTAACAGAAGCTAACGATATGATAATAGTATAATATGTTATGGGTTAATTTCGTGAAAAAAAATTAAAAAGTGTAGGTAAAATCCCTAATATCTCCGGTCATAAGAGGGCTAAGAGGTAAAAACATAAATCGAAATGAAGCTAGTGGACCCACCTATCACACAGTTGTTGTAAATACTAACATTATGTAGATCATTTTATGAGATAATGGGACGTTTCCGGAAAAAAAATTTTAAAAATACATAAAAATCAATAGGTTTATAATGGGTTAATGGATTTAAAATTTTAAAATACCAAATGAGAGGCAGTCATTGCTGAAATCCGATAATAATTAACAAAGTTATGTACAAAACTAGACTTGTACCATATACTATGAAAATAATGGTTATGTTCGTCAAACTTATCGTGCACTTCGTCCATTTTGTGGTACTTATAATCGTCCATCAGAGCGGCTTATTCGAATAACTATGGATCATTTTCACATCACGTTTACTCTTAATGATAAAGGTCATTCCATAAGATGCCAAACAGTGCGTACCGAACAATCTGTAGCCACTGTACAGCAAAGCATTGAAGAAACCCACATCGGTAAATTTGGCGTTGCTCTTAATGGAATATTTTACGAAAAGATTTTGGTTTACGAGCTTTTAGGATTTAACTTGAGCTAGAATTAACGCCAAACGACCATTGTATGCGCCCCCAACTCGGCCGAGGTGTTGAAGCACAAATTGATATTGATTTTTATTTTCCATACAATATTTTGTTCAGTGATAAGCAAAATTTTCACATTTGGAGTGAAGATAAATCACAAGCTTTTGTTCAAATACCATTACATCCACAGGAAATCACCGTTTGGTGCAATTTATGGGCCGGCAAAGTCATTGGTCCATAAGTCTTCAAAAGCGATGATGGGCAGAATGTTACTGGTACAGAGATATGATTACAAGTTTTTTTCGTACATCAATTTGCTGACGTTAATCTTGATGAGATATGATTCTAACAGGACAAAGACATACGCCACTCAGCGCACGCTACAATTAATTTACTCAAAGAAACTTTTGATGAACGAATAATTCCACATAATGATCCTGTAAATTGGCCACCAAGAATCTGAGATTTATTCCCATTTGATTATTTTCTGTACGGTTATGTAACGCCACTCGTCTACGCTGATAAACCAGGGATAGTTGAACACCAGGAAAATAACATTAGATGATTTATTGGCGAAATACGGCCGCAAATGCTGCGAATAGTGAGAGAAAATTGTAATCCCAAATTGTGCCATATACGCACCAACTCTGGCGGCCACAGGGCCGAAATCATATTCAGGCATTAATGGCTTAAAATTATTTATCCAACATAGCCAGCTTAATTGGTATTAAAAATATGTTTCTTTGCTTTTTTTTTAATTTAAAGTTCTATAACTCTAAAAAAAAACTGCCTTTAAAACAATTCAAAAATTGTTGTACAGTGTTATTAATATTTCAGATAGAAATTAATTCTTTCTATATAAATCATCTTTGTTTCTGTAAAACCACAATAAAAAATCCGAAGATCGTTGTACAGTGTAATTAAAATGATAAATGTCGAAAATAAGAAAATAATTAATTTTTATAAGGATAAATAAAATTTTGAGGGTATGTACCTTTAAAGTGTTATTTTTAGATAAATATAATTTTACCTCTATTTGGTACTTTTTTACAATACTAAAGTGCTTAGCATAACCACAAACATTTTGTCCAGTAACTAATAGTTTTTATCACGATTTCAAACACGATTTGCGTTTGTTTAAGCTACGAACTGTAAAACATATGCGATCCTATTTTATGGAGAGAAGTACCTTACATACCGGCTTTAGAATATTTCTGTCATAACGGGAAGCAAAATATTCAGCCCTGTTCTTGAAACGTTGTTATTTGAATAAGAATGAATTTGAAATAACATGAAATTGAAATTTTGGGTTTCTTGAAAACACAAATTTTATATGTTATCTAGAAACCGAGGTGCCATATGGTTCTTTGGTCACTTTCACAAAAAAACCTTAAGTAATTTTTGCATGTTTTTCCTTAAGATTATAAAGAAAGTAAAAAAAAAAATATTTTCTTTTAAAATAACATTTTAATTGTTCATTTAATTGTTTTTGTTCTTTAATTTCATTAAATTCTATTTTTGAAATAAGTTATGCATCAAAAAAGAAAATTCGAAATTCAAATAAATTGGAGTTGACTGGCATCACTATTGTTTCGAACATAAACAAAGTTGTGGCAGTCATATGCAAAAAAAAAATAAAAATATGTGGTTTGAGTGAAATATTATTTTAAATTCCTTTATTCGTAATAATTAGTAAATAAAGAATCTATGTTATAATTAAAAAATTATAATGGAAAATAAATTGTGCAAATAAAAAGTTTTTATTATAGTTATAGAACAACATCATCTCCAAAAGTGTGTTTTATTAACATTGACTACTGATTACGAGTTTTTTTTTTTAAATCAACGCAAAATGTAGACTTTTTTAAAATAGTTTTTTTTTCATAAAATCAATGTCTAATTTTTTAAAATAATGACAAAGTTCAATAAAAAAACATGTTAGAATTTAAATATCAATTGTTTTTTTTTTATCTCTTAAGACCTGTGTAGTAGAAAAAAGGGTATTTGTTTTGATTTCACAAAACCTTTTCTATGTGAATTAAAACAAGAAAAAATATTCGTATTGAAATCATAGAACAGCAAAAACTCGTATATTTAAGAATTTTTTCATTTACGAGTTTTTTTTGTGATAGTGGTTTCAAGAACACTGGTGATTATCTTATTTTCGTGTTTTTTCAGGAGAACCTTACCTAGAAATTTCTTAAAATTGTAAATCGATTTTAAATCTTAAAATTTATTTTCTTCCTTGAAATTGGAATCATTTTCTGATCTTTAATAGAAATTTTTTAAAAACTTGTCTTTGAATAAAACTGCTGTCTTATGATGTGAATAATGATAAACTATCTTCCATTTGAAACAGTATTGTAAGTTTCATATTGTAGCATTTGAAACGATATTTTCGTTTACAATTTATCTGATAAAGGTTGTTCAATATTAAAATTAAAATTTATCGAAAACGTTTTTATCTTACTGTTTTGTTATCCAAGGCAACGTTGGTATTGGTCATATCCTTTACTCAAGAAGCATTTGAATATTTAAATTTTATCCTTAAACTTATACATATTATTTTTATAGCTTTTGTAATGCTTTTTTCTTTTCATTTCTATAAGACTATAAAACAAAATTTATTGTATTAATGATTTAAATACAAAATAATTAACCCCACCTCAAAGTTCTTCATAACAGGCAGCTTTATTTGTAAACTTGAAATAAAGCCAAATAGAAGAACTAATTAGTTTTGATAATATGATTTGGGTTTATTAACAGATTTTCAGTGCTTCTGTGGCTATATTTACACTCAAAGAATTAAGTACGTTAAATCAATTTAAGGTTCTTTATTTATACTGGCTATTAGTCGGAATGTGTTCGGTTATCCTTAGAATATTCGTGTTGATGAAGAGCAAATATCACTGCATTGCAGAAAATATCAATGGATCATCATATCACTTTGGTTATTTTTCATATGTAATAATAATAATAAATATATGAGGCTATCAGCGCAAAATTGGTGTAACCCCAAACTATTTAATTAGGGGATTTAAAATTTGGTAAATATTCTTTTGAGTTTTATTTCTTTTGTGAACACTATATTAATTGTGTTATTTTCAATTTATAACAAGGACTTCCAAATTTAGAATAGCTGTGTATTTTTGTATATAATAAGTTACAATTTAAAATAATAAACAAGTTACACCACTTTAGGAAAAGTTTATTAAGAAATCAATCAAAATAGATAGTACAAGATCTACTCATCATCTGTCTCATCATAATACACCTCATCCCTGACACATCTGGAGCAATTCAAGTTATTGTAAAAAGTGTGATGAACTGGCAGGATTAAATGAACTAATTCCAGAAGATCCTTTTTCCTTTCAAAGATAAGGGGGCATCTTCATTGTTAGAATATTTGAAAAAAAATTAAAATTTATGTAATGTAAGCCACTGAACTTTTAACCACTCCACCCTGGTGTTAAAACCGAAATTTTTCTGTGATTTTGAAGAGAAAAAATCACTTACACTCATTCATATTATCGTGAATGGTTGCCTTTTTCGAGCCGTTTTAATTACTTCGAGCCAGTTTTCTGGAACGTATATTTATTTCATTGAAGATTTTTTTATTTTTTTCTATCGGACTAAAATCTTGGTCATATGGTAAATATGAATGTCCACTGACCAAAAATTTACGGTCTATTTCTTCAATAGTAAAGTCCGGGTGAGGTACAACATACTGACAGAACAACATCTTTGTGTTTCTTTTCTGTCCCCCACATTTTTCCAAATGCATGATTACTTTTTTAGTGGTCACAAAATTTTTACAAAAGTAAAACAAACAAGATTTTCAATGCAATTTCGAGTTTAACCTCTCAATTTTTACATTCTTTGACACTGACAAGATAGTATTTTGACGTAAGCTATAGAAAGATCTTCCATAATGCAAAAGTGGTATATTCAACTTACACCACATTTGTATTATGCTCTGTGCAAAAACGATTTTTCAGCTCCATCTGCTATTGAATACCAGGAACTGGCTTACTCCACTTTTTTATTGACAGTTGGTAATGGTAGGAATGTATTTAACACCAGAACAGAAACCATCAAAAATTGTGGGTAACGCCACTCATATAATAATATATATTTTTTTTTATATTTGACATCATTTAGTATTTAATGAAACGTTAAGTCTAAAATTTTTATAGTTAATACAACAGGCATTTTTAATCTTTAGTCCATATTTAATCTTGAATATTTATAGTCAAGGCGATATCTTGTTACCGATATAAAAACCGTAGTTATTAACCGATTTTGACTCATTTGAAAGGTATTTCTTTTTAGCTCTCTACCAGTTTCACAGAAAATTTTTTTGAGTAATGCTCATTTAAAATTGCTACTAACACATACATAAAACAAATACTATGTGTGTTTTTATTATAAATATCAAAAGCCCTGTGTTGAATTGTGAAATGGCTAAAATTGATTAGCATACCTTTATTTATTTATTAATAAACCTATTTATATATTTTCTGTGTTCAAAAAATATTTATAATGAAATTTAATGAATTTTGTTTAAAAGTGTTGAATTGTGAAATGGCTAAAATTGATTAGCACACCTTTAGGCTCTTAGAAAATTATTTATTAAATGAAAAAAAAAAATTCCTAGAATTTGCACTCGAATTTCGAGGGCTGGTCTCTGCTAATATTTATTTATAATTATATATTGTAAATTTTTTAAATCAATCCCTGGCAAATCATGTTTTCTAACACTGTTAAAACAAACTTAGCCAATTTTTTTCAAGTAAACAATGCAAGACAGTACCCCAAAAAGTGCTAAAATGCGGTAAATTAGAAAGAAACTATATTATTATTAATTTTTATAAACTTAGGGGAAGAGGTTGGGTTGTGGCCATAGTTAGGTTTTCGGCTTATAACTTTTCACCAAATGCAAATTATTCGGACAACTGTGTATCTATTCAAAGCTAGAGACCTTGGCTAACTGCGAAGTGGCCATTTTTGGGGCAAATTTGTTTTGGTTGGGTTGTGGCCACCCTTGGAAAATCTGGTAAAAATAGGAAAATATGAAGAAAAACCACTACGAATACAGAAAAACTTAAAGTTGGCATTATTATTGAGAAAAACTTAAAACTAAATAAAAAATAATAATGATAAATAAATGGCATTATTCGTCTTCTGACTCACAATTTTCGCATTTGAAACAGCTGGCTCGTGTGCCAGCACACTTCAAATGAACGGGTCGATCGCATCCGAAAATTGACGGAGTTATTATTGCTTATATGTGTTATATTGCTTAGTTATTTTTACATCTACGACGATATTTCACCATTAAAAAAAAAAAAAAAGGTGGCCACAACCCAACCAATTTTAGTGGCCCCAATTTTGCAGCCATCTTGAGATGTGGTAAAATTTTTTTTGGTGTCAACATATTGGTTGCAATCGATATTTACTCACAAAGTTTAATAAATTTACTGAATAAAAATGCATTGCACTCACATTTTTGATTGATTCACTTCGATTTCTAACTCTATTGAAAAGGGGTAAACTTGTATTATTGGTCTTTTTCAAGCAAAGAAAAATAAATTTGTTCCCAGCACAAAGCAGACGCGTCTGCCCGTTTCGGTACTCGGTACAAAAAGAACGTGCTGCCATGACACACAAATGACTTTTGCAAGAAAAACACATATGCTTTAGGTCAAAAGATACGCTGGGGTGGCCACAACCGAACCCTGGCCACAACCCAACCTCTTCCCCTACATATTGGCATTACTTAGTACTTAATGAAACGTTTAAAGTGGAATTTTATAGTTAATACAACGGACATTTTTAATCTTTAGTTCAACAATTTAGAACGGAAAAGTCAGTACAGCTACAACGAAACTTGATAATTTCAAAAACGCCAATTCTTTGACTGACTCTTCGATTTATTTTTTATCTTTTACAAATTCTTTTATTTTTGAATAAGTGATTTTGTAAACTCAATTAAAATTTTTTGCTTAATTGCTTGTCCGATTGATTCTTCAACATTATTGTCAAAATAGCTAATTTCCATAACCAAAATAGCTAATTTCATTATGTCCGGGATCGATCTCATGTTCCAAATAATAAAAAATTTACGAGTGCAATCATGCTATTTGCCAGATTCATTTTTTATACTTTTGATAAAATTAAGCCAAGTATATAAAACTCATCAAAAATGATTTGTCATTAACAACGTTAAAATGAGTTTTCAACTCAAGCCGCAACTCAAGTCCAGAATTGCTTTATTGGCTCTTTTTATAGAAGGCCTGGTTGGTGCTACCATTGGAATTTTTCTTGGCGTGTCGGAATCTTTCTTAATCAATTTATATATCTTATTATATAATTTTAGTCTTACTGACGAAGAAGAAAACCAATTATGAGTCTCTTTGAGTGAATTTAACGGGACTGTTTAGCCTGGCTTTTCTGCATTTACATTGTGCCTTTGTGGATGCAACTACTCTTGTTTTTTTTAAGAACTTAAGAACCATTTTATGTGTTTTTAATTACGTGAACAAATTATGGAAACTTTAAATAAAGAAGATATTGTTGAAACAATTTCAAATTTAACTGAAGTGGCTACTGAAACGACGATCCTGAAGATGTCGAAATTATACTGGGTCTGTTAGAACGCTGCTGTGGGTATTTAATTAGCAAAAATTCGAAAAATAAGTTCTGGCAAAAACTTTTCTTCACAGCAATTTCAAATCATTTAATATCCGTATTTTACCAGTAATTTATTTTTCACATAGTCTACAATTTTTACCTGCCATATTGCTTTTTTCATAAAACTCACAAAATTAAAGTAATTTTTCATTTTCCTTTTTCACTTATTTTTTCAAGCAATAACTAAATTTATTTTTTGTTTATTATATTTTGGAGCAAAATTTAGAATCAACCTCCGAAAAGAAAATGTGAAAATTTTGAGAATGTGTGAATTGATAAAATTTATTGGCATTAATTAAAAATTCCCTGAAACTCGCTTTTTTTTTGGGTGTTTTCCACTTTTTTAACTACATTTTATTTTTATATTCGGTAAAAAAAAAACAAAAAAGCAAATATAGTTTTTGCTCGAAGAAATTAAAAGCAAAAACTACTTATTATCAGCTGATGACATAGTTCTGTATATGATTTACAACCACACTACTTATTTGCCTGCTCTACGTGGTCTACACGTTAAGGGGATGTGCCCTCTCGGTCGGCTGAGGTGGATGAGTGAGTGAAGGAAACGTTCGTTTCATAAACAAATAATAATGTTAAATTTGGCTGAGCCGAATCTTTGATACCCTCCACACATGAACTAAACACTCTATTATAATCAATGCTGTCAACACTAATGCCGTTTTCGATTCTAACAAAAAATGTCGCACTTTATTTGCACTTTTTTCGAAAAGTGTATTTTTTTATATATTCTAAATTAAGAGCAATCTTATTTTATACATCAATCGAAAGGTCTCAAAATCGGGCGTTCGTATATCACAAAAAATTATAGCCATTGACTTCTTTCAGGTCATAGTGTGAGAATATTTCCACATTGTTCCCCTTTTTTGAATATTTTCACCCCATGACTTCAAAGAGGAAATTAATAAATTTTTTTTGCATTTTATGAATACAGCACTTTGAGACCTTTCGATTGATGTATAAAATTAGGTTATGCTTAATTTAGAATATATAAAAAAATACACTTTTCGAAAAAAGTGCAAATAAAGTGCGACATTTTTTGTTAGAATCGAAAACGCCATAAGAGACAAAAAATTCTAGATCTCAGATTATAATGGTCAGATCTTTTACAATGATATTTATGAATATTCGTCCTTTTATTGAAAGAAATTATTAAATTTATAATCAGTATAACTTACATTTGAATTACATTTAGCCATGTTGTTATTCTCTTACTCTCATCCATAAACCATACGTTCACATTAACACAAAAAGAAATAACAACAAACAAACAAAAATAAAATACATATCTATATACACATTAGGGCGAGTCGATTTGTAGGGAGGCAAAAAAATCGCTCAAGTGAAAAGGAAAATCATATGCTAGGGATCAAAATAAGAAACTTTGCCCAAGGAACCATACCTCTAAAACGAATTCTGATGTCCCGACATTTGACCTGTGTGTCTGTCTGCCTGTCTGCCATGGATAGTCACGCAGAGTCACGCATAGTCACCGAGTGATCTAAAAGTTATTTACCCTCATCCGATCGATCTTTTTGAATAACATAACATAGTCAAGGCGTATGATTATTATTTATTAGCAGAGTAGAAGATACGTATACGTATGAGTGTTAATTTAAATAATAAGTCAAACATAGCCAGCTCAATTCTAAACAAAAATGGTGATTTTTTGAAATGTTTATATGGATAACCTCCCAGGTGGTTCCAGGGGGTGTGCCACTGGCATGGGTGGGTCGGCCCTCCAAAGTTAGTGGGGGTCCATCATACATTTGGACTCGATTGGGGCACTCTAAATGGGTCAAAGTGAGACAGACAGGTCAAATGTCGTGACATCAGAATTCGTTTTAGAGGTATGGTTCCTCGGCAAAGTTTCTTATTTTGATCCCTAGAATACGATTTTCCTTGTCACTTGGGCGATTTTTAAATCGACCCGCCCTAATACACATGTTGTGTTTTATATGTTTCACTATTTTTAGTTTTTTATATGAAATTTTATCGGCGTTTCTTCACTTTTCGTATGCCATTTCTCAGATATTGAACCTAGATGTTTCAAATTAAATACCAACCTGGTCGAAATAATGGCAAACAATACTATCGTAAATTTCCCCAGGCAAATGGTTTATTTTGTGAACGAATGTGATTTCAACAGACAAACAGACGAACATCATTATACCAACTCGAGTTGTTATAAGGATGCAAAAAGGTATATACTTTCTGATGTCGCAAATATGTAAATAATACATTTATACAAACAACCTCTGCACAGTTGTCGGTGGGATTAAAATAACTTTTACTTTTTTAACTTTTTTTTTTTTGTTCGAAAAAATAAAAATCGAAAATAGTTTTTGTTTTTGCTCAAACAATAAAATGTAAAAGCAAACTATTTTCTAAAGCCAAATTTTGTATACTTGAATCAGTTCTCCAACATTTATTGTTATATGCTTTTTTGCTCAAATATTAAAAATATCATTTGCACCTCGAAATTGCTTTAAACTGTTTCGTACGACATATGACTTAACGGCAAGAATTTTTGAGTGTATAAATAAATATTGTATAACAAATAATGGTAAACTAAATGGAATTTGTAAATATACTTACTTAAAACAACAATCTTAAAAGAAATATGATTTTGACTAATACGTTGTTTATGGTACATTTCGCATGAATTTATTCTAATAATTCTTCAATTATATTAATTTTAAGTTATAAATGATATTTCTATGCATTATAGAATTACAGGTATTTATATGTTAATATTTATTTTTGAAATGAAAGACAATATCTATAATATTAATAGGAAAGGCGATTTCTTGAGACCGATGTAAGTTTCACAGTTTTACCCCAATTTTGACAAAAATTTATCATTTGAAAGGTATATCTTTTTAGCTTTTACCCAGATTTACAGATTTTCATCGTATGGAATATTTTTTTGGAGTTATGATCGTTTAAAATTGCTACTAACACATACATAAAATTATACAATGCTATTTGTGTGTTTATTAAATTTGTTAATGTGTTTGTGTTAATGTGTTGAGTTTGTTTTCTTCATTTAAAATGAGTTGAATTGTGAATCGTACCTTTAGGGTTTTTATTAAGTGAAAAAATAAAATCTGCTAGTTATCATTAGTCAAATAATATATGATATCACTGGAATACTGCTAAAGCTATAAGTTGTATTTGTGTGTCATTAGTTACAAACGTAGAATTAATTAATTTCTTCATATAAATCCGAAAAAAGTATTTGACAAAAGGTTCATCAACTAGTTTATATTTCATATTATTTTCAATACGAGTTAACTGACGGGGCGGTTATCGCTAGCCAAAATATTTTGGGAATCATCATATAATATGTCTAGGGTTTATTTTAACAGTGTAACTCAAACACTTTTTTGGTGTAATTAATTATATAATTGAAATTTATATGAAAAAAGTCGTTTCGTTTATTAAATGAGTACACAAAAGTTCTCTACAATTTGAAGTATTTGCGCATAGGCTCATTTCTAAATGCTTTGCTTCATATAAGCCCATATAAATCGTAATCTATTAACTCATTGTAGAGTAGTGTAATATAATGAAATAAATCATTTTTCGATAAGTACGAGGTTTTCTGTACCAATCCTTGTCATAATTATGTGTATATTTTTATTCAATAGATTTCAATGCAATTGTAAATCATGATGAAGGCAATTTGCTAGCCACCAACAAATACTTAATTATGAAACAATATTTTCATTATTAGCAGCGGATATTTTAGCATAGAATATGTACAAAACTTTTACCAGAAATTATAAAATATTATGATACTTATTTACAATTTTCAATTCAAATAGAATTAGCACATATGATTTTGGTCATTTAATTAGACACACAAAACAGCATTTATTATATCTACAACTAGAATTAATCTTTGTTATTGCAGTAAAGTGTATTCGTTACAAAATTATAATGAACAATAATCAAAGGATTAAATATAGAATTGAATTACTAACAATTATCTGGATTCTTAAAAATGTATCGTTGCGTATGTGTAACATACTCTTATATATGAATACTAGCAGTATACCTAAAGTGACCATATTTTTTTTAACTTGAAAACGGTACATCGAATAATTCTGATGGGTTCGGTTATATGAAATGGAAATGCATAGATAATATAATAATATTTTATTTGTCCATAGTGAGTGGCATTATTTATTTTACGTTACACTACTAAAAAAATTTTTATACATTGTTATCTTTTACAGAGGCACAAATTTGTTTCAAAATTTTAGGTGCCGATTGCAAATATGTGTGGAACTCTTGGCAGGATTATTTAATAATAACTTTAATAATTAACATAACCTCAAGCACTGATACCCTTAAGTGAGTTTTATCTTCGTTCCACAACTTGTTCATCAAAGAAAATACACGTTCAACCGGCACATTTGTACCAGGCAAATATAAAATATATCAACTATAATTTGAAAATTTGCATGGTTTAGGTAATTGCTTTTAAAATGTTTAAATACTTCCACCCAACGATTTTCCGTAGAAATATTTTGTTGATTCCATTCATCAATTTTCTGCGATGTTACGTATTAAGATACGAGTGAATATTCATCGAATACTTCCGTATCTTTATTGCAATCGATATGTTCTTTTTCAATCGATATATGTATCTAGAACTTTTTGAACATCTTCCCCCTGTGGTACTTCTGTTAAATTTGCCCTATTCAGTTTTTCTAAATCTTTGTTATAAACAGTCCATTGCTCTAAATACTCTCGACTAGTTTTATAAAATTCTTTAGCCTTAATTTTCACGAAATTCTCGTCAGTATCGGTGTAACCATATTCTTTTAATTTTTCAAGTAAACCAAGGACTGCATATGGAAGAAAGTGAGTTGTGTATTTCTGAAACAATTTTTGTTAATTTCACTTGCTGCTTCAATTTTTTGGCAATTTATACATTACAAGTTTCTACAGCAGCCGAAGAATTCAAGGGAGGCGGACACACAGAAAAAAATGTGTGACATTTAATAAAATTATAGTAAAATTTTACAAAGTTTTGTGGTAATTATACGACTACATAAAATTAACGGTAAATTTTATTTCACCCCGTCAATTTAAATTTTTTTAAGCCTTTTTAGTGTCTAAGCAAATCTGACTCAATACGATAAAATTGTTTAAAAAAAAAGCGGTACCGTGAGGATCGAAAAAGTACAATTTGTTTGTCTGGTTGGTACAATAACAGAAAACATATTTTCCATCCCTGGGTAGGTTAATTTTTGTTCTGTACTGCACTTTGGCCTCTTCTATATTAAAACTCTTTGATTAAGTACAAAAACATTATTATAAAAAATTACTCTATTTTTGTCTCTTGTGTTTCGTAATATATTTATTCATACTAGCAGATCCCAGCGCTCGAAATCCGAGTGCAATTTCTAGGCAGCTTTTTTTTTCAACTTAGCCGATTCACAAACCAACACTTATATGGTTTATTATTATTTTGAATGAAGATAACAAACTCATTAACAAAAACATTAACAAATTTAATAAAACCCATAGCATATGTATAATTTTATGTATGTGTTAGTAGCAACTTTAAATGCAATTTACTCAAAATAAAGGAAAAAATTAAAAAATTTGTAAATCGGCAAAATGGCCGATTCGGGATAAAACGGTAGAACAAAACATCGGTCACAAGAAATCGCCTAGCCTATTAATATTATAGATTTATTCATATTCCGCAATCCATACTGCTCTCAATAAACGTATTTAAAATCTATATTCTTTTCAATAGCGTAATTTCGATGCGCTCGCGGAACACAGCTGCGCTCAAATATCGGATGATCTGAAAAATAATATTTAGCAATTAAAATAGGTTGACAACAACTGCGCGGCAGCACTGGTGCGGCTGCCAAACACGATTATTAGTTTGACGGACGACGTACAAGTAAAACGCAACGTATTCTTATTTTTAGGGGGGGTTTAAATTTTTTATTTTTTGCTTTTTAAGAACAGCAATTTAAGTTTATGTACCATGAATTGATTCAACCAAATTCATAAGAAATTCTGTTAAATCGTTTTAAATATTTATACCCTATACCACTATGTGGTTTGGGTATAATGACTTTGTGCTGCTGTTTGCAACAACCAAAAATATTCGACCTAGACCCATCTTTAATTATACCGATCGAATCAGAATCACTTTCTGAGTTGATTTAACAATGTCCGTCCGTCCGTCCGTCCGTCCGTCTGTGTGTCCATGTAAAGCTTGTAATCAAACTGCAGGTCGCAAATATGAATATATTTTGACAAAATTTGGTATATAAGCCTTCATCGGCCATGGGATGAACGCTGTAGAAATTGGTGAGAATCGGTCCATGTTCAGACCTAGCCCCCATACAAATTACCCATATGAAATCGACATAAATTGCCATAAGATCCAAATTGTCATATAGATCTAACTCAAATTGGGTTTATATGCGTTCATTACATCCACTAATGAGTAGTCCAAAAATGATCCCTTTGACCCCATATAGAGCTGCTTCCCGATCTTCACTTAAATCTATTAAAAAACAAAAATATTGCACTGATTCTTCTCAAATTTTGTTTGTACATATTTTTGCAAAATACAAGAGACTTTACCAAACATGATCAGGATCGGTCCATTTTTGGACCTAGTCCCTTTATAGATATAGCATCCGATATGAACTTTTTCATATCTGCAGCCAAAAAAATTAATAAAAATCCCACTAAAATTTGGTTTTTGCTCATTTTCAATGTCCAGTTAGTTGGGCCTAAGAGATAGGGTTTCTAAACGCATGGTATAGGGTATCGTATAGTCGGTTTAGACCGACTATAATTTTCTTACTTGTTTTTAGATGAAATTATTTTTCAGCTGAATTGTGATGTATTTTAACATACATATATTAAAAAAAACTATATATGACGAATTTGAAGATTTGTTCTTACATTTTTGACCAAATCAACTATCTCTTTCTTCGAATTTCTGAAAACGAGACATTTTTGCGTCCCCGAGTTGTTGTCGGGGACAACGAGACGAAGTAGCTGAAAACGGGATGGTCCCGTTCAACACGTTAAGTATATCCGCTACGTTGTTAGCGTAATTATTATATCATTTATTTAAGCCATAATAATATTTAAAAAGAATAAGAAATATGGTGTGAGTAACAATACGATGGAAACTTTTAACATGGTCAATACCATAAAATTTTATCATAAAATTAAAATCTAAATTATTTATTTAAACATTTGTATGTTTTATTTATTTAACAATACAGATCAACAATACATAACAATAACATACAACACATGAGGTACAATGCATTTGTGTAATCTGTTAAGATTTCACATGCCATTACAGTTCCATCTAGAGGACAATGGCAAAAACAAAGAGCTGTTCACATTACAAGACTTGTAATTGATCTGGCTATGTTAACGTAGAGAAAGCTAAAAATTGGAAAAGCTCAGCTTGTTCGTACAAACTCTCGTATATAAAAAGAAAAACATTTCTCATGTTCTTTTCTTTCAAATGTTGAGTTAAATAGTTGATTAAGCATGAGTTGAAGTAATAGGCAGAAGGATGCTGAAGATGAACAAGTCGCTTTGTTCGAAAGTAGCTACTCCATCTAGCGCTGTCTTCTTTTTTTTTTCCAATATTTCTCTTACATTACAAAAACTATTATCTTTCTTTCATTAGAAAAATATATACATGATCTTAAACCGAACAATAAATGACTAATTATTCAAAGAAGAAATATTAACATAACTTAAGAAAAAATGAACAAAGCTTAAAAGTATTAATTTTTATGCTGTTAACAAAACAGTGGAAACCTTTACTATACAATAACACATGGTTTTAGGCGGTAGATGATTCCTATACCGAACGATTGTATTAATTTATTTTAGCTATTTAAATATTCAACTTTTTCGTCAACGCTATTCGCCAACAGTATTCTAATTCCAGTTCATGCGATTTTTGGCAAGATTAATGCTAGTCAGACGATTTTATGGATTTATTCATAGAATATTTCTCACAAATATTCTTTTGCTTACTACATCATCTACAATCATCACTACAATCATCTATTATTCTGGTTTCAACTCGTAATTGAATAATTGAAAGAAAATGTCAGAATCTATATTTGAAAACGGCTGAAATTTTTTTTTATAGTTTCTTTCACTCTTTCTTCTATTTTTATTATTTTAATCAACTCTGGTGAAGAAGTTTAAAAATTTCCACTTTTTGGCATCTCTAAAAAAAATATTTCTTTTTCGTTTATCAATTTTTTTAAATTGTATTTTTTGTAACAAATGTGTTTTCTTCCAATATAGAACACAGTGATAGTGATTTCGCAAAAAAATGCATAATTTTATTACTAAGGGCGAAATTATTAAAAAACAAAATTGGCAAATTTAGAATTTTAGAAAAGTTTAGGATGCATTTTAAATGTATTGTAATATTTTATTTATCAAGCCATATGACAAACGCTATTGAAATTGATGAAAATGGGCGCATGATATCGACTTAACTTGCCATAAGATTCAAATTATCAAATAAATCTCAGTCGAATTGGGGTTTTGTGCGTTTATTATATCCATTAATCCATAGACAAAAAAATAAACCATATACGACAATTCACTTAAGTCTATCAAAAACAAAAATATTGCACAGATTTATCTCAAAATCGGTTTGTATATGTTGTTGCAAAAAATAAGTGACTTCACCAAATATGGCCAGGATCGGTCCAAATTTCGACGTAGATTTGGTTTATGCTTTTTTTCTAAACCCAATTAGTTTTACCTAAGACCAATTCTCTAAACGCATGGTATAGGATATCGGTCTAGACTGACTATAACTTTCTTATTTGTTTTCATAAAAAAATTTACATTCAAATGAAAATTTACCAGTTGAAAAGTATCAGTTTTCCTCTTAAGGCTCGAATTAAAACAAATTTTATTCTTCTCTGATGTTTGTGTTTCTGATGGAATCTACATATCAAATTTGGTATTCCTAAATTACTTTGTAAAGAAGATACAAAAAGGTACCCTTTCAGACTTGTGGGCCGTTTTTGCCCCCCTTAACATTCGAATTTCCAAAAGTTTTCCTCTCATCTGATATTTTTAACTCTAGTGGAATCCACAAACTAAATTTTATATTCGTTTGTTTAGAAGATACCAAATGTACACTTTTTCCCCTTTTTGGCAGTTTTTCCTTCCTTAGACGTTAGACTTACCAATAAATTCATTCTGTACTGTGACCTACGTATTCGGTGGAGTGTGTATACTATATAGATTAATATGTTAAGAAAATACAGATCGGTACATTTTTTACCCTTTTTCGATCGTTTTTTCCCCTTAAATGGCCGAATTTCGAGAAAAATTTATCCTTAGCCAACATTTGTTTCCCTGATGGAGTCTACACCCCAAATTTCATATTTCTAGATTCATTTCTTATCATTTTACCCTTTTTTGTCCGCTTTTACCTTAATGTAGGAATTTCCAAAAACCTGTTTTTAGTGGATCTTTACGCCGAGGGGGAAATCTACAGTCCAAGTTTTAGGATAAAAAGTATAGCATCCTGTTACTTTTACTATTCTTAAACCTTATCTATAATTTGCTACGAATTTATGTACTATACATATATACTTGATTATATACTTGATAGAGCAAGTTTGGGTATTGTGGACCATGCCTTTATATCTTAAACTAATAATTATTTCGCAAATCTGGGTTTATTTACACGTGACATTTCGAAAAATATTGCATTTGTAGTTGTGAAAATAATCGTAGTCGTTACATCTGTAGTTTTTTAGAATAACCGCGTATGTCATAAAATCAAAATGTTCAGGGCAGCCAAAACACGTTATATTTCAAATTATGGGCTCGATACAAAGATTTTAGAGCTTTTTCTTTAACAGTCCTGTAGATATGGGCAATAAATACTTTATATAAAATTTTAAGTCAAAAATCTTTAGATGAATAGATCTTAGAGAAGGGCGAAAAACAATATGTAAATTACACTTAAAGTGTGTACAGATAAAACAACTTATGTCGACAAACGTCGTTTTCTTTGAAAAAGAAAACTACCAATGCAACCACCCATGTAGACATAAGTTGTTGTTGCTTGAAAAATGGATTTTTTGCTCGTCAACAAAAAGTTAACGGGACTTAGGATGAGAATATAACAACGTATCAAGAATAATAGTGACAAAAAAAATAACAGAAATAAGCACATAAATTTTTAAAAGTGGTTATAAACTGAAAACTAATCCAAAATTATTTTGCATTTTTTTTTTTATTAATAACAACGTATGTCGTCGCTATGTGTTGTTTTCTGATGAAATAATTTGTCAGCGATCAAACATAGGTTGACATACGTCATTAGTGCTGCAAATTAATTTAATAAACATTTAAGTTACGTCGTTATTTAAAGAAAAAACTCAATATTTTTTTTTTTAATTGAACACATGTATTAATATATTTGGCATCGTTAACTCAAAACTGACAAAAATGGACATACGCGGTTATTTCAGAAAACCACAGACTTGTCAGTTATTTTTTGTTAAAATTTTTGGCTGTTCTCGGCTGTTGCCGAAAAAACTTTGGTTCGATTTTGAACCTTTTTTGAAAATATTTCCTAAAAATATATATCGCACCTGTAACTCTAAAGTTTCATTGTAAAGAATTGCAAATAATAATTATACAACAGTAGTTGTTTTTGCGATTTTTTTGATCATCAAAAATAACAAGTTTTCTGGGTGCAACTCAAAATATGTCTTTTTAGTGGATTCTAAAGAAGCTACTCTTATAACACAAAGAGGGTTACAACTGTATTTTTTTTTTTGCGAAAGACTAGAAAAATCGATGTAAGATTTTTACAGTGGATAGATATGACCAGAATCACTTTCGATTTAGCGATGTCCGTCCGTCCGTCCGTCTGTGTGTCCATGTAAACCTTGTAATCAAACTACAGGTGGCAAATATGAATATATTTTGATAAAATTTGGTATATAAGCTTTTATCGGTCACAGAATGAACGCTATTGAAATTGGTAAAATTCGGTCCATGTTCAGATCTAGTCCCCATACAAATGACCCCTATGAAATCGACATAAATTGCCATAAGTTCCAAATTATCATATAGATCTCAGTCAAATGAATTCTTATTCATAGGCCCAATATAGAGCTGCTTCCCGATCTTCACTAAAATCTATCAAAAAACAAACACATTGCACACATTTTTCTCAAAATTTGGGTTGTATATATTTTTTCAAAATATAAGTGACTTTTCCAAATATGGTCAGGGTCGGTCCATTTTTCGACCCAGTCCCCATATATACTTATATGGCATCCGATATGAACTTTTTCATATCTGCAGCCTAAAAAATTAATAACCAATTTGGTTTATGCTCAAATTTGGTTTATGCTTATTTTCTATACCTTATTAGTTGTACCTAAACTCATGGTATAGGGTATCGTATAGTCGGTCTAGACCGACTATAATTTTCTAACTTGTTTAAATATATCCTAGTACATCGTATGTGTCCTTCATTTCTGACATTACGCGATTGGAACCGAAAGTTTTTCATTGGCTTTATGCTGTAAAACCAGTTTTAAGCTGCATACTTCCACTTTTCGATTTAAATTGAATGTTTATATCTAAAGAAACTAAGCAAACAAACATCAAGATAAGAAAAATATAAAGTTTGGCCTGAGAACGCCAAACCCTTTAGAGACTATACTGGCCTTCAACCTAAATTGGAATTGCTCACTACCCAGACAATTAATTAACCCGAAAATGTTCCACACTGCAATCGGTCGATATAGAGCTAACTTTACTTTCTAACTTGTTTGTTGTCACGTTTATTTTATATAGTAACAAGAAAGTGGAATTCAGAAATGGCCATCAGAAAATATGTGTTAAGCTATAAAATCTATTCAACATTTGTAAATGGCGTTTTAATTGACAGATAAGGCTAATTCCATAGTGACAGACATGACAATCAGAGCTCTTTATAATCCAATATTATACAGTGAAAGCTTGTCATTGCCCATAAAAATATACAAAATTATACAGAAGGACTTGACCAACGTATTTACGATTAGAAAAAGTGAGAAAGTATTATTGTTATTAATAACTGGAGAAAAAACGTAGTCGTGAGAGACTTGACAACAAACAGATATTATTTTAGAAGATGAAAAGCTCTGAAGTTATTTGAAACCATTGCTGTGATATCAGATTAAGTTATTTTTGTTATTTTTGCAACATTATGTTTTTTGTTTTTTTGTCTATGATTTTGAAATTTCTGACTTTTTCTTAAAATAACTTTTTAACAAACAAATAAAAAAAATTTTACATTGTGCCATTTTTATTAATTTGTTTTTTACATTTTCAGTCCAGAAATAAATAAACCCCTGAAGAAGTCGATACATTTGACGAAACGTTGGGTGCAAATATGAAATAAACGTTGTTTTATTTACATAAGAAAGCATAGACCAATAAGCTCGAAAAAACAAAATCAACACAGAAATAAATTGGAATCTGGTCAAATAAAAATAATATACAAAAAAAAACAGTTGTTTATAGTTAATATAAGAGTTAGTTTATTAATAAAGCATATAAAAAACACGAATTCTAAAATAAATTATAGTAAAAAGAAGTGTTTTGTAATGTGACAGACATGACATTACTTTTATTTTCAAAATTAACTACACTTTTCCTTTCTTACTGGAAAAATAGGGACTATAAAAATACATATGAAGAACGATTGTGATATTTTCATACCACTTGAGCACTTTGAAATGGTATCAATAAATAATATTTAAATTTTAATTTTAAAATTGGACCTAGGTTGACCTTTGCATGGAATTACCCTTTACAAAATTGTTTTTTAAATGCAAATAGTGTTTTTGTACCAGTGGTATGACCCAGTTCTCAGAATTTCTCAACTAGAGTATTTCACATTACCCTCTAATTTTTAAAATAACTTTTTGTGAGGTACCTAATTTTTTCGTATATACTTTCTAAATATTAAATATACATATACGTAGGCAATTGATTAAGGAAGAGATAAAAACCGAATTCATAAATGTTCCCTTAATACTTTTGTGGAAATCTTTAAAAATAAAATAGGGGGATTATATTACCCGAACTTACTCTAAATCAAGAAGTTTTGATTATATGATTTTATACGATTTCAGATTAACCGCGAGAAATAATGATCAAATCATATAAAAAATTATTAAATGATGAGTTATCTGAAAAGTGTGAAAGATGGTGAATACTTATGTTATAAAAATCTGCCTAAAGTAAACAAACAAATAGATAAGAGTTAAATAAAAGTATATAAAAAGAGATAAATAAACAGATTCCCGGGAAAATATTGCTTTTGTTAATCATTATTACAGAATTTTGAAACAATATTTTAAAACGAGATACAGTGTACATCCAGGATGCACATAATGCGGCCCTCGGGCCACATGTTGTCCTTTATTTATATTTTATATTCATTAAAAAAAATTATCATTAAGAAATTTGTTATCCTAAATAAACAGATTCCCCGGAAAATATTGCTTTTGTTAATCGTTAATACAGAATTTAAAAAAAAAATCTTTTAAAAGGATGCACATAATGCAGCCCGCGGGCCACATGTGGCCCTTTATTTTATTTTATATTAATTTAAAAGAAATTATCATTTAGAAATTTTTATTCTACGTTTTAATAATTCGGGATTTAACACATCAATGTACTGCAAATCTTTTGAAAACCCCGTTACGGAGATGCATATTAAGCCGTTTCACTAAATTGCTCTTTTTTCAATTTTGGCAACTCTTAAAGGGGAATATGAATTCTTATGGTCTAAACGATTTAAAAAAAAATAATAATATTTTTTTATTCGATTAATCAAAAAATTAATCCAATTATTCCTTATTCGAAAATGATTAAATAAAATTATTCAACAAATTTTATTGCAATGGATTCTTTGGACACGATTTTCCCATTTAAGTCCACTGTTTTAATTGTTCCTTTGTCTCAGGTGTGAAGTGGTGGCCCATGTCTCATCCATAGTTACGAATCGATGCAAAAACAACTACTCTATTGAAATATATTCACGTCGCTGTTCTATTGTGAGCAAACGCACAAACGAACATCTGTAGAATACTCATTGATTCCAATGAATGTTTTTCCACTACTAGTTAAACCATATTAAAAACTAAATGTAAAAATGTTTTTAATCATCTCTCTTAAATTTTTATAGCCTATACCCTATACCACTATGTGGTTTGGGTATAATGACTTTGTGCTGCTGTTTGTAACAACCAAAAATATTTGACCTACACCCATCTTTAATTATACCGATCGAATCAGAATCACTATCTGATTCGATTTAACGATGTCCGTCCGTCCGTCCGTCCGTCCGTCTGTCTTTTATCGGCCATGGGATGAACGCTATTAAAATTGGTGAGAATCGGTCCATGTTCAGACCTAGCCCCATACAAATGACCCCTATGAAATCAACATATATTGCCATAAGATCCAAATTATCATACAAATCGTAGTCAAATTGGGTTTGTATGTATATATTACATCCATTAATCAGTAGTCCCAAAGAGAATCCCCATTGGACAACTCTTAGTCATAGGCGCCATATAGAGCTGCTTCCCGATCTTCACTTAAATCTATCAAAAAAAAAAATATTGCACTGATTCTTCTCAAATTTTGTTTGTATATATTTTTGCAAAATACAAGAGACTTTACCAAACATGATCAGGATCGGTCCATTTTTGGGCCTTGTCCCCATATAGATATAGCATCCGATATGAACTTTTTCATAACTGCAGCCGAAAAAATTAATAAAAATCCCACAAAAATTTGGTTTATGCTTATTTTCTATATCCAGTTAGTTGGACCTGAGAGATAGGGTCTCTAAACGCATGGTATAGGGTATCGTATAGTCGGTCTAGACCGACTATAATTTTCTTACTTGTTTTTATCGCAACTGGTCATTGACAAAGTAATTAAAAATATGCGTTTTCATTACACTTGACCTGATCGCCTACCGATGTTATCATCGGTCTGCATCGGTATTAATTTTAAAAAGGTTTTGGCAACGATTTGCCGTTCGTTTCTTTCCGATTGGTTTATCCTTCGAAGTTTTTAAATTGTTACTTGTTGATTGTAAATTTAATATCAACTAAAATTCATCTGTTAAAGTTAATACAAGAATAAATTCTTTAAAAATACTCGGTTACTGTCATCATGACAATACCCAGTGTGAAGTAGATTGTGTGTTAGTAAAAAAATGAAGAATACATGTAAATCATAATGATAAAGTTGCATACTTGAGTAAAGTTATTTCCACAACAGGCAACAACTACACAAACATAAAACAGAAATAAAGCATAAAACAAGTGGTAAAAAACATTTAGACAGATGCACAGACAGACACCACTACAAACAAACAAAAGTAGGGAAATTACTAAGAGTTTTTTTGATTTTTTTCAAAAATATAATAAACAATAGTTTCCTAGCAACTCTCACCAAAAATAGAAAAACAAAAAAAGTATACAGAGCAAAAATGTCATGAAAATAATGGCTACTATTGTTTTGTTGGTTTTATTTTATTGTGAGTTGATGTATGGCCAACTTTACATTACGGATTTTTGTTTTTATTATTCAACAAATTGTTGCATAATATTTGTGTGTTGTTCTATTGTCATAAATTGTAAAACTTTGTGACAAGACTTAGCCAACCAAGAATGTTATTGTTATGGTTTTTCTCATATCTTCCATAAAGCATCCCTAAATATTGCACATGTTTTTAGCAACATACATAAATACTTGGTATGTACATTAAAGGATTTACAGTTTTTGAAAAGCTAGTAATATTTTGAATGTGTGCGTAGGCTTAGGACACACATACATACATACATACATATATACATATGTCTAAATTTTAGTAAATCAATTATTTTGACGAGATGAAGAAAGAGACCAGTTTTTCGATAAAAAAAAATTATTAAAGTTCAATAAAATTATACCTAATATAATTTCGAAGAAGTTTTCAACTAAGCATCTATGATATTAATAGGTAAGGCGATTCCTTGTGGCATATTCTACACCTTCAATTAACTACCGATTTAACAAAAAATAATATACCATTTGAAAGGTATTCGCAGATGTTCACCATATTTATGATGGGCACCACCTGCCATATTTTTCTTGAGTAAAATTCTTTTAAAGTTGCTACTAACACATACATAAAATACATATGTAAGCTTCAAATAAAAAACTATACAATGCTGTGTGTGTGTTTACTAAAGTTATGTTGAATTGTGAATCGGCTTAAATTTATTAGCATACCACCACCCCAATCGCCCGATCTTAATCCTATAAAGCATTTGTGGAATTTACCGCAGCGCAAAACCTGTCAACATAAAATAACCTCTAAGGATATGTTAAGAAGCGTAATTTTAGATCAGTGGGGCAAATTAAGTAAAGAGAATACTTTAATGTTTGTTAAATCGATGTCAAATCGACTCACAGAAGTCCTAAAGCGCAAAGAGTATCCTGCAAGTTACTAACTTAAGCAATATTTAATGTAAATTTAGTTTTTTAATATTAATATTTTGAAATCTACGAATATGCTTTCTTATGAACTTTTTCTTTCTTATGTAAAGTTGGTTAAGGCAATAAACTTTAAGTTTAAAAAAAAAACATGTAAGAAATTATAGTCGGTCTAGACCGACTTACGATACCCTATACCATGGTTTAGATACCCTAACTGTTCGGTCCAACTAATTGGATATAGAAAATAAGCATAAACCAAATTTGAGTGGCATTGTTATTAATTTTTTTGGCTGCAGATATGAAAAAGTTCATATCGGGTGAAATTCGGTCCATGTTCAGACCTAGTCACCATACAAATGACCAAATGATCCAAATTATCATACAGATATCCGTCAAATTGGATTTGTATGTGTTTATTATATCCATTGGTCCAAAATTAATCCCTATAGGACAATTCTTAATCATAGGCCTGCAGAGCTGCTACCTGATCTTCACTTAAATCTATCAAAAAACAAAATGTTGCACAGATTTTTCTCAAATTTGGTTTGTATATGTTTTTCCAAAATATAAGTGACTTTGCCAAATACTGTCAGGATCGGTCCATTATTCGACCTAGTCCCCATATAAATATAGCATCCGATATGAACTTTTTCATATTCAAAAGAAAACAAGTAAGAAAATTATAGTCGGTCTATACCATGCGTTTAGAGACCCTATCTCTTAGGCCAAACTAACTGGACATAGAAAATGAGATAAACCAAATTTGAGTGGGATTTTTATTTTTGGCTGCAGATATGAAAAAGTTCATATCGGATGCTATATCTATATGGGCACTAGGCCTAAAATTGGTCCGATCCTGATCATGTTTGGTAAAGTCTCCTGTATTTTGCAAAAATATATACAAACAAAATTTGAAAATAATCAGTGCAATATTTTTATTTTTTGATAGATTTAAGTGCAGATCGGGAAGAAGCTCTACATGGAGCCTATGAGTAAGGGTTGTCCCATAGAGATAATTTTTGGACTACTCATTAATGGATGTAATAAACGCATACAAACCCAATTTGAGTAAGATCTATCTGATAATTTGGATCTTATGGCAATTTATGTCGATTTCATAGGGGTCAGTTGTATGGGGGCTAGGTCTGAACATGGACCGATTTTCACCAATTTCAATAGCGTTCATCCTATGGCCTATAAAAGCTTATATACCAAATTTCATCAAAATATACTCATATTTGCGACCTGCAATTTGATTACAAAGTTTACATGGACACACAGACGGACAGACGGACGGACGGACGGATGGACACACGGACGGACATCGTTAAATGGAACCAGACAGTGATTCTGATTCGATCGGTATAATAAAACCACTATGTGGTTTGGGTATAATGACTTTGTGCTGCTGTTTGTAACAACCAAAAATATTCGTCCTAGACCCACCTTTAATTATACCGATCGACTCAGAATCACTTTCTGAGTCGAAATAGCAATGTCCGTCCGTCCGTCCGTCCGTCTGTGTGTCCATGTAAAGCTTGTAATCAAACTACAGGTCGCAGATATGAATATATTTTGATGAAATTTGGTATATAAGCTTTCGTCGGCCATGGGATGAACGCTGTTGAAATTGGTGAGAATCGGTCCATGTTCAGACCTAGTCCCCATACAAATGACCCCTATGAAATCGACATAAATTGTCATAAGTTCAAAATTATCATATAGATCTCAGTCAAATTGGGTTTGTATGTGTTTATTACATCCATAAATCAGTAGTTCAAAAATAATCATTATAGGAAAATTCTTAGTCGTAGGCCCCATATAGAGCTGCTTCCCGATCTTCACTTATATCTTTCAAAAAACAAAACTATTGCACAGATTTTTCTCAAATTTGGTTTGTATATATTTTTTCACAGTATAAGTGACTTTACCAAATATGGTCAGGATCGGTCCATTTTTCGACCTAGTCCCCATATAAATATATTATCCGATATGAACTTTTTCATATCTGCAGCGAAAAAAATTAATAAAAATGCCACTCAAATTTCTCTAAATGCATGGTATAGGGTATCGTATAGTCGGTCTGGACCGACTATAACAGCAGCACAAAGTCATTATACCCAAACCACACAGTGGTATGGGGTATAAAAATAATAACAATGCCAGTTTAATTTATGCTTATTTTCTATATCCAATTAGTTGGGCCTAACAGATAGGGTCTCTAAACGCATGGTATAGGATATCGTGTAGTCGGTCTAGACCGACTATAATTTTCTTACTTGTTTTTTATTATTTTGTCTAGCAAGTGAATGACAATCTCGATTTGACGTGTTTAATGATTATTTTGTTTGTCTTTTTACGGCCTCGCTCAGTATAACTCATGGTAAAGGGCATCATATAGTCAAATATAATAGAATATCAGATTTGACTCAAAAAGCCGAAGTGGAATTACTTCTTTCATTATAACTTAATCAATAAAAGGTGTAAATTATGGAAGCAGATTTAGTGAAAATTAATTTTTATTGCTATTTCAATAATTTTATGAGCATTTTGTAAATATTTTAACAACCAAGTTAGTTTATTATTTATTTTTAGTTAATAAATTTTAAACAATTTGTTTTTAGGTGCAAACTGCAGTATGGCATTTGTATTCAACATATGAATTACAAAAAATTGCATCACTTTTATATAAGTGGTGTGATATTTTTAATATTATAAATTTTTAACACACATATAAACATAAATATACGTACGTGGACTATTTCAGAACCACCCGACCTGACTTATTGATGGCGGCAGTAGTTTGGAAAAAATTACTTTGGTGAAATGTGGCAACCTTATAAAACAAATGTTTTAAGTTTCACGCCACCACGATGTTTAGAATTTTTTTTTAATCGATTCGTAACCACTTCACACCTGAACAAATGAACAGTCAAAATAATAGACTAAAATGGGAGAATCGTATCCAAAGAACGCTAAGACAGTTCCATTTGCAGGCAAGGTTATGGGCAATATTTTTTGGGATGCGCGCGGAATAATTTTTATTGATTATTTTCAAAAAGGAAAATAATCAACGGCGATTATTGCGCTATTCCTTGCAGCGTTTACGTGAAGAAGTTAAGAAAAAAGGTCGCATTTGGCGAAAAAGAAACTGTTGTTTTATGAAGGCAGACCACCGGTTCACACGTGCATTATTGCGATACTCAAAATCCATGAATTAAAGTTCAAATTGCTTCTTCACGCTCCTTTTTCGCCATATTAAGCTCCCTTGGATTATTTACTATTGCAAAACTCGAATAAATGACTCGGTGGTAAAAGATTTGCCAACAATGAAGAAGTAGACTCTGCGGTTGATGGCTATCTTAAGAAGCTAGATGATTCTTACTATAAACAGGGTATCAAAGCTATTGAATATCACTGAGTAAAGTGTATCAAGCTAAAAAGGGCTTATATTGAGAAATCAAGAAAATGTTTCCCAAATTTGATGTTTTTTCTTTGTCAGGCCGGGTTCTTCTGAGACCGCCCTCGTCTGTATATGATATTGGGCCTATATGTAAAGTTGATGGTGGTCAACAAAAAATCACGTTGTAACAATATATGACTGCAATAATTTTACAAGATACAAAATATACAATGAACAAAATAAACATTATAAACTGAAACCAAAAGAAAGAACACGTATTGTTTAAAAAAAAAAAAAAAAAAAATAACTTGTATTTCTAAAAGAGCTACTGCAACAAAATATAAGCTGCTTGTCATGACGCGAGAAAGTTTTTTTAGTTTTTGGTAAAAACCTGTTGCAACTACTTTTAGAGGCTTGCTAAAAGTTAACAACAAAAACAAAAACAAAGTTCAAGGTTACGATGATGTCGTTTAACATCATAAATAATAAATAATATGTACCAATTAATATGTAGAAGAAACTTTTTGAATAATTCAAACAATTGTCTTAAGCTATAAAGACAATAAAGACAACAACAAACTACGATTCAAATGCAAATTATGCAAATCATGTATATCGCTATTATTTACAAATATATTCAAGCGATGCCCTTTATATGCCACTTTAAAATATTTAATTACCTTACATAAAATACTGAAGTATCTCGTATTCAGAAATACACACATATGTATGTATATATCATTTTCAACATGTATACGTATACAGCATAATAACTATTTTAACTTGAAAGACATTTGGTATAACAGTTAGTATTTGCGCTGACGACACATGTGCTATTATTTGTAACAACCAAAAATATTTAACCTAGATTCACTTTTTTATACTGATCGAATCAGTATCACTTTCTTTGTCTAGTCTGTCTGTCTTAAAAGATCGTAACCAAACTACAAAATGAAATTTTAAACATGAGCTTTGAAAGTGTATAAAATCTATGGATTAACTCCGTTAAATAAATAAAAAAAAATCGCTCAGAAGTAGCACCCTTTTAAACAGATACGAGTATCATCAGACTTGTCTACAAGGTACTTTACTTTTTTTATTTTGTCATCAGAGGTCTAATCGTGATCGAGTGAAATTGATCGACATTTCTCATTTTGAAATCGCGGTATTCGATAACGATTAATCGATCGAGTGAAATCTTTAGAAATGTCATGCGATACATATCAAGCTGTCGAAAACACATTTTATTAGCTTGTTTACATGAAAAAAAGTGGGGGAAATTTATTTTTTAATATATAATCTATAATATTAACAGGCTATGCGATTTCTTGTGACCGATGTTCTGTTTTACCGTTTTATCCCGATTTTGACCAAACTATATTATTTGAAAGGTATTTCTTTTTAGCCGTTTTGCAGATTTACAGATTTTTAAATTTTTCCTTTATTTTGAGTAAATTGCACTTAAAGTTGCTACTAACATACATAATATTATACAATGCTATGTGAGTGTTTTTTAAATTTGTTAATGTGTTTGTAATATAAACGAGTTTGTTTTTTTGTGTTGAGTCTTTAAAGTCTTTATTTAATGAACAAATAAAATTTCTCAGAATTTGCACTCGAATTTCGAGCCTTAAATTAAATATGTCTGGCCGTCCTGTTAAGGAAGCTGAATAACTTTCTGAGTCGATTTAGCGATGTCTGTCCATCCGTGTGCCTAAGTAAACCTTGTATTTTGATGAAATTTAGTACGTTAGCTCAAACGGCCATAGGACGAATGCCACAGAAATTGGTGAAATCCGTACGTGTTCAGAAGCAAGTCCGCATATAAATTGCACACATAAAATCGAATGCCATAAGATCCGAATTATCTTATTGATCGTCATCAAATTGGGTTTATGTGTGTTTATTACATTAATTAGTACTCCAAAAATACAACTTATAGGACAATTCTTAGTCATAGCCCCACAGAAAGCTGCTTCCCGATCTTCACCTAAACTTATCAAAAACAAAAGTATGGCACAGATATTTCTCTAACTTATTTTTATATGTTTTTTAAAAAAATAATTGACTTTACTTACTTTACATAATGAGTGAAGACAACAATAAATGCGTTAATTTTCAGCGAATTTGGAGCATTTCGGTTTTTTTTTAATGCTATTGCATGTGAAAGAGGTTGCATAGCATTTATTTATGAAATAATTGTCCTATGTATAACAAGTAACAGCATATGTAACCAAATAAAATGCCAGGAAAACAAGTTTGAAAAAATACTATTCAATTAGTGTGTTTCAACTATTATAAAAGCAAACCAGCCAGTAAAATCGCTATTATGTTCTCTCTTAAAACAAGGACTGCATAGTACATCAGATACCGCGCTTAAAAAGAAGAAAGACTCGAATTAAAAAAAGTGACGCGGCTTATTGAAAGCAAAATAATTAAAACTATTTACGGCAAGCCGCAATTCAGCACAAGAAGATAAGCTTTTCAAGTGAGTAATGATTGCGGGCTGGGTGTTTCACATCAAACCGTTCAGAATATTAATCACGGGGGGGGCTAAGAAAACCCTCTGCTATCAGTGAAAAATATTACAAAACGAGTTAAATATGCTACAATACACATTTCTCTTCCTCCATAGTACTGGAATGACGTTATTTTCTGTGATGAGATGAAATTGGTGCTGTACAAATCAATATTTCTTTTGAATTTTTTTGTTACAACCTCCACACCACTGTGCAAAAGTAATATATCAGTTTATCATTCCATTGTACCACATCGAAAAACGCATATGCGACCCCAAAAAGTATATATATTCCTGATTCTTGTAACAACTCGGGTCGATATAGCGATGTCCGTCTGTCCTTTTATCTGTTGAAATCGCGCTCATTAAAAAAAATCATTTGCCTGTTTATAGTTACTAGCAGATTCCAGCGCTCGAAATTCGAGTGCAATTTTTTAGGCAATTTTATTTTTCAACTTAGCCAATTCACAAACCAACACTATTTTAGTTTATTATTATTGTGAATGAAGAAAACAAACTCATTAACAAACACATTCACAAATTTAATAAACACACAGATAGCATATGTATAATGTTATGTATGTGTTAGTAGCAACTTTAAATGAAATTTACTAAAAATAAAGAAAAAAGTTGAAAATCTGTAAATATGGTGAACAGCCAAAAAGAAATACCTTTCAAATAATATACGTTTGGTAAAAATCGGGATAAAACGGTAGAACAAAACATCGGTAACAAGAAATCGCCTAGCCTCTTAATATTATATTTGATATTATTGTTTGTCATTATTTCGAGCAGGCTGATTTTGAAAATAGGGTAAATCGGGCATCATTGTGCCAAGATATGTTCAAGTATATGACGGCACCTCTAAAAAATTATAAAAATGCAGTGTGTTTATTATAATAATTTAGTATTAAGTTCATCAAATTGTTTTTCCCCTTACACTTATAGGTGAGATGTTCAAATTGTTCACACCTGTGTTGACTATAAAAATCTTAAATTAATTCACAACAAAATAGATGCTTGCAGTTTCATTCATATTTATTTGTTAATGAAACTAAAATTTTTTGTTGTTTTGTTTTATAGTTTTGTTCATAAATTATGCATGATTATGTTTATCTTCCGATGATGACTGGCGTTTTTTTTTTTTATTTAAATCAATATGACCATTCCTACATACGGTGTTTTCCTCGGTTTAGTTATTGAATCTTCACTTATATTTTGAGAACAAACAATAATTATTCAAATATTAAACCTCTTAATATTAAACAGTTCAGTCATTACCAGACTATATTTAAAAAGATCGGCAGTTTATTTCCTCTTTGTCAAAAGCATTGTCAAAGCATTAATTTTGTGTCATTTGAGCCGTTTATTTTGAAAGTGGCATAAGTCACTTTTTCAAAAAAATCGAGTTAATGGCAACACTAAATACAATTGAACGGTATCTTTTCATTTTTAAAAAATTTGCACTCAATAAGTTGAGAACTATTGAGATTTCTTCGAGAGAAGTATTGGTAATTAACGGTATAACAAACATGTTTATTTTGAAAGTGGCGTAAGTCGTTGTACTCAGGAAATTAATTACGGGGCTTAGTGTGAAAGAAATGTCACTTCAAGAATGTCAGAAAAGCAAAGAGTATGAGAAAGGCAGTCATTGAAAAGAGAGCATACTTTGCAAGCAATACTAATACAGATGTTGTTGATTGAAAGCAAGGCAAAAACAGTGAATCTATGAATACAAAGCAAAAGTGAATCAACTCATGGACATCTCTGGTGTGAAGTATTGTTTTGAATTATTTTCAGTATTTTTAAAAAAGTTGTGATCATTGGACTTATTTTTATAAGTGCGAAAGAATAGTGCAGTTTTGTAAATTATATTATAGTGACATATAATATAGTACACATAATTAGCATTATTTTATTAAAATTAGTTTTATATGATGTTATCAGACAGCGAATCAGGTAAAACATACTTAATTTAGTTATGGAATTAGGTGGCTTTCAATGCGTATTATTATTTTATAGAAATATTTTCTAAAATGAGAAAAAGCGTTAACCCCAGAAAGAGACATATGAGAGTGATTTCATCAGATGAAGAATCGACTTCTACGGAGTCATCAGAAAAGGAAAACAACATAACGGAAGGAACAGAAACTCATCGTGTACGAAAAAGGGGATGCAGAAATGAAAAAAAATATACTCAAAACATTATTAAGGATAAAAGAAATAGTGGTAAAAAATATGTAACAGCAAACTCCAAAATTAATTTTACCAAAAGAATTGCAGTTAAACCTTGTTGTTCAAAAAATTGTAAAGAAAAAATAAGTTCTTTTAATCGACAACTTATCTTTGATAAATTTTGGAAATTAGCAAACTTTACGAAGCAAAATTTGTTTTTACATAGTATAGTTAAACGAGAAACACCCAAAAAGGAAAGACCAAGAAACTACAATTCAAAGCCAAGACAATGCCAATTTAAGTATTATTTGACACATGAAAATGTAAGTGTGTTGGTTTGTAAAACATTCTTTCTGGATACTTTCAATATCTCAGAAGGACGTCTGGCTCGTGCTCTTAAAAAGGATGTTCCTGGAGAAGATTTGCGTGGAAAATCTGAAAATTCCAGAAGAAAAACTGAAGAATCTCTCATAATTGCGGTCAAAGAGCACATTCAAAGCTTCCCTGCCTTTAGTAGCCATTACACAAGGTGTCATAATCTCCATAGAAAATATTTAAGTCCAGATCTAAATATTAGGAAAATGTACAATCTCTATCTTGAAAAGTGTAAAAATGATAAACAACAACATGTTAACGAGTGGATATACAGGAAATCCTTCAAAAATGACTTTAATTTGCACTTTCATCAACCTAGAAAAGACACATGTCAAAAATGCGATTTTTTAAAAATACAGATTCAAGCTTGTGAGGATAAAGGTGAAAAAAGGCAATTAAACCTTCAACACGATTTACATTTGAGATCGGCAGAAATGGCCAGAAAGTGTCTACAAGAAGATCAGAAAAAAGCAGCTGAAAATCCAGATGAATATTTTGGATTTTCATTTGACTTTCAAAAAGCATTGCCTTTTCCCAAACTTACGACTTCCATATCGTATTACAAAAGGAATATGTACGTTTTAAATTTGGGATTCCGTAATTTTCATAACAATAATATTGACATGTATCTTTGGGATGAAACCATAGCATCAAGAGGTTCTCAGGAAGTTGCTTCGTGTTGTATAAAACATCTAAAGAATGTCACAACTCAAAAGCATGTTATTGCATATAGTGACTCATGTACAGGACAAAATCGTAACATAAAACTGGCCTTAACTTGGATGAAAATTGTTCAGTCTTCAGAAAACCATATTGAAATTCTGGATCACAAAGTTTTAATTTCGGGCCATTCATACTTACCAAATGATCGTGACTTTGGTGTAATAGAAACGGCCTTGAAAAAAACAAATGTTTTATACATTCCAAATGATTACTATAGCGTGATAGCCGCCTGCCGAAAAAAATCCTTCACAGTACACAACATGGCGGAAAAAGATTTGATTTCAACACAATCATTGGAAAAATCTGTTTCAAAAAGAAAAGTAAATACAGACCAAAACAAAGTGAATTGGCTAAAAATTCAATGGATACGATTTTACCATGATATTCCCTATAAAATGTTTTATAAACTAACTTTAGATGAAAAAGATGAATTTTTAACTTTGGATTTGTCACCAAAAAGAGGAAGACCTAGGCGTTATTCACAAATAGAGATGGATCCGTTATACGTTGGATCTCGTCCTGTTTCTTCAGCAAAATATAAAGACATGATGGACTTGCTTAATTATATACCCCCAATATACCACAATTATTTTAAAAATTTGAAACAAAACACGATTTCCGAGGACTTAATCACTCCTATTGATGACGAAAATTAAATTGAACTGATGTATTTTCATATAAATTACTTATACTTACATTATGTTTCAAAATGAACTAATTATTTTTGATTTTTATGAATATTAAAATAAAAAATACTTAAATCAAACCCTTATATTAAATATGTTGATGGTATGAATTATTATTATATATGTAATTTATTCAACAATTTTAGTAAATCACTGCCCTTTCAAAACATCACTTCAGTAAAATACGTCGGACAAAATTAATATAAGTCAGTCATTTATCTAAACTATTTATTTTGAAAGTGGCTTAAGTCACTTTACCGTGTTGAAAAGTGGTGATTTTTTAATGTTTATACGAAAATATTTATACTGAGAAAAATGTCAGTATCATTAGATAACAAATACAAGTAAATCTTCTCGAAAGTTAGCATCCATATTTTTAAACGTGTTAAAACGCAAACCCTTAAATATCTCGACTTAAAAAAAAAGTGACTTATGCCACTTGCAAAATAAACGGCTCATTTTATATTTGATAAATTTAATTCTTTAGTACATGTGATTATTATTTATAACAATATTTGATGTCAAATAAAGTTGTATTGTCATGAGCTCAATACCATAGCCACGCAGTATTAGCAGCTGTTATCAACGGCATCGCGCTGTTTTCAGTAAAAGTAGTAAACAAGCAATTAAAATGAAGCAGAATTGAGCTAACCTGTGTTGATTAGGTAATTTATATATTTTAATATCGGAAGAATCCATGTAAAGAGGTACAGATGACTGCCGTTTTCGAATTATTCATCTTCAATTTCAATTAACCACAAATGTTACATATTGCAATAATTGAACAAATCATAAACTTTCCGACCTGAGACCCTTTTTCAAAATATGACACGTTTAAAGTTGTAATTTTAGAACAGATAAACCGAATTTAGTACAATTTTAGGAATACACCAAATGAGGCTCCACCTGAAAAATAACCACAATTTTGTATTATTATTTAATTTTTTAAATTTTTAAAAATTTGGTTTTTGAGGCTTTGTACTCAAGATCTTAAAAACTACCTTTGACCTTTTAAAACCAAAAATCAATATCTAAAAGGCAATATTTTTATCTTTAAAATAGAACTCAGATCAATCCGTGACTTTATGAATGCAAAAAAATCACCAAAAAGTAAATTTATTTCTCAAAATATTACACACACACTTTGTCCAACGTTTCTCCAATTGTTTAACTCTTACAAAAAATAGGATTTCTCAAGGTCTTCAAAATAGGAATTTTTAATAATGATTTCATAATTGGACCTAAATTTCTTTTCGCTGAAATAAGGGTTGAAAATAAAAAAGTCACTGTTAACTAAATCCGGAGAATATAGTGGATGGGGTAGCAATCCGTAGACGATTTCATTGAATTGTTTTATGGCGACAACACATGTGTTGATCCATGCATTGTGTTGATGAAATTGCACTTTTTTCTTGGCCAAATACGGTAATATTTTTAAACTTTTGAATATTTATTATGCCTCGTTAATCCCAAAAAACTTTAGCCATTACCTTGTTGGCACGATAAGCCCACCTTAGCCATATTCGGAGCCGGTTCGTCCAGATAAACCCTTGTTTAGGCTGCTCCTTGGCCTCCGGTATATTGTAATGTATCCATGTTTTAACCACCATTATAAAACGATGCAAAAACTCATCCTTTAACAACGCCATACACTTCTTTGAAATAGTCACACGATTGCGTTTATGGTCAGTTGTTGTTAACGCGAGAACCATCCTTCTCTAGGAAAGCTTTCATAAAACGTCTTTATACCGTAGGCTCTTTCACTTCCCCATCGGCCAACAGCATATCATCAATTTTCTCGACATTTTCGAACTTATTGATACGCCCTTGTATTTTAAAAGTTTTGGGCAACATTGTGAAAATTTTACGTTTTTAAACGTTACGCAGTGGAATAAACCATAAAAAGTATTATTACAACAAAGTGGAGAGTGATAGTAGCATTTAATCTGAAGTAAATCGTCGGACGTGTTTTTAGGCGCTGGTACTTAGGCCCCAATGAACAAATGCCCCAATAAAAATTAGCAAATGCCCCAGAAAATTGGGGCGTAAGTTCGCGATGAACAAAAACCAAAACCTTTAAAAAACTCCAACAAAAATGAAAAAAGGCCCCAATTGTTCAAAAAACCAAATAAAAAATGAACTTATGTCCCAAAAAACATTCCGCAAAATTTTCACATATTTTTACTTAATGTTTTTTTTTGCCAAATATTAATTCAAACGAAAATTTGCATACTGCATCAGTCTTGAAAAAAAATGAATTTAGGCCCCAAACTTACAAATTAAAAATGAACAATTGCCCCAAAATATTTCAAATTGGAATAAGAAATGAACTTGTGCCCCAAAAACCATAAAAATTGGTGCATTTGTGCATCAGGAACAAATGCCCCAATCCCATACAACTGTTTTGGGGCATTTTTTCAGTTTGTTTTGGGGCATTTGTTCATTGGGGCCTAAGTACTCAGCGCCATGTTTTTAATGTTGTTATATATTGCCCGACAATTTCCAATTTAATAAGTAGAAGTGCTGGTTTCCTAACCTTTGATATCCTCCACTTTTAAATGAGATGGTAATGTTTTTTGCTTGCAGATATGAAAAAGTTCGTATCGTTTGCTATATTTATATTGGGGCTTGTTCGAACAATGGACAGATCTTGACCATATTTAGTAAAGTCACTTATTTTTTACAAAAACAAATACAAATCAAATTTGAACGAGAAGCAGCTTTATATGGGGGCTTTGACTAAGCATTGTCTTACACAGTTTATTTTTGGACTACTAATCAATAAGTATAATAAATACGTACAAACCAGATTTGTCAGGGATCTATATGATAATTTTGATCTAATGGGAATTTAAGTCGATCTCTTATTTTTATGGGTCTCAACATGTGTCGATTTTCACCAATTTCAATAGCGTTTGTCCTATGGCCGATGAAAGCTTATATACCACAATTCATCAAAATATCAAAATATTTAAATGGACAGGCGGACAGATGGACAGACAGACGGACGGATATCGGTAAATCGACTCAGAAAGTGATTATGATTCGGTCGGTATAATAAAAATATTTTTGGAAGTTACAAACACAAGCACAAACTAATTATGGCCTGACCGCATAATGGTATAGGGTATAATTAACAAATGGATTTCTTTAAATCTGTAACAGATTTGTCTCTAACTGATTAAAATATAAAATTAAAAAAAAATAAACCAAAAAAAATACAGCCCTAAAAGGTTTGAAGTGCTATAGTTTATGGCAACTCTAAACAAATGGAAATAATTACATCTATTTAAAAACTCATGAAGCATTAAAGCCAAAAAAAAGTATTTAAAAAAATTAAAAACAAATATAAAATTGCTACAATGGCATCGAACACAAACAAGTTATCGCTGCTGCAAAAAATCATTATTATAGAGTTAATATTTATATTTTATTTCACAAACTGTGTAAGTTTTTAAATTTATATATATATATATTTTTTTTTTTTTTTGGTTATAAAAAACTGTTAAATTATTATGTATATTTATATTCAAAACATTTAGAAACTCCTACGTTTCGATGACTTTTACTCGCACTCTTTTCTGCCCGATGCCTTAAAGATTGACTATGAAATTCAAAATGGCATTAGCCTTTATTACAATGTGACTGCCTTTCGACCACTTACTGGAACAATTTTAATGAATTTATTTTTGCGTAAATTTAATGAGGTGAAAGGAAAACCTTCGACGGACATAAATAAGAGTCAAAATATGGATTTTTGTAAATCCTTGGATTTTTTGAGAAATGTAACAAGAGATGATTTAACTGGTACATCATTCTTGCAAGAAACATTTATAACTTCGTGCCCCTTAACGAATGGATTTTATTTCATAAATAATGGTACAATATCCAGTAATATAATACCATGGTTCATTAGCAATGGTCGATACTTGGTAAATTTCGAGTTGATACAAATTGTAGATGAAGTTATAAAGTTAATGAATTTTCGTTTCATTGTTATTTTAGAGAGATAAAATGAATAATTTGAAACACAAATAGTTTGATAAGGAGTTGAAAAAATATGTGTTGTAATTTATTAATTTTGAGAAGTTAGTAAAGGATTTTTTTTATAACAGAACATTCGAAGTTGATCTAAAAATCAATTTTTCTATCAGGATTACGAAAATTCTAAAGTTATGGATAAGAAGTAAGAAAATCTAGACCGACTATACGATAAGCTATACCATGCGTTTAGAGACCCTATCTCTTAGGCCCATCTAATTGGATGTATAAAATAAGCATAAACCGAATTTGAGTGCCATATTTATATGGGGACTACGTCGAAAAATGGACCGATCCTGACCATACTTGGTAAGGTCACTTATATTTTTGTTTTTTGATAGATTTAAGCGAAGATCGGGAAGCAGCTTTATATGGGGGCTATGACTAAGAATTGTCCTATAGGGTTTATTTTTGGGCTACTGATTAATAGAAGTAATACACACTCACAAATCCAATTTGACCGAGATCTATAAGATAATTTGGATTTTATGAAAATTTAAGTCGATTTCATAAGGGCCATTTGTATGGGGACTAGGTCTGAATGTGGACCGATTTTTATCAATTTCAATGTCGTTCATGCTACGACCGATAGAAGCTCATATGCCAAATTTCAACAAAATAGATTCATATTTACGGCCTGTACTTTGATTACAAGGTTTACATGGGCACACAGACAGGCGGACGGATGGACGGACATTGCTAAATCGACTCAGAAAGTGATTCTGAGTAGATTGGTATAATAAAAGATGGGTTTAGGTCAAATATTTTTGGTAGTACAAACATCAGCACAAAGTAATTATACCCGGACCACATAGTTATTTTAACTAAACTCTTAGGGAACATTTGTACATTTGTAATTTGACGCACACACCGGCAGACGTATGAACTTAACTCAAACCGACTACACGATACCCTGTGCCATGGTTTAGAGACCCTATCTCTTCGGTCCAACTAATTGGATATAGAAAATAAGCATTAACCAAATTTGAGTGCCATTGTTATTAATTTTTTTGGCTGCAGATATGAAAAAGTTCATATCGGATGCTATATTTATATTGGGACTAGGTCGAAAAATTGACCGATCCTGACCATATTTCGTAAGGTCACTTATATTTTGAAAAAAAATTTATGCAAACCAAATTTGGGAAAAATCTGTGCAATATTTTTGTTTTTTGATAGATTTAAGTGAAGATCGTGAATCAGCTCTATATGGGGCCTATACTAAGAATTGTCCTATAGGTATTATTTTTGGACTACTGATTAATGGATACAATAAACACATACAAACCCAATTTGACTAAGAGCTATGCGATAATTTGGATCTTATGGCAATTTATGCCGATTTCATAGGGGTCATTTGTATGGGGACTAGGTCTTAGCATGGACTGATTTTCACCAATTTCAATAGCATTCATCCTATGGCCAATAAAGGCTTATATACTAAATTTCATAAAAATATATTCATATTTGTAGTTTGATTACAAAGTTTACATGGATACACTGACGGACAGACGGACGGACAGACGGAGGCACATCGCTAAAACAACTCAGAAAGTGATTCTGATCTGATCGGTATAATAAAAGATGGGTCTATGTCAAATATTTTTGGTAGTTACAAACAGCAGAACAAAGTCATTATACCCAAACCACATAGTGGTATAGGGTATAGAAGTATGTTCTCTGAGATAATTTAAATTCAAACTAGATCAATTGTTGACACTGGGTCATTTGGCAAGTATAAATCACAGTGATATTTCACAAACTTAATTTATTCTTATGCTCAATACGCCCTTCTGGTATGAAGCCCTCGATAAATTGCAAACTATAATTTTAACTGCCTACTATATTTAACTAATGTATTTTATTTCCCTCCACACCAGAGGGTATATATAAGTTTGTCATTCCGTTTGTAAATGATTTTGAGATCCTATAAAGTAGATATAGCGATGTCCGTCTGTCCGTCCGCCTGTCCGTCTGTCTGTTTGTCTATTGAGATCCCGCTCATTTACAAAATAAAGCATTTACCTCGGTAAAGTTAGAATAATATTACTTTTTACTATTTCGGGCATCATTGTGCCATGATATGACTTAAAATATGGAGACACCTCTAAAAAATTCATTGTGTTTGTTGGAATAATTTAGCATTTAGGTTATCAAATTGCTCACTTTTCCAAATATTTTGTTTACGTTTGTTACAAATAGTGCAATTAGTCAATATGTTAATGTAAACATAAAACCCATCTGGAGTGTATTAAAGATTCGGCATAGACGAATTTAATACTCTTACTTGTTTTTCTTAAAATTTTACAAAATATAATGATTAATCATCGCCATTTGGCGAATATAATTCAACTCAATTTTACTTACTGAATCGATTTAAGAAGTCCATACGTCCGTCATTCTATCTATTTGAGTTTTTATGTAAACCTAGTATGAAAACTACTCATTTGTATATTGAACAAATTTTGTGTGTATTTTCAATATGTATATCCGATAATGACCGCTATGTTGGTGGTCTGTGAATTTGTTTAGTCAACAATTTATGAACAGATGTGTTGTTTACATTTCTTTGCTAAACAAATTTGATAAATATAACTATGACAACAAATAGACATAGATACATGTATTTACACAAATGATTCCAAATATGAAATTAAAATTTATTTTTTCAATTAAAACAAAAATAATTAACTGTACGGGAAACTTCTATTTTAATCTACGAAAAATTTGATTTTTGGCCATTCTTTAACCATTCTTAAAGCGCATTCTTTCAGAGTATGTAAAAAAAAATTCTAAAAGTTTTGAGAAGAAACAAAGAAAAAAGTCTATTTTTCGAAAAATTAAATTTAAATTTTTAGGACACCCTTCAAAACGGCGACTTTAAGATATTTTCCCCACTAAATGGTCTGAGATAATTAAAAAGTATTTTTTTGATGTTAAGTGTTTTCTATTACTGCAAATTTAAAATAACAATAATTATCTTTTTTAATATTTATTATTTATTTATCATATGGCTCTTCAAAACAAACTACATAAGTATCTAAACATATTATTTAAAAAAAAAAACGAAGAAAGAGAAAAAAAGAAATGATAAAAGAATATAAAGATAGGAATCAGATATTGATGTCAACATTTCTCAGCCACTACTCGAGACTAGATTCCAATTGTCGGTCCAAATGTTTTGTGGATCGAAGTTGTTATCTGTGAGCGTTTTGGCAAGCTTTAATAGTGGGTATCGATATTGAAGGCGATCGTCATGGGCGGTTTCGATATATTGATGTATTTTAAGGCTGGGATTAGCTAATATCTTACGGTGTTCACGGACTAGAGCATTTTGGCGTCGTCTAGTTTGTTGACATGTGGACTGTTGAACCAGACCGGTGATGTTGTTTAGAATGCAGTATTCTGCAGTGGAGTATACTAATCAAAGCGATGCCGAGTGCAGTGTTTTTGCGGAAGCTCCCCAAGTAGATGATATTGTTTCGCGTTTTTACTTTGTTGGCAGTGTTTTCGATGTATTTCCTAAATGAGAGGGTTCTATCGAGGGTGACACCTAGGTATTTTGGGGTCGGATTATGGGGTAATGTAGTGTTACCAAAACGTACACTTTGCTCTAGATTAGATTGGTTATTGTTCAGATGGAAGCATGAAACTTCAGTTTTATTTAAACTGGGACAAAATCATCGGCATATGTGAACTTTCTCGAAAACGTTGATGGGAGATCATGTGTGTATAGGTTAAATAGGAGAGGAGCCAGTACTGATCCTTGAGGGAGTCCATCATTAGGTTTACATTTTCTTATTTGTTTGTTTCCGAGATACACTATGAAAGGGCGATCACTCAGCATGTTGTTTAGAAGCGTAGATGTTCGAATGCAAGGTATAACTTTTATAAACTTATAGATCATTCCATCTTTCCACACCGTATTGTATGCAGCCTTAAGATCTCCAAACGCGACTGCAGTCTTGCGTTTCTGTTGAAAGCCTGACTCAATGTATGTTGTTAGGGATAGGACCTGGTCCGTGCAGTTGCGGCCCGATCGGGATTATACAAGGATTATATCAAGCAATTTATATATTATGCTCTGTAGTGCTATTGGGCGGTAGCTTTCAGGTTTTTCTTTTGGCTTGCCTTGTTTCAAAACAGCGAGTATATTGGATCTTTTTAGATCCATAGGAATGTGGCCAGTGAGCATGATGTTGGAATAGAAAAATGTCAGCCACTTTCGGAAGTTCTTCCCAATATATATGAAAAATTCAGGAAATAAACCATCAGCTCCTGCTGTTTTACCAAGTTTCCTTTTCTTCAAAAGGTCCAGAAAAATGTGGTTAACTTGCGTCGACGTTTTAGTTGTATAAGTTTCTTCTTTATATCAATAGTGTGTTTCTTATCTGAAACGATTTTTGAGGATCGTTTGATGTTTAAGGCAATGCTGTCTGGATGTATAGCCGACTTGGAATTTGCTATAGGAGTGCTATCTCCTAGTTTTCGGAGAAGGCTCCAAGCTTTCCGACTTGATTGGGAGAAATTTTTATTTTCAACCGTTTTGTGTCTTTTTGTCATGCGAGCGTTATCTAGTGATTTGAGAAGTTCATCTGCAATTGTCTTATCTTGCGTACCTAGATATTCTTCATGAAGAGCTTCTGTTTCCTCGAACCAACCTGGGACATAGTGTTTGCGATACCCTCTGGGAATATGTTTCTTCGCAATAGCATTTACCATTTTGACCATTCTGAGATAATTTTTTGGGTTTGGGTTTATACACCTTATGTTTGCGTCGAGATCACGAGCAAATGATTTCCAAGAAGCTTTGCAAAACTTCCATTGTGGTTTAGGAACTGATTCGACTAGAGGGATTTGGGTGCCAGTTTCTAGGAATACTGGACGATGTTGGCTGTGAAAAGTAGCAGCATCTTTTGCATCATAGACAAGATGTTTGTTATTGATCTCTGCCCATTCCACTAACATATTGCCACTTTTGTAATCGGTTGTGTAGCTCCATGAGGGATGTTGGCTGTTGAAATCAACAGTATACAATGATGGGGAAGGGAATGTAGGAAGAACTGAGTCAGGCCATACAATATTTGGAGGTTTGTGAACATTTACAATATGTATACCAGAGACCTCAATTGTTATGACATATGCATCTTTTTCAGCACTCGTATCAATAAAAGTAACATTTTCTATACCACTTCTAACGTGCGTAGCGGAGCCATAGTGCCGGTGATATGTAACGTCAATAGCATCATAGCCATCAATCATCCCAAGGTTATTAAAATCCTCCTCAGAAGGAATATGTGTTTCCTGGATACCTACGACATCAATACCTTCGTTATTAAGAAGACGGGCAAGGTACTCGAATTTTGATTTGCTCATACCTTTTTGAAATCGTGGTAAAAGGGTGTCTTAAATATTCTTCATACTTTACTGCAATCGCCCAAAACTGAATAATATTATAAAAGATGCATATTTATTATCAATGTTAATCCATGCAGCACCAACATCAAAAGACAAACTTAATGTCAAACGCAATATTTTTTACCTCAATTGAACAATATTTCCTATTTTTACGCACTTCGTTAAAACTTGGTACATGCAATATAGAATCAAATTATTTCTACCAGTGAGTGCTTAAAGTCAACTACAAATTTTAGTTAACATTTCAATTTTAAAACTGTGACCTTTGACTTTTGACCTCGGGATGGCATGAGCTAACATTGTTCAATACCAAGTGTAATATTATTCCACACCGCGTCCATCGAAATTACAAAAATTAAATAAAAAAATATTTATCTTTTGTCATTTCAAATATATCGTTTGAAAGAATATAATTGAAATATATTGTATTGCCTATTTGTCACATTCATTTCAGTTGCATAAAATACCAATTCTAATATTCCAAGTAGTTCTATTTTAATTTTCTGACTTATTTTAATTATACCCCACACCACACTTTCTGGTAAGGGTATAATGTTGGTAACTACCAAAATTTGGTATATTAGCTTTCATCGGTCATAGGACGATCGCTATAGAAACTGGTGAAAATTGGTGCATGTTCAGATCCTATACAAATAAACTCTGTGGGAATGACTTAAATTGCCATAAGATCCAAATTATCAAATACATATATCTCGGTTAAATTTGGTTTTTATGAGTTTATTACACCCATTAATCATTAATCCAAAAATAATCCCTGTAGGACAATTCACAGTCATAGTCCCGGTCTGTTTTCCGGTCTTCACTTGAATCTATCAAAAAATAAAAATATTGCACAGATATTTCTCAAATTTAGTTTGTAAATGTTTTTTGATAAAAAATACTGTCTTTGCCAAATATGATCAGGATCGATTCATTTTTCGACCTAGTTCCAAAATATAGAATCCGATGTGAACTTTTTCATATCTTCAGGCAAAAAAATTAATAACAATGCCACTCAAATTTAGTTTATGCTTATTTTATATATTAGTTAGACCTAAGATCCCTTCTCTAAAAACATGGTGTAGGGTATCGTATAGTCGGTCTACACCGACTATAATTTTCGGATAAAAACGAGGAAGTTATATAAAGTTTAATGAAATTCTAATTGAAAGGCATAAAATAATCGGAGAATTATTGAATTGTTGGTATAGCCGAAATGATTTGAGAATCGTCATAAAATAAGTCGAGTTTTAATTTCAGGGGGATACATCAAAACTTTGTTTAAGGTACTCTATTATAAATAGATTTTAAAAAAATACAGGGAGCGCCATGATTTTTTGAAGCAAATTTTGATGACCGACGAGGCCTCTATGGCGTATTCAACAAGCAAATTTGCCACATTTCGGGAAAGTAGAATCCACACGAGGAAGTAGCTTTACTTGACCAAAAAGTGACAGTTTGGGCCATTTTTCTTCCGAGAAGGCGAAACTGTTGAAGGGAATCGATATCGGTGGATGTTGACCATTACGTTAGCCCGAAATGCGTCAAAATGGTCTGAACGGTTACTGGTTTTAACAAGATGGTGCACCATGCCACACAGAAAATCAAGCTTTGCAGTTTCTCCACCAAAAATTCGTGGACGTGTGATGTCAAAATATTTCGACATTGACTGGCCACCCAGATCTCCAGATCTGACCACTCCATACTCAACGCTTGACGAGCTCAAGGAAAACACTCATCGCCAGAAAAAATTCAGATTTTGCCGTGGCCAATACAGGCGTCGCGGCCATTTGATTGATGTTATATTCAAAAAGCACTCCAAATGAATTGTAAAAGACCAAGTACATTTCATCTAAGTACATTTCATCTAAATGATATTTTTTTTTTTTTGTTTTTTGAGATGGCAGATAAGACGAGAAACCCAAAACTTTTCAATATATAAATATGATATGTTAAACTTTATGACTGTGACTTGAACCCACACCCTAAGTAGACTTTGTCGTATACAAAACAGCACCCAGTTAGAGCAACATTTAGTTAATGTTAATAAAAAAAAACTTTAAGCGCAAATTAAAACTGTCACCATAAAAAATAAACACAAATCTCTTAAGGTGCGTTTAGACTACGCAAATATTTGACAAAATAAACGTAACCCCTAAATAATGTATAATTTTCCTTGTATAATTTTCATTAAGTTATACAATATATGATATAGAATATAGTTAAATATATTAAATATTACTAATGTAATAAAACATAACTTAATTTTGTCTTTTATGTATCATGTAAGATTGAATAAAACTTTCATAAAATTAGGGGTTACGTTTATTTGGTCAAATATTTGCGTAGTCTAAACGCACCTTTAGACTGTTCGCAAACAATTAACGATGTAATAATTGTTACGCAGAAAAGAGTGATTTAAATTTTAATTTTAGACCATAAAGTACATTGGGAGTTACTTCAACAATTGCAATTGCTCAAATATAATCATATATTGAACATTTGTGCACAACTTTAAAATTTAGTTTTAAAATTGCATATATAAATTCGTAATGCGTGATCAATTGAATTTCTCGCATGTGTGTGTAATGTACATAATTCATACTGTTTTGAAAAAGTCAGGTTCACATCTAAATTGACTGGTTTTTTAAAGGTAGTCTTTAGTGCAGACACTTTTGTACTATAAAACGTGATAACTTTTCATCGAACAACAGCGTAATGATGATCATTATCTTTTTTTTTTTTAATATCAAGTGGCTGATAATTTAAATGAACAAAATGGACAGAAAAAAATGGATGGTTGACTGGATGGATGGATACCTTGGCACATTTAAATATTGCAAACAAGATCTGTCGTCATTTCAAGTCAATGTATAAGTAATAAATATTTCCAATAGCCAATGTGCAAAGTAACCCTTGTAAGTATAAAAGACATGGATGTACTTGCTATCAATGCAGTCTGTTAATATACATCGCTCTTGACAACCGTAATCATCATGAAATTTTTAGCTTTGGTAAGTATTTGTAATCTAAGAATTGATAAAACAGAAAACACATTTTGCTAACACTATTATATTTCCCTTTTAATATAGACAATTTTCGTTTTTCTGTTTTTGGCCGCTTTTGTGGCAGCTGTACCTGCCGATGAATCTTTACCCGGAGATCTATACGACGATCACGATCAGTATGATCCACAAGGCTCACAATCCATCTTTAAACTGAAGAAAATCAAGAAACTTTTGCTAGGCTAAAGCCTTAAGTTTTAATAAAAAATAAGAGTGTGAATTAATCAATATACTAGTCTTCTAGATGTCCATTACAATAATATTATCATCATGTCATTCAAGTAAATAAAAAAAAAATTAGTGCAAAGTTATACCGTTCTTAAAGAAATTTCTTAGATCCACCTTTGCTGAGGCAATAGTTTGATATACAAAACTAAGTTTCAGTGGCATTGTTATTAATTTGGGGTCTGCATATATTAAAAGATTCATTCTTGATGCTATTTTTAAAAGGTCACGCCGCCCTCATTTCTTCTCTGTTCTTGGCCTTTAGCTATTGGATGGTTCTTGCTTATTGGCATACACCTTACTCTTTAGCTAACCCAACAAAAAAATGGGGAACCATTAAATAGCACGAACGCGGTGCCCAATTAAATCAGAAATAACCGATATTATTCAATCGCCAAAAATTTCGTGGAGGATAGCGACAGTTGGACGAGTTGTATGAGCTGTGTCTCCATCTTGTTGGAACCACAATTCTTAAAAAGTTTGTAATCATTGCCCCGTATTGAATGCCTTTCACATTAGCCGCAACTTGTTTATCGACAAAATATGTTCCAATGTATCTGAGTGGGTATATTTAATGTTCAAAAATTATTCTTTGATTTCGGATTTTATTCTTGGATCTGAAATTTGGTTTATTCACTTGACCATTGTGGTAAAAATGGGCACCATCACTCATTATGAGATTATGAATAAACTCGATATTTCCTAAGCAAAATTCTTGAAAACGGGGACTATATTGAATTCCATCATTTGATTTTATCTCGTGAACCAATTGAATCGTATATGGGAAAAGGTGTAGCTTAAGTAAAATTATTTGCTAACACCGCATGGATATCACCAACTGTTAAGAACAGCGCCTGGTGGAATTTTAGGGGTTTTATCAATACTTGCTTGTGTCTGAATAGTCGAAAGCTAACTTTTCTGTGCATAGTCTTTCCATCATAAATTTCTCCAGATTTTCAAAGTTAATTCTGAAAAAAAGAGGAAAAAATATCTAAACAAAAAATTTATTCACTAATTAATTTGTAACGTTACTTATGCGCTTCCCTGTTGTCCTAAGTTCACCAAAATACATTTACATTTCCGATCTGTGGTTTGATTGCAAGGTTTATGCAGAGACTTTCGTTTTCCGGTTTGAAAGAATCCAAAAGTTTGGAAAGGAACTTATTTTGCATTTAACCAGTTTGGAAGCACTATTACTTTCAAATAGTTTTCAAGGACTTTAATTTATAATTGATGGAATTCAGAAAGGTTTTCAATCATTTAAGAAATATATCTGAAAACAACGAATTTTCAAAATACGAGGGTTATAAATTCGATAACAAATGATTTCAGAATGCTTTCAAAATTAAATTTAAAAATTTTATTTTATAAAATTCATGGTTAAATGAAATAAATTTAATTAAAGAAATTCAGTTTTAAAATAGTTATAAATTACATTCACATATCTTCAAGTACGTGAATCAGATACTTGTTCCAAAACCAGATGCAAAAAATTATGTGTCACTAAATTTTAGAAAATTTTATTTGAAAAAAAAAAACAATAATATACATATGTATATGTCTCTCTGCATGCATTTATTTTTTTTTCTACCTTAACTGTTGAAAACTAAATGAAAATAAAAAAAAAAAAACTATAATGTAGTGAAACCAAATGCTCTCCTCTACAGCAAGGACGGTCACGTTTTAAAATTCGTTTGAATTAAGTTAAACTATATTCAAATAAATTTGTTTATACCCTACACCACTTTGTGTTCAGAATATTATGTATGAGTTGTGCTGATACCAAAATTATTTGACCTAGTCCTAATATTATACCAATGAACTCCGAATTACTTTCTGTGATGATTTACCGATCACTGTTAGTCAGTCTATCGGTGTGTTCACTAGTGTGATCCTTTATTCTAGTTATTCCAATAGTTGCAGCTCGAAAAACGAAAAAACGAAAATTTTGAGAAAAACCGGTTAGGTGTTTTTTTTTTGTTACCTGTTATAACCTTATTTTTACGCAAATAATTAACAAAACAAAGTACTTAGATTTATTTAATGTTAGATAGATTACTTCAACAAAAACAAATAAATTTAAATTAATGTTATTAAACCTCATTTTCGCATCGAAATAATTACGAATCGAAATTTATTTTGATAGTGTAAAGATTTATAATTTCGTTAATCGTTACGAAACGAAACGATTTATTGTTTCAATACTGTAAAAGACGGAAATAAATATGTTCTGCATAAATGTAACAGATTAAAGACAAAATGTAAACAAAAAACATATGTTTATTGTAAAATAAAAAAAAATAACACATTAAAAAGAAATAAAATGTTAATAAAATGGATTCAACTTTGTTTTTTTATTTGTCATCTTCTGATTCCGACGCTCAAAATTGTACGAAAAACAAGTAAGAAAATTATGGTCGGTCTAGACCGACTATACGATACCCTATACCATGCGTTTAGAAACCCTTAGGCCCAACTAACTGGACATAGAAAATAAGCAAAAACCAAATTTGAGTGGGATTTTTATTAATTTTTTTGGCTGCAGATATGAAAAAGTTCATATCGGATGCTATATCTATATGGGGACTAGGTCCAAAAATGGACCAATCCTGATCATGTTTGGTAAAGTCTCTTGTATTTTGCAAAAATATATACAAACAAAATTTGAGAAAAATCAGTGCATTATTTTTGTTTTTAATAGATTTAAGTGAAGATCGGGAAGCAGTCTATATGGGGCCAAAGGGATCATTTTTGGACTACTCATTAATGGATGTAATGAACGCATACAAACCCAATTTACTCAAATGACAATTGGATCTTATGGCAATTTATGCCGATTTCATAGGGGTAATTTGTATGGGGGCTAGGTCTGAACATGGACCGATTCTCACCAATTTCAATACCGTTCATCCCATGGCCGATGATAGCTTATATACCAAATTTCATCAAAATATATTCATATTTGCGACCTGCAGTTTGATTACAAGGTTTACATGGACACACATACGGACGGACGGACGGACGGACATTGTTAAATCAACTCAAAAAGTGATTCTGATTCGATCGGTATAATTAAAGATGGGTCTAGGTCAAATATTTTTGGTTGTTACAAACAGCAGCACAAAGTCATTATACCCAAACCACATAGTGGTATATGGTATAAATACGACGTTCACTCAGTTGGTTTAGCCTTGTTCCTCCTTGTAAAGTATTCAACAAAATACTTTTGGCTAAATCAGTGTGTTTTTTTGTAAAGCTGCCAAGAATCTCCATATGGATAAAGTTTATTTTTGTTATATTTGACCCAAAACTATTTGTAATGTTTCCAAATATATTATATATATTTTGCACTAGCATTTTCTTTTTTCACTTTATTGGGGAAAAAAAAAACTTCTTTTGACTTTTGCAAGGTGCATTCGAATGATCCCTCGTTATTGAATTCCAGAATTATAAATTTCGTTACATATTATTCGTTATTGTATAAGAAAATCCCGATCGACTCATAATGCCTTTCTGAGTCATTGTAACGATATAAAGTAGCCACCCAAAATTCAATTAATTAGTTAACTAACCTGCATAAACACTTACTTGTTTTGAAAATCAGGAGTGGGATGAGTGGCGATAAAACATTTATCTTGGTATTTGTTGGCACCATTGCTAGTTTTTTCCGAAACTTAATTTTAGAAGTTTTGTGGTCTCAATGGTTTCAACCCAATTTTTTTTTTGGGTTATTCTGGAATTGCATCACAGCTTTTGTCAAGAAATAATTTTTTGAATCTGAAGCTCGCATCATGATTAGCCCGATTTGGAACAAATATAACCTTAATTGATGGCGAACTCATTGTTTCAACCAAAAAAGTTTATTTTACTTATTTAGGTTAGGTTTTCCTGAATGCCAGAGTTTAGATTCTTCGTTAGCGCTACAAAGATCTACAGAATAGAATATTGTAAGTAGTTTCAGGAACAAGACATTGTTGGCCTGTGTTATTAAATAAACAAATCACTTTAAAAATATATTTTAATATTCTACCCCTTCAGCCACTAATAATTAGTTTATTGTTTTTAAGACGGAAATATTTCCTACAGAAAAGAATCTCTTAAATAAACACTTTCAAACTCAAAATCACATCTCTAATCCACTTAAACGTTGATTATTTCTTATAATGATTTTAAAATATTTTCTAGTTCTTTATTTATGTAAAAAAAAAGAACAAACTGAAAAGTCTAAAAAGTGCTAATCATTCTTCACTTAGGTTAAATTAAAACTCAAGCTCATCATGAGCATCTCCATGATTTCTAACACATATAAGTTGGAAAAAAAAAACCTTAAATAAACTTAAGCAATAAAACATTATAAATATTCAAAAGTCGCACATTTTAATAACAAATATGAATGTGTGTCACTTTAGAATCAACATAAATTAAAAAAAACAAATAAAAATACGCCCATGAAACTTACCGGTAAAAATGCATACAGTGAAGTGATAAAGTATTCGTCGATTTTTTTGTGTAATTCAAAAAAAGTTTTTTTATATGGTCTCTAGTATCTGTTTTATTAATGTCAGTTTATTTTCTTTGTAAGAAATCAAAAAAAAATATAAAAGTCGGATTTTCACAAAGAAAAAGTATTCGTCTGTTTCACATTTCGACAAATCTTTCGCTAACAAATCGTTTGCTAAGTATTTGCTGTAAAAAACGTTAGAAAATTATACGATTTTAAAGATATGACTGGAAACTACATGAGAAGAAAGATGGATAATAATAAGCTTGGTAAAGAAAGAACTTTCGATATATGAATGAAAGTTCTTTCTTTAGTACAGAGACGAAATAGTATAGAGACTTTGTCAAAGCAATAATTTACAAATTTGCAAGTACAGGTCATTATCCAAATAAAGCAAGTTCTGATCTTCCATCCGCTTTTGTCCTAAAAAACAAAAATAGTTCCTGACAAATGGCGTTAATCATAGTTTCGGAGATTTTTTTCAGAGTTTAATAAGCAGGTTTCAGTTTATACTGTAAGAAAAGTGCTCCATGAGGCCCATTATAATTCCCGAACTGCTAGGATTAACCCCTTATATGGATGAAAGGTAAGAAAAAAAAGTTTAGAGTATGCCAAAACTCACCTTAACCACGGTCCGGAGCACTGCTATCGTGTCATTTTTATCTACGAGAATAAATTTAACTTATTTAAGTCTGACGGAAAGGTTAAAGCATGATGATAGGCGCGAACCTGTTCAGTTAAACATGTTAGAAGGTCTCACGAACGGAGTCGGTAAATTACATTTCATAGATAGCGTAATGGACCCCAAAATGTATATTTAGATACTGAACAAAAATCTTCAGCAAAGTGTCTAAAAAATTGTATCATCAATGATCCTGCTCATATGGCCCTAAATATAAAGCTATGGATCTTGCACAATTTACCAAACTGCATCGAGACCCCTCCCCAAAAACCTGCTATTAACCCTCTGGAATATATTTTGGAAATAATTTTTTATTTATTTATTTATTTTCTTTTGGCAACATCTACAGCAAAACATGAGTCTTAAAGTAGTAGAAGTACAAACGTTGTTTAATGTCGTTATTTTCAAGTATAAAGAAACAAAAATAAAAGAAACAAGTAAGAAATTTTAGTCGGTCTAGACCGACTATACGATACCCTATACCATGGTCCAACTAATTCGATATAGAAATTAAGCATAAACCAATTTTGAGTGGCATTGTTATTAACTTTTTTTGGCAGCAGATATGAAAAAGTTCATATCGAATGTTATTTTTATATGGGGACTAGGTCGAAATATGGACCGATCCTGACCATATTTGGTAAAGTCACTTATATTTTGAAAAAAATAGAAAAGTGTGCAAAATTTTTGTTTTTTGATAGATTTAAGTGAAGATCGGGAAGCAGTTCTATATGGGGCCCATGACTAGGAATTGTCCTATAGGGATTATTTTTGGACTACTGATTAATGGATATAATAAACACATACAAACCAAATATGACTGAGAATTATATGATAATTTGGATCTTATGGCAATTTATGTCGATTTCATAGGGGTCATTTGTATGGGGACTAGGACTGAACGAATATCACCAATTTCAATAGCGTTCATCCTACCGATAAAAGCTTATATACTAAACTTCATCAAAATATATTCATATTTGCGACCTGTAGTTTGATTACAAGGTTTACATGGACACACAGACGGACGGATGGATGGACGGACATTGCTAAATCGACTCAGAAGTGATTCAGAAAGTGATTCTGAGTCGATCGCTATAATAAAAGATGGGTCTAGATCAAATATTTTTGGTAGTTACAAACAGCAGCACAAAGTCATTAATCCCAAACCAAATGGTGGTATAGGGTATAAAAATAATACTATAAGATAATTATACCCTATACCACTATGTGGTTTGGGTATAATGACTTTGTGCTGCTGTTTGTAACAACCAAAAATATTTGACCTAGACCCATCTTTAATTATACCGATCGAATCAGAATCACTTTCTGAGTTGATTTAACAATGTCCGTCCGTCCGTCCGTCCGTCCGTCCGTCCGTCTGTGTGTCCATGTAAAGCTTGTAATCAAACCGCAGGTCGCAAATATGAATATATTTTGATGAAATTTGGTATATAAGCTTTTATCGGCCATGGGATGAACGCTATTGAAATTGGTGAGAATCGGTCCATGTTCAGACCTAGCCCCCATACAAATTACCCATATGAAATCGACATAAATTGCCATAAGATCCAAATTGTCATATAGTTCTTACTCAAATTGGGTTTGTATGCGTTCATTACATCCACTAATGAGTAGTCCAAAAATGATCCCTTTGACCCCATATAGAGCTGCTTCCCGATCTTCAGTTAAATCTATTAAACAACAAAAATATTGCACTGATTCTTCTCAAATTTTGTTTGTACATATTTTTGCAAAATACAAGAGACTTTACCAAACATGATCAGGATCGGTCCATTTTTGGACCTAGCCCCTTTATAGATATAGCATCCGATATGAACTTTTTTATATCTGCAGCCAAAAAAATTAATAAAAATCCCACTCAAATTTGGTTTTTGCTTATTTTCTATGTCCATTTAGTTGGGCCTAAGAGATAGGGTTTCTAAACGCATGGTATAGGGTATCGTATAGTCGGTCTAGACCGACTATAATTTTCTTACTTGTTTTTAATATATGTTATAAATATTAAGTTATTAAGTTATTACATAACAGTTAATAAAAACACGAAAAAATAATAATAATAAATTAATGAGTAATTAGTTAAATTTTGAAGTATAAACTCAAAAATTCCTTTCTTAAAATGTAACGCGTTGCTGTTTGCTCAAATAATTGATCGAATATTATTCCAAAGACGAATTGCGGTAATGTAAAATTGCCAATTTGATATTAGCGTATGATGTCTTATTTGAATTATGGTATTAATTCTCCTGTTTCGGCTATAAGTTATCCGACTACGCAGATTATTAGGCTCACGAGTTGTTATAATTTTGTTTAAAAATATTAGAGTTCTAATCTTCATCAGGTCATCAAGCTAGACGCCAAAAAATTTCTGTGCATAGGGCGTAATATGTTCTTAGTTACCAAGAAATTTAAGACCAAAAATGTACCTTGTAATATTATTATATGTCATGTTTAGTCTCGATTTGCTATATGCATCACAACTTGAAAAATTTTCAGAAGCGTAAGTATATTAAAATTGGTATTAAATACGTTTTCGCCAGCAACAATCTGATTTTAAAAGGGGTGCAGTGTTGAGTTGGCCATAAAGTTCATAGCATCGAGAAGGTTTTTCCACACGCATTTGTAACATGATCTGACCAGGTTAATGTGTTATTATTAAAGAGCAAACTATTAGAAAATTGAGGATTTCCTTAAAAGAAGAATGGGCCAAAATGATGGCGGAAATTACTTTAAATTTGGTAATCTCAATGCATAGACGATTGGGAGTTAAGGGAGGTCCAACAAAATTGTATATTTTTCAGTAATATGCGCTGATATACATATCGTATTTAAAATTAACTTTTCTGTTTAATTTTATGTGCCTTTATTATTTTTACAATTTTTTACCCATTAATATGCGAATATGTTTATTAAACTCTTTCTTTTAACTCATACTCTCCGTCTGTCTGTCTGTCTGTCTGCCATGTGTGGACCCCATTCCCCCTTATCCAATTGATCTGAAACTTGGCGCATAGTCTTGCCGTGACTACAGATTAATTTTGGGGTAGTCACGCACAGTAACAGTAGATTATTTTTAGTGTTTTATGTTCAACATTTATAATATATATGACATTAAATGAAAAAAAAAAAAATGCGATAGTTTTGGTACTATTTGCATGTTTAATGATAAAAGAATGGAATCGACGAATACTTAAACTATTCACTGTACATAGAATTATTCATTTGAAACAATTTTGGTTTTTAACAACAATAGCTTTAAACGTTTTAAGCTCTTTAAACATATTTCAGCAGAAGACAAATATTAAATAATTTGTTAATTGGCGAATAACGACTAAATAAGGCTCTGCAATCAATGAATGATCTTAATGGTAAGAAGATGGAAACATGGACAAAGTCAGGGGTTTCACTCTTAATAACTCGATAAATGTAATGTTTGTCAGACCTAGATTCATGCAATCACATAGCTGGAAAGATAATTCTGGACATATACAGTTTGGTGCAAGTGAGCCAATGTTACAAATAAAAAGATCAACTGTTTTTTGTTTTTTTTTTTTTTTTTTTTTGTTAAACAAATTAAAAACTATTTACATAAATTAAAATATCAATTCTTAAGAAATAAAAACCAAAAAAAAACATTTATTTATAACTTAACTAGCTGAGTCCGGTCCGCGTTGCTGGCCCGAAGAAAACATCTGGATTTTATATTGCATCTAAATTTTAATACCGAGTGTCGGGCAAAAGTAAAGCACGATTTAATAATATTATGAATATGACTGAAAAAAAATATACGTTTTCTTGAATATTTTAACACCAGCGCCACCTACAGGTGAAAAACTTTGTCAGCAACTTTAGTTTTATGTACATAATATATGTTGCGAATTTGAGCTAAATTGGACCGTAAATAAATTTTTTGGGAAAATCTCGACCCCAGCGCCACCTATCAGGTATAAAAAAAAGTTATGCAAATCGGAGAACCAAAGGAACATATGGTAGGAATACGAAGTCGCTAGCATTAGTGGTTCAACAGTTATTAGAGTACCAACATACGCACCAACGTTTTTATATATTAAGATTATCTAAAAAATTCAAATATTTTTTTAATTCGGGCTATTGGCTCACTTCAGCACCAAGGTTCTGTTGATCTAAATTTAATAGTTTATTCAATATCCCTTTGCTTTTTTCAAGTGATCCATTCTATTTCGCATGGATTGGTACAGATTTGATACATAAACAATAGGATTTTTTATACCCTATACCACTATGTGGTTTGGGTATAATGACTTTGTGCTGCTGTTTGTAACAACCAAAAATATTTGACCTAGACCCATCTTTAATTATACCGATCGAATCAGAATCACTTTCTGAGTTGATTTAACAATGTCCGTCCGTCCGTCCGTCCGTCCGTCCGTCCGTCCGTCTGTAAACCTTGTAATCAAACTGCAGGTCGCAAATATGAATATATTTTGATGAAATTTGGTATATAAGCTTTTATCGGCCATGGGATGAACGCTATTGAAATTGGTGAGAATAGGTCCATGTTCAGACCTAGTCCCTATACAAATTACCCATATGAAATCGACATAAATTGCCATAAGATCCAAATTGTCATATAGATCTTACTCAAATTGGGTTTGTATGCGTTCATTACATCCATTAATGAGTAGGCCAAAAATGATCCCTTTGACCCCATATAGAGCTGCTTCCCGATCTTCACTTAAATCTATTAAAAAACAAAAATATTGCACTGATTCTTCTCAAATTTTGTTTGTATATATTTTTGCAAAATACAAGAGGCTTTACCAAACATGATCAGGATCGGTCCATTTTTGGACCAAGTCCCTATATAGATATAGCATCCGATATGAACTTTTCATATCTGCAGCCAAAAAAAATTAATAAAAATCCCACTCAAATTTGGTTTTTGCTTATTTTCTATGTCCAGTTAGTTGGGCCTAAGAGATAGGGTCTCTAAACGCATGGTATAGGGTATCGTATAGTCGGTCTAGACCGACTATAATTTTCTTACTTGTTTTATATTCATGTTGTTCATGTGTTCATGCTGGAAGATGACATTTGCGGGATTCTTAAAAGCAACTGTGTTCTTTTCTCCGAACCGTCTTCGTGCTTTATAGTTTGAGTTATAGTTTGAGTTGAGTGCGATCGATGGTTTGACACCAAACCCAGCCCATTTGTTTAATAAATTCCATGAAAAACATGGTTGTTTTTTATTTCCAACTTTGGCTCACTTTTACACCAAACTGTAGTTCCTGGAGAGAGGACAATTGCACGGAATTTTTGAATATTATTGAAGTGGTTGAGAATAAATTAATTAGAAGGTGGACGTCCTGCTGGATATCGCAGATCCTTTGGCTCTTCTCGGAGAACACTTACACTCATTGCATATGAAAAAGGAACAATCAATCAGCTTGCTAAAAGGAGTACTTACTGGATAATAGAGTTCATGGCCGAAGGCATAAGTTTCTCTGAATACTATAGAAGCTGTATGGATGATGATGAAGAAGAGTCAATAATTACTTTACGCTCTGGTATTAAAAATCTGAACTTAATTTTAATTGAACAAAGTGATCAAAGTAAATCAGAGACAAAGACGGCTGAGACGGCCTCATAATGGGGCAGTGATTGCTGTATAATATATTTATTTGATTATAAAACATAACAGCAACATTAACAAGTAAGAAAATTACAGTCGATTTGGGCTGACTATGCTATACCCTATACCATTAGTTTCGATAAAGGGCTTGTGAGAGATCACAATTAGATAAAGAAAATAAGCATAAACCAAATTGGAGTGGCATTGTTGTTAACTTGTGGCCACAGATATGAAAAAGTTCATATCGATTGATATGAAAAAATTTACCAATCTATAAGTTATAAGGCTTAAGTTATATTTATTGAGCCTTTTTTAATACAATAACAGAAACTTAAAAATAAAAATAACAAGAGAGTAAATAATTTAAGACTATAAAGTATTATCTTAATTACAAAAAATTTGAACAGTACCATGCTTAATCGATGAAATTATTACAATTTTAATGAAAAGTAAGTGTGAGTAAAATGCTCTTGCTCCTGGAGCTAACATGTCTGGAGAGTGAATCTCTTAATAAACTTAAAAAACTACGACTTAAAAATAAAAAGAAAATAACACAAATCACAACAAAAAAATAAAATTATAATAAAAATGTACTATCCTCTATGAGTACCTGGTGTACTTTTTATATAAAAATTAGCGGATAAATTTGCATTCAAATCAAAATTTGGAGGAATTTCATTAATATAGCCAGTAGGTGATAAGTAGTTTGTATTTGACCAACTAAAATTTCTTTGTTCAATAAAAATGTTTTGATTAAAATTATTTTCATGATTTATAATCTTGAAATGAATTTTCTTAAAATATCACATATGTATGTACAAGCCAATTAGAGTAATATCCGATTGATCTATATGTATAAAATGGAATGTGTGTTTGTTTATTTGTTTTTTTGTTTGTTTGTTTGTACCTTATAGGAGACCAAACCTCTGGACCGATCTTCCTGAAATTTTCACAGCATTTAACTGAGGCTCTGGCATGATTAACAGGGTACTTTTTTTGACCATGCCCACTTTTTAACAATTATGTATTTTCTCCCATATAGTTTTTAACAGATTTATTTCAAATTGTATACACATTATACTCCTGGCGAGATAGAAATAAACATTTCTTACGCCACGCCCACTTTTGCGCCCCTTTTCACGCCAAATTTTGTTTGAAAATTTTAAACTTTTTGTTCACTGTACAAATTTGTTCCTTCCAACGAATTTTTTTTTTATTTGGTAGTATATTGCTCTTAATACTGTTAACATCGCCATATAACTATGAATCACGCCCACCTCACCGCCCCCTTTTTTAATTCCATCTTTTTATATATATAAAAATGAAAGTGTGTTTGTTTTTGCTTTATAGGAAGCCAAACCCCTGAACCGATCTTCCTGAAAAATAGCGTGTTACTGTGCCTCTGGAAGGAATAATAGGCTATATAAATTTTTGATTGGACAAAGGGGCGGTGCCACGCCCATGTAACCCAAAATTTGAAATCGTCATATCTCGGGAATTTTTTTACCTACAGCGGTCATATTTGGTACATATGGTATTGGCATGAATAGAAATTTATACCAGAAGAAAAGTGGGCGGGACCACGCCCCTTTTTAGAAAAATAAAAAATCGTAATATCTTCTAAACTACTGGAAGGATCGTCATGAAATTTTCACAAAAGGATATTTTTACGAAATAAAAAGTCCTTAACTATATAAAGTTGTTGGGTGTTCTGCCCATATAACCCAAAATTTAAAATCGTCATATCTCGGCCATTTTTTAACCTACGGCGATGATATTTGGTATATATCGTATCGAAATTAATAGAAATAGTACTACAAGAAAACTGGGCGGGACCACGCCCTTTGTAGAAAAATTATATAAAGTTGTTATGCAATAATTAATTCTAAATTAAATAAATAATATTTTGTTAATGTATAAATTTTTATTTTTTTTTATTTTATTTTAGAACGATGAGGGGTAGCGAAGCACACCGGGTTTAGCTAGTTATAAATAAAAAAGAGTAACACTTAAAAATTGATACAAAGTTTTTACCAATACAACATCTCATAATTTTCCGTTCAAAAATTTCCATTTCCTTTATGACCGTAGGTGAAATATTCAACCAAATAAGAAAACCGTATAAGAAAACTGGTCTAATACTTGTTGTACTTAATAAGAGTTTAGTTTTCATTGGTAAACTCTTATTAAACAAAATTTTTGAAAATGCACCCATAATTTTGTAAGATTTCTTTAGAACTATTCTGCCATGTTTGTTGAATTTTAGAAGATTGTTAATATTGATTCCTAAATATTTGATACTTTCTTTGAAGGGAATTTCATAATCACAAAGAAAAAGTTTTAGCGTTTTACTTTCCTGAAGCATTGCGTAAACAAATTGCTTCACATTTAGATGTATTAAATTTAATCCCCCAATTATCATAAAAAATTTTAACTTTTTCAAGGTGACTTGAAACCTGTCCTAAGGCAACAAGTGGAGATTCACGATGTGAATATAACAGAGAGTCATCAGCATACAATAGACCAATTGAATTTGTAAAAGTATGAGGAAAATCGTACATAAATATATTATATAAATGTGGAGCTAAAATTGAACCCTGTGGAACGCCACAGGTAACATTTCCAAAATCTGATAAACCATCATTAAATTGTACGCAAAAAGTCCTATCAAAAAAAAAACTTTTAAATAATTTAATAATAAAAGGATTAAACTCTATTTCAATCATTTTATGAAGTATACCATTGTGAAAAGCATGATCAAATGCCTTTTCGACATCTAAAGAAATTGCAATAGTGCAAAATCGTTTACGAAGATTACAAACGACATCATTTTGAAATTTTATTAAAGCGTCAGTTGTTGAATGTCCATTCTTAAAACCAAATTGTAAATCTGGAATGTAATTTCCAATAATTCGTATGTCCATTTTCTCTCGAATTGTTCTCTCAAAAAGTTTTCCCAAATTTGAAAGCAATAAAATAGGTCGTAAATTGTTTATGTCGGTTAAGTTTGGTTTCTTTTTTAATATTATTATTTTCAAAATTTTCCAAGCATCAGGAAAAATATGAATTATTTAAACAATTATTAAAAATAATGGTTAGAAATTCAAATGCTTTTAATGGAATTTTATTTAAAATGAAATTGGAAATTTTGTCTAAGCCGAAAGATTTTTTGTTAATTGAATTTTTCGAATGAACTAATAATTCTTCTAAAGTAACAAGACATGTGTTATTTTGTGAATTTGTGGCAGAAAAATTTTCGTTAAATAAATATTGAAAATTTGGAGTTCTGGAAATAGTATTATTAATATTTATTTCAATTTGTGAAATATCTCTATTACGAAATGGACTATAATAAATATATAAAAAATGATTTTTCAATTTTTCCAATTTCAAAGTTTCATTTTCTATCAATATGCCATCAACAGATAAATGTTTAAAAGCTTGATTCTTTTTATAACCTATTAAATTATAAAACTTTTTATGAGCTGTTGGGCCAGGTTTTATTTTTTCAAGATGCTCCTTAAAAATTTCTGATTGTTCAAGTTCTACTTGTCTTTTAAGAATAATATTCAGCAGCTGTATATGTTTTGAAAGCAATAAATAATTTGAATCGAAACGATTTAAAGTTCTATGGTAAATTTTCTTTAGATTTCTTTGCCAATCGTATTTAATTTTAAACAAAGTCTTAATTCTATCAGAAACTATGAATTTTCGATTCCTCAATTCAATTTTTTCCGAATGTTCATTAGCAATCAAGTTCAGAGTTGTTGTAAATTTCTGAATGTAGTGATTAATTTCAAAATTTGAAAGATTTCTAATTGATGTTGGAAAGTTTTGTAATACACTTTGACTTACATCATTTTTAAAAGAATTCCATTTTGTATTTTTAAAAGTAATAAATGTAGGATGTGTATTTAAAATAAACTCAAGGTTTTGAAGTTTGATTTGAAGATGAATAGGAAAATGATCTGAAAATGATGGTAGATAGTGTAGAAATTTTGAAATTTGGATTTGAGGAATTTATAGATGTAGTACTCACTTAGAAATCGTCAAGATATAAAGACCCATTTGGATATGACGGGCTATAACTAAAAATACGTTTGAAAAATATTGAGTTACATTGTAAAAAAATCAAAAAATATATTTCCATTTGCATTAGCTATAGAATCACCCCAAGAAGTATGTTTTGCATTGAAATCACCTCCAATAAAAGTTTTATCAAAATTTTGTGAGAAATTCGATAAATATGACAGGCCATCATTTAACTGTGTCGCGTTACAATTACAAGGGATATATAATGACCCTAGTAAATATTTTTTTATTGAACCATCAGTTAAAACTTCAATAGTAATGAAAATATTTGGAAACCCTAAACTTGAAATATTAACTACAGAATATTTAGAAGAATTTCTTAAAACAATAGCAACTCCTTGTGAGCTTTGATCTTTTATGAAGGTATAATTCTCAAATTTAACTTTATGACTAGCTCTCAAATGTGTTTCTTGGATGAACGCAATATCTATCTTATTGAATTTTAGAATATTTAATAAATCTATTCTACGACTTTCTTCGATTAAAGATCTAACATTAAATGTTAATAAATTTAAAGCATTATGGGTCATAAGTCTTATTTACTTCAGCCAAAGATCCCGACATTGCTCTACGGCATCTTCTTTTGAAAGTTTCTTGTAATTTTTAACAAATTAGCCTATTTTCTCATCTATAGAGAGGGCTTCAGGTTGGCAAAGAACTTTTGCAATTTTTAAGAATTCTTCAATTAAAGGTGGTTTTAAATTAGGACGATGAGTTGGAAATAAATTATTTTCGAAGAGACTAGCAAATGATTTTCCCTTATGTAAAAAAATATTCACCCCTGTTCTGGAAACCACTATCACAAAAAAAAACACGTAAATGAAAAAATTCTTAAATCTACGAGTTTTTTGCTGTTCTCTAATTTCAATAAGAATATTTTTCTCGTTTTAATTCACATGGAAGAGGCTTTGTGAAATCAAAACAAATGCCCTTTTTTTCTACTAATCAGGTCTTAAGAGATAAAAAAAACTAATTGATGTTTAAACTCTAACATGTTTTTTATTGAACCTTGTCATTATTTTAAAAAATTAGACATTAATTTTATGAAAAAACACGATTTTAAAAAACGTATACATTTTGCGCTGATTTTAAAAAAAATACTCGTAATAAGTGGTCGATGTTAATAAAACACACTTTTTGCGATGATGCTGTTCTACAACTATAATAAAAACTTTTTATTTACACAATCTATTTTCCATTATAATTTTTTCAATTATAACATAGATTCTTTATGCACTAATTATTGCAAATAAAGGAATTAAAAAACATTTTTTCATCAAATCACATATTTTTATTTTTTTTGCATATGTTCGAAACAGTAGTGATGCCAGTCAAATCCAATTTATTTGAATATCGAAATTTGTTTGATTATGCCTGCCTAACTTTTTAAAAATAGAAAAGTCATTTTTAATTGAATGAAATTGAAGAACAAAAAATTAAATGAACAATTAAGTTGTTATTTTAAAAGAAAATATTTTTCTTTATACGTTTTCTATAAACTTAAGAAAAAAAACATGCACAAAATACTTAAAAGTTTTTTGTGAAACTGAATAAAGAACCATATGGCACCTCGGTTTCTAGATAACATATGTTCTTAACTCAAACATATGGTTCTTAACTCAAACATATGTTTCCATTAAATAAATAAAAAAAAGTGGTTTCAAGAAACCCAAAATTTCAATTTCATGTGATTTTAAATTCAGTCTTATTCAAATAACAACGTTTCAAGAACAGGGCTGATTATTATTATTTAAATATGTTAATACATCATTAGAAATTTGATGTTTTTTTTCTAAAGCATCCAGTTTAGTCCTTTTCTTCATATCTAAAAACTTTTTATAAGCAAAACATTCTTTAAAATTTGACGGATGACCGTGCTGTTTGCAATTATTGCAAAATGGTAAATTTTCTTCAGTCGAAATAAACTGACACTCACCAGGAGCGTGATATTTGTCGCATTTAACGCAAGTATAAGGTCTGTTACAATTACGTGACATATGACCCTATTGCTGACAACGCCAACATTGAATTTCCCTAGAGTTCCTCTTAGAAGATTCCCATGAGATTTTCTGATTCAAAATGAATTTCAAATTAGTTATCTCATTAACATGTTTTCCGGAAAGTAAAGTTATAAAATATACCCCAGTATCAAAACCATTTTTTCTAGAAAAAGGGCTGGAAAATTTTGAAACAGAATCAATCGTATTAGAAACCAATGAATCAATTTCAGTTTTAATTTATATCAGATTTATAATATAATCCTCGTAGGACTATATTTGCACGTTTCTGCTCAATTGGAGTATAAGAGTATGATTCGATCTTCTCTTCCCTGAGAAGTTCCATCATTTCTGCATGAACTAATTCATCTTTTAAAAACAACTTGCTTTTGTGTTTATTTTTATTTATAATTTTATAACTAACTTTTTTAGAATTTAGTTGTTCTGTAAGATATTCTATGTTAACATTGAACAAAAATATTGGAGGGCAAAATTTATTTTCTTTTTTGGAACTTATCTTTTTTATATCAAAAATATTTAAATTTTCAAAAATATTCTCTTCTTCCCCTATGTTAAGCTCACCTAATATGGAGAATCTATTTTGTGTGCTTTGTGTTATTTTATTTCATAATTCTGTTTCTTTTATATTTTTTAAATTAAAATTAGATAAATCTACCTTAGTATTGTTTGGTCTTTTGCGTTTATTTTGAATTTCTTGAAAATCATTATCGTCAGAAAGTAATGAATCTTCATATTCCATTGTATTGTCGGTATTATTTCCATTTTGTATAGATGGTTTATTTAGCAAGTTTTCTTCTATTCTTAAAGGAAAATTTAATTGTTTTCCAAATTGTAAGTTAATTTCAGGATGGTTTTCAGTCCTAAAAGATTGAACTTTAATATCAGCAACAAAATTGGCACTCGAATTAGCGTTCTTTGATCCAATTTTAATTTAATTTAAAGATGTACTTGAAGTAGAGTTGTCCTTTGACGCAGCATTTGTTAATGTATCAATTGATGATTTTGATGTATTACCCTTAAGATATTTAGCGGAAGGTAAATTCTCTAACCATTGTGCAAAAATTAATTAAATTATTTTCAGTCAAATATATGAAAATATTTTGAAATATTGAAAAATATTTTGAAAACTTATTTTAGATTTTTTATTTATTATTGTTTAAAGGCACAAAAACACGTCTGAACTCTACGAAATCCAATATTTTTTTTTTCATAGAAAATCTATAGTTAATTGTAGATCGAAAAATATGAACACAGTTCTAAAAAGTAATAAATACCCAACAGAATATTGAAACCAAAAATAGAGGGAACGTTTTAAATTATTTTATGGTAAAGGTTTCCACTAATATGTCAAAGCATAAAAATTAATCACCCCTGTTCTTGAAACCATTATCACAAAAAAAAAACTCGTCAATGAAAAAATTCTTAAATCTACGAGTTTTTTGCTGTTCTCTAATTTCAATAAGAATATTTTTTCTCGTTTTAATTCACATAGAAAAGGCTTTGTGAAATCAAAACAAATGCCCTTTTTTCTACTAAGCAGGTCTTAAGAGATAAAAAAAACTAATTGATATTTAAACTCTAACATGTTTTTTATTGAACCTTGTCATTACTTTAAAAAATTAGACATTAATTTTATGAAAAAAAAACGATTTCAAAAAACGTCTACATTTTGCGCTGATTTAAAAAAAAAAACTCGTAATAAGTGGTCGATGTTAATAAAACACACTTTTTGCGATGATGCTGTTCTATAACTATAATAAAAACTTTTTATTTACACAATCTATTTTCCATTATAATTTTTTCAATTTTAACATAGATTCTTTATGCACTAATTATTGCAAATAAAGGAATTTAAAAAAAATTTTTCATCAAATCACATATTTTTATGTTTTTGCATATGTTCGAAACAATAGTGATGCCAGTCAAATCCAATTTATTTGAATATCGAAATTTTTTTGGTGATGCCTAACTTTTTAAAAATAGAAAAGTCATTTTTATTTGAATGAAATTGAAGAACAAAAACAATTAAATGAGCAAATCAGTTGTTATTTTAAAAGAAAATATTTTTCTTTATACTTTTTCTATAAACTTAAGAAAAAACATGCACAAAATACTTAAAAGTTTTTTGTTGTCATGTTTCTACCTCTGTTTGTATTGCATGAATATTTTCATAGTTGATTGCTTTTGGTCCAAAAGAACCTGAAAACCCGCAACCAAATCGCTTGGTCGCAAAACAAAACAATACTATCAATTCTCCATATCAGTTTCAGCCACACTGGCAACTTTGTGATTTGGGCACGGCTAATGCTCGCGGGCATGGGTGGTGGATCGTTGCTGAGACTGAATGGCTTGACCATGAACAGAAAATTTGTGCCAGTGCTATCGAAGTCCCTTGTCTCTCTCTTTATAGACATAGATGTTAATGTCTATTTGTCCCTCCCCTGTACCATGGTAACTCTTTACGCATATCCTGAGTCACCCCTAATCTGTTTTCGCCATTCGATACCTACCTGTGGTCTTCTTTTCTAAACTGCCATATTACCAATAAAATCTCGTGGAGACGGTTTGACTTTCAGTTTCATCATCTTATATTACAAAAATTCAAGGAAATACAAGATGTGCTCTTACACAGATAATTTTACAGGTAAATCTTATAATACTCCTAGAGTTCGAACCCATATACTTTTATATTCTTAAGTCTGTCACCACTTCGTGGTTCCTTAAAGTATTTGTTTAACATTACAGTGTTTCAATCTAAATTCTAAATAAAGAAATGTATGGTTTTCTTCTTTTCTTAGTTAAAATATTACAGTCTTAGTTTAATGTGTTTCCCTTCCTATTGATTATAAAAATTTTTGTTTATTCTGGAAGGTAAACCTATTCTATTGAATACAAGTATATGATTATGCGTGAATATAAGTCTATGATTATGCAATATATATATAGGTATATTATTAAGTAATATATATTCGTATAGTTAAATATATATTTATATAGGTACATCTAAATAGTTTCGGGATGTTATGCTGTAACCCCACGGTATCTGCCTCAACATAAATTTACTCTTCTTTCATGATCAAGCATATGGCAGGACAATTAAGATGTACTTATATACATATATATATAGGAACACACATATTTCCTAGTATTTTTGCGTTTGGTTTGTTGTTACTTCTTTTTCTTTGATTAACTTCCTTTTTTTTTCTTTTGATTAAATAATATAAAGGTTTTTGTGTTTCTTAAACCTTTTCAAGTACAGAGTGTTACTGTCTTTATGAAGTAATGACTAAAACAGTAATTATATGGGAAAAATTTTAATAATATTTGTGAATTCTCTCTTCAAATAGCTTAGGTGCAGTTTCTGTGTGCAAGATATTTATGATGAACATTCTCAAAAGCTCACAAAGTGGTTAAAAATGGGTAATACTATCCCTCTTTTCTGTTTTACAGGAATTTCAAAATACAAGCCAAAGAAATAAAGTATGTCTCAAAAATCGGGTGTATGAATGGGATACATTCGTGTGTGGCTGTAATTTCACATAAGTTTAGTATATTTGTAGGAGAATATCCATATTCTTATCAAAAGTTAAAGAAAATTTAAAATATTTAATTTTTAAACGCACGTAAAATGTGACCAAAGGCGGTGACCTTGGCAAGTTAAACTCAGGTATGGTTTATGAACGTATGGTCCGTACGTACAATTCGCCGGCCGAACGTACCACTGGTTATGGATTTTTTTTTTCAAATTTAAAACGGTCAACTTATGAACGTATGACCGAACGCAAAGGCGCCGGTGTAACGCGCCACGCTTGTGGATTTTATCGAATCGGAACGCGGTCACCTGTTGCCTGTGGCTCGAGGTTGAGGATTTAAATTAATTTCATATATTTCATATACATTAATATGGTTTTACCGGAGCGACAAAGATGATTTTTGTGATACTTATCTTATTCGGTGATGTTTTTGTTGGGGCTGGTTTTTTTTTTTTTTTTTTTTTTGAGATTGATGAGATGTGGCATAGATGAATTTATAGTTGACGAGTTTTATCGTTGATGAGTTTTATTGTTGGTGATGTTATTGATTTTATTGCCGTTGATGATGGATGGTTAATGATTTTATTGCCGTTGATGATGGATGAGTAAGCTGCTGTAATCCCGAGTGGATTGCTGTAGGATGTTTTTGATGATGTCGCTTCAGAAGAAGAACTGCATCGGCTTATTTGGGCACCCCGCCCGCTAGCACTAACTGTCCTTAGAAGCAGTAGCCGTGACCCGACTATGTGTCGGTTTATTTTCAATCTTTTGACCTCGATAGGATAAAGCTGCTGCTGTGACCAAAATTGTAGCCAACGTTGGGGTGTCTCCTGTCGGGTCGTAAGTTTTTAGTCATGTTCCCTCGAATAACATTTCTACTCACCTTACGGCCACGGTAACCTGGTATGGTTGTGGATGCCTCCTATTTCGGTGGATGTTGTTTGGGATTTCTTTTTGGCTCCTGTGGTTATGACCTGCCTGTTTGATGGTTCGATATAAAAGGAAGGAAATGCGATCGCCAAGATGGTGGCCATAAGTCACATACCTGTATTACCCACCTGCAACCAACTTCACGATGTCAACGTTGCATTTCGCTGCGTTGCATTTGTCTAGTATTGTCATTGCTTCTGATTGTGGTGGCCACTCTCTTGATTATGTACACGGAAAAAACTATTGTCCAACTGACACAGTACACACATCTTTACCTCGGTGAAACGGATTTATCATATTAGCAAATAATATTTGCTAATATGATAAAGTTTATTTTGCGAACTCTTTTGTTCCTACTAACGCCTTATTTGCTACACTTTTAGATCTTGGGCATGAAAGACTCCTTGCGATTTACCTTGAAGGTTCTCCACCTCATATAGGTTGTTGCCCACCTGTCTGGCGATTCTGCACTTAACGAACTTTTTGCACAGCTTGGCACTGATTTGTTTCGAAAAGTCGGACAGCTGGAAATTTCGTCTAAAGACCTCTTGACCTACTCTGAATTTGTGCTTCCTACACCTGATGTTGTAACGCTTCGCCCTGGTTTCATAGCTCCGATGCAAGTTCTGTTTTACATTGTCCCTGAGCAGCTCCAAGAATTCGCTACGGCTTTCAAAGCAAGTCTCCCCATCCTCCAGCAGATCGAGTTTTCGCGCTAATTTGTATGCTGACGCGTGCGTTATCATATTTGTCCCGAAAAGCACGAAGTAAGGGGTCACTCCTGTGGCTGAATGAACGGCTGATCTTAATGCACATTCTATCTCGCATAGGTGTAAGTCCCAATCATGTTGGTCTTGCTCTAAGTACGAACGCACCGCTGCTAGAATTGATTGATTAACTCGTTCGGAAGCGTTTGCCTGTGGCGCATAGTTAGCTGTCCGCATGTGGTCTATTCCGAAGGAGTTTATCATTTCCGCGAAGTTCTTACTTATGAACTGCTGTCCGTTATCGGAAACCAGCGTTTCAGGACATCCAAATTTATAGAAAACCTCTCTTATCAAAAAGTCTATCACGTTTTTCGCGTTAGCCTTCGGCATAGCCTTTAGCAAAACGTATTTTGAAAAATAATCTAGAACGATAAATATGTAACAGTTGCCCTTTTTCGATCGGACATAAGGGCCTAAAAAATCTATATAGATACGTTGGAACGGCCTACTTACGTCGGGTTCACGCCCCATGGGTGGTCTCAAGATCATGTTCGCGGGTTTGCACTCCTTGCAGACTTCGCATTGGTTTATAAAATCGCGGACCTGTGCATTCAAATGCGGCCAATAGAAATACTCACGTATCCGATGTATGGTTTTAGCAATGCCCCCGTGTGCAACCTTTGGTGGTTTATGCGCGTTCGCAATAATTTTCTTAGTCAGCCCCGCTGGTATCCATAACTTCCACGCGTGATCCTCTCGGCTGGCATCCCCAGAATACGAAATAGTCCTTTTGTAAACATAGTTATCAATTACTTTTAGGTCTGGCACACTATCCTTTTCTTGTTCAATTGCAGCTATCAAATTTTTGTAATCGTCTGTGGCAAATTCGGGTGACGAAAGGTCTATTAGCGGGTTTGATTCTACCAGAATTTCGTCCATTTCATACCTAGATAAAGTATCCGGCACTATATTCTGTGCGCCTTTACGGTGTCGAATTTCGAAAGAAAACGCTTGGAGTTGAAGGCTCCATCTGGCCAATCGTCCGCTTAAATCACGCTGCGACATGAGCCACTTTAGGCTAGAGTGGTCGGTTATTATAACGAAGTTCATTAGTTCGATGTATGGGCGAAACCGCTTGACCGCTGACACCACCGCGAGACACTCGCGCTCCGTAACTGAGTAATTTTTCTGCGCTGACGTCAACTTTTTTGAAAAGTATGCGATCGGGTGCTCGCCCCCCTCATCGTCTTCTTGGAAAAGCACAGCCCCCATACCGAGATCTGAGGCGTCGCACTGAATATAAAAGGTCTTGTTAAAATTAGGGTGTGTTAGAACGGGAGCGGCGGTTAGGCAATCTTTAAGCTGGTCAAAAGCCCGTTGGGCTTTTTCAGAAAATGAAAACTTTTTCCCTTTCTTTAGGGTTTCGCTTATAGGCGCTGTGATAGTTGCATAGTCGAGTATGAATCTCCGGTACCATCCTGTAGTGCCCATAAAACTTCGAACTTGTTTTGGAGTGGTAGGGTAACTAAAGTTCACTATGGCCTGTATTTTCCCAGGATCAGGTTTCAGCCGTCCCTCTCCTACAATGTAGCCTAAGTACCTTAGCTCTTTACCGCAAAACTTTGACTTACTAACGTTTATCGTTACTCCTGCCTTGTCTAAACAAATCGCTACCTCTTTAAGCAAATTGATGTGTTCCTCAAACTCAGCCGATACTACTAATAAATCATCCAAATAAACAAATACCCTTTCCCTTAGGCGAGCCGGAATTACTTTGTCCATCAGACGGCATAGCCTTTGGGCTGCGTTGCACAACCCGAAAGGCATAACCGTAAAATGATACAAAGGTCTTCCGGGCACGGTAAAGGCGGTTTTCTCCCTACTTGATTCTTCCAGAGATATTTGCCAGAACGCATCCTTGAGGTCTATACTCGAAATGTAGTGGGTATCGCCCAGTCTGCTTAAAAGGCCTTCTATATGGGGGAGTGGATAGGCATCTTTCACCGTCAATTCATTGAGCCGACGCGCATCCAAACAAATCCTCACCTTTTCACCTTTCTGAACCATGGTCACTCGGTTGTTCCAAGGACTCTCCGACGGCTCAATGACCCCTAGTGAAAGCATCCTATCCAGTTCCCCATACATAAGCTTTTGTACAGCTGGTGATACTGGATAGTGTTTTTCTTTAATTGGTACTGCTTTACCGGTGTCGATATGGTGAATTTCTAGTGAAGTTTTACCTAACCCCTTTTTAGTGCAACATGGAAACAAATCTATCACGTTTTCTAGGCTTTTACGTTCGGTCTTGTCCAATGAATGCATACGCGGAAACTCTCCCTCCGAATTATCACTCAGCGTGGATAAGCCGTGCATGTCAAATTTTATCAAATTAAAAAGTTTCATAAAATCCACCCCTAAGAACAGATGAAGTTTAAGGGTAGGTACCAAGTAAAAGTCTATTGTCCTACGAATTTTATTAAAATCAATATCTGCCCTAATTTTGCCGATTATATCGTTTAAACGCCCATCAGCTGTCCGAATTTTTGATTCAAATGGATGGATGGTTAATTTTGCTTTTTCCACAAAGTCCAAACAGTCCTTGCCGAGACATGTGACCGTCGCCCCACTATCTAACAATCCCTGAATCGGGTTACCATTGATCTCTATGGTTGTATAGATCCTCGTATCGGGTCCCTCATAAATGCTTGCTGCCGCTATTTCGAATCGAACCTTTTTGCGGCTGGTGTATCTTTCCCGCGCCTTTATTATTTTTTTGGACGGTCCAAATATTCTTTCCCTCGCTTCGGCATATTCCTTCATCCTGATATGTAGTGGCTTTAATGGTCGCAAATAGTTGTTGGATTCCCTCGAGTTACTTTCTAAAATTTTAATGGTTGACGTTGCACCCGGCGATCTGCAATTTTCATTTGTTGGTGTTACTGTTGTTGTTTGGGATAAGTGTTTTGTGAACGGGCCTCCATCCCTGAGTGAGACACGTTCAACTTCCGGTTTCCCTGGCAATTTGTACAACGTGGTGTCACCGTATTTTCCATGCCGCACTTGTAACAAAATAAGATTCGCCTTTCTTCTAGACAATCTACAAACGTGTGGCCTTCCACCTTACAGTTCCAACATATTAGCTTTCTGCTTGTAGTTATGGCGTCTATCTCGTTGTTGTCTTCTATCATCGGCAAATCGACCTCTAATTCGTGAACTGCTCTACCCGTATATCGCCCACTGAATTGCCGCTGGTTATTCAAAAGATTCTCCGCTCTTCGACATTCTTTTGCAAACTGAGCCAGCCCGTTGACTTGTACTGAAAATAACAGCTGCGCCATGGATGCTCTTAGGTTCCCTTTCATTATGCAAACCAAGTCTCTTTCTCCTATCGGATTTTTCAACTGATTTCTGAGCTTTATTACCGCATTATAAAAATCATCGAATGACTCTTGTCCCTGCTGACGTCTGTCCAGTAGCTTCCGTTGAATATCAAAATCGCTGTCATATCGGTGAAATTGCGTTATAAGGGCTGCTCGAAAATCTTCCCATCTGGAGACATTATTAAAGCGACGATGGTCCCAGAACCAATCTCGAGCCGGACCGCTCAACAGATGATGAAAAGATTTCAGCACATCTCTCCATTCGCATCCAAAATCGGCCTGTAACGTTTCGACCCTAAAGACAAAGTCCTCAATGCTGGTGGTTTTATTGGTTCCGTCAAAGTTAATACCCCATTTATCGATACGCGGACCTGAACTTGGCAACCTATGATTTAAGACTTGAGGTCTCAACGAAGTTATCGGCTCTCCATGTTGGTATCCTGCTCCGAAAGCGTTGTTATTATTTCTTGGATGGTTTATACTATTAACCCGTTGTTGATTCGGTGATGCATTTATTAACGCCGGTGGTGGCGGTTGGCTGAAATCCGGAAACGGAAAGAATCCGTTCGAGTGTGATTGTTGTGAATGTGTGCTAAGACTTTGCTGTATCAACCTAGGGACTATGTCTAATAATCTATCCTCTAAATTTTGTAGATCTTCATGCGTCAACGACCTGGCCTGTCTGCCTTGGTTCCGATTATTGCTTGGTCGCGGAGGCGGTCTTAAAGGTACATTATTTTTTTGAAAAGCGTCAACTACCCCTCGAGCGCTGATGCTGCTAAATGGCGGCGTTACAATGTTGCTATTGCCTGAGAAGCTCTCGCCACTTGCATTCAAATCTTCATCCGGTTGCGTCGCTATCACTGTTGTGTTCATATTTGGTTGTCGCGGAACCGTCCCGGTGCTGACCTGAGCTGTTGTTACAGTGTCCGTCGTTGCTGTTGGCATAGTGGTCGTCGCCGTTCGGGCAGGCCTATCTGCATCCGCACTGCTCGTAGATCTCGTTCCCACCATTTTGCGAAATTTCTAAGCAATGAACACAACTAAATGCCTATATTACCCAAAACTAAACCACGACTAAGTTCCCCTTAGGAGCAAAAGCTTACTATCGAACCTAAAAAAAATCCTTTTTACCTGTTTTGAAATACCGCTCGAACTTGTCAACAGTTGGTAAACCTGAGTTGACACCAAGTTTAATTAAATAGATTTGGAATTTTCTTGGCTCTTCCGAAAGCAAATGAATTTATGTTCAAAATATTCAAATGAAAAGGTTTTTTTCTTTCGAATATAAAATAGATTAGGCGGTGTTTTGCTAACTAAGGTTTATGAAAAACCGCTTGAAAACAATTGTTGGAAAGGGCACCGATAAGGTTAAGGCTGCAAAGTTCCCGATCTTGAAAGCTTGTGAACTGACTAGAAATTTTATTTTAGTAATGAAAAGGGTATTATAAAAATAATAAAAAAAACAATTTTAAAATTTAAAATCGGAATTATCCCGAAGGATGTTCGTTTACCTCTAAGCCTTGTTGAGATAAACCCTTACGCAGATGTAGCCGTGGTCCTTTAGAATTCTCTCAAAATATTTCCAAGAAATTATTTCTACATATGTATGTCGCTAAGAACAACACTAATTACAACTATGCAGGAGAATCTATAATAAAACACGTCTAGACCTTACGGAGAAGGCACGATATCCGTACAGAAACCAGTGAAGGTTGACCCCCGATTACCCCGACCTTTAGGAATTTTAGAGTTCGCCGGAACCCGCCGGACCCCCCTTATGAATTCCCCCAGTACAACGTAATCGGACTGTGAACGCCCTGTGCGCTCGTGAAAAACTGATTCAATTGACCTACCCTAATCCCGTCCCTGGATCGGATGAAAAGGAGAAGGAATTGACTCTTCCTTTATTTGGCAACAATTCCAAACAAGGAAAAGATTTAAAAAAAATAAAAACTTTCACGCGTACTAAAGTGGTGTACCCGAAGTAAACTTATGACAATTTTGTAAACCGACGAAATTTGTAAACGGAAATTAAGTTCTATGGTATTGTCCGAAACTTTTTGTAACGGTTCTTAAGAAATCGGAAATTGAATTGATAAAAGTTGGTATTATTTATAATGTACCTGTATTGATCCTTCGTTTACTTAAGAATCCGAATTGGCTTTGGTATCCCTCAACCAAAAGTTGATGCTGGCTAGCCGCGTAACGTTATGTGAAAAATATTAATATGAAAAGTCTTGAAATGCATAAAAAATTCTGGCTACCCAAGAAAAAAAAAATTTTTTTTTTTTTTTATATAAAAATGTAGCAACGTTTTGTTGTACACTGTATTTGAAAAAGTGAAAGAAGTATTACTTATACATATATATATATGTCTATATTCAAAAATAAATTTCTCCGAGTGAAGTGACGTAAATTGGTTTTTGTAATAAATTTTGCTTTCAAAATATTTAATTGAAAAATTTCAAAAATATATAAAAGTCCACCGACCATATATTTTGACAATGTAGCAGCGTTTCGTCGCACGCTGTATTCGAAAAGTGAACAAAGTTTTATTTATACATATATATTTACATATATACATATAGGTATATTAGTGAATAAATTTCTCTGAACAAGAATTTTATGGTATGGCGCAACAAGAAAATATTTCAAATATCGTTTGCATAAACTAAATTTCAAAATGTTATTAATTTTTATTTTATTTCAAATATACTAGGTCCTGATAGATATCGATTTGGCGAAAACAAAAATAAAGAAAAACAGAGGTGACTTCCCTCACGAGCCTAAACTGTGTGATTCAGTTCAACTTTAGCTACTGGTGTTGTTATTTATCATCTTCAAGAATCTTTTGAGTCGCAACATGAGGCCTATTATTAACTCTCCTGGACTTACCCAAAAGTTCCGAAATTTTCCATCTCTAAAGGTGCGTTCAGACTACGCAAATATTTGACCAAATAAACGTAACCGCTAATTTTATGAAAGTTTTATTCAATCTTACATGATATATAAAAGATAAAATTAAGTTATGTTTTATTATATTAGTAATATTTAATATATTTAACTATATTCTATATCATATATTGTATAACTTAATGAAAATTATACAAGGAAAATTATACATTATTTAGTGGTTACGCTTATTTGGTCAAATATTTGCGTAGTCTGAACGCACCTTAAGAATTTGTCGCAATTAAAGTGTCCCTTAACGGACCAATAAGACTTCCCAAAAGCTTAGACGATGTTGCTTCTTTTCTGTTCGGTGGCAAAACGCTCAATAAGTGCTGTCTGAGACGTGACTCACCATAATAAAATTAAATTTAGAAACGCATGTTTGAATAACTATGTAAGCTGAACTGACTTCACTGGGATACATCAGAATCCTTACTACATGTTTTAGGTAAAAACTCAAAACAATAAGATGTAACTATAATTATCACTTTATGTTGTTCTGATGCCCCACGTTGGGCGCCATTTTCCTGTCATGTTTCTACCTCTGTTTGTATTGCATGAATATTTTCATAGTTGATTGCTTTTGGTCCAAAAGAACCTGAAAACCCGCAACCAAATCGCTTGGTCGCAAAACAAAACAATACTATCAATTCTCCATATCAGTTTCAGCCACACTGGCAACTTTGTGATTTGGGCACGGCTAATGCTCGCGGGCATGGGTGGTGGATCGTTGCTGAGACTGAATGGCTTGACCATGAACAGAAAATTTGTGCCAGTGCTATCGAAGTCCCTTGTCTCTCTCTTTATAGACATAGATGTTAATGTCTATTTGTCCCTCCCCTGTACCATGGTAACTCTTTACGCATATCCTGAGTCACCCCTAATCTGTTTTCGCCATTCGATACCTACCTGTGGTCTTCTTTTCTAAACTGCCATATTACCAATAAAATCTCGTGGAGACGGTTTGACTTTCAGTTTCATCATCTTATATTACAAAAATTCAAGGAAATACAAGATGTGCTCTTACACAGATAATTTTACAGGTAAATCTTATAATACTCCTAGAGTTCGAACCCATATACTTTTATATTCTTAAGTCTGTCACCACTTCGTGGTTCCTTAAAGTATTTGTTTAACATTACAGTGTTTCAATCTAAATTCTAAATAAAGAAATGTATGGTTTTCTTCTTTTCTTAGTTAAAATATTACAGTCTTAGTTTAATGTGTTTCCCTTCCTATTGATTATAAAAATTTTTGTTTATTCTGGAAGGTAAACCTATTCTATTGAATACAAGTATATGATTATGCGTGAATATAAGTCTATGATTATGCAATATATATATAGGTATATTATTAAGTAATATATATTCGTATAGTTAAATATATATTTATATAGGTACATCTAAATAGTTTCGGGATGTTATGCTGTAACCCCACGGTATCTGCCTCAACATAAATTTACTCTTCTTTCATGATCAAGCATATGGCAGGACAATTAAGATGTACTTATATACATATATATATAGGAACACACATATTTCCTAGTATTTTTGCGTTTGGTTTGTTGTTACTTCTTTTTCTTTGATTAACTTCCTTTTTTTTTCTTTTGATTAAATAATATAAAGGTTTTTGTGTTTCTTAAACCTTTTCAAGTACAGAGTGTTACTGTCTTTATGAAGTAATGACTAAAACAGTAATTATATGGGAAAAATTTTAATAATATTTGTGAATTCTCTCTTCAAATAGCTTAGGTGCAGTTTCTGTGTGCAAGATATTTATGATGAACATTCTCAAAAGCTCACAAAGTGGTTAAAAATGGGTAATACTATCCCTCTTTTCTGTTTTACAGGAATTTCAAAATACAAGCCAAAGAAATAAAGTATGTCTCAAAAATCGGGTGTATGAATGGGATACATTCGTGTGTGGCTGTAATTTCACATAAGTTTAGTATATTTGTAGGAGAATATCCATATTCTTATCAAAAGTTAAAGAAAATTTAAAATATTTAATTTTTAAACGCACGTAAAATGTGACCAAAGGCGGTGACCTTGGCAAGTTAAACTCAGGTATGGTTTATGAACGTATGGTCCGTACGTACAATTCGCCGGCCGAACGTACCACTGGTTATGGATTTTTTTTTTCAAATTTAAAACGGTCAACTTATGAACGTATGACCGAACGCAAAGGCGCCGGTGTAACGCGCCACGCTTGTGGATTTTATCGAATCGGAACGCGGTCACCTGTTGCCTGTGGCTCGAGGTTGAGGATTTAAATTAATTTCATATATTTCATATACATTAATATGGTTTTACCGGAGCGACAAAGATGATTTTTGTGATACTTATCTTATTCGGTGATGTTTTTGTTGGGGCTGGTTTTTTTTTTTTTTTTTTTTTTGAGATTGATGAGATGTGGCATAGATGAATTTATAGTTGACGAGTTTTATCGTTGATGAGTTTTATTGTTGGTGATGTTATTGATTTTATTGCCGTTGATGATGGATGGTTAATGATTTTATTGCCGTTGATGATGGATGAGTAAGCTGCTGTAATCCCGAGTGGATTGCTGTAGGATGTTTTTGATGATGTCGCTTCAGAAGAAGAACTGCATCGGCTTATTTGGGCACCCCGCCCGCTAGCACTAACTGTCCTTAGAAGCAGTAGCCGTGACCCGACTATGTGTCGGTTTATTTTCAATCTTTTGACCTCGATAGGATAAAGCTGCTGCTGTGACCAAAATTGTAGCCAACGTTGGGGTGTCTCCTGTCGGGTCGTAAGTTTTTAGTCATGTTCCCTCGAATAACATTTCTACTCACCTTACGGCCACGGTAACCTGGTATGGTTGTGGATGCCTCCTATTTCGGTGGATGTTGTTTGGGATTTCTTTTTGGCTCCTGTGGTTATGACCTGCCTGTTTGATGGTTCGATATAAAAGGAAGGAAATGCGATCGCCAAGATGGTGGCCATAAGTCACATACCTGTATTACCCACCTGCAACCAACTTCACGATGTCAACGTTGCATTTCGCTGCGTTGCATTTGTCTAGTATTGTCATTGCTTCTGATTGTGGTGGCCACTCTCTTGATTATGTACACGGAAAAAACTATTGTCCAACTGACACAGTACATTGTGAAACTGAATAAAGAACCATATGGCACCTCGGTTTCTAGATAACATATGTTCTTAACTCAAACATATGGTTCTTAACTCAAACATGTTTCCATTAAATAAATAAAAAAAGTGGTTTCAAGAAACCCAAAATTTCAATTCCTTGTGATTTTAAATTCACTCTTATTCAAATAACAACGTTTCAAGAACAGGGCTGAATACTTTCCAGTTTTGTTATTTTTTTCTGAAGTTAAGCTATTTTATGTTAATATTTTCTTTCTTTTTTAAATAAATAGATTATACAAATTTTTAAATTAATAAAAGAGTTTTTAGTATTATGATCCAATTTATTTTTTGTATAGATCGTTCAAGTTATCGAAAATATATTTTGTTAAAAGTTGCCATTGTATTGTCAATCACTGTATATCAATACGAATCTATAAATGAAATGAAACAAAACTCTACAAAACTTTCAGTTTATTGTTGTACATATTTCCTTTGTCATTAAATTTTATCGGTTGCAAAAAATTTCTTGACAAACTTTAATATTTTTATTAACTTTTTGTTACGTTTTGTTACAAACGTTACGTACGATTTTTATTTTAAAACGGTTTCGACCTAAGAAAATATCCATTGCGCTTTCTTTTGTACGTTACAAACATCATTGAAATTTTATAATACCTACAATAAACCCAAGTAAGAAAATTATAATCGGTCTAGACCGAATGTACGATACCCTATACCATGGTTTGAAGACCATATCTCTTCGGTCCAACTAATTGGATATAGAAAATAAGCATAAACCAAATTTGAGTGGCATTGTTATTAATTTTTTGGCTGCAGATATGAAAAAGTTCATATCGGATGCTATATTTATATGGGGACTAGGTCGAAAAATGGACCGATCCTGACCATATATTTGTAAAGTCACTTATATTTTGAAAAAATATATACAAACCAAATTTGAGAAAAATCTGTGCAATATTTTTGTTTTTTGATAGATTTAAGTGAAGAACGGGAAGCAGCTCTATATGGGGCCTATGACTAAGAATTGTCCTATAGGCATTATTTTTTGACTACTGATTAATGGATATAAGAAACACATACAAACCCAAATTGACTGAGATCTATATGATAATTTGGGTCTTAAAGGCAATTATGTCGATTTCATAGGGGTCATTTGTATGGGGATAAGGTCTGAACACGGACCGAATTTCACCAATTTCAATAGCATTCTTTTTATGGCCGATAAAAGCTTATATACCAAATTTCATCGAAACATATTCATATTTACGACCTGTAGTTTGATTACAAGGTTTACATGGACACACAGACGATCGGTATAATAAAAGATGGGTATAGGTAGTTACAAACAGCAGCACAAAGTAAACCACATAGTGGTATAGGGTATAAATAGTAAAATAATTTAATATAAAATAATAATAAATCTCTCATATGCATTTAGTGGCCAAAATGATAAATGTTAATACATGTCTGTTGACAATAATAAGCTGCCACACAAACCATATTATCCGTCAGATACATCTTTAAGCGAATCTTTATAGCCCAGCTTACTTGATTATAAATGTGGGGTATGTTCGTATGTGATAACGAACCAACGTACGATCTTATTCCATCATAGACAAAAAAAATTGCATTTATTTACTTGTCGAAATCGCGCGAAATACCTGAGGTACGAGTATATGTTTATACCCTATACCACTATGTGGTTTGGGTATAATGACTTTGTGCTGCTGTTTGTAACAACCAAAAATATTTGACCTAGACCCATCTTTAATTATACCGATCGGATCAGAATCACTTTCTGAGTTGATTTAACAATGTCTGTCCGTCCGTCCGTCCGTCCGTCCGTCTGTGTGTCCATGTAAAGCTTGTAATCAAACTGCAGGTCGCAAATATGAATATATTTTGACGAAATTTGGTATATAAGCTTTTATCTACCATGGGATGAACGCTATTGAAATTGGTGAGCATTGGTCCATGTTCAGACCTAGCCCCCAAACAAATTACCCCTATGAAATTGACATAAATTGCCATAAGATCCAAATTGTCATATAGATCTTACTCAAATTGGGTTTTGTATGCGTTCATTACGTCCATTAATGAGTAGTCCAAAAATGATACCTTTGTCCCCATATAGAGCTGCTTCCCGATCTTCACTTAAATCTATTAAAAAACAAAAATATTGCACTGATTCTTCTCAGATTTTGTTTGTATATATTTTTGCAAAATACAGGAGACTTTAACAAACTTAATTAGGATCGGTCCATTTTTGGACCTAGTCCCCATATAGATATAGCATCCGATATGAACTTTTTCATATTTTCAGCCAAAAAAATTAATAAAAATCAGACTCAAATTTGGTTTTTGCTTATTTTCTATGTCCAGTTAGTTGGGCCTAAGAGATAGGGCATGGTATAGGGTATCTTATAGTCGGTCTAGACCGACTATAAATTTCTTACTTGTTTTGTTTTTGATTTTTTGACGATTGTTATTAGGCAGGGCTGATTGTTTGTTTGTACATATGTATGTATGTATGTTATGAGTTTCGATTGTATGATATGAACTATTACTACTACTACAACTACAACTGTTGGTTTTGTCAACACTATTTATTTAAGTTTAGTAGAGGTTGAATTATATTATGAATTATTTAAATTTAACGGTGCGCTATAAATACTCAAAATATCTCAAAATCAATGTCAGTTTATTTCAAACAAACGAACTACACGGTTTTAAGTGATAAGAAGGCTAACAGCACATATTAAATAAAAATGAAATTCTTAATTGTGGTACGTAAAATCTGTGGATAAATAACAATCTAATTAGTTAATAAATATCATATCATTTATATGCTGAGCTTCTATCTGATCATTGGAGTAACTAGTAATTGTTTTCAAACCTACCATTCGTTGATTGTTTAATTTTTGCATCGAATTTTTAGTTGTGGAATATTTAATAAAGTTCAAAAACATTCAGGACTTACATGTCAACTTGATATAAAGTGGAAAACTGAGAACTGACTCGTAATTCTATATCTAGCAGAAGTCCAAATCTGCTTAAAAAACATTGTTACCTTAAAGCTAAATCTTGCCTTATTTGAAAAAAATATAAATATTTTCTTATTCCACATAGTGAAGTGGTGTTAATTTGTTGGAAAAATTAATTTGGAAAAAGTTATTATTCAATTGTGGCAAAATATATAGTAGGAGAGTTGAGTTAAAGTGAAGGAATTACTATCGAAAAACGTTTCGCCAGTCCAATTCTGTATTAATCTGTTTGTTCCATTTTATATAATTACAAATTAACAATACACATGTGTGTAATTGGCTGAACAATACAATAACAAAATATATTTTTGACAACTTGAACGGTCAATACCAAAAAATTGGATCATAAAGTTAAAAACCCTTATTCTATTATTTCTATATTAAATAAATTAAAACAAAAATAAAAATAAAAAAATTCTTATTTTTGATCTATGACTGAGTTAGAAATTAAATCAGGGGTCTAATCGTCGCATTCATTATCGAAATTTTTCGATCGAAATTATTTTTTTATTTTCCAAAATAAAAAACCAAGAATAATTTTAATCTGACACAGTTATCGAGTTATGGCCCCTAGTTGAGAGTAGAGGTGAAATGAGGTCTGATATTTGTTCGTCTTCTTTAAATAATAAACCAATACATGGAATTTCTATTGATTTTACTGGATATCGAATGCGGAGATTAGCCCCCAGGCTCAAGGTCAAATGTTTTTGCAACTCCATCCGGAATGTAATTTTTTATATTATTATATTATTATTTATTAATTTTCCTTTAAATTTTCAAGTCATTATTATTTATTAAATTTAAAGATAAAAAACTGGTCATCACGACACAAATTTAATAAAATTAAATAAATTATTAAAGATAAATAATCGACATAAATATAAAAAAATCACAGGTTGAAACTTAACGACTAATATCTATAATATTAATAGGCTAGGCGATTTCTTGTGACCGTTTTATCCCCATTTTGACCAAACATATAATATTTGAAAGATATTTCTTTCTAGCCGATTTGCAGATTTACAGACTTTTAAATTTTTTCCTTTATTTTGAGTAAATTCCATTTAAATTTGCTACTAACACATACATACAATTATACAATGCTTTGTGTGTGTTTATAAAATTTTTTAATGTGTTTGTAATAAAAATGAGTTTTTTTTTTTATGTTGATTTGTGAATTTTCTATAATTGATTAGCATACCTTTAGGGTCTTTATTTAATGAAAAATAAAATTTCCTAAAATTTGCACTCGAATTTCAAGGGCTGGAATCTGCTATTTTTATTAATTTAAAAATTTGTATGTGTTATTTATAAAACATCTTATATATTAAAAGAATTTATGAATAAACTTTGCATTCAAGATTTTTTTTCAATATTTTTCTTCTCTCAAACCTCTATAACTAAAGTTCTAATTAACGTAGGCTGTTGACATAGGTCTAAGAACACTCAGTGGATCAAGCTTCTTCTTTTGAGCTAAATTCCTTGGGTTTGAGGAAAGTTATGCGTGGAGAATCAACTTTACTTTTACTGTACGTTAACTTATCTTGGCATATTTTGGCATTACTGTACGTTAACTTCTCTTGGCAAATTCGTTGGGTTTGAGGAAAGTTATGCGTGGACAATCAACTTTACTTTTACTGTACGTTAACTTCTCTTGGCATATTTTGGCATTACTGTACGTTAACTTCTCTTGGCAAATTTTGGTATTATATTATAAAAATTAATATAATATAATATTAACATAAAATAGCTTAACTTCAGAAAAAAAAAATAACAAAACTGAAAAGTATTCATTTTTATGCGTTGACAAAACAATGGAGACCTTTAGAACTGCTCCACAGTGCCGAGACAGGGATTCATTAAATTGTTGATGATACCCGTTAAAATTTTTTGCCACTCTGTCTTGTTTGTTTAATTTCGTGTCCATATTTTTAGATCTTCTATTTCCCATAGATTTTCTAGGGAATTGAGATCTGGTGATTGTACTGGCCATATCAAAAACACAAACTACGTTAGATTGTAGCCATTCGGTTACAACTTTGGAGGTGTGTTTTGTGTCATTGTCATGTTGAAATTTCGATAGCAGAGAAATAGTTTCCTATGCGTATGAATACATTACGTCATTTAGAATTTGCGTGTATCCAATTCCAGTTAGAATATATTTTTTACATGAATTGGACCCATTACCATAATATTGGCGCCACCAAACTTAAAAGGTTTTATTTGTATACTTTGGGTCTAGTCTTTTTTCTCTGAACGTCATGGAAACGTTCTTCCATCATGGCCTCTTAAATTAAACTTGGACTCATTTGAAAAGAGAACAGTATTCCAATTTCGTTCTGACCAGATCATGTGTTCTTTGCCAAAAATTATGGAAGTCAGACGATTTTTCTCTGATATCAGTGGTTTATTCACAGGACGATAACAACCAAGATCAGTATCAATTGCTCGTCGGGAAAAAGTTCATGCACATATCAAAAGGGAAAATGAAATGTTTTTCGAGAATTGTCTATACCCTTAAACTTATCGTTTATTTTATGGTTTCTGCCTTATGCCGTTTTCTTCTCTGACAAAAAATGTTGCATTTGCACTTTTTTCGAAAAGTGTATTTATTTTATATGTTCTGAATTATCTTATCTTATCTTATACATCAATTGAAAGGCCTCAAAGACGAGCCCCCGTGAGTCGCAAAAAAATTACAGCCATTAACTTCTTTCAGGTCATAGTGTAAGAATATTTGCCCATTGTGGCCCTTTTTTGAATATTTTCACGCAATGACTTCAAATGGAATAATAATCAAAAATTTGTTTGCATATTATGAACATTGTTTGCATATTTGAGACCTTTCGATTGATGTATTAGATAGTATATAGATAGTATAGTTAGTATATATAAAAAAAAAATAAACTTTTAGAAAAAATGGGACATTTTTTTTCAGAAAAGAAAACGGCATTATCTAATGGAACACCTTCTGTTAGGCTGTATCTTTGTTTAATTTTTCCCTTTTAGTATCCAATTCTTAGCTTAGCGCTGGTTATGAAATGGTTCTAATCTGGGCTCAGGCGAAGATGTTACAAAAATATTCGTGTTACAAGATATTCGTGAAGAATAATATGGTTTCCCACTCTTGACAGCACATCTTGGAAATACTCGACATCTACCATCTACAAGATTTCCAAGGGATAATTGCTACTAAGAGTGAGAATCATTAATAATAGACTAAGAAAAATATATCGCTTTAATGCAGGCTTGATCGTGTGTATTTAATGGTCCTAAACTAGCCACTTAATTTTAAAACATTAAAATTGTACTTTCAACATTTAAAAGTAAAAATAAAAAAAAATACCTTTTAATATGCATTTATTATTTTCCTCTTTTCTTCCAGGCTATTATTGTTTGCTTAGCTATTATTGCTACTGTCAGTGCAAAACCCATCGAAGAAGCCATTCCTCAAGGATTTGAAGGTGCTGCCTCGGAAACCATCGATCCCTCAGATGATCAATCGTTTTTATTGAAACTGAAGTTATTGAAAAAACTTTTGTTCCTCGGTTAGACCGACATAATTTATCAATAGTCCTATTTTGTTAAGATTGTATTATAAATTAATTATGTTTAAAGAGTAGCTCGTTCAATAGCTTAAGGCAATTGAAATTTTTCTATTACTCGTTTTAGTTAATAAATTTAAAAAAATTATGAAAAAAGTGTTTAATTAAAAAAAGCCAATAGAGCGATTAGAAATTCTTACCAACTAAGGACTTAAGAGTCTGCACTCAAAAAGATGGAGACTCTTCTCTTAAATACTATTCATTGGACGGTCTCTTTTAAATTCACTTTGTATTTAAATATGTTCTACTCCTGACTCTTGATCTTAAAAGTACAAATATTAAAAAAAAAAACATCTTTAAGATCGCGTTTTTTGGGATGTCAATTAATATAAAAATCGCAGATTAACTAAACTAAGTTTAAATGTCATCCCAAATACTCGGCCTTACGATTTACGATGTTGTCGGGTTGAGTGTTATTTCCTCCTGCACTGCGACCAAGTAGATCTATTGTGCACTCTCTTTAAGATTCTTGTTCTCTCCTGTTTTATTAGTTCATTACAGCGTTTAGGAACTTGATGATATCCTTCACCGCCAATGTTTTGTATGCCTCCTCCCTGATTTCAGATTCGTCAAAAAGTTTGTACCTTAGATATGCAAACGCTGGACGCTTTGCCAGTATATGCTCCATGGTTTCATCATCCTCCAGGCAGTATCTGCACGTTTCATTTGCAGCCAAATGCATTTTGTATAGGCTGTAGTTGCACGCATAATGCCCTGTGAATGCCCCACATAGGAGTCTTAGATTGGATCTGTTCAATATTAGGGCATCTCTGCTCCTTTTTTCGCTTCGATGCAAGAATTTTTTTGAGTGTTGAAGTAGTAATTGTCCATTCAAATACTTCACTGATTCGTCTTTAATCCATCTGTCGATTTTCTCGGTTATGTCTGTTCTGGTGAATCCGAATTGAGGGTTTGGACCAATAAATGGTCTTTCCGCTCCTCGTCTTGCCTGTTCCTTCGTACCCTTTGTGACCTGGTACCCATATAAGCGTCACTTTATTAAGTTCAGCTAGTTTATTTAGGGCTCTATGGCTTTCGAGTACGGATTTATGGTGGTATACCGATTTGTCCAGTGCTTTTAGAACAGCCTGGCTATCTGACATTAGATTTATCTTCGTCCTTGTCAGGTTTCTTTCCAATAGTTAAGCAGTATCAGCATTTAGTGCGTATAGTTCCGCTGTAAATAATGTGGATTCATTACATAGGGGGATATGGAGTTTGCAACTTTGTCCGTAAACCCCCGCTCCTACTCCTTCTGTTGTTTTGAATCCGTCAGTGTACCACTTCTGGGCATCTTCATGCAGCCATGTAGGGTTAGATTGCCACTCGAATCTGCTCGGGATATGAACAGTGTAGTACTTTTTAAGTTCCAAAACTGGATCTATCTGATCACTACATAAAGTCATATCTTTGATGCTTTTGGCATTATCAAGGATCTTCAGGTGTCCTATATGATCGCCTTTCTTAAATTTGTATAGTCTGTGAAGGTCAATAGCTTGTTTAAAAGCTTCTCCTTGGATCGTTAAGTGCAGCGGAGTGAGATTTAGGATAACCTCCAAAGCTGCAGTAGGAGTTGCTCTCATTGCTCCTGTGATGTTCAAACATGCTAATCTCTGTATTTTGGATAATTTTAAATGTGCTCCAGTCTGGTTTGTCTTCTGCCACCATATAACTGAAGGATCATTTGTTTATATATCCACAATGACATTTTAGTAGTTAGACCCCACGATCTGCCTAGAAGTTGTTTGCTGGCCCATATTGACTTTATAGCCTTATTCGTTATCGACTCTAGATGAGGATTCCAGGTGAGTGGTCTATCAAGTAATATACCCAGATATATTACCTCCTCCTTGAGGTGGACCTCCGTGTTCCTTATATGAAGTGATGGAATATAAAGATTCCTTCTTCTAGTGAACGGGATGATTGTGGTTTTATTGGGATTTATGGAAAGTCCCTCGTCTTCGCAACATTTTCATGTAAGCCTTAGTGCTTCTTACATTTGTTCCCCAATTGTCTGGTCATGTGTTTCACTATAAACTCTGTGATGTCATCCGCATGACCCACAGTGGTAAAACCATTATTGTTTAGTTTTACAATGAGGTCATCCACCAAGATTGACCATAGTAATGAGGAAAGTACGCCTCCCTGAGGGCATCCTTTTATAATGATTATTCTTTATCTCTTCATCTCCAAGATTGGCCACTATTTGTCTCCTAGAGAGCAACTTTTGTATCCACCCTGTCACAATTGGGTCCGAGTCCAATCTGATCAGCGCTCCTTCCATAGATTGAAAGCTGGCATTGTCAAAAGCGCCTTCTATATACATAAAGGAACATAGGGCTACTCCCTTCAACTCCAGTGTTTTTTCAATCATTGAAGTTAATTTGTGGACAGCTATGATCGTTGATTTTCCTTTTTGGTAGGCAAATTGAAGATTATGTAGCGGTCTACTTTTCAGAAGTTTATTACGAATATATAGATCAATCATCTTCTCTATTGTCTTCAGTATGAAGGATGAGAGACTGATTGGTCTATATGATTTCGGATGATCAACAGGTTGATTTCCTCTCTTGGGAAGGAATACAACCTTCACCTTTGTCCACTTAGTTGGAATATAATTAAGTGCAAGACTGGCCCTGAACTCTTACTCTTACGAAAACTGAGAATAGTGGAAATTAGAAGTATATATGCAAAAAATATTCAAAATTCAAAAATAACGAAAGTTTGTTGTACAGAGTTGTATCTTCTGAAATTAATACAAAGTAAAGCTGTATGGTATGAAAACTGATTCAATCCACACTGCTCGTAGGCCTGACTTTAGGTGAGTGTGTTAAACCGCTGACCAAAAAGTGCAAGTACGAGTGTATGTGAAGGTTCATGGTTCAAACCTCACGGCCGCCCTAAGTAGAAAAATTTCATATAGAAACAATCTATTCAATTAAAATATAACAATTATCACAATGTTCAATAAATCGCTGGCGAAGGCTGAAATGCCAGAAACCGGTCCGATGAAGAATACAGTGCAGTTATGAATATTTGAAATATATGCTTTCTTCTTCTTCTTTACCACGCACCATTGAACCAGTTTTCTTTTAAGCGAATCCGGACCATTTATTGGTAGGGCTGGGAAAATCCCATCTGGTCCAGGCGATTTGTATGGTCTAAATGAGTTTACACTCCATTTTACACTTTCATTTGTTATCATTCGTTTAACTAGAGAATTGATCATGTTGTTCTCATTTCTAGTCTCGATATCCCCGATTGATTCTTCCATTACAAAACTACATCCTGGGAAGTGAGTCCTAAGTAGAAGCTCCAGAGTTTCCCCAAAGGATGTAGTTTGGTGTGAGTCATTTATCTTGAGAGTACCTAAATTCTGATTCTTATTTGAGGATAAGGCTCTTTGAATCCTTGCCGTTTCCGGCATATCCTTCAACTCCTCGCAGAAGGTTTTCCAGGATAATCTTTACGATTTCCTTATTTCCCTGTTATACTTAGTAAGGGCAGTTCTATAGCGTATCCAGTCACCACTACTTTTAGCCCTATTAAATTCCTGCCTAGCTACCTTCCTAAGTTCTTCAAGTGTTTTATTCCACCATCTGACCTTCCTGTCGGTGCTCTTGCTTTACAGTGGACAGTTGTCCTCATAGGTATCTAGAATGTCAGTTGTTAAATTATTAACAGCTGCGTCGAGATATATGTTTGTGCTTATTGGTAACCTAGAAGATCCTAACTTTGCCTCAAATTCAGGTTTATACCTGTCCCAGTCTGTGACCTTCGCGGCTCTATACCAAATTTTTTGTTATAACATAGACTTTATCTCAAAGAGAATATGTTTATGGTCCAAAAACGAGGTTTCATTTGAAATTCTCCAGTTCACGATCATGTCCTGTATATTGTATGTAGTCAGAGTTAGGTCAATAACCTCCTACCTGATCGCATTTTGGAAAGTGGGATCATTGCCCCTGTTCGCTTTCGCTTTATTGTTTGTTAAGATAAAATCTAAAAGTGACTCACTTTTTTGTTGGTGTCCGAGCTACCGGGCGTTTGCATCGCAACCCATTATCAGGCTATTGTTGCTACTTCTGCAATACTCCAATAACGCCTTCGTTCTTACCGTTGTATGATTCTTGACCGTTGGTGCTTCTGGCTTATCTCCCAGGAAGTAGGCAGAGAATAATACTACTCCGCGCGTACTCCCATTTGTCCCGCCTATGTCACCATGTCACCATCCGTGAATTCCGAAATTAAAAGAGAGTTAATGTTTTCGTCTAATACTATGGCGGCCCTCAGCCTTTCCGAGTTCATATCATAGATTAACTTACATTTTTTAATGTTAAGCCCACATATCTTACCCGACCTAATCCAGGCTCTTGTAGGTGTTTTTGGCAAACCCTCTGCTAATTTCGGCCTTAGTTATGTTATTCAAAAAGTTTAGAAATAAACATGTAACCTTTTTATTTTCCTTAGTTATACATATGAAAGAAATAACTAAACCTTTAAGCCATTAAAACTTGTGAAAAATGTGGTGTCGAATAATAGTAATTCGAAGCTAAAATTTTATTCTGTGCTATAGAGAAAAGTCATTATAATTCATATTACAAAATTTCGACAGATTTTTCTATTTAAGGAAGCCAGTATATATCACTGATTCCAAATTGTTTTTATTTAGTTTGATTTTAAACTTAATATTACCAAGAAACCAACTTAATTTTAAATATTAACGATGATTTATATACTGAATATAACAACTCTGCCGTTATAGACTTTTAATGCTAAATTAGTACAACTCCGCAATGTATAACACTTTTCATTGTTGTTATTGTTATCGTTAAACAACAAGGAATTGTCAAGGTGACAGCTAACAAAAAAGAAAAAGAACAATTTTTTGGAAAGCATAAAAAAGGTCATTCAGAAAACCACTTTAAAACCAAAACAGTAAAAAAATAGGCAATTAATTGCCAAAAATAGATTAAATTTTATTCGAACCTATAAAAATTTTTAGCATTTATTCGTTTTATTTTTTTTTAACAAAGATCAAATAAAATTCGTCAAGCAGCCTAAAAATGACTGGTACATTTAGTGTGAAATTAAAATCGAAAAAAGGCCAATTCATTGTTAAAGACTTAACGAACAATACAACAGTAGCTGATCTCAAACAGCGTATAGCGCAAATGACGGAAATTAAAGAAGCCCAGCTGCACATACTAATTGGATTTCCGCCAAGGCCATTACATTTAGATGCTAAAGACAATCATCGAACATTAGAAGCCACTGGAATTTGTAGTGGTGAGACATTGATTTGTGAAGAAAAATCTGAATCAGAAGCTGTGGTAGATATTGAGCCAACAGTATCAGTCGAAGATGACGAAGCTTTGGCCAGGCGCCTCCAGGCCGAAGAAGAAGAAGAGCAACTTAAACAGGTAGTGGCAGCAGCTACCGCTGCTGACGATTTCGAAGACACTAATGTATCACCTGGTGTGGCGTTACCCCCACCTGGTTCAATGGGCAATTTTAATGGTATTCTTTTAAAAAAAGTTGTACCAGCTGACAATTCCTGCTTATTTACCAGTGTCCGCTTTGTACTTAACGGTAAGGTGGACAACGAGGGCAGTGAAATGATGCGTCATATTATAGCACAAGAGGTGGCAGCAAATCCTCAAGACTATAATGATGCTGTTTTGGGTAAATCAAATGCTGAATATTGCGCTTGGATACAAAAGCCTGACTCATGGGGTGGTGCAATAGAGGTGGCCATTCTTTCAAGTTACTATGGAATTGAAATTGATGTAGTAGACATACAGAATGCCATCATTAATCGGTTTGGTGAAGATAAAAATTATGGTTTAAGAGTATTCTTACTTTTCGATGGTATTCACTATGATCCGCTGTATATGGAAACTGATGGTGTAAGTAAATTTTTTTTTATTTTTAACAAAATTTTTATTTTCGCAAAAGTGTTTTACTTATACGCCCATGTTCTATAAATCACTTTCACTATCATCAGTATTTCTCAACATTAATTATATGAAACACAAAACGTATGAAAGTTTTTAATTAGAATAATTTCTCCCTTTCAGGCCAGTGCACCAGCTACTATATTTCCGGTTGAAGAAATGGCTGTCTACCAACAGGCAGAACAATTGGCCAAAGAAGCCAAGTCATCACGTCAATTTACCAACGTCGATAAATTCTCATTACGTTGTTTACAATGCGATGTTATGCTAGTGGGACAACTACAGGCTACCCAGCATGCTAAAACTACTGGTCATACAAATTTTGGAGAAATTTAATATCTTTTTATTTTGGGGTCTCTCTACATTTTTGCCTTTTGCATATTTATCTATTATTTAATAACACAATGGGTCTTGCCAGCGCATTCATCTTTATAGAACAACACCAACAATAGCTACTATGACAAGAGCAATATACAGAAAGAGCGAAAATTTTAAAACAACAAAATACGTACCATACCAACACATTATCGCCAGTCTCGTGATATGCTTGCATAATAATTGTGCTTATAAGAAGTTGAGTTTATTAAAAAAAAAAAAAATAACTCAAATAATAGCTCGCACTTACCTCCGATCATTTTTCTTAATTATCATCAACCACAACATCCTCATCATCATTTTGTTTATCTAATCATTCTTAAAGAGAAAGCATCATCATCGGCTTTTAGGAGATTATGATTCATTTACAAAAATTAAATTTTTAATTTTTTGTTATAAAATTTCAGAACGAAAATAAATTTAATTTTAACAAAACTTAAAATTTACCTTTAATTAAAAAAAGTTACACAGAATTGTTTCTACTGTTTTAACGTAAAACAAGTTTATCTGAAAAATTTATAGAATTTGGATAATTTTCCACTTAGTGCTTCTTGGGCAAAAAAAAAATGACGTCATGCTGTTGCCATCAGACCATCATGGGGATAGTTTCATTCTTCTAACACACTACTGATTTGTCTGTTTAAAGTTAATGCTAACGCAACAAAACCTAATTAAGTATCTCGTCTAAATAAATGAAATATAGTTGTTTTCCATTAATAATCTGAAAATGTTTTAATTTATTTTATTTTTGTTTATTTTATTTAAAAGAATTGAATTTAAAGTATTTTAAATTTAAGTTGTAACCCATGGTGGTGTCATAGGTGCAGGATTTTGTAAATAGGACATGACCACGGCACTAACACTCAGCATAAACGAAGATAAGACCTGTAAAGTTAGATAATAAAAATTTATAACATATTTTAAATTGAATTATTTACTTTGTTGCAGAATTATAAATATTTAAGAAAATATCAATTATATTTTTAATAAAAAATATAATTAATATCAAAATAGTTAAGAACTTTTTTAGAAATCGTACCTTCATAAAGATATCACAATTTTATGCGTAATTTTAAAAATGGTTACTCTTTAGGTTCCGCTTTATGTAAAAATTACAAAAAAAAAAGTAATAATTCCTTTTATTCATAATTCCAAAGTAATACTATTGAAATCTACGTTATTTGTTTTTTTCCTTTATGTTCTGAATTGGAAATAGTTATGTGTAGTCAGCAGAGAAAAAAATTCTACACTTACCAAATCAGAATAACGAGAAACATGGTCTTAAATGTATACAAATAAAATGAGGTTTATTACACAAAATTAAAGCTTCAGATCCATATTATATTTTTATTCAAAATTGTTTTTTTATATCTGTGGTCACAAGCATTAACCGTCTAAGTCGAAAATCATGCTTTCGAGAAAAATAACTTTTTATATATGGGGCTTCATTACAGTATATTTTCATTAATAACTTTTTAAAAAACAGTGTTAGCGAAATGGGGATTTCACGTTTTATTAGTAGAATATGATAGCATAAATAACTCAAATCGTTCTTAAGTCGACTTAGGTGGCTATCACTTATGACCACAGATATATAAAGAGAAAAATAACATCAACAAAAATTTGTCAAAAAAAACTTGTGCACTTATTTCGTTTGTACAAGTCCCATTATATATTTTTTTTACTCAAGAAATGATCAATCCATTTTTAAGGTAGTCAATATATTGCACCTGTACCTCTAAAGTGAGTCAACTCAAAATTTACAAATTTTCAGTAAGAGACAATTTAAATATTTACTATAAAATTTAAAAACAGTTGTTTCATTGTAAATTGCGAATAATAAGTATACAACAGTAGTTGTTTTTGCGATTTTTTCAGTGATCATCAAAAATAACAAGTTTTTTGGGTGAAACTCTACACAAAGAGGGTTACAACTGTATTTTTTTTTTTTTTTTGCGAAAGACTAGAAAAATCGATGTAAGATTTTTACAGTGGATAGATATGTGTATCGTTTTCTTGCAAAAAGTGAAAATTGAAAAATTTTGAGTTGACTCACTTTAGAGGTACAGGTGCGATATATTCGTGATCCTTATAACAACTCCAGCCGATAAAACGATGTCCGTCTATCCGTCTGATGAAATCACGCTCAGTCAAAAAATTATCAATTTACCTGATAATATTCATTATTTCGAGCTGGTGGCTATTGAAAATGGTGTAAATCGAGCATCATTGGGTTAAGAAATTACCAAAAATATGACACCTTTAAAAGTTTCAAAAATGCAGTGTGTTTATTATAATAATTTTAAGATTTCAGTTTATCGAATTGTTTACGTTTTAAAATACATATATTTTTTACATTTATTATATATAGTGCATTATATTTATTATAATAGTAACACTCTTACTTGTTTTTGGCTCTTCATACATAAGCGTTAAAAAAACTTTTTTAATGTACATTTATAATATGGGTTTAATAAATCTTATTTTCTTTGTATACTTTAATCACCGTGTTCCTCTTTATCCTTTTGGTAAGTGGCCGTTTTTTTTTTTTTTTTTTTTGCTAACTGAATTTTCGCATAAATTAGAGTTCTAGTCAAAGTGTATATTAGAAATCATAATTTTTTTGATAAAAAAGAATAGTATATAAAATATAATTGTCTCAAAAAGGACTTAAAAATAGGTTTTGGAAATATGTACGAAATTGTAGAAATTGTCTTATAACGAATACGTATATGTATATATGTATACACTAACCTGTTTTGCATCATCACTAACACGAGAACTTGCAAAACTAATGCAGGAACAATACAAGGCAAACCAAGCGCACCATTTTAATTTCATCATCAAACCACACATGGAAAAAATCATGCCTTAAAAAGAAATGTAGTTACTTGAAGAAATCATATGTATGAGGGGATGTGTGATACCTAAGATATTCATATAGTCGGGTGTTAAATCCTCATTGCTAGTACCGCTGCCATTTTGACCTTGGTTGGGTGGTGGCTTGTAACGATTAACCTTTTCTTTACGTCGTGGATCCACAGATGAATTCATCTTGGTTATGTTTTTAAATTAAGCAAATGCAAAGAAATGCTTTGAAAATTAGATCGTCTTTTTGGAACAGAGAAATGATAAAAGAAATTAGTGATTAAAAGTGTCAAAAATTACAATCATAAACAATGACGTTCAATATTTTGTTAATCATGTAAAAACGACCATAAAATACAACACTGTTTTATAGTTTTTCAGACAATCCGTTTGTCATTTGTTTTAAATACAATTTTACTGTAATATGTAATGTCTGAAAATTAAATCAATTTCAGTAATAAAAAACTTCAAAAAGTGAAAAAATTCAGTAAAAAATAAGTTAAATACAAAGAAAATGGAATGGTAAATGATTCATTTTTATAGGCTACGTAAATTTTTAATATTACATTTTACATAATTTTTGTAGATGTCTTCACGCAAAAACGGAAATTTGTACGGTAAATTGCAAACTGTTGCTGACCTTGAAAATGCGGCCATTGGTTTAGAGAAAAATATAACTAACCTGGTAAATTAACAAAGTGTTACAAAAAAATTTTTTATTGATATTGTTTTATTTTGTTTAGAACAAATCTTTTTTACGTCAACTTCTTAAAGGTTTTGCAAGTCTAATAAATATCTTAGAGCGCAAGGAACCCGGTATTTTCAGTACAGTCATCAGATGGTATCGTTTGTATTTGGTGAGTGAGTTTGTTCTTTAAAATATTTTTTTTAATTTTATTTCTTTATTTGCAATCTAATTTGATTATTAAATTATTACATAACAGGAGTTATGAAGTTCCATTGAAATACGTTATATAAAAGTTAACAATTATTTACATATTTAAAATATAATTTGATTAGCCTCTAAAAGCCAAATCTAACATGTACACGTTTCAATCTTCTCGTTTCGTTTGTCATCGTATTGTCATCTAATAGTGACACAGCCAGTAGATTTGTTTCGTTGCTTAATCTTTGAAGATAGTTTTCGATAGACCTACGTACATCTTCATGGACCGACAAAATATCCAGATCATTTTGAATTATTTTGTTAGCCACAAACCAAGGAGCTTTAGTGATTAGTCTTAACGTTTGAGACTGGTATCTTGCTATTACATCAATATTTGATTTACTTGATGTACCCCACAGTTGAATGCCATAAGAATAAGCCGGTTTTAAGATAGCTTTATATATTCTTAGCTTATTGTCCAAGTTAAGTTGCGGTTTTGGTCCCAGTAGCCAGTGTAGTTTACGAATTTTTGGCTAAAGTTGTTGGCTCTTAGCCTGTATGTGTGGTTTCCACGTAAGACTCCTATCCAATGTCATTCCAAGATATTTAACTTTAATTTTCTGAGGAATAATCTTTTTTCTTAAAGTGAATGTGATGTGGCTGGACTTATTAGAATTTACCTTTATATTCCACTTTTTAAGCCATTTTTCAGAATCACTATCTGATTCGATTTAACGGTGTCCGTCCGTCTGTGTGTCCATGTAAACCTTGTAATGAAACTGCAGGTCGCAAATATGAGTATATTTTGATGAAATTGGGTATATAAGCTTTTATAGGATGAACGCTATTGAAATTGGTGAAAATCGGTCCATGTTCAGACCTAGCCCCCATACAAATGACCCCTATGAAATCGACATAAATTGCCATAAGATCCAAATTATCATATATGTAGATCTTACTCAAATTGCGTTTGTATACGTTTATTACATCCATTAATGAGTAGTTCAAAAATTATCCCTATGGGACAACCTTTACTCATAGGCCCCATGTAGAGCTGCTTCCCGATCTGCACTTAAATCTATCAAAAAACAAAAATATTGCACTGATTCTTTTCAAATTTTGTTTGTATATATTTTTGCAAAATACAGGAGACCTTACCAAACATGATCAGGATCGGTCCAATTTTAGGCCTAGTGCCCATATACATAGATATAGCATCCGATATGAACTTTTTCTTATCTGCAGCCAAAAAAATTAATAAAAATCCCACTCAAATTTGGTTTATGCTTATTTTCTATGTCCAGTTAGTTGGGCCTATGAGATAGGGTTTCTAAACGCATGGTATAGGGTATCATATAGTCGGTCTAGACCGACTATAATTATCTTACTTGTTTTATTTCAGTTTGCACTTCATTAGGTGAGATGTATTTTATGGGGAGGTCCTTTTGACATGGTGAGTCTGGGAATTCTAATATTTCATCAGTTTCATCAGCGCTATTAAATGTATATGGCAGAAATATATTTGTCAAATGATAAGCAAATAAATAAAACGTAAATTGTCCAGAATTTCAAGTTCAAAAAAATGTTTTTATATTAATATTAATTTAAGAAAATTTGAAATAATTTTAATTAGGTATTTATGTTTTTAATTTATTCTAGCAAATTACTAATCAAAATACAACTAAAAATGTATATATAAATAGCAGCAGATTCAAGCCCTCGAAATTCGAGTGCATATTCTAGGAAATTTTATTTTTTCATTAAATAAAGACCCTAAAAGTATGCTAATCAATTATAGCCAATTCACAAATCAACACAAAAACAAACTAATTTTTATTACAAACACATTTACAAATTTAATAAACACACACATAGCATTGTATAATTTTATGTATGTGTTAGTAGCAACTTTAAATGCAATTTACTCAAAATAAAGCAAAAAAATTCTGTAAATCTGCGAAAGAAATACCTTTCAAATAATATACGTTTGGTCAAAATCGGGATAAAACGGTAGAACAAAACATCAGTCACAAGAAATCGTCTAGCCTATTAATATTATAGATATTTAAAAATTTAACTTCCAGATTAAAACTATAAATTTTCACTTTCATTTGCAGAGAGTTCAAATATCAATTGATCCGAGTAATGAAAAATTGATTAACCAATTTGAAAAAACAGTTCCTACGGCAATAACATATATAATTGGATGTTTACAGCATATGACTAAAGAAATTCAAAACTATCATTATAGCCTGTTGGAGATATTAGAAGAACTTTTGGAGAACGTAAAACCCAATGTATTTGAAAAAATTATAAATTTCGAAACCGGAACCATGTAAGTAAACGTAGCATCTAGCTCATATCATAAAAGAATATTAAAATTCTTAAAATGCTTAAAAATTGGTTATTAAATAAATATAATTTTCCTTATTTTTAAGAGCTTGCTTATGGAATCCAATTGATTATGCCGGGGATTATAATACACAATTAAAGGCGTTAAAAATATTATCAATGTTCTTAAAACATTTCGACAGTGATAAACAAAATGAGGAATTAAAATCTATAAAATGGACAAGTTTAAATTTTTTTCAAGATAAATTGAAAACAATTATTCAAGAATCTAAACTATTCAGAGTATTTGACAATGTAAGTTGTAAAACCAAAAAAAAATTTTAATAACGGCAAACTAGGTATATGATAGTAAAAATTCCGCGGAGAAAATCAGGATATCTATAGAAAATGTTTCTTCCTACATATATGAAATTTTTCTTCAAATGATATTTATTTTCTTCATTAAAGATGGTTGCGTTCTTGGCAATACATACAGTGGGTGACAATATATACTTTTATAAATTCTGTTTTTTTAATAATTTAGTGTTGAGGGAAATCACTCTTGGGCGTGTTCTGTATCGAAAAATAACAAATATATTACAAAAAATACAATTTAAAAAAAAATAAACGAAAAAAAGATTTTTTTTTAGTGATGACAAAATAATGGCAATGTGTAAGCTTTTGTACCAGAGTTGATTATTTAAATATTTATAGTTTCTCAAGTTTTCTTTCAACCGTTTTGTAAACACAATTGTATTTTTCAATACTTTTATCTCATAATTAGTTATTACAAAATAATGGCAACAATAAAGTTTTGTGAAGCGCAAAAACCAAAATAATAGATAATAATACTGCTGGTTTTAAGCAGAAGAAAATTTGTAAACTATCGCGAAAGAGTTACGGTGACTACTCAACATTTAGGCGGCAGGCCCCGTAAAATGAGTCAAATAAAGGTTATTTTAATAACAACAGAGTTTAAAAAATTACCAAAATGCTAAAGAGGTCATTAATAATCTGAAATTAAGAATATGCACTCGAACTCTTTCCCGACGAGCAATTGAGTCTGATCTTGGTTGTTATCGTCCTGTGAAGAAACCACTAAAAATCTCCTAGATCAAGACGGAACTGGAATATTGTTATTTTTTCGGATGAGGCCATGGTGGAAGTTCCAACATGACAATTACCCAAAACACACCGCCAAAGCTGTAACCGAATGGCTAGAATCTAATGCGCTAGTGATTTCAAATGTCCAGTTCAATCACCAGATCTCAATCCTATAGAAAATCTAGGAAATTGTATAACGAAAAATACGGAGACGAAATTACACAAACAGGACAGATCTCATAGAGGCAGTTAATTCAGAGTGGAAAAAAATTCAATGGATATCATCAACAATTTAATTGACTCCATACCTCGGCGTTGTGGAACATTACTAAAAAATAAAGGATGCCCAACAAAATATTGAAAGCAAAAATAGAGGGAAAGTTTTCAATAGTAATAGTATAGTAAAGGTTTCCAATATTTTGTCAACAGCATGAAAATAATTACTTTTAGTTTTATTTTTTCTGAACTTGAGCTTTTTTGGTAATATTTATAATTTTTTAAATAAATAAAATTTTTGGTATTGGCCGTTCAAATTGTCAAAAAAATATTTCCATTTTATTGTCACTCACTGTATATGTAATAAAACTAACGAAAAAAGTGACGAAGAAGAAAATTAACAAAAAACAAGTAAGAAAATTATAGTCGGTCTAGACCGACTATACGATACCCTATAACATGCGTTTAGAGACCCTATCTCATAAGCCCAACTAACTGGAAATAGAAAATAAGCATAAACCAAATTTGAGTGGGATTTTTATTAATTTTTTTGGCTGCAGATATGAAAAAGTTCATATCTATATGGGGACTAGGCCCAAAAATGGAACGATCCTGACTATGTTTGGTAAAGTCTCTTGTATTTTGCAAAAATATATACAAACAAAATTTGAGAAGAATCAATGCAATATTTTTGTTTTTTGATAGATTTAAGTGAAGATCGGGAAGCAGCTCTATATGGGGCCTATGACTAAGAGTTGTCCCAGGCATCATTTTTAGACTACTCATTAATGGATGTAATAAACGCATACAAACCCAATTTGAGTAAGATCTATATGACAATTTGGATCTTATGGCAATTTATGTCGATTTCATAGGGGTCATTTGTATGGGGCTAGGTCTGAACATGAACCGATATTCACCAATTTCAATAGCGTTCATCCTATGGCCAATGAAAGCTTACATCCAAATTTCATCAAAATATATTCATATTTGCGACCTGCAGTTTGATTACAAGGTTTACATGGACACACAGACGGACGGACGGACGGACACACGGACGGACATCGATAAATCGAATCAGTTAGTGATTCTGATTAGTGATCTGATCAGTTAGTGATTCTGATTCGATCGGTATAATTAAAGATGGGTCTAGGTCAAATATTTTTGGTAGTTACAAACAGCAGCACAAAGTCATTATACCCAAGCCACATAGTGGTATAGGGTATAAATATTGCACTACATATTTCTATAAAAGTCATTGCAGCATATCGAAAAATAGTTGAAACGATAACTTGTTACTTGTCTAGGAAGTTGTCAACCCAGTTCAAAACAACTAGAACCGGTGGTTATAGTTTTACACAGCTAACATTTTTCAATGTTCTATATACCCTTATCTTCAAATTTGCCAAAATTATTTCAATATTTTTAAGTTTTTGGCGCAAACTAAATTTTTTGTCTTTTTAAGTTTTCAATTGTAACCTTTGCGTAATGTGAAGACACTAAATCGGGTCAAAAAATTATTTTATCTTTTCGCTTCTATTTTTCTATAAATTTGGGAATTGGGAGCTAAACCTTCTTTGAAAAATACTGGCCATAAGTGAATTATGGCCAACAAAAATAATATATTTCCTGGGAACTTTTTTTAAATAAATTTGTATAACACTCATCATCCATCACAAATTGAAACTAAAAGAAAGCGTAGAAATAATTTTTGGAAAGTTGATGCAACCTGCATTTCATCACTTTTTATACCCTATACCACTATGTGGTTTGGGTATAATGACTTCGTGCTGCTGTTTGTAACTACCAAAAATATTTGACCTAGACCCATCTTTAATTATACCGATCGAATCAGAATCACTATCTGATTCGATTTAACGATGTCCGTCCGTCCGTCCGTCCGTCCGTCTGTGTGTCCATGTAAAGCTTGTAATCAAACTGCAGGTCGCAAATATGAATATATTTTGATGAAATTTGGTATATAAGCTTTTATCGGCCATGGGATGAACGCTATTGAAATTGGTGAGAATCGGTCCATGTTCAGACCTAGCCCCCATACAAATGACCCCTATGAAATTGACTTAAATTGCCATAAGATCCAAATTATCATATAAATCTTAGTCAAATTGGGTTTGTATGTTTTTATTACATCCATTAACCAGTAGTCCAAAAATGATCCCTATGGGACAACTCTTAGTCATAGGCCCCATATAGAGCTGCTTCCCGATCTTAACTTAAATCTATCAAAAAACAAAAATATTGCACTGATTCTTCTAAAATTTTGTTTGTATATATTTTTGCAAAATACAAGAGACCTTACCAAACATGGTCAGGATCGGTCCATTTTTGGGCCTAGTCCCCATATAGATATAGCATCCGATATGAACTTTTTCATATCCGCAGACAAAAAAATTTATAAAAATCCCACTCAATTTTGGTTTAGCTTATTTTCTATGTCCAGTTAGTTGGGCCTATGGGATAGGGTCTCTAAACGTATGGTATAGGGTATCCCATAGTCGGTCTAGACCGACTATAATTTTCTTACTTGTTTTGTTTATAAGTTACGACAGTCTAATTCATTTTGAATAATTGATCAGAAATGCAATTTTTTTATGGAATTCGTAACTAGATAAGTGCTATTTATACCCTATACCACTATGTGGTTTGGATATAATGACTTTGTGCTGCTGTTTGTAACAACCAAAAATATTTGACCTACACCCATCTTTAATTATACCGATCGAATCAGAATCACTTTCTGATTCGATTTAATGATGTCCGTCCGTCCGTCCGTCCGTCCGTCCGTCCGTCCATCCGTCCGTCCGTCTGTGTGTCCATGTAAAGCTTGTAATCAAACTGCAGGTCGCAAATATGAATATATTTTGATGAAATTTGGTACTTAATCTTCTATCGGCCATGGGATGAACACTATTGAAATTGGTGAGGATTGGTCCATGTTCAGACTTAGCCCCCATACTAATGACCCTTATGAAATCGACTTAAATTGCGATAAGATCCAAATTATCATACAAATCTTAGTCAAATTGGGTTTGTGTGTATATATTACATCCATTAATAAGTAGTCCAAAAATGATCCCTATTGGACAACTCTTAGTCATAGGCCCCAAATAGTGCTGCTTCCCGATCTTCACTTAAATCTATCAAAAAACAAAAATATTGCACTGAGTCTTCTCAAATTTTGTCTGTATATATTTTTGCAAAATACAAGAGACTTTACCAAACATGGTCAGGATCGGTCCATTTTTGGGCCTAGTCCCCATATAGATATAGCATCCGATATGAACTTTTTCATATCTGCAGCCGAAAAAATTAATAAAAATCCCACTCAAATTTGGTTTATGCTTATTTTCTATATCCAGTTAGTTGGGCCTTTGAGATAGGGTCTCTAAACGCATGGTATAATTTTCTTACTTGTTTTTATATCTCTTTTAACACATATCTATAATTTAATGTCCATACGTTAATATTTATTTATTTTATTTATTTCAATAATCTAGCCTAATATATAAATAAAATAATATAAAAGTATTTTAAAAGTAAAGTTTTAAAAATGTATTAATAATGAAATTCTCTCTTACAGACTGCTCGTGAATTATTAAATAACTTTAACATGAATCTATCGAAAAACGTGCGGGTATATTCGTTTAATTGTATATCTTTAATATTGGGCACAAAATATAAGTTTTATAAACCTTTGGTAAGTTATAAATGTCCGCTGAAATATAAAAAGAATATAAATCTATAAATACTCGTAATTAAAAAACATTCTATTTATTTTTTGCCCTTATTTTGGATATTTTAAATTTTATGATGCTTAAGATTTAAAATTTTCATTCATATGTTTCCAATCAATTTACTTATTTTCTAAAACAATTTATTGCGATTGACGATAAAAAATAAACCATTTAGCTAAATAGTACCCACTTATTGGGTGCGTGACCGGAGACCAGACATTTTTACAATTATGTGCGATGTTTTTAAAGTTATTGTTATCAATTACATCTTATTCAGAATAATGACAAATTTTGGATTGACATTAATTATTGTCCGCAAACGTTATCATTCAATGGACGTTTTAAGTTGGATTCAACCTCTAAATATGAACTTATAAACGTAATTTTAAAAATACAAAATATAAAAATGTAAGTAAAATATCATAATTTCTTGAATCTGTTAAATATTGCTTTTCTTTAATTTATATTTTCCAGTGAAAATAAACAGGTATTAATAAAATACCATAAGCCTGGAGAATTTTCTAAATATTCCAAAGAAATTTCTGCTGTTTCGGAAAATTTTATTCAATTAACTTTAAATCATGAAGAAGAACAACGGTTAAGAGAAAATCATTTCGTTTTGGATTATTTCAACAAAGGCAAGAATAAAATATATAAATTACGTTCGTCTTAAACGCTGAACAGACAATTTATTTAAAAAAAGGTTTATTAATTTATAACAATATTATTGATTTCCACAAAAATAATTAGTACAAAGTAACACAATTTTTGGTAAAATATGAAATGTAAACATAATTGAGCCTGTGGTGAGAACCGCTCGATCGAGCAGACCGGGTATAGGCAAATAGTTTTATGCTCATGATTATTGTAAAAAATCTAATGACTAAATTCATACTTTAAACAACTATAATATAACATAATTATAGTTGTTTGTCATTCCGTTTGTAACGCATCTAAATTTGAATTTGCGACGCCATAAAATATGTATATACAATGGAACAATGGTAACTTTTAAAAAATATTTTTGACGACTTCAACGGTCCATACCAAAAAATTGGATCATAAAATTATAAAATCATAAAAACTCTTTTATCAATTTAAAAATTTGTATGTTTTATTGATTTTAAAATGTAAGAAAACTTAAATGTGTTCATTTTTATGCTGTTGACAAAACAATGTAAACCTTTACTATACAATAATTGAAAACATTCCCTCTATTTCTGATTTCAAGAATTTGTTGGGTATTCATTATTTTTTAGTACTGCTTCACAACGCCGAGGCCTGGAGTCAATTAAATTGTTGATAATATCCATTAAAATTTTTTGCTATTCTGAATTAGCTACCTCTATGAGATCTATCTTGTTTGTGTAATTTCTTGTCCTTATTTGTATACTTTCCACACTATGTTGCGGATGAGTTTTCACTATATGTGTGGCCTGAGAGAAAATAAATAAATACAGAGGGATGGTATAAAAAAATGTGTATTTAAATACCTGCGTTGCTGGTCGTAGTGGTGGTGTCACCTTGATGTGGTGTGGCTGTGTAGTTGGGGTGTGTTTTTCTTTGCGATGTGGGGTTTATTTAATATGTGGGGGTTTGTTTTTGTTGCTGTAGATGGATGTTGTTGAAGTGGCGATATGTTTTATTTTTCTGTAACGTTTTTTTTTGTTTGCGAGATGTATTTAATTGGTGTTGGTTTGTTTTTGTTGCTGTAGATGGAGGTTGTTGAATTTGTGATGTTTTGGTTCTATAGATGTGGGGCTTATTTAGTTGGGGTTGGCGTTTTTAATTTGGTGGTGCTGTGGTTTAATTTGCGAGATGTTTCGGTTGGATTTGTTTTTTTTTGGACGTTGGTCAATTTACAATGTGTTGTGTTTGTAAACGTTATTTATGTTGCGGTATGTTTTGTTGGGGAATGTTTCTGTGGACGTAGGGTTTATTTAACGTGGTTATGGTAGGTTTTCTTTAGCGGGTGGTGCTGCGGATTAAAGTTGGGGTGTTGGACCTGAAAAAGAAGAAATGAAGATTGAGTAAGATGGTATGGATAAATATTTAATAGAAGTATGTTTTTTGGTATGGAACTCGTGGGGTGATTTCCGGTATGGATGAAGGTTGGATGCAGTTTGTTTTATGTTTGTACTTTTTTTTGTTGAATTTATAATTTACGATGTGTTTTGTTTTTTTTTTTGTAATTTAGCGTGTTAGCGTGGTTGGTTGATAGTAGGAAATGAGTAAAATAAGAAGCAGATTGCCATTCACAATGGGAAAAGGTGAAGTGATGCCCAGTTGAGAGTTTTTTTGTATGGGATAACAGTGATGTATTTTCATGTCATACCCATTCATAAAAACTCGGCAACTGGGTGGAATTGACAACAATGTTTAGGTGTTTTGTTTTATGTCATGTCCGTTAGATTTTTAGTGGAAATATTTGGAAAATGTCAGTGTAGTGAGTTTCTGATCTGGAAGGAAAAACCGAAGGTATATTTAGGGCTGGATAGGCAAGACGGTAGCCATTATGAAAGTTATTGTCGCATAAAAGTGAGCATTGTGTAAACTCGTCCGGAACGTTATTTTTTTTATCTTTAAATACGTGTGCAAAAAGTGAAAAGTGATCATAATTTGTTTTTGGAAAAGTATAAGGCTATTGCGTGAAAGGGGCGAACCAGTGGTGAGGCTGCCCAAGAGAGAACGAGTGGAGTTTTTTTTTCAAAATCGAGGTAAGGGAGTGTTTAGGAGTAGTGGAACGTTTCTGTGTGTGTTTTTTTTTATGTGTGTGGTAGTAATGAAATCTTCGTATATTAGGCAGACCAAAGTGCGAGGTGGTTGAGGAGAAGATCGTCCGAAGCGGTTGGTATTGAAAGTGAGAGTCACCGGAGTGCATCCCGTATCCTAGGGCGAACGAGAAGAAGGCAAGGTTCGACCGGAAAGCTCACGCTGAAGAACAAAAGTATAAGGTAACCAATATATTTGCCGTTTTTTTTTTGTGTGTTCGTGCGAGGGTGACATGATCCACCGCTGAGGCACCACTCGAGGGAAGTTCCGAAAATTTTGTGAAGGTGTATATGGAATTGTTTGTGTGAAAAAGAAAATAAAGGTGTTCGTATTCAGGAAAGTTTAAATGCGTTAGAAAAAAGAAAGGCAGAAAAGTAAAGTTAAAGTTAATATAAAAGTGAAAAAAGTAGAAAAAAAAATCTTAGATAAAAAGAAAAATAACAGAAGTAAATTGAAAATTTTTGCTTTTTAGTGTTAAGTTAGTATAGAGAGAAAACATATATGTAAATTATGCTAAGATTAGGGTAGATATTAGTATATTTTTTTTTTTTGTTTTAAGATAGTGTTAAGTTTAAAAAAAAAATACGTTTAATTGTGTTAATGCCGGAATTTTTAAATATTTCGTTTATGTTTACGCGTTTGTTAAAAGTGTGCAAAGGTCGGTTGATGTAAGTTTTTTTTGTGGCGTGTTTACCCGTGTTTTGTGAGGATACCTAGAGACCTCGTTAGGTAGGCCATTTTTTTTTTGTTTTTTTTTGTATGTATGCGTGACTCGAAATGGAGTCGATAATATCTTTGTAGGCTTTTTTTTAGTTTTTTTTTGTGGTTAAGTTTGAAACCAAATTAAAATTTTTTTTTTGTGAACTACAAATTTGAGTTTATTAATTTCGGCACCGTTTTTTTTAGGGTTCATACTCCGTAAAGCCCATTAGTGTATGTTTTTTTTTTTTTGTATATTAGTCTTTATGTTTTTTTTTGATTCTTAAATATTTTTATTATTTTTTATTTATTTTTCTTGAACATTTTTCTTAAAGAAATAAATTATGTGAACATTTGTACTGATTTGTAAAATTAATGTGTTGCTAATTTTTTTTGCTAAGGGTTAGGTCTACGTCATGAGGTAAGTGTGGTGAGCGTAAGTGTGTGTGTGGAACACGGGGTCACCTAAAATTTAAATTTGCGAGCAGTCAGTGACCATGGTAGGGAGGGGATGTGGGAGGTAGAACACCGTATCTCCCCTCTGAATTGTTCAACCGTTTGTTTTTGTGTTCGTAATTTTTTTTATATTTTTTTTTTGTTAGTTTTGTAATTGTGCTTGTCCCTGGGCTGTAGTGGTGGGTTGGAACCAGACCCGTTGCTTTAAGCGAGCTAGCCGGCAACACCACTACAGTGCCTTTGGGGGCACGTAACAACTACTGTTTAGAGGGTATATATCTGTTTGTCAATCCGTTTGTAAATCATCGAAATAAATTCCGGTGACCCCATATACTATATATATTCTTGATCCTTATAAAAGGAGAAGTCGAAATAGCGAAGTTCGTCTGTCTGTCTGTTGAAAAATTTTCTCCTGTCCAGTCTTTTTCCTGCCTTTTGGTCATCGTACAAACGTTCTTCCATCAGGACCTCTTAAATTAAACTTGGACTCATCTGAAAAGAGAACAGTATTCCAATTTCATCTTGACCAGTTCATGTGTTACCAAAATATATGTATGGGAGCCAGACGATTTTTCTTTGATATCAATGGTTTCTTCACGATAACAACTAACATCATGCCTCAATTGCTACTCGGGAAACAGTTCGAGCTTACATTTATTATCTCAGATTGTTAGTGATCTATTTAGGTAGCAATTTTGTATATTCTTGTGTTTGACTCGTTACACGGGGCTTGCCGCCTAAACATTGAGTCGTCGCCGTACCTCTTTCATAATATTCCTTGATAATTTTGGAAATTATGGATTTATTTATATAATATTTCTCTTAAGACCAGTAGTGAAATCATCTATTATTCTAGTTTTTAACTCTTTACAAAACTTTAATTATAAAATTAAAAAACAGTTGAAACGTCAAAAACTGTAAAAATTTAAATAACGGTCAAGATTTTATACATTTTCTTTAATACCATCTTCCATTTTTATTGTTTTAATCAACTCTGGTATAGAAGTTTAACGGTTTCTATTGTTTTGGCATCACAAAAAAATACTTGTTTTTCGTTTGTCCATATTTTTTATTATATTTTTTGTAACAAATTTGTTATCTTTCGATAGAGAACACACCAAAGAGTGATTTTAGGACTTGACGCGATATTATTAAGAAATAAAATTGGTAAAATCAGAATATTGCAAAAAGATTCCTATGTATTGTCACCCACTGCATATTCTTGTTCCTTATAAAAACTCGAGGCGATATAGCTATGTTCGTCCGTTTGTCTGTTGGTTTGTTGAAATCACGCTCATTCATAAAATAAACCTGGGTAAACTTACCATATTATTGTTTGTCATTATTTCGATCAGGTTGTCATTTACAATAGGGTAAATCGAGCATCATTGTGCCAAGATATTGCTTAAAATATGCGGACACCTTTAAAAAATATCCAAAGTTCAGTATGTTTGTTATAATAATTTAGTATAAGTTTATCAAATAGTTTACTTTTTCAAATATTTTTTTTCTTTTTGCATTTGTTATAAATAGTACAAGTGGATTCGTCATAGCTGAATTTACACTCTTACTTGTTTATGTTTGCATCTGTATTGAAATTTGTATCGAAAAATTCACATTTAAGAAATTCACCTCAAATTTCAAACATTTAGTTTTATAAAAAAAAAGAGTGTGAAAAAATGTACATTAGCGGTCATAACTTTAACGCATGCGCCAAATGCATTGAAGTTTGTTAATTAGAAAAGGAAATAAATTATTTTCTATATTTAAGTGGCCCATTCTGTAAATCGAAACGTAACGAACGATTAAACTTTGAATGAAAAATACAAAACATTTAAATATTTTCCAAATTATTCATATTTAACATTAAGTTTCGTTTTATAAAATGTTCATAAAGTATTATAAAATATTTATTTTTACTTCGAATTGCTCTTTTTTTTGTCATTTTCTTATATTATATTAAACACAAAATCGTTGGCCACTATTTTATCACGCATATATCGCGATTTTATTACATTATTTAGCAAAAATCAAAATATTTTTAATATTTTAAACCAATTTACTGAGTTTCTTGTAATTTTCTTGACTACAAAAATGTGCCCAAATTACATTATTTTGTTATATATATAATTTAACGAAAGCAAAGTTTTACCTGATATTTTTCTTTAATAAAAAATGTTCAATTGCAATTTTTTTGATGATATCGCGATTTTCTTTTATATCTTTTATAATTCAGACGATTACTTATTGCTATTATTTTAACACACGTAGTTTTTAAGAATTTAGAAATCGTTTTCGATGCATGATGTATTTTTTCTCAAATTGGCTTAAATAATGGTTATTATAATCAATACAATATTGCCCATTAGGTTTTGCCCTGTGACTATGTCGCCAAAAAGAGTTATAACCCTAATGTACACTTAAACTTTTGAGAACTTGACTTGTTTTTAAGGATAATGAAAATTTCAATGTTGCTATACAATCAATGCTCAAGCCTTCAATTTACACACATTCTGTCGGTTCAATTATGTAAACAAATTAACAAGCTTTTTAAGTGATAAGTTTTTTTTTATTATAATTTCTACTTAAATATTTTTAATTTAATTTATAGGTAGTGAAAACCCACCATCACGAAGTATTCCCGAAGTTTTCCAAAAAAGTTATAATTTAATAACTGGTTCTTTACCAAATGAAACGACCACTGAAATATGGGTGGAGTCTCCAAAAACATCAACACGAGATACTCTACAAAAACAGCCCATTAGAAAAAGATCCAGTAGAAAAAGAAAATTTTTTTTATCACTTTTGGAAGAAGAATTTGAATCTGACGAGGAACCAAAAAAACAATCGAAGAAGATATCAAAAGTAAAAAAATCCAGGTATTTTAAAATAATATGTATAAGATGTGCACAATGGAGTATTGCAAGCGTAGCAAGCTTTAAAATATTTATAAATATCCATTGTGAAAATGTCTATAAATTTAAGTTCGTTTTATAAATATTTATATGTTTTTTAATTGTTTGAAGGCAACCAAAAACAGTAAAAAGACAAATATGCAAGGTTTCGCCCATAGTGGACTTAACCGAAATTGATGACATTCCAAGTAAAGAAAATGTCCAGAAATCAAGTGGTATAATAACAGATGATCTTAATAATGGCGATGAAAAATGTATTCCTTCAGCGGATCTTTTAACATCCCAACAATGTTCCAACATATTGAAAAATGTAAGTGATATTTATAACGTTGGTGATACAACGTATGCTGAGCCTTGCCAATCATATCGGAATTTCAAAACCCAGCGGGTTTCAGGAACAGTGAAAAACTCTATTGATAAAAAGGCTGCAAAACCAAGAGGTCGCAAGGCTAAAAAGGAAGCAAGTAATGTAGAAAATATTACTTCCAATAAAGAAAATGTAAGCAATGCAGATTATTTATAAAGGGTGATTTTTTAAGAGCTATAGGAAAGTTTAAAAAAAAACACATAAAATTCAGAAAAATGCATGAAATCTTTATTTGAATCGATAGTACGGTCCATATAATTTAATGTTTGAAGATTATTTCATGCAAATGTTGACCGTGACTGTGCCTCAAATGGTCCATCCGCTTAGTCCAATTTTGGCATACTCTTTCCAACATTTCGGCCGGTATCTCACGAATAAATGCATCAATGTTGTCTTCCAATGCGTCAATTAAAGCGGGATTGTCTGTATAGACATGAGCTTTAACATAGCCCCACAAAAAATAGTCTAAAGGCGTTAAATCGCACGATCTAGGCGGCCAATTGACCGGTCCCGAACGTGAAATAAAATGTTCACCGAACTCGCCTCTCAATAAGTCCATTGTTGCGCGTGCTGTGTGGCATGTGGCACCGTCTTGTTGAATCCACATGTCATGCAAGTCAAGCTCTTGCATTTTGGGCAAAAAAAAGTTGAATATCATCTCTCGGTAGCGCTCACCATTCACAGTTAAGTTACGATTCGCATCATCTTTGAAGAAGTACGGTCCAATGATGCCACCAGCCCATAAACCGCACCAAACTGTGACTTTTTCTGGATGCATTGGTAGCTCTTCCAATGCTTCTGGCTGATATTCACTCCAAAATTAGTCACAATAGCCCGAATAGCCGCTTCAGTGGGTCGATTAAACTGACCATAAAATGGAAGAAGCGCGCGATGAACTTTCTTAACAGAGCACGCATTTTGATAATAAAATTCAATAACTTGCAAGCGTTGTTCGTTTATAAGACGATTCATGGGTAAATTAAAGACCAAACTGAAGATGTTTGACAATGAAACAAAACACGAAACGTGCGTCAGCTGTTTAAACCAGTGTTGCCAAAAAGATAATAGCTAAAAAATCACCCTTTAGATCGATAAATTGTTTTGATAAATTTTATCTAAATAGAATTATTTTTATACCAGGGTACATATATATACCCAACAACAGGTACATAAGTATAAATATACTTATTATTATATCATACTTATGACTGTTCGTCCGTCTGTATGTCCATGTAAGTAAATAACGAGTCGTAATATTTAATATTTGAATGCAGGTTTTAATCTGCTCTGAAATTGACTATCGATAATCAATGTTTGTTCAGACTAATGTCCCCTATTATATCGACCTTAACTTATTTTATGCTTGTTCAATATGTCCATAAATCACCAGTCATAGTCACCGCTGGCTCCTGATAGCCACTTATATTTAAATAAAGCCAAAAAAATATAACATAACTAATCTCATAAAATACATCCGAAAATGACAATCACTCAAATTTGGTTAATGTTTATTTTTTTATGTCCATTAATTACCTCACCCAGTAGATTGGGCCAAAGATTGTATCGGGTATGGTATAATCGGCATGGACCGAGTAAAACTTTTTTACTTATTTTGCTTTAAGTTATAAGTTAATCGATGTTTTATTTTGTATATGTATATTCAGATTGATCCCATTTTAAAATCGGTTAAAAATGTTAAAAGAAAAAATTCTTCTTCAAACGATATGCATATAACATCACCGGTAAGTAACGACAAAATTTATAATACTTGTAATTAAAACTCAAAATAAACTTACCTACATACTACACCATTTCACAGTGTATGTTAGAAAATATTAATAGATTTTCAAAAATTGTCATTGCATTTCAGAAAACATTAATTGATTTTTAGAAATGATCAATTGATTTTTAGAAAACATCAATTGATTTTCAAAAATGATCAAATACGTTTCAGAAAGTATTTCAGAAATAATCAAAAATATTTCAGAAATTCAGAAAATATCAATTAATATTTGATAATTTATGAAAACTAATTGATTTTTTCTGAAATACATTTGATAACATATTAAAGTTTTCCAAAATAGAATCGATAATTTCTGAAAATCAATTAGAAATGGTGTAATATTTTTAATTTGTATCCCCACTGAGATCTGAACGTGCTTTCTAAATTTATCCGTTTAACCCTTTCAGACCTGAGTTATAAAACGATTGTATTCAATGTAATATCATCAATACAAAAATTCTTTTTAGCAAAGTTTACTTAAAAATACTATCCTAACTTTTTGTGAGGTAATTTTTTTGAAAAAGGACATTGCACGATTGTGAGGGCTAGGTCATAAGCTGAAAAATAATTCTGATGAATTAAGAACACATTTTATTGCTTCATTGAGTTTATATAAATTTTTAGTATAACTAAATAACAAAAAATTCTAAGAAAACAGAAAGAATATATTCATGTTAAGTTACTTCTTTGCATTTTAACACTACATATGTGGCATCGGTCTCTTATGCAATTGCCACAATTATTACGACATAAATCTTTCAACATGTTTGGAGGCTTCAAAATATACCGCCAACACTCAATTTTTAACGTTAAGGAAGATTTATTTTCGGCTTTGGCAAACCAAATAATTTTGTATCACTTTTGTATTCCATCCATGAATTATAAATAGCGACATCAACGCCATACATCGTACACCAACGCCACCCTTATTTGGACTGGGCAACGGCGCTTGAGGTTTCTGTTCCATCTATAAACTTCACCCACGGTATCTTTGCCACACATGCGTGGAGCAACTATGATACCTTTAGTGCCTTCCTATTTCACGACCGCAACATATATGTCACCCCTATTCATGTTTTTGTCTAAAGGAAAGTAAATTTTTTGCCTAATCTGTTTGCAATAATCGTGTCCTTTACCAAGAGTCCCATTTGGTACAATGTTCCCAACAGTAAAAAATTAGTCATATTATAAATGGCTGCCTCTTGCTAGGTTTTTAGTGAGTCGTAGTACAATAGGCGGCCCATGACCTACACAATCTACAAATGCCCCAGCTCCTTGAAAGACTTCAAAGTCAACTATGACACCATTAGACATAACGTACAACAGATTTTTCAAACCAACGGGCATCTTCTCGTAAAAGGGATCATTTGCTCATCTATTTCAGTTGTCAATTGATTACATCGATTTCTTACCATATTCATCTCCAATTGTACTCTCTATAATTTATTTTAAGAGAAGTCTAAGATTGGTCATTTGACCAATACATTCTTACTGCATGATATTCAAGACACCCCATTAAACTCTTTTTATATCTGCTACTCCATAACGCAATTCTTGTCCATGATTTAATCGGTATAGCTAGGTCTGAAAGGGATATAGTAGAATTTTTATAGCAAGTAACGATCTTACAGGCCTGTGTAATTAACTCATAAACAAAACGAAACGAATTTGTTAAAAAATTATCAACAAATTATAGATTTGTTTGTCTTGCATTAAACAATTTTTTTATAAATTCCTGTTCCCCGGAGTGTCATCATAAATTAAATGCACAACGCAGAACTGTATTATTGTACTAACAAACGAATTCACATATTTAAATATATCAATATATATATTTTATTTTTTTTTTCCCTTAGAATCTTTTCGGAACTACAAACAGTGAAGAGGAACTACAAGCACCTAAGAAAAAACTAAGATCAAGAAGAGAAAACAGCGTTTATACAACGGAGATTGAAATTGATTTAACAACAGATGATCCTATAATTATAGAAAAGCCTTTAAACCCCAAATCAAGCATGAAAGAAAGTTGTACAATTAACCAACTACCAAAATCTTCATCTTATGAATATATTGTAAATGATGACTTATTGGATTACGAAGATGTGCGCTTTGCTGCAAATCCCATAGCCATTCCAACAGCTATCAGCACACCTAACATATCTAAAACTGACTGTAGTAATAATGCAACACCAACAAGTATGATGTTTATTTCAGATATAAATGATTCAGATATGGAATTGACAGAGATAATGAATAAATCAAACTATACAATGGAAAATTTAAAAAATAAAGAACTAAGACCGGAAAAGGAACCACAAAATGTGGTGGAAAAGATTTTAAATGATTGGATTTCTGACGACGATGACGAGTCAATACAAAATGCTAAAGATAGAGAACAATGTTGTACTGAAACAAATATTTTGGAGAGCGTCAATAATAACGATGAAAATGTGCCACGGAAATGTGTTGTGTTTCAAAAACGTAACGAAGAAAGTGATAGTTCAGATAATGATGACATTGATAAACATTGCGAAACGCATCCTTCTATTAACTTTCTGAAAGAGCCAGATTTTATGATAAATAAAGATTTTGTTATTATGCAAAATAAGCCATTAAACTTAAATACAAGTCATTATAATCTCGATAATATATGGGATACTCCAGGTAATTAAGAATGTTCTAAGTAGTTATTTAATTTGCTACAAAAAAGTTAAAACTATAAAAATTAGTTGTTAGTCAAATATAGTATAAAACAAAGAAGAGTGTTAATTTCGGCTGTGAATCTTTGACAGCCTCCAGCTGTGCTTAAACTCAATATTACAACCACTCTTGGGTACGGTTACCATTTTAATACAGTAACCTTTCAATTCTAATGCCGTTTAAATATAAAATTAATTGTTTTTTCTTTTTTGACCAGTATTTATTATAATTTCTTATATATTATTTTTTTTTTTTATATAAAAACAATGATAGCTTTTTATAGAAAGACTTAGAAATACTGTTACGATCCCTTTGTCTCATAGAGAAATACTTTTTAACGCATCCGGCGTTAGAATACCCAAAGAAGTATGGCGATACGAATCTAAACTAATATGGCACGTTTAGTACGAGGGCGGTCCCAGCACGACCCGACCTGACAAACTTATTAAACATATGATTTCAGTTTCAAGGCGCCACGTTGTTTAGTATTTTTTAAGCCATCAAAAGTGAACGATCTAAGTGAATTTGTAAACATGGTCACTGTTATGTAATTCAATAATTTCATTTGAAAGGCCGAGCTGGATTCTATTCTGGAAAAATATATTCCTTCCTTTACAACCATAAAATATTGGGTGGCAAAGTTTGAACGAGCTGCCAAGACGAACACTGTGCTAGTCGACCAAATGAGGTGTCACGCCTTAAACGGAAGGAAGCTACCGCAAGATGGGTGCCGCGTCGTACAGATGTTCCCGTAGAGTTTTTGGCGATGTTTCACCATAATGAAGCCATGGACATGGGTCTACCGCTTCACACCTGAAACAGAGGAACAGTTGAAACAGTGGACTAAATAAAGCGAAGACCGTTCCATCTGCCTCCTTTTTTATGCGTGTGGGATAATTTTATCGATTATCTTTAAAAAGGCGAGTATTAAGCTAACATATTGCAGCATTTAAGTGATGAAGTTAATGAAAAGATTCCGCATTAGTGCACACACCCAATATTGCGATTGCAAAAGTCCATGGATTAAAGTTCGAATTGCGTCATCACACACTTTATTCGTCAGATTTAGCTTCATCGGATTATTTTCTATTTCTAAACTAGAAAATTGCTCTGTGGTCAAAGATTTACCAACAATGAAGAGATGGAGTCTGCTGTTAATAGATACTTTAAGGGGCTAGACAGTTCCTACTATAAAGAAAGTTTTTAGTTGTTTTCGTTTTCTGGTCGGGTTGTTCTGGGACCGCCCTCGTATAACGATACATACAAACTCATTAAGCAAATGCTACAAACACAACGACCACACCAACATCAATTAAAGCTAAGACAAACAAATTACAAAATATAGAATAACAATAACAAGAAAAATCATATTTTTACAAGTTTTTTTACATTTTCATTGAAATCTCAGACCTGTTGGATGGATTTTTATGATTTTCAAAAGCAACCTGCTCAGAATGCCAATGAATCGGACGGACATCGCTATATCAACTCCGTTTGTTATAAAGATCAAGAATATATATATTTTATGAGGTCCAAATTTTTTTGTGTAATAACTCTACAAAAGAATATGTACTTACGTAACGGCACTGTTTACAGTTATGAAATTTTTAAATTAAAATATTTAATTTCATCAAAAAAAAAAAAAAAATCTCGGCGGTTACAATTTTACAATCGTAGAGTTATATGAAGAAAATATCTCCAGTTTTAATTTGGCCATGAGTTTTAAATATAAACCTATTATCGACTTCGGACTTTAAAAAGACATTATACAAATTATATCAAAATTTACAAATGTGTGAACAAGTGGTTTTTAAAATTTTTTTAAATATTTGCATAAAGTAAACCAAACAATCCTTTCATTTTATTTGTTACAGATAAAAATAATATGATAGTTAGAAACGTATCTACAGAAAATAGTACCGAATGTCAAGTAACTCCTAATACACTCATATTGCGTCAGATTCAAGTTAGTACCAAAGAAGCTGTTTTGGTTGCAGATATGAAACAAAAACATCAATATCAAAATTATAAAGCCAAAAAAAGTCTCAATGATGTTTACAATAATCGAAATGTATCCAGTAATCACCAGTCTTCAATTAAAGGTATACTACTAAAACAAACTAACGCAGCGAATGTAACTGGGCGTTTAGATAATAACAATAATATAATTTGCCCATACGGAAAACCACCGAAAAGAACATATTTAGCACTTAAAACTAAAGAAAAACGAATTGAAACCAGTAATTCACAGACACCTTTAAGTAACAACAATTTCAATATTACAAACGTGACAACAATAGTTCCATACAATAAAGCACTTAATGCGTGTACGGCGGTGGAAACTATGGAATACTCAAATGCAATTGGAAAGGAACTAATACATTTAAAAAATAATAATTCAATTTCGCTAAATATATATCAGTGCAATGAAGGTAATTATAATGTAACATTGGTATCGAAAGGAATTTGAATAAATTAAAAATTATATCCGCATTTCAGTAAAATTTAAAAGGAATTATATTATATTAGGCATATCTATAAATTAAATCATATTCTAAAACAAGTACGAAAGCTATAGTTGGTCTATGCCGACTTTACGATATTCTACATCATGAGGATCGGTCCAAAAATGATCAGAGCCCAATAAGCACAAACCAATTAGTCATATCTACCGTATTCTACTTAATGAATTTAAACACGGGTATAACGTCAACTGGGTGACACACGGGTAGTTTATTATTGCCTTCCTTTCAGAACATACAAGAAAAAGAATAAATTCATTATTATTCATATCCGCAAAACCACATAGAGCCCCAATATTGCTGAAATTAAAGACGGTATAAAATCACTCAAAAACCACAAATCTCCTCTGCCTGACAATATATAACTTTTATCAAAAAGACTATCTCCTCAATTTTATTTCAATCTGTAACTGGAATTTAACGTCATCATGTGTTGCTTTGGGCTATGATATATTTAAATAAAATAAATTAAAACAAAAATTATCTCATCGTCAATCTACGTTTCGTTGACGTTTTTTCAACTTCATCAGGAGCATACAAAATTTTTTATTATTAATTTCTGACGACAAAAAAAATAAAAATAAAACGACATATCAACACAATATTATAATATTGGTGACAATAGTTTAACTTACGATTAATGTAAATTTAGATTGTCAGGTCATTATTATTTAATAAATTGAAAGATAAAAAACTGGAAATCATGACACAAATTTAATAAAAATTAAATAAAGTAATAAAAATAAATAATCAAAATAAATATAAAAAATCACAATTTTGAACTTAACGACTAATATCACAGAACTAATAATTAAGTATATAATTGCAATTGAATATTACCGCATAGTATTGTCTTTGTTGTTTAATGTTTTGTGTATTTTTTGTTGTATTCTCAAACTTTCCAATGTATATCTTTTGGTTACGTTTTTGTAACCAAACCTATGTACATAAGCTATATGCATGCTTGACTTGCCAAAACGATGAACTGCACTTTCTGATATCTGAAAATTTTAATGTAGAATGGCTTGATTCTCTAAAAATAAAAATTAATACGATTAACACCACTAATTTTTTCAGTTGCGAAGATAACAGTTCCAGGCAACACTCTTCCGCCATTATTTCATTTGTGTATACTAATTCTATTTAATTAATAAAAATATAAACTAAATGAGAATCATAATAAATAGGATTTATATTTTTCCATGTATGTATGGCTTTCAATATAATACATACAATTACATTTTATTTGTTTAATGAGAATAAGGATAAAAACATCTCATTAAGTAAGAGCATATCCATCTTGATTATTCCTTACTCTCATTTTCACAATATTTAGTTTTTCATTTTGTCAGAGTATCTTCACATTTTCATACGTTTTTCCTCTGCTATTAGTCCTAGAGGTTCCAAATACATTACCAAACAGCTCCAGATTAGGACGAACATTTTAAGTCTAAGTACTGTAACCCACACGACGCAACATGACTGTGGATCGCAACGTGACTGTAAGAATGGTCAGAAAAATATGCGGTAAATATGGTTTATGCTTACATTCTACCTATTTTCATTAACTAATGATAGAAGTAATAAATAGAACCGATGAACCGTGTGAACCGATTAAAAAATATCTTTCGGAAAGTGTCGTAGAAAGTGTCCAAAAATACATTAAATATATATCGTGAAGTTATTTCTTAAAAATAACATAATTTTTTTTATCTAGGAAAGCATTATTTATCATTTCGTATACTATACTTTTTATATATACTAGCAGACTCCAGCCCTCGAAATTCGAGCGCAAATTCTAGGAAATTTTATTTTGTCATTAAATAAAGATCCTAAAAGTATGCTAATCAATTATAGCCAATTCACAAATCAACATAAAAAACAAACTCATTTTTATTACAAACACATTAACAAATTTAATAAACACACACACATAGCATTGTAACATTTTATGTATGTGTTAGTAGCAACTTTAAATGCAATTTACTCAAAACAAAGGAACAAATTTTAAAATCTGTAAATCTGCAAATCGGCTAAAAAGAAATACCTTTAAAATAACATACGTTTGGCCATAGTCGGGATAAAACGGTAGAACAAAACATCAGTCACAAGAAATCGCCTAGCCTATTAATATTATAGATTTATGTTTTTATATGTATTTTTAAACTCTTTCTTTTAACTCATACTCTCTGTCTGTCGTGGGGTAACCCCAATCCCCCTTGTCCAATTGATCTGAAGCTTGGCCCATAGTCTTGTTTTAACTACAGATTAATTTTGGGGTATTCACGCACAGTCACGCGTGGTCACGCACAGTCACGTTGTGATCTAAATGTCATTTCCCCTCATCCGATCGATCTGAAACTTGGTACATATACTTGCATATACTTGCTGTAAAGAAAGATCAAGTTCGACATAGTCACGCGTAGTTACGCGCAGTCACGGAGTGATTTAAAATCTTACCCGATCGATCTGAAACTAGGTCGATAGACGTGCTGTGAAAAAAGATTAACTTTGACATAGTCACGCACAGTCACGGAGAGATTAAAACCCCACTTCCCCTCATCCAATGGATCTGGACTCCATAGACTTGTTAAGATAGTCACACACAGTCACGCGCAGTCACGGATATATTCAAAACTCATATACATAAGGAAAGAAAGAGTTTTAATAAAAACTTTGTTTTTATGGGTTAGATTATTATTTTCATATATTTTTTAATGTGTAAACATCTATGCGGTCAGGGGGGTAAAAATCTATTTCATAATACAGTCACAAAAACAGCGTAAGGGAAAATCGGTGTGAGGTATATGTAAGTGTATTGGTGCAAAGATTATGATTTAAATTTATTTAGGTGATTCAACAACCCACAGAAAGCTCCATGAATGTATAGCAAACAACTGCAACCATCAAGTAATAACAACCATAGCAGTTGCTTGCTATACACAGATGGCGCTTACTGTTTGATTTTAATTGCCCTACAAGAACAGTGACAGTCACTTGACCGGTGATATGACCGTCACTACTGACTGAAGTATCGGTCATCGCGTAGAACAAAGTTTCTATCATTTTATTAAGGCATATATGCCAAAACTGACCGAAACTTTTGTGTACATGTGATTTTGCATCTTACTCTAACCTATGCAAGTATGTAAACCATATAATATATATCTGAACTGCTCACTCTACCGCTGTTTAGTAGTCAACGATGATAGATAATATATCATCGTTGACCGGTCACATTTGATGGATATATACATCATCATTGACCGGTCACGCTTGATTATAATGAAACACGACTTGTTTTTTATTTATTTATTGTATTTAAAATCAAATTCAAAATTAAAAATAAACATTAAATAATAAAAACACAACAATGGCACTAATTCCGCAACGTGGTGATAACTTTGAGACAATGTTGAAACAGGACAACGGGATTAACTTAAAACAGATATTTAAATAACTTTGCTGACTTTTCACTCGAAACATCCCTAAACTCAATAGAAATTTCCGGTAATGGGACTTAGTGCAATCAGTAGTTTCTTAAAGAAAACAATTTATTATAACATTTACATATATATCAACAATTTATATTAAAGCTTACCTTTTGAGTGTTGTGAATTAACAATTTCGGCCAAACCTGATACAATTCATTTGGAAAATTGATGAGTAAATGATGTATCCATTCAAATACTGCTACCTTTGTTTGTACAGAACGGTGTGTGAGATATTGTGATAATACCTCCATAAATCAATTTGTTCAATATTCTGAGATCTTTGTTCTTTTGAAGAAACTAATTTCATTTCATATTATAAACATCATATTCCAGACACTATATTCCAGAATGGCATAAATTAAAACATTCAAATATTAAAACAAACTCCCCATATCCATGTTATGGCAACAGACTGAAAGATAGATATGATTAGTGTAAAATGATGCAGGGAAGATTTGCTTTGTTTCTAGCTACAATTTTTAATAAAATGTCAGTGCATTACCTTAATAAGTTCATTTGGTGATTGCGCATGTATTAACAATATATTTATAGTGTCTTCCATGCGTACTTAACTGGAATCACTACGAATCGATTTAATAAACTGTGTCAGCGTTGTTTCACAAATTATATTTTTTGTGTATTATCTTCCAACTTCATAAAAAGTCCATCAATAATATCAAATAGATAACCATATTATTTTCTGGTACAGCATTCACAATCGAAATCCAGGATATAACATATTGTCGCACAATATAATTCTTTACACAAATACGTTTCCTAAGACGTATAAAAGTTCTAGATTGAAAGTTTGTGAAGATTCTACAGCAATATCTTTAAGTTAACGATCCAACAGGAATAGGCCACAAGCGAGCAAAAAATAAATTGTGGAAGGGTAGAATGGAGAGACGTGCCACCACAATTGAGAATGGCACTAACGAATTCTCTGACATATTTTGAAGCATCCTAAAGAAACAACAAAAATTAACTTAATTAACTTTTTAATTTAATTAATTACTTACCTTTCCTAAATCTAAACAAAAACAACTCTACAACAGCAACAATGACAGTCATATGTTTTTAAATAGAAAAAAACTGCAAGTGTGTTAGTACAAAAATTGTTTATGTGTTAGTTTCAGTCATTCATTTCTTGTAGGGTGATGTGTAAATAGATGTTTACACATCTACCCTGTGATCGGACACATAGTTTTTTTTATATATATATGAATGTATGTGAATTATTATATATTTTTTTTATTTTTTTAGCAACAGATAAACAACCTAATGCTGACAATTCTGAAAATGCACTCAAAGCATCTTCACCAACAAAAACTGTTTCTTTACAAGAAAATTATAATACTAATGAAAACATAAATTTTAAAAATAGTTTTCTGTACCCAAATTCAATTTCATATGATGAACCTGGAACGTTAGACACAACTGATAATTACAACAATGAAATTGAAACAAATGCCGAAGAAAGGTCAAGTCAGCGCAATAACTATTCACCAGAAAATGTTGAAAATCTAAATAATAATTCAATTTATAATGTGATAAGTTTATTCTCCGATGAAAATAATATAATTGATATTGACAATGGTGCAAATTCTGAATCGGAAAATAATCAAGAGCGTATTGAAAAGGGTAAGAATTTTTTAAACTAATATTTACTCATTTTTTAAAGAAAGCATTCTTTGCATTCTTTAAAGAATCATTGATAATAAAAGACTTTACAAAATATTTATTTATTTATCAGACTTATCCGAACTAGTAGATGATTTGAATACTAGAATGAAGACACGCATCGATAATGCTCGACGTTTGTGCCTTACGAACACTGCTGATCTTTATGTGCAAAAAGTGCGTGAAATAACTGAGACTGTACTTAAAAAATCCGAAGAACAAAAGAAAGAGCTTGAACAGCTCCGTAAAAATATCGAACGTTTGGTAACGCAAATGGAGTGGCAGTATCAGATATTTAAAAAAAAATCCGAACTATATGATAAGTATGTTGCAGGATATAAATTTTTAGATAATTATATTTAATAAAAACCATTAAATAGTTATAAGAAAATTACTGAACGCTCATTGGATGCCTTAGCACAACTGAATTTTCAACATCGCATAACATCAGAATACAAAGAGCTGGCGAATCAATTGAAAATGGATGAAAATGACTTACTCCAAGAAGTTTGGCAAGATTTTGTTGCAAAAAAGAGAGAAGCCTATTTAAACAATATGGACAATTTATCAAAAATATAATTTTCCATAGTTTAACATAATAAGAATAATTGTTAACTTTCATTATATAAATTAAAAATTAAATAATTTTTTATAAAAACGGCTACACAAAATATTAATTATTTCATGTTACGACTTTAATGTGGTAACTGCAAATCCGGTTTATACATTCTTTATAATAGATTGGCCACCCTGCAGCTGTTTACTTTTTCTGCCATCATCTGTTGTGTTTTTAACGCAGTGTTTTATAAGTTGCAAATAAATTTTTTAGTTTGAGATTTCTAAAATATTGTGAATTAAAATTTATAACTTTATAGGGAATATGTTTACCAGACTATTTCTATGTACAAGATCAAGAAGTTTTCACAAATTACCCAAACATATTTTCGTGACCCAAAAACATGCGGCTTTACCGAAATATATTGCCCACACTCAATGCTTGCATGTAAAAGTTTACGATAAAGATGCCGGCTTAGAAACGAAACGAGCTGCTAATAAGTTGTACCAAAACAATGAAGAACCAGAGATCGATCATAACGCACAGGCACAAAGAAAACAATATTTTGCACGTGAATCGTCAATATTAGAATCATCTTTGATAAACAAAAAGCCAACAAGTTCCCTAGAATTTGTGCAACCACAGTTATCAGAAATTTCGAATGAAACCAAAGGTGATCCCGATTTATTTGGTAATACACCCAAAGAAGCAATTAAGGAAGATGAAGGCAAGTTATTAAAAATCTTAGTATTTTTTTCGTATAAAATGCACCTTGAAAATCAAATTCGAAAATACTTTTGAATTGGAAGAAAATGTAAAACCATCAGATTCTGTATAATTGTTTTAGAAAAATATAAATTCTGCACAAAAAACATACAAATAACGAGATTACAAGATTTCTAAATGTATTTGATTGTTCTAGGGGATCTAGCTGAAGAGGAATATATAAGTCGTCCAACACGTCATTCCAAAAAACTAAAAACCAAGGAATATGCCATGCTTATCAAAGAACATTTTAATAATAATCGTGTCAAAGATGCTCTGGAGGTCTTAGAGGTTCGTATGCTTCAAGAAGATCGTGTAAAACCGGAAAACTACATATACAATCTACTCATAAGTGGTTGTGCGAAGGCTGGTTACACGCGGAAAGCATTTCAATTGTTCTCCAAGATGCGCCAACGCGGCCTTAATGTTAAGGAGAGTACATATACCTCGCTATTCAATGCTTGCGCTAATGCTCCTTCTCGTGCAGATGGTTTAACAAGAGCAATTCGTCTGAGAGAATTTCTCTTGGAGAAGGGCTATGAGGCCAATGTTAAAAATTACAATGCTATGATTAAAACATTTGGTCGCTGGGGAGATGTAAAGACAGCCTACATTTTGGCCGATGAAATGCGAGAAAAGAAATTGGAAATGACTGGTGAAACATACAACTTCTTACTACAGGCATGTGCTAGTGATGAAAATTATGGATTTAGGTGAGTTTTTCAAATACGAAATATTAAATTAAATCAACTATTTTTTGTTTACAGACATTGTTTATTAACATGGCATAAAATGTTGCGTCAAGGCATCGAACCGGATTATTATTCATATAATGCTGTTTTGAGATGTGTTAGAGATTGTGGCTTTGGTGATTTGGAATCAATGGAAAAAGTGCTTAAACTAATCTTAGAGGAATCAAGGACAAAAGATATAAAATATAAAATAAAAAATAGCCAAAATAAAAGCAATGAAATTGAAAGCGGTGTGGAAAATGCTCTATTAACAGCAACAAACACACAAACTGAAAACTCTCAAATATCAACCATAAGTCTGGAACCCAATGAAAACTCTATACAGCTGCAGCCAGACGTCTCTTCTTTAGAACTGCCAAACTTATTAGCACCCCAACCGCATTTAGGTAGCATGATCTCATTGAGTGAAGTACAAAAACCGCACGAAAGATTTCTGTTAGTGGGCGGTCTAAATGGATTTTTAGAATCAATGAAATCTAAACATATTACGCCAGATATACAAACTTTTACCACTATGCTGGAAGTAATACCACCCACAAATACTGCTGAAAAACATTTATTAACATTCATTCGTAAAATTGGTCTGAAGGCGGATATAGATTTTTTTAATATCCTTATCAAAAAGAGGGCAATGCGTTTCGATTACGAAGGTGGCAAAGAAGTATTATCAATGATACGAACCGCTGGTTTATATCCAGATATTGTAACTTATGGCGTGTTAGCTTTGGGATGTACATCAGTTGAGAGTTCTAGAGAATTGCTGCAACAGATGCATAAAAATGGCATAAGGTAAGGACATTGTATTAAGTTAAACATTTAAAAAGTTCGACAGAAAGAAAAAAATAAATTTAATTATAAAATATATATTGTTCTTATACATTATATAAAACAGCAAATAGCAAAAAAAAAAAAATAGTTTTTCAAGTATGTAAGGGTTACATTTTAACGAAACAAAACATTTATTTAAATTTAGCCATAAATGGCATCTTTCTACTAAAATACGGTCGAAATGTAATTTTTTATTAACGAATATTAAACAGCTTACATTTTTTTTTATTTAACTTCAATTAGTTTAGAGACAAATTCTACAGTTATCTTTTTTTATCAACGAATTATAAATATCTTCTCATTTTCTGTTTTCCAGAATGAATATTGAAATTTTGGGTGCCATGTTGAGACAAGGATGTGCTCAGAGAGCTTTTCCTTACGTATGTGAAATTATGCAAATTAGCTTAGATGAAAATATAAAACCGAATCACATATTTCTAAAACATTTGCACAATTTTTATATCCAATGTGCTCGAGCAATTGATGCCAGGGTAAGTTTTTTTCCCTTGGTGTTAAAAATAATTCAAACTTTTTTCTCTTTAAGCATGCTTCAACAAAAGTGAAAACTTTTAAAAAGGATCACGCGAAATTTTGTGACAAATATAGATTATATCAAGAAGAGCATGGTATCGATGGACTAAAATTGGAGGATGCTATTAAGAAAATTAAGGAACGTCCCTATGAGCACTATAAAGAAAATGATGTTGAAGGTCTGGAACCTTTAAAGAATCAGAAACTAGCTAAAAAACAAAAAATTCGCAAATATATAAAAAAAATTAAAATTCAGGACCTTAAAGGAGACGAAGATCTAGACACAAACAAACTAAATGAAAACATCCTGCTAGAAAAACCTAGGCAAACTACTAATCGTAAAGGGGAGCATAATGAGGAAAATCAGTTGCTTACAAAAGATAAACAAAAATTAAATACCATTAATCCTTTTAGAATAACTTAAAGAAAGTTTAGGTTTTATTTTTTTTATTTTTTTTTTTTTTTCTTTTAATAAAATGTTAACCAATCATTGTACGTTTACGACCTCTTGCTCGGACCTCTTCAAATTTAGCCAATACACTGTCTTCATCTTTACCACATTCTTTACGATAAGCTTGTAACATAAAATCAAATAAATAAGGCTGTTCGCTATGTGTACTCAACAACGCTCGCTCCAGAACGTATAAATCAACACCTTTATCTTCCGATCCCTGATTATAGTGGCTCAAGCCAAAATCTACAAACACCACTTCAAATTCTTCAAAGTTTTCTTCAACTTTAGGATTAATCATAATATTGGAAGTCGTCAAATCGCCATGTATAATATTATTAGCATGCAGTTTTCCAATATTGCCTCCAACACTTGCACAAAGTGACTTCAACACTTCCTCCGCCATTTCTTTTTTATGAATCACCGTTCTTTGTATGTACTCTTTTGCTGTTATGGCCTTATCAAAATATTCCATATAGATTTTACGTTCTTGTAAATCCATATGAAATATTTTTGGTGCTATTATTCCGGCTGTATGACATCTGCCTGCTGCTTTAGTTTCAGCCTTCATTCGTTGTCGAGTAATTTGTGTATCCAATTCTTGGTGACGATATTTCTTGACAAATCTTTCTTTTATAAGACATTTTGCACCTTTATATTCTCCTAAATATAAACGACCTTCCGCTCCTTGTTTTAAAACTTCCTCAACCGGCATTTCGACTTTTTTTTTTTGGAAATTTTGCATAAGAAAAGTATAAAAACAACACCCAAAACGTTGCCAGATAACGCCGTCTATTTTTTGTATTACAACAAACAAACTTTATTTATTTAGTATTATAAAATTATATAACTTTTTGAAAAATTGTCCAATGTCTATAATTTCCTATTTTTTTAATACAATTTTTATTAATTTGTTTATTAACTGATAAAAAAAAAAACATTCATATGAAAAATTAATAAATGTGCCTTCATTCGGGTAATGGAAATTTTGGTGGCCATAAAAACAAAATGTGGCAACCCTTTTTAGCGTCATTTCTAATTGGACATAGATAAATCAGCTGTCGTTATTTGTTTTGGCTATCGTTTTCATAAATAACAAAGTGAATCATCTAGCTAAAAAATTGCACACATTTTTTGGAAAATAATATATCAAAAATAAAAAAAAATGTTCAACAATCTCTTTGGTAAAGCGCCTACTCTCAAAGAACAGCAACGAGAAAATGATAAAAATTTAAGAAAAGCTACACGAGACATTGATCGAGAACGCAGAAAACTAGAGGATGAAGAAAAGAAACTTCAACAAGAAATAAAAAAGAATGCTGCTCAAGGAAACAATGAAGTGTGTCGCATATTGGCCAAGCAATTGATTGAAATCCGTAAGCAAAAGGCTCGAACATTTGCAGCCAACAGCAAAATCACTTCTATAGGTTATCAAAATAAAACGATTGGTACCAATGTGGCTTTAAGTAATGCTATGAGTACTACAGCGAAAACTATGGCCGACATGAATAAAATAATGAAGCCTGAAGCTATCGCTGCCAATGTAAGAGACTTCCAACAGGCAAATATGAAAATGGAAATGACCGATGAAATGATCAATGATACATTAGATGATATGTTGGCTGATTCGGGCGATGAAGAAGAAACTAATGCAGTGGTTAATAAGGTGCTCGATGAAATTGGTATTGAAATTTCGGGCCAAATGTCTAAAATACCATCCACGGCCATGGGAGGTTTAGAAGATTCACGTACGGATAAAGATATTGCGGCACAACTTTCTAAACTAAGATCCTCCTAGGTAGTGTTGACATTTTTAACCAACACTTTTGAATTGTTTCCATTAGTTTTATACACAAATCGTTTTATCGTATATACTTTATTATTAAAACAACACGAAATAATGTATTTTATCAATTATATTGAAATATTCATTAAAAAAAACAATTTGATTTACAAACGTGCAGTCATACCACCTGAGGCTACAATAGTTTCACCAGTTATATAACTTGCATCATCTGATACTAGGAATGATACAACACCAGCCATTTCTTGTGGCGTACCCAACCGATTTAAAGGTATTTTAGATAACGCTGCTTCATTAGCTGCTTCGTCTTCATACAACTGTAAGGATAATTTTTTGTAATTTTTTTTTTATTATGTTGCAAATCAATACTCACAGCTTTTGAGAACTTAGTTTTAATAACACCAGGAGCCAAACAATTTACGCGTATACCTTCAGGTGCTAAATCTTTAGCGGCAGCTTTAGTTAAACCAATTAAAGCTGTTTTACTGACAGAGTAGGCACCTAGAAGCTGTAAGGAAATTTTAACAATAAAAAGCAATGTTTTTAATAAAAATTTGTTAAACCTGAATCCTAAGAAGCATTTTACAGTTTTATTTAAAACAAATTAATATTTTTACTGCGTAATGATGCACATATACATACATATATCAAACACATTTTGCTACTGTTAGTACAGACGGCAAGCTATACCAGACGGCAAGCTATACAGACGGCAACGATTTTGATAGTTTTTATTGTGATTTTACAAAAAAAATATATTTTTATATCCTCCACACCACTGAGTAAATGGTATATATCAGTTTGTCATTCCGTTTACTCCGCATCGAAAAATGCATCTGCGATCCCATAAAGAATACACATATTCTTGATCCTTATAGTAACTTGAGTCGATATAGCGATGTCCTTCTGCCCGTCCTTCCGTCTACAAATTGTGATAATATTGTTTATCATTATTTCGAGCAGATATTATTATGTATTGGTAATTTGACCGTGTCTGTGGGCTTTGTTAAGCGAAAAGGCTTATACCAACTTTGATTTTAAATAAACCAAACAATATAGTTGAAATGAAGCAGACAAATGAATTTTAATGTTTCTTTAAGCGAATTAAAAAGTTTTATTTTCTCTTCATTAACAAAAAAATATATAAAATTAATACATGAAGGTAAATTACAAAAGTGTTGGTCTTTTCGATTTAAGCAGATCAGTCCGGGTCGTGCAGTATTAAGGTGGTATTTAACCAGTAGTTATTGTTATATTTAATTTTAATGGTACAAATTTTATTTGTCATCGATTATAAGATAAGAGTTTGTATTACCAAATTATTCAGATATGGCAAACTCAATTTTTTATAAATGAATGGACCGATTTTATAAAATTTTCAGGGAATCTTCAGAATATCCTGGCGGGTTACATTGTGTATTAAAATTTCAATTCAATATAAAAAACGTGTTTTCTTAGGGCCAACAACGAGGACCGGGCTCAGCTAGTAATAAAACAAAAAAAAAAGCATAGCTTACCTCAAATGCATCATAGCCAGCAATGGAAGAAACAAACACAATGCTGGAATTCTTTTCTTTACGCAAAAATGGCAATGCTTCTTTGGCCAACATATATGATGATTTCACATTCACATCGAATATTTTATCCCATACCTTCTCATCACAGTCAAGAACACCACCAACAGCGGGATTAGTAGCAGCATTAGAAATCAGTATATTTATTTTGCCATATTTACATATTGTCTCATCGAAAAGTTGTTTGCGATCTTGAGCATCCCCAACGTGACATTTCACACCAAGAACATTCAGATTTTGTTTACGCAATTCATCGACAGCTTTATCTACGTTATTTTGTTTACGACTGCTTATAACAACATTAGCACCATCTTGGGCCAAACGTTGGGCAATCGCAAAACCAATACTATGGACAGGATAAGTAAAATATAAAACCAAATTAAACAAAAAATATATAACTTACCCATCCGTAGAAGCTGTAACTACTGCCACTTTTCCTTGTAAACGTTTCATATTGTTGGTTGGTGTTGAATTACTAACACTGGCAAAATTACATTGACACTGATTATGGCTAATACAAATTGAGTTTGAAGTTTGAATGTGATTAGCGGCGAGAACTTTGAACCCACTGCAGTAGCTTGACATTGGCGAGGTGGCACTTTGTATTTTTAGCAATTGTTTGCCTACTTGTGTGACTAATTGAATCATTTTACGATAATCTTTATAAATGGAAAGGACTAAATTAAATAGAATTTAATGTCCTAATAAAAAATACATAGCAGCAATTTATTGTATAACAGCTGATTATTAAGTGCAATTTTAACAAAAAGAATTTATACCATACTTTAAGGCATATTTGAAAAATATTTGTTTGTTAATCGTGACCAGCTGATTTTGTTAAAAAAAATCGGTATATCGATGCAAAACCCGGAATTTTAAAATTCTTGCAAAACAGCGTTAAAAATACATATTACCAAAATTGTGTTTTTTTTAAATTTCACCAAATGTGTATTCAATGACCAAACTTATTGATTTCTTGTTATAAAAATTAGAAATTCGTAGTTTTTTCAACACCGAAGTCGTAGTTAGAAATAGATAAATTAAATGTTGAAGTGGTTTTCGTAAGCCGTCGATGATCACAGGTTATTAATTACGTTGTTAAGAACGCTATATTAATTTATGTCGGTGTATGTGTATGTCGCTACAATTGTCCCCTATCAGTTTCACTTATATTACCCAAAAGTCTTAATAAACACCAAAAACGTTTTTTTTTTTAAAGTAGAATTTGAGAATTTTTTACATTTTTTGGAGGTCCGTATGGGATCGTTTATGAAAAATGATTTTTTTGTGCTCTATTTTCACCAAATCATATTAATCAGTTCTACAAAAAAAATTTTCGCGGTAAAAATTCTTAGTTTAAGGGAGCTTTGAAGACCTTAAATGTAAAAATTTTGTATTTTCATCAAGCTCAAAACTTAATTCTTGAGAAATTGAGAATGCGTTGTATAGGTGTTCGAAATACCTTAATTTGTTTCTTTGTCAGTCTTGATATAGGTGTGCCCATTTAATCCATAAAAAATTAGTTCAAAAATAAACTGTAATTTAGCCATAGTTCGCATATAAAGAAGTCTCATGATATCGACTTAATAGACAAATTTAAGCCATAAAAATTAAAAAACAAAATATTTCAAATATGGATTGTATATGGACAGTTCCACAGAACATGGGGCAAACATAAAAATTTTTTTTTAGAAATACATATTTTATTCTCAGTCAAACTTAATCAAAAACTTGACCCTCCAATTGTGTTAATTCAAGGGGAAATTTTGCCTTTCCATCTTAATTGCGTGTGTAATTATTAATAAAAATAGTTTCTAAGTATTTCATTTATTCAAATATCATTTCATTAATATGCATTCTGAAATTGTGAATTTAAAATAAATTTATTATTTATTAATATCCCTAAAATTGGTGTTAACATATGTTTAATACTTGTATTAAAATACAATATTTGGAAAGTGCATTTAAAATAATGTACCAAGTATAAGCTTGTATAATTGTACTCAGTTTTGTTTTTTGAATATTTTTTTTAATGTTCAGTCTATAAAAGAGAGAACATTAGTATATAACATTGGCCTCTAAAACTTGTGTCGAATTTGTTGTAAGGAGCTGTAAAAGAGCTATAATTGTCACAAAAGTCTCCTTTAGGTTAATATTGCGAACTACGGAGTATCTAACGTATTAACGTATAAACGAATTTTTGCAAAAATTCTTTGAATCTCTTCAGAATAAATTGATTTTAATAACGTTAAAGTGTAAGGTGAGTCTCGTGGAATTGCCCACATACATATCTTTAACAATAAATAAATTTGTTTATTTTCATATCATATTTTTATTTTTGGAAAACGCTACATACATAATTATGACATACGATAGAACTTTATGTCCGTTATGACCGACTAATTTGTATATCCAGTATCCAGTGATACTATAATGGTCAGGGTGTAATGAGTTTGCCCTGATGTTTATAACAACCAAAAATATTTGACCTAGTCCCGCCTTTTATTATACCGATCGACTCAGTATCACTTTCTGGGTCGATTTGGTGATGTCCGTCTGTCCGTTCGTCCGTCTGTATATCCTTGTTAATCTTGTAGTCAAAGTACAGGTACATAAATATATTATGATGAAATTTGGTATCTAAGCTTTCAGTGGCAATAGGACGAACGCTATTGAAATTAGTGAAAAATCGGTGCAGGTTCATACCTAGTCCCCATAAAAATGGCCCTATGGGATCTACTTAAATTGCCATAAGATCCAAATTATCATATACATAGCTCTCGGTCAAATTTATTTTTTGTGTGTTTTTTACAGCCATTAAACAGTAGTCCAAAAAAGAACCCTAGAGGACAATTCTTAGTCATAGCTCCCATATAAAGCTGCTTCCCGATCTTCACTTAAATCTATCAAAAAACAAAAATATTGCACAGATTTTTCTCAAATTTAGTTTGTATATATTTTTGTAAATTGACTTTACCAAATATGGTCAGGATCGGTCAATTTTTCGACCTAGTCACCATATAAATGTAGCATCCGAATGAACTTGTTCGTATCTTCAGGCAAAATATTAATAACAATGCCACTCAATGTTGGTTTCTGCTTATTTTCTATCCAATTAGTTGCTTGGGTCTTACTCTAAACTCATTGTATAGGATATCACATACCCTTTGCAATGAGTAGTCAATATTTAAAAGCTTATCATATAAAACGAAACTTTTAACTTTATATGAAAAAATTTCAACAAAATTCCAAAGTTTTGAATTTTCATGAAAATATTTATCATTTCGTACGTTCCGTTTTATAGATTTACCTAATATTCGATAGCAATACTCATTTTTATTTCTAGAGTTTTAAAATTATAAAAAATCGTTATAAGAGACCCAAAAGCATTGCAAAGCATTTTGTGAATTCTAGGTGAAATCCGTTATTCATTTATTTGCTTTGATAACACTGAAAAGTAAATCTTCTGGAAGAGATAACAACTATTTACATTTCAAAGTTAAATACATATGTACGTTAACAAAATATCCAAATTCTCTTTTAACAAAATAATTTATTATTCAATTTAAGTACAAACATAAAAACTTTAATAATAACAATAATCTAGAATATGAACGGCGTTTCAAGGGTGATACTCACTTTTATTATATGAGACCCGCGATTTTATTGAGGAACTTTTAATGCCCGAATTCGCTCCTGGAGGTTTTAAGAGAGTGCCAGTAGAAATTTTATTTAATTGATTCTTTAAAAATTTTAGTCATCTGATCGATGTAGAAATTGAACCTGTATCTTAGTTACTATTCTAAAAACGCTCAACCTAAAACTGCTTTAATTTTTACTAACAATAATATGTATGCTGTCTAAAAACAAAAAAAAAAAATAGTCGCATTAAGCTTACTCGTACATTTATATATTCGTATGTAATAAGTCCGATGTTAGTTAAAAATTAACTGGTTATAATGTTAACACCTAAGTGATTACTAACATCAACTTTAAAGCAAAATATGTTCATAAATCAAATATTTAGAATAATTGAAATTTTATAGAACAAACCATACACGTTAATCCTTTGAATCCCCAATCGGAATTGTATTACTTATACATATTTATAGCCCTAGTTTTTTATACACAGAAAAAAGATTGGTTGGAATTCGGTTACCACTATAAAAATTTATTAAGGTTATAGTTTTATTACAATTCTTCTATTTAAAAATACAATAGTTTTTTTATAACTATCATGTTATAAAAGTCTTTACTAAAGTCTTTATACAAATTATTACACCAATTTCATTGAGGCAACCTAATAAAACCGAACAACATGCTTAAATCTCAAATATTGGTGACTGCAAACTACTAATTCTAGTACAACAACATTTTTATACCCTATACCACTATGTGGTTTGGGTATAATGACTTTGTGCTGCTGTTTGTAACTACCAAAAATATTTGACCTAGACCCATCTTTTATTATACCGATCGTCGCAGAATCACTTGCTGAGTCGTTTTAGCGATGTTCGTTCGTCCGCCCGTCTGTCCATCTGTGTGTCCATGTAAACATTGTAATCAAACTACAGGTCGCAAATATGAATATATTTTGATGAAATTTGGCATATAAGCTTTTATCGGTCATAGGATGGAAAATCGGTCCATGTTCAGACCTATTCCCCATGCAAAGGACCTCTATGAAATCGACATAAATTCCCATAAGACCCAAATTATCATATACATAGATCTTAGTCAAATTGGGCTTGTATGTGATTATTGTATCCAATAATCAGTAGTCCAAAAATAATCCCTATAGGACAATTCTTAGTCGTAGGCTCCATATAAAAAAAAAAAAAATAATATTGCACAGATTTTTCTCAAAATTGGTTTGTGTATATTTTTTCAAAATACCAAATATGGTTAGGATTGGTCCATTTTTCGACCAATTCCCCATATAAATATAGCACCCGATATGAACGTTTTCATATCTGCAGCCAAAAAAAAATATAATTTTTCAAAATACCAAATATGGTTAGGATTGATCGTTTTTTCGACCTAGTCCCCATATAAATATAGCACCCGATATGAACTTTTTCATATCTGCAGCCAAAAAGATTAATAACAATGGCACTCAAATTTGGTTTATGCTTATTGTCTATATCCAATTTGTTTGGCCGAAGAGATAGGGTCTCTAAACCATGGTATAGGATTCGTATAGTCCGTCTAGACCGACTATAATTTTCTAACTTGTTTAATATTGTAACAAATATTTGGTTAAAATACTAAAATAAATTTGTATTAAGAATATATCTGTGGTTTTCTGGAATAACCGCGTATGTCCATTTTTGTCAGTTTTAAGTTAATGATGCCAAATATATTAATTTTTAACGCTCTTTACATGTGTTCAATTTTTTTTTTCAAATGTTAACTTAAATGTTTATTAAATTAATTTGCAGCAAATTATTTTCTAAAAAAACGACACATAGCGAAAAAAAATGAAATGAAAAAAATTAAAAATAATTTTGGGTTAGTTTTCACCACTTATAAAAACTTGTGTGTTTATTTCTGTTATTTTTTGTCACTATTATTCTTGATACGTTGTTATATTCTCATCCAAAGTTCCGCTAACTTTTTGTTGACAAACAAAAAAATTATTTTTAAAGGAACAACAACTTATGTCTACATGAATGGTTGCATTGGTAGTTTTTTTTTTCAAAGAAAACGACGTTTGTCGACATAAGTTGTTTTATCTGCACACACTTTAAGTGTAATTTACATATTGTTTTTTCGTCCTTCTCTAGGATCTATTCCTCTGAAGATTTTTGACTCAAAATTTCATATAAAGTATTTATTGCCCATATCTGCAGGACAGTTAAATAAAATGTTCTAAAAACTTTATATCGAGCCCATAATTTCAAATATAACGTTTTGTAGCTCCCCTGAACATTTTGATTTTATGACATACGCGGTTATTCTAGAAAACCAGATATATCGGTTACAGTAACAAGAATTCTAACGTTTAACTTTTATTGGTATTTGGAACTGATATAAACTGCATGAATTAAATGCTATTGTAAATACCAATAAATAATAATAACAAGAAGGAGTGTTAAATTCGGCAATTAAATTTAAAGTTAATTGGTTTTCTTGTTGCCCAATTTCTGTTATAAAAAACAATAATGCTTAAAAAGAATTAATTACTATTTGCAAAATTTCATTATTTTTTTACTAGAGTAGAAAACCCCTAAGTACTTCATAGAACGCCAATGAAATTCACAACCGGCATCATAATAATACCCAAAGTTTGATCCTTATAAGACTGTTTTGAGACCTTAGAAGTCACACGATAAATCTAAAAAAAATCGAATGATTTTTGGCTACAAATTATTAATATTAAAAAAGGAAATTTTAAAATAATTTTAATTAATACAAAAAAAAATCATAAAAACAGGTAAGAAACTAAAGAAAGAAACTTAAATTTTTAACTTTTAGTTTTTAGTTTTTAATTTTTCATTTTTAATTTTTCATTTCCCATTTTTCATTTTTCGTTTTTCATTTTTCATTTTCATTTTAAATTTTCCATTTTTCATTCTTCAATTTTCATTTTTCATTCTTCATTTACCATTTTTCTTTTTAATTCTTATTTTTCAATTTTTATTTTTCTTTTCTCAATTTTTATTTTTCATTTTGCATTTTTCATTCTCCATTTTTAATTTTCCATTTTTCATTTTAAATTTTCAATTTTTAATTTTTCATTTTCCATTTTTCAATTTTCATTTTCCATTTTTCATTTTTAGTTTTTCATGTTCCATTTTTAATTTTTAATTTTCCATTTTTCTTTTTTAGTTTTTAATTTTTTAATATTTAATTTTTATTTTTAATTTCTATTAATTTTTAATGGCTTAGGCCATTGTGACACGTGCAGTATCAATATTCACACAACTGTAATGACTTCAACAATACCTACGAAGAATTACAACATATCTTTAGAAAAGCAACAAACACACTGAAAAATTTTATTTTTTCAAGAGTTTTTTCAAAGTTTCATTCATAACTCGTGACCCCTTTGACCGATTTTGACGATTTTAAACAGCAACTCCTTTGAGATGTTAATAAACGATTTTATACAAAAACGAACAGTCTAGCTTAAATATTGACGGCGTGATCGTGATTTCCACAGACAGAGGTCATCGCTAAATCAACTTCCCTTGTTATAATGATCAAGAAAATATATGGTTTTGGGGTCTCCAGAATTTATTTCGATGCGTTACAAACGGAATGACAAACCTATATATAGCCTCTGCCACTAAGGTGTGGAGGGTATAAAAATGGTTAGTCCGACCGAATTTTTATGCATTGTCACTTAAAAAAAAATTAAAGAAAGAATGTGTGTTAATTAAATTTAACGTGGAAAATATTTCTAAATTATTTTTAAAAAAAATGTGTCATCGAATTGTGTTCGTTAAATACTCGTTGGTAAGAACTTGGCATGAAGCTTTTGCGTGACATTTATTATTAAAAAAAACAAGGAAAGAGATGCCCAGACGTTAATAGAGTACCAATAAAAGATCTCGATTACTGTATTGAAAAAAAAAAATTAAGCCATTCGAGTAACTGACTTGGCCCACGCCTGCGTTGGGGAAACAAACACGTTATGTGTAGTACACCCAGCACCCAGCGATATGATTAACCGCAAGTTCTTTTTACGAACTAATAATACAAAATTTTTCATGATGGACGCTGAAATCTCTCGCGATATCTATGATTAGATCCAAAATTTACTTCACATTTTTCCCATTCTTTCTTCTCTCGGTTACCATGCCGCGCGATGAATTATAAGAAATTCGTTGTTTCATGTCAGGACCTGTTAGTTCTCTAGTAAAAGATGAATATTTAACCTTCAATGAGATTGTGCTGATGTTCAGTGCTACCAAACTCCAACACAGAGGAATATAGTTGTAAAAATTCAATAATAAATAAGGCGGATCGTTAAAATTGCTTGTATCAATTAGGAACGTTTGCGTAAAATAATATACGGATATGGCATAATTGAAAATTGGCGAACCAACACAAAAAAAATTATCTAAAACTGTTCAATGTATTTCAGAAATTATCAAATGTGTTTCAGAAAATATCAATTGAATTTTGAAAAATACACAAATTAAACTAATTAAATTTAGGCATCTAAATTTAAAGCTCTTGTTCCAGGAATTGGTTGTACTTTTGAGTACATATTTGTTAATAGTACGGAAACTGGTGCAGAAGTGATGCTATTGAGTATTGCAATGATGGTATTGAGTTTTGAAGAAGTAAGAACATTAATGACGACAAGTAGGTTCCAGCCCTCGAAATTCGAGTGCGAATTCTAGGAAATTTTATTGTTTCTTTTAATAAATTATTTTATAAGACAATTCACAATTCAACATTTCTTAAATTGGTTATGTCCAAACTTATTTTTGAATTCAACACAATTATTATTGTGAATGAAGAAAACAAACTCGTTTTTTTACAAACACATTAACAAATTTAATAAACACACACATAGCATTGTATAATTTTATGTATGTGTTAGTAGCAATTTTAAATGCATTTTACTTCAAAAAATTTTCCAGACGGCGCAAATCTGTAAATCCGGTAGACAGCTATAAAGAAATATGTCTCAAATAAGATATGTTCAGTCAAAATCGGGAGAAAACTGTTTTACAAATCATCGGTAACAAGAAATCGCCTTACCTATTAGTATTATAGATTTAGGGCCGGAAATATCATCGTACGTTCATATTCCTACTTGTTTCTATGAATTGCTTTGGTGCTTTTTTTTATATATTTATTTTATATTGAATTGTTAACATACTTATTTGTTGCCATCAATAGGTGAAGAACTTGAGATTATATTTACAATTATCATGTAAAATATATTTTATTAAATAACAAGAACAATAAAGCGAGCGAATTCTGTATTAGCTTTGGATAATTTCTGTAAAGTGCTAATCGTTGAAAAGAGCTTAAAACACGCCTTTATATGGTGTACATAAAACTATAAAGGTTCGTTTTAAAAATAAAAAATATATTAAAAAACTTATTTTCTCGATAATTTTTGTATGAGAGTATGTCTTAAATTTTAGAAATTCAAATATTTTTGTACACATTCCTGACCATATTTGGCAAAGTCACTTATATTTTGCAAAACCATATACAAACCAAATTTGTTTTTTGATAGATTTAAGTGAAGATCGGGAAGCAGCCTTTTATGGGGGTTATGACTAAGAATTGTCCAGTAGAGCTTATTTTTTGACTACTGATAAAAGGATGTAAACAATATACACAAACTCAATTTAACCGAGATCTATATGATAATTTGGATATTATGACAATTTAAGTGGATCTCATAGGGGTCATTTGTATGGGGACTAGGTCTGAACATGAACCGCTTTCACCAATTTAAATAGGGTTCATCCTATGGTCGATAGAAGCTTGCATTCTAAATTTAATCAAAATATAATCATATTTGCGACCTGTAGTTTGATTACGAACGGACGGACATCGCTAAATCGACTCAGAAAGTGATTCTGTGTCGATTGGTATAATATAAATTGGGGCAAGGTCAAATATTTTTGGTAGTTACAACCATCAGCACAAAGCCATAATCCTTAACCACATAGTGGTATAGGGTATTTAAAGCAACTTTAAATAATCTAATCTATATGTAACTTTTTCTTTCCTTATGCATATGAGTTTTCAATATCTCCGTGACTGTGTGTGACTATCTTAAAATTAATCTTTGGCCACAACAAGTCTATGGACAAAGTTTCAGATCCCTCGGATGAGGGGAAGTGGGGTTTTAATCTCTCCGTGACTGTGCGTGACTATGTCAAAGTTAATCTTTTTTCACAGCAAGTCTATCGACCAAGTTTTAGATCGATCGAATAAGGGAAAATGGGTTTTAAATCACTCCGTGACTGCGCGTGACTATGTCGAAGTTGATCTTTCTTTACAGCAAGTATATCGACCAAGTTTCAGATCGGTCGGATCAGGGTAAATGACATTTAGATTACTCCGTGACTGTGCGTGACCATGCGTGACTGTGCGTGACTAAGTCAAAGTTAATCTTTTTTCACAGCAAGTGTATGGACCAAGTTTCAGATCGGCCGGATCAGGGTAAATGACATTTAGATTACTCCGTGACTGTGCGTGACCATGCGTGACTGTGCGTGACTAAGTCAAAGTTAATCTTTTTTCACAGCAAGTGTATGGACTAAGTTTCAGATCGATCGGATGAGGGGAAATGACATTTAGATCACTCCGTGACTGTGCGTGACTACCCCAAAATTAATCTGTAGCCACGACAAGACCATGGGCCAAGTTTCAGATCAGTTAGATAAGGGGGAATTGGGTCCACCCATGGCAGACAGACAGAGAGTATGAGTTAAAAGAAAGAGTTTAAAAACAAAGTACATTCCCACATAAAACAAAAACTTTTGAAAAAGACATAACGTTTTTAAAGTATATTTGAAGAAAAAAAGTTAAAAAGATAAAAATAAAAATAAAAAAAAAAAACAAATTAATAAAACATTGTGCGTGATCGGCAAATGTTACTCAGGCGCACACAATAATATGCGATGCCATCTTTACGCAACATGACTTGTTTTAAAAAAAATTGTATAATGAGGTTGTACACATTATATCGTTTGTGTGCAAAACACCCCACTTGATTGCTAACCGAGTTGTGCCAACGGTCGCATCGTCTATGGCCTGCATTACGTTTAAACATTTTTCACCATTTGTAGTCTTTTATATGAAATTTTATCGGTGTTTCCTTACATTTTACGTCATTCCTCACATATTTGGCCAAGAGCCTCCAAATTCAATACCTAACTGCTGCAGATTATTACGAACATTTTAAGACTAAGAAGTACGACCTACTCGACGTATTGGGGACAGGAGAATGTTTTCAACAGACAGACAGGCAGCCAAACGGACAGCGACAGATCGACTTCTCCTTTTATAAGGATCAAGAATATATAAAATTTATAGGGTTTCCGGAATTTATTTCGATGAGTTAGAAATGGATTGACAAATGATATGTACCCTCTGCACAGTGGTGTGGAGGATATAAAAACGCAAAAACTGTTTGTTTTTTGTATCCTAGATTGGGTGGCTAAAAAAAATATGGGTCACTTGCTTTTTCATGTTCTATAAAATATATCCAAGTTTCTTCACGATCTACCGGTGCCCACCATGAGACCTTCCTTTTTGGTTAAAGAGTTAAAATTACACTAAACAAGAGCTATTTTGTATAAAGTATGTTATATATCAATTAGTACATATATGGGTGTCTAAATGCCAAATCCGCGTTTAAACAAGTAAGAAATTATAGTCGGTCTAGACCAACTATACGATACCCTATACCATGATCTAGAGAGCCTATCTCTTCGGTCCAACTAATTCGATATAGAAAATAAGAATAAACCAAATTTGAGTGGCCTTGTTATTAATTTTTTTGGCTGCAGATATGAAAAAGTTCATATCGGGTGCCATATATATATGGGGACTAGGTCGAAAAGTGGTCCTGACAATATTTGGCAAAGTCACTTATATTTTTAAAAAATATATGCAAACTAAATTTGAGGAAAATCTGTGCAATATTTATGTTTTTTTGATAGATTTTAGTGAAGACCGGGAAGCAGCTCTATATGGGGCCTATGAATAAGAATTGTCCTATAGGGATTATTTTTGGACTACTGACTAATGGATATAATAAACACATAAAAATCTAATTGGACTGAGATCTATTTGATAATTTGGATCTTATAGCAATTTATGTCGATTTCATAGGGGTCATTTGTATGGAGACTAGGTCTGAACATGGATCGAATTTCACTAATTTCAATAGCGTTCATCCTAGAAGCTTATATACCAAACTTCATCAAAATATATTCATATTTTAGACTTGTAGTTTGATTACAAGGTTTACATGGACACACAGACGGACGGACGGACGGACATCGCTAGATCGGTATAATAAAAGATGGGTCTAGATCAAATATTTTTGATAGTTACAAACAGCAGCACAAAGTCATTATACCCAAACCACATAGTGTGATAGGGTATAAAAAGTTGTAGCACGTAAGAATTTTTGAGATGTTCTTGCCCTTTTTTGACATTTTCGAATGATGATAACTTTGATATTCGATATTTAAATTTGTTGACTAGTTTTATAACTTTTTTTTTTGTCTAAAAAAGAGAAAAATAAACAAACTTTTGTAAGTGATCTCCACTACATCTGTACTTCCTACATAAAGTGAGAATTAAAACTCAAACAATAGGCCAAGTTCAAATACATACTCGTATATACATTGAAAAAAGAGAGGACACGAAATTAAGAAAAATCAAACAAATGGAAACATTTTTCATCGTATTTGTTTATTAGTAGTCGGTTTCGTCAGTATGAGTTTGTTAGTATTTAAAAAATTTTAGTCTCCGTTTAACAACCATCCGATTCCCGTCATTAGTTCTACGAGTGGTAGTAGTTCAGTCAGTACCATTAAAGGTTTTTTTGAGCGCTAATACCGAATAGCATGTGATAAAACTTTTTTTAACGAACATAAAAAATGCCTTAATACCTTTATTGTCAGCAACAGAGTAACTAAAACAAAAAAAAAAAAGAACAATTTATATTCAGTACGATTGGTAATATTAAGTGCATACAATAGTAGTTAAAAGTGATTTGGAAACAGAAATATACCGCCGGCTACTAAGAAAATAAAAAGAAATATGGCTGAAAACTGTGATCATGTAAATCATAAACCGATATCCTCATTAAAGGATTTTAAAGCACCAACTTTTAAAGATGATGAATTAGTCTTGTATTTTCATCCCTATAATTTTTACTCACAAAAAGTATGTTAAACAAAAATCGTAAGAAAAAATATTATTTTATTTATCATGTGATCTTATCATTAACAGTGTTAAAAAGAGAAAAACTCTATTTATAAATAGAATTATTTAAATAAATAAATATCTTTTATATGTGTCTGTATACAAACGAATGTTAAAAATTGTGATTGAAAATTTCCGATTCACTTTCATTATTTTTAATAATAATTATGCGTGTTTAATTTGGCATTACATTTTCGTAACAACAGTATAATGATATATTTTTAAAAATAATTACTACAACAATGTCGACTAATACAATGAGGATAAGATTGAATTAACAATGTAAAACTGAAAGATCGATGAGCTTTCATGAAAATTTCATAATAAAGTAATTTATTTGAAAAGAATATCTGGGCTAAATGCTATCATTTAGCTTAATACATGTCAGAAGAAAATATTTTAGATTAAAAAAACTACTAGCTAATTAATTTATATATACAGTGAGTGACAATACAATAGAAACTTTTAACAAAATAAATTTTTGACGACTTGAACGGACAATATTAAAAAATTAGATCATAAAATACTCTTTTTTAAATTTAAAAATTTGTGTTTTATTTATTTAAAAAAACCAACCCAAAAACCCAAGTTTTTATTATACTCCTTTATTTGTAAATTAATTTACCATCATGTAATTAAATAATTGATTGACTGAAAATATCTATGTCAAAAAATTTTGCAAAAAAATATTTGTTAGATCTTTTTTGTCGCCGCCACGAGTCTGCATACAAAGTTTCAGCTCGATTGGATCAAGGGAAAAGGGTTAAAAATCGATCCAAAGTTTTGTCGATAGACAAGCAGACACTATGAGTTAATATATAGGGAGTAAAAAAAACCAACTCATAAAAACCAAGTTTTTATTATACTCCCTTTATTTATAAATTGATTTACCATCATGTAATTAAATAATTGATTGATTGAAAATGAAACATGTCTAGAAAAATATACCAAAAATCAAAAAATTTTTGCAAAAAAAGAAATGTTTCAGATCATTTTTATCGTCGCCGCGAGTCTGCCTGCAAAGTTTCAGCTCGATATCGATTGTATGACGGGAAAAGGGTTAAAAATCGATCCAAAGTTTTGCCGAGTATCAGACCAACATATACTACGAGTTAATATAAAAGGAGTAAAAATAACAAAATTTAAAAGTATTCATTTGTATGCTGTTGACAAAACAATGGACAATAATTGAAAACTATCCCTCTATTTTTCGTTTCAATATTTTGTTGGATATCCATAATTTTTGATGTGTAACAACTATGCGCTCAGGGGTGGGGGGGTAAAATCCAATTTCACAATACAATCACTAAAACAGCGTAAGGGAAAATCGGTGTGTGGTATATGTAAGTGTATTGGTGTATTTAGTAAGCAGAACCGCCGAGTTCGTTGTCTGTTTAGCAAAATTAAGAATTTTTTTTCGTTAATTTTAAATATTCATGTTAACATGTTCACAAACTTACAGAGTTGTTTTTTTTTAATTTCAAGTATATATTTGCTATTGACAGAACTTTTTTAGTAAGCAGAACCGCCGAGTTCGCTGTCTGTTTATCAAAATCACAAATCTTTTTCGTTAATTTTAAATATTCAATTGTATATACTAGCAACTTATTAGTTCGTATAATGTTGCTGATGAGGTTGAATATGTATTTATTGATGTCAATTATCACGGTGAAAGGATGATGCTTGGATGTGTATATAGACCGGATAAGCATATGAAAATAGACACTTTCATCTTCAAATTAGAGCTCCTTTCGGTTTCGTACTCTGACGTTGTTATAGATGGTGATTTTAATAGCAATTTGCTTGACAATATAACGGATGTAACTAACGCCATGTCTATATTTAATTTATCTACGGTCAATACTTCTAGACCCACACACTTCACAACCTCCAACAGTACCTTGCTGGACCTATTTTTTGTTAGTAATCGGAGGAAAGTTTTATATTATGAACAACTGGCTGCATCTGCTTTCTCTAAGCACGATCTTATTTTTATATCCTATGAGTTTGCTAATGAATATCAGCCCAAAAAGATTACTTTTCGGAACTTTAAGAATATTAATTTCTTGGCTTTAAAACATGACCTTGATAATACTGCATGGGACCATATCTACTTTTTACCATCGGTAGATGAACAATTAGCCTTTATTAATCAACATGCTTACAGATTTATAACAAACATTTTCCCATCAGGAACAAGGTTATCAGAGGCAGGGTACGACCATGGTTTACGCATGAAACTAAATTGTTAATTAATAATCGTGATAGTCTCTATAACAGGTGGAAGCGCTACAGGACTCCAGAGCTCAAACATGAATATCGTACAGCTAGAAAAGCTGTTGTTTCGAAAACAAGAAGTGACAAATCTTCTTATTACACTGATAAATTTAACGCAGCAACTGACAGTAAAAAGACATGGAAACAGATACATGATATTGGTATAGGTAGATCAAATTCCAATGCAGTAGATGCTGACGTTGACTTGCTGAATAAAAACTTTGTTAATATTCCTCTTCCTTCCGTACAGTTTGACTTCTATGATCAAAACCCTCCTTAAACGCAATGAATAATCAATTTAATTTCCAATGCTTTAATGTGTTGGACGTAGCCGCAGGTTTTAATGCCGTTAGGTCTAATGCAGTCGGCTTAGATGACATAAATCCCAGGTTCGTGAAAATAGTTTTACCTTGGATAATTCAAACTGTCACACTTCTGTTAAACACTATCATTACTACCAGCACTTATCCAACAGACTGGAAATACGCAAAAAAAAAATATAAAAAAAAAATTATCCAAAGTTTTCGAACACCTTGTGCACAAACAAATTTATCAATATGTTAATGATAACAACCTGCTGACTGATCGTCAATCTGGATTTAGGCCTCGACGTAGCTGTGTTAGTAGTAGAGGATATTCGATGCAAACTGGATGGTGGTGAAATATCGTTTCTGGTCTTATTAAACCATTCAAAAACATTTGACACAGTGCACCACACAATTCTTTGCCTCAAGCGAAATTTTTTAATTTCTCTTCCCCATCTGTTAAATTAATGTCGTCCTATCTGTCTAACAGATTTCAATCTGTTGCCAATGATGGATCCATTTCAGGACCTTTGCTTGTCCCAAGAGGTGTCCCACAGGGATCCATCCTTGGTCCACTGTTATACTCTTTATATGTCAATGATCTTCCACTTCAAATAAACTTTTCGAATATTCAGATGTATGCTGATGATGTACAGTTGTATCACAGTAGATCTACGGATACCATTGCTTCTAAAGTTCAAGAATTGAATGGTTCGCGAATGGTTTGAGGCTGAATCCGAAGAAATCAAAGTGTATAATTATTTTGAAATAGTCGATGATAATAGAAAATGACATAAATATTTTTCTTGGCGGGGCAAAAATTGATATTGTTGATGCGGTAAGGAATCTCGGTGTTACTTTTAACAAATATCTTACCTGGTCGAATCATATAAACCAATCGTGTGGGAGAATATATAGCATGCTCGAAGTCTGTGGGCCACTCAATACTTCACTCCACCACGAGTAAGACTACTTTTGGCGCTCTGAGCTTTTTATCGGATGTAACTTGAAAGATTATGGAAAGTTATGTACAACTTTCAATAACATCATACGCTACATTTTCAGCCTTAGAAAATTTGATCATGTGTCCCAGTACTCATGTCGTGTATTGAACATCTCCTTTTGTAATTACCATAAGTTAAAAAATCTCATATTTCTACACAAGATTATTATGACTAGGGAACCAAATTATCTTTTTCAACGTTTACAGTTTGCAAGATCGACTAGAGGAAACTCCATAATACAATTCCGACACCGTGACCATGCTTCTGAGTGTCAATTCTTTATTTTAACTATTCGTCTCTGGAACCAACTACCCTGGAATATTCAACGCACTAGCAGCGCAATACATTTTAGGAAATTATTGTTTCAACATTTTTCGTAACTTTTTGTCTTAATTTTTATTAAATGCCGATATCTTAAAGTAATTTAATTCATCATAATATGTAGTATGTTTTTAATATTGTTTAAAAATTTTAAGATTTTGTTATATATGAAATTTTATTTTAAGTAGAATTAATTTATTTATATACAATGTCTGTTTAAATTGTCTGATTCTAAGACTGTAATTTATAAGATATTGTATCTTGTTGTATTAGCAATTCAAATTTAATAAACTAAACTAAACTAAAAAAAAAAACTATATACTAGGAAAACTTTGAAGAAGTCAAAAATAAACTTAGGTGTTTTTTTAATTACTACACCTCTTCCAATTGTATTTCAGAAAACATAAATTGAATTTCAGAAAGTATCAATTTGTTTCAGAAAACATTAATTGTATTTCAGAAAATATCAATTGTATTTCAGAAAGTATCAACTGTGTTTCAGAAACCATCAATTGATTTTCAGAAAGTATCAATTGAATTTTAGAAAACATCAATTGAATTTCAGAAAGTATCAATTGTGTTTCAGAAAACATCAATTGATTTTCAGAAAATATCAATTGTGTTTCAGAAAGTATCAATTGAATTTCAGAAAACATCAATTGATTTTCAGTAATAATCAATTGTATTTCAGAAAGCATCAATTGATTTTCAGAAAGTGTCATTTGTATTTCAGAAAATATCAATTGAATTTCAGAAAATATCAATTGAGTTTCAGAAATTATCAAATGTATTTCAGAAAATATCAAATGTATTTCCGAAATTATCAAATAAATTTCAGCAATTATCAAATGTATTTCAGAAATTTTCTAATGTATTTGAGAAAACATCAAATGTATTTCAGAAAACATAAAATTTATTTCTGAAATTATCAAATGTATTTCAGAAAATATCAAATGTATTTCAGAAAACATCAAATGTATTTCAGAAATTATTAAAATTACTTCAGAAAATATTAATTGAATTTCAAAAAATATCAATTGAGTCTCAGAAAAATAGTCAGTACGCTATATAAAAACATATTTTTTTAAGTATTACACAACATAAAATAAAATGCAAAAGGCCGTAACTAATATTTTTTTACAGGAGAAGCAAAAAACATCATAAAACAAAAAATACTTTAAACTTAATACCCAAATTTTAGAATCAAGCTGGAAAATGTAGGTGGATTTTTTTTATGAAAACAAATTTATGGTAAAATAGTAGTTTTTAAGTAAAAGGCCGTAACTATAATACAAAAAGTCAATTTCGAACTTCGTGTTAGTTACGGCCTTTTGTATTTTAGATGACGATATGAACGTGTTTTTTTCAAAATGATGACTTCAAAATCGGTCAAAATTCTATTCTGGAGTTTATATTGTAGCTGATTAACAAATGAAGTCCTCATCTTCTTTCGATTAAAAGGCCGCCCGTGATAGTTTATTTTCCAGTGCATAACATATAAGTCCAAATATTGCTAAAATTTTCTGCGACTCCAAATCACTAATAGAAACAATGATAACTTTTCGGTATTATAGGGTAAACTACTTTTTAATTCTGAATTTCGATAGATGTTTTCTGAAATTCAATTGATATTTTCTGAAATACAATTGATAATTTCTAAAATACATTTGATGTTTTTTGAAAAATATTTGATACTTTCTGAAATACATTTGATGTTTTCTGAAATACATTTGATACTTTCTGAAATACAATTAAAAAAGGTGTTGACGTTTACACATCCCCCCTGTGATCGAACTCACATTGATTTTTTTTGTACTCCATCACAACGCTGACGAGTGGAATCAATTAAATTGTTGATGATATCCACTGAAACTTTTTGCCATTACGAATTAATTGCCTTAACGAGATCTATCTTGTATGTATAAATTTGTGTCCGTTTTTTTCGATCTACAATTTCCCACAGATTATCTCTGGCATTGAGATCTGCAGATCGGGCTGGTCATTCCAAAATACTAACTGCATTCGATTTTAGTCATTCGGTTACAACTTGTGAAGTGTGTTTTGGGTCATTTTCTTCCGAGTATGGAAACATTACGTCATTTAGATTCCAGTTAGAGTATCTTTTAATATATGATCCGAAAGGCAACCCCATACCATAATATTGAATCAGCAAAACTTAACACATTTATTTATATATTTTGTGTGTAGTCTTTTTCCCTTTGTTCATCATACAAACGATCTTCCATAATGGCCTCATAAATTAAACTTAGACTCATCTGAGAAGAGAACAGTGTTCCAATTCCGTCTTGACCGGTTCATGTGTTCTTTAGCAAAATGAATACGAACCAGGCGAGTTTTATCTGATTTCAGTGGTTTATTCACAGGTCGATAACAACCAAGATCAGCCTCAATTGCTCGTCGGGAAACAGTTCGAGTACATATTTTTAGTTTCAGATTGCTAATGATCTCTTTAGGTAGCATATTTTTACATTTTTAAAAACTCTCTTGCTATTAAATTATCCTGTGTTTGACCTTATTCATGGGGTTTGCTGCCCATATGTTGATAATTTGATAGAATATTTCTCACAAACGACCAGCATACAGTGGTTCAAAACCAAAAAAAAAGTGGTAATAAGTCTGGAACTTCTAAACTATTGGTTGGATTGGAATAGTATATTCTAGGCGATTGTAGTCAAGGATATAGGCTTTCAAAATATTTATTTTTGAGATACCCTGTTGTAACACAGGGTGAGCTACAGGGTGCCAAAGTCGACCACCTCGAGGTGGAAAATGCTTTCAAAGCTTGTAACTTTTATAAATATGAAGTGATTTTTACGTTTTTTAAATTTTTCCAATAACCATTAAATTATTAACAAAAAACATGCTTATACTACCTACTTATCGCTTATGGTTTAAAAAATATTTGATTTTAAAAATCAACATTTCAACTTTTCACCAAATTCTTTCTTGGTTTTTCGCAAATAACATTTTTATTAAAATAGATTAAAAAAATCTAAAAATATGTGGCGATAGCCAGTACTTTTTAAAAAAATACGTTGAAGTATTTTTTGAATTATTTCAAACCGTTTAGTGAGCACAAAATCTTAAAGTTGACTTTTTGAATCAGGTTCTAAAAATTGCAAATTTTTGCCAAAAAAACCCTTCATTCTTTCACTTTTTTCTCACAACCTTGGTAAAACATAGATATATTTTTCTACATATTTTAAAAGAATATGCTTCAAGAATGGTTGTAAGCGAAATTTTTAAGATTTTTGGACATGCACCCTACGTCCAGCATTGGACGAAATTGGGCAATTAAAAAAAAAAAAAAACTAAGTTTTAAAAGTTAATACAAAAATATCCGCTAGATTTCTTCAAATATTTCACCGCAGTATTAAAGCTCCAAATATTTTTATTTATTTGCCGCAATAAAATTCACCGCCATTACAAAAACGTGGTCAGGAGGGCTTAAATGGTGAAAAAAGTCAAATTATTACCACTTTTTTTTTGTTTTGAACCACTGTGCAGCAGTAAAATCATCTAATATTCTGTTTTTTAACTCTTGACAAAACTTTATTCTTTATAGTATGGAATTTGCTATGTACTTGTTTGTTAGAACTAGGCTAGAAATATTTGAACGAGTTCTAAATCTTTTTTATATAAACATCTGAAGAAATTCAAAAGAACTGAATTATAGAGTAGAAAAAATGTTGTTTTTTTGGTTTTTTTCGTTTTTTTAAATAAAAAATTTTCAAGATGAATAAATTGCAGAACAATTGTAAAAGACTCACAAGAATACCTTCCTCGAAAGTACGTTCTTAAAACATTTATATCTTAAGCCCTTTGTGACAGAGGGAAGTATGCATTTTTATTGAGATCATATCCACCAAAAATTTTGGATATCGCTTAACGGTCACATACAGTTGGTTAGGTTACGTATTATGAATATTTCTAAAAATCATACGCCTTGAGGTTTTCTGATTAGTCCCATATTTATGACTATGTGTGTATGAACCAGAAAACATAAAAATTATCATATTGTTGTCAATTCAAAACTTCAGTAAAACAACACATGATATAATTGAAAAAAGTGAGTACATATGACAAAAACCATGATTTGCATTGCGTCTTTTTTTTTTTTGGATTGACTTTCTGCACTAGAAAGAGTATTAAAATACTCATATACCACGAAAATACTCATGTACACATAATGTGTGGATTACAAACTAAATATAAAACGAAAGGTTATATCATATAATCAGAACGCATGCACTTAGGTACATAACCTAACTGCATGCAGAGCAGCAAGCACGAGGATCGTTAGACAAACACCGATACGTCTTTCCTCTTATCCTAAATAAAAGAAGCGACGAATCCAACCCTTGTCCGACGAAACGTAATTTACTGCATGTCTTCTCTTAATCTTAACTAACTCTTACAAAAGTAACGAATATAAAACGATTAGTATGAATGCTAATTGAACAAAACGTAAACATTTTACTATATTTTTGTTGATTATTTTTGATGTGTAAACATCTATACGCTCAGGGGTATAAACAGCGTAAGACAAAAACAGTGTGAGGTATGAGTATATTGGTGCAACAACCCTCTCATATAACAAAGTTAAAAAATTCACAATATAAACGTATAACATATATTTAATTCAACAACCACACAAGTATAACGCTATTAATAATATAAAAATTATTTCAGCTAATTCAACAACCCTTAGCTATAACAAGCAGTTGAAATAATAAATAATTTGTATATTAGCTGAGTCCCTGCAGTTGTTTGCTATAAGTGATACTTTCTGCTTAATTTTAAAACATCAATGTTGTTCCGATCACAGGGGAGATGTGTAAATATCTTCATTTTTAATTTTTCATTTTCCATTTTTCATATTTCATTTTCTATTTTAATTTTTAATTTTTAATTCTTAATTCTTAATTTTTAATTTTTAATTTTTAATTTTTAATTTTTAATTTTTAATTTTTAATTTTTAATTTTTAACTTTTAATTTTTAATTTTTAATTTTTAATTTTTAATTTTTAATTTTTAATTTTTAATTTTTAATTTTTAATTTTTAATTTTTAATTTTTAATTTTTAATTTTTAATTTTTAATTTTTAATTTTTAATTTTTAATTTTTAATTTTTAATTTTTAATTTTTAATTTTTAATTTTTAATTTTTAATTTTTAATTTTTAATTTTTAATTTTTAATTTTTAATTTTTAATTTTTCATTTTTCATTTTCCATTTTCCTTTTTTCATTTTGCATTTTCCAGTTTTAATTTTTCGTTTTTCATTTTTCAGTTTTCATTTTTAATTTATAATATTTAACTTTTATTTTTATTTTTTATTTTTATTAATTTTAAATTTTTAATATTTAATTTTAATGATAAAAAAATAAGTGGTAAAACTTGCTTAGGCCAATGTGACACGTGCAGTATTTATATACACACAATTGTAATGACTTCAAAAATACGAAGAATTACAATATATACAACATATCTTAAGAAAAACAACAAACACACTGAAAAATTTTATTTTTTCAAAGTTTCATTCATAACTCGTGAACCCTTTGACCGATTTTGACGATTTTAAATAGCGACTCCTTTGGGATGTTAATAAACGATTTTATACAAAAACGAACGGTCTAGCTTAGACATTGACGGCGTGATCGTGATTTCCATAGACAGACGGACAGACGGTCAGCGGTAAATCGACTTCCCTTGTTATAATGATCAAGAAAATATATGGAATGACAAACCTATATATACCCTCTGCCACTAAGGTGTGGAGGGTATAATAAATTGAAAAATAAAATTGAACTCAGAATACTTTTAAATACATAAGAAAGTAAAAAAAAAAACTAAATTCATATTGAATTAAAAGAAAAATAAAATTGTATCCAAACTTTCTTCACACTGCATTTTTCATAATACTCCAACAGGTCAACGAATACTAAACGAATGGTGGATTGGTTTTATTTTTCTAATGTGTTATCACTTGCTTGACATGTAAATTGTGTACAAAAGGCAATCATTAAAAACAATGAATGTATAAAATAGCGACAGCATTAGTTATTTGTGTAATGAATGCATGGCAAAAGCAACGAATGTATGAATGCACATTAAAAACTATTGCTTTCATTCCGTTCTCTGTGAACATATACAAAAAAAAAATACTATATCCATCATGCTGTTCTTATAATTTTTTTTGCTTTTTGTTTTTTTTTTTTAGATAATTTTACTTTTATATGAGAAAAATGTTGAATTTACACCATATGTTGTAGATTTGTTAAATGGAGAGCAATACTCAAACTGGTTTCTCAGTTTAAATCCCAAAGCTGATGTACCCGTCTTACAAGATGGCGCCTCATTGGTGGTACATGACTCCGATCATATTATTAATTATATAGAAAATAAATTTCAAGGAGGTAAACTAATATTAAACGAAAAAAGTATGTATTTTAAAGATAAATTCAATTTTTTTTTTAGCTTATTACAAATCCATAAAACCAAAAAATGTCAACTCAATTGAATTTGAGAAAATCCAGTTATATAATGAAATATTGAGCCATTTGCCAATTGGAGCTTTAAGTTTGGGTTCGTTTATTCACGATGATTTAAAATTGGTTCCCAAGCCGCCATTTATTGGACCTATTAGGAAGACATGTTTAAGTAAGTGCTAAAATTGAAAATCTAAAATAGAATTAATTTTATATATTTTTATTTACAGGAAATAATGAAAAAGTCTATGGTTTGTTAAAAGAATCTATTGATAAAGCGGAAGATCACAAAGCTGAGTTATTACGTAAATTAGATTTGCAAGAACGTAGAAAACGTATGGTCTATTCACGATTAGAATATAAAAAAATTTTAGATGCCATCCGAAATGTCTTGCAATTCGTTGAAGATGACATGAATAGTAATACTACCCGAGAATGGTTGGTGTCTAATGACTTTTGTATGGCCGATATAAGCTTTGGCCTATTGCTATTACGTTTATATCAATTGGGTTTCGAAAATTATTATTGGTCTTATGGTAAACTGCCACGCATTGAAAGTTATTTTTTACGTTTCAAGAAACGCCCTTCATATGAGAAACTAATGCCAAGTAATTTTGAAATACTCAAAGATATATGGCAAATGACACCATCCAATTATATCCTCGGAGCTGGTGCTGGTGTTTTAAGTATGGCTGTATTTGCCGCCTTTGCCCACAAATAAACACACAAATCAAACAAGAACAAAAACACAAAACAATTAAGATTTAAAATGAAAACATTAAAAACTTTTAATTGCTATTTCAATCGAACATTTTACAATAAAAAAATGTCAACTTAAAAACAAAACATTAAATAAATAGAAACATAAAACTGTATTGCACTAAACAAATAAATTACAAAATAATTCAGAAGAATCATTTACCTAAACCAAACAAGCCTCAAATATTGGTAAACCAAAACAAATAAAAATTGGTAAATTAAATTTCATAGAAAACTAGTGGACTTTTGTTTTCCAAATATCAAATAGGAAGAAAAATTATTTAAATTCTAGATTTTAAGTAAAATAACTTTATACGGATTGGAAACATAAAGATTATTTAAAAATTCTCTATTTTCAGAGGTATTTAAGCCCTCAAATGGTTACAAGCTTAACATTGCAATCCACTAGTTTTTCTTGAAACTCGAATATTCACAAATTCATATTCTTTCTAAAAAAAATTTATTTTCTTCACCTAATCATTTTATAATCCATAATAATAATCACACTATGTTCTGTCATTGCCATTTGACTGATTGATAATTTGAGAACTTGCAGCTTTAGGATTTGTATATATAGGCATACCCATAAACTTAGGTACTTGGGACTGACTTGTATTACTTGTCGAACTTCTGACACCTCCACTTGTCGAGGGCATATTCAATGATATCCCTGTTAGACTGTTTGTTCGTTTAAAGATAAACGTTTCCTTATTTTCTTTCTGATAGAAAAATGAACCACTTCCCGCTGGGTCAGGTAATACATTATTGGAACGATACCAAAAACGATATGTAAAATACCAGGTGAATATAGCTATAATACCACTTATAAATTTCTCAATCATACGATGGTAATATAACATGGTGCCGACCAGCATAATATCCCAAAGCAGTTGTAGCACAGCCATACCAATAAACAGTGTACGTATGACGGGTGTTAAACGTTCATATAAAAATTTTAGGTTTCTTATTTGATCTGCGTTTAGATTACGCAAAGGATTCGTACTAGATGGTTCTGCAATCGAACGGTCATGCAATTCATTTCGTAAATGTTCTTTTATTGTTTCCCACTTAATGATGGGTCTTGCCTCTTCAATTAGTACCAGACTCGAGTGTATAAGAATAAAAGCATGACCAGAAATATCAAAACCATTCCATAGATGGCCAGCTCTAAGACAACTGGATTTAGTAGAAAAACCTGAAACCATAAAAATTAGAAAATATAATTTTAATGTTTTAAAATTACAAATAAAAGTAAATAAGTACAACATGAAATGAATTTTGACAAAAAAAAAGTCGAAACGTGCATATATTATTAATATTATTGCCCTATGTATAACATACTATTGTAACCAAAATTTGCTATTTATCAGCCAGAAAAAAACTTGAATTACCAACAATGCAATATGCAGATATTAAATTCTACTGATAAACGAAGAAAACAGTTGAGATCGTAGTTATCTAAGTTTAATGGATAAGATATTAATGTTTTATTCATTAAACAAATTACAGTATCGTTTTTAATTCGGAATCTCAGAAAAATACACATATGTGTAGGTATAACTAATTAAATTCTGTTTTGAAGGTGATCAAGACTGTTGTTAATACTTTAGTGTTAATACTTAATAAGAAAAAAATAGGTTTGGTTGGGTATATTTTTCTCACCTTTGGCGGTACATTTTCCATATGAAGTCTCAATAACATTGAATACTTTTGTCCAGAAGAACCAAAAGAAGGTGGCTATGGCTATACGTGGAGCATGATGACGCAATAATTTCTTCATATCACCACAACATAAAGTGTATGAAGTCATCACCATAAATGGTACCATCAGCAGTAGAGTCCAACCCCAACCAACTTTCACGAAATACACATTAAAAAGATTATCGGACCGGGCAAAATATGTTTTGGGAAATGGTATAAAATCGCCAATTAAAGATATCAAAAACAAGCTTCCCATATAGAGAGCCACTTTGAGATTGATATCAAAGAATATTGTTTTTTTACAGATATGCATAATCGCCATAACCATAATTTCCCGTATACTCGTAGGTGGTGCAGTAGGACGAGTACCTCTCGTGTCAGCCCTTGTTATGTCAGGACCTCGACGAAAGTTCATTTGAGGTCCCGTATTTACATTTGGACGTATGGGTTTTCTTTTAGTGGCCATTTAGTTATTGAACTTATTACTTTTAAATCGTTTTAGCTCCTTGTTGTTTAAATTTTAAGAAAAAATAGTTTTAGTTTTTAAAGTGAAAGTAATAGTAATGGTATAAATCACAATTTGTGATTTTAATAATTCGAGACAAAGTTCAACTGGTTGCAGTGGACCAACAAATAGAACACGTAAGTTTGAGTAGTTTAACTTTATTTAAATGTTTAACTCTTTTTTTCCATGCTTACATTATATTGTTCGTTTAAGTTTCTTTTTTTATTTATAATTCATTAAATTTTCAAAATTATTTTAGAAATTAATATTCATGCTGTAGTTAAAAAATAGAAATATCACTTCACCTGCAATTTAAGTTTTTTTATGATTTATTTTGGGAATTTCCTATGTCAAATTACAAGGGATATTTATGACATCAAAGAAATTCAAGAGTTGCCAGAGTTTTAGGTGTCGTTAATAAAGTAAAAACATTATTCAAATACTCTATTTATTCTCCGAACTTCTTTAAATAAGTTAAAAAATTATTTTTATTCAGTACAGCAGAATAAAAATAGTTTTTCGTCCACGAAAATTATAAAAACATTAAAATCCTAACCTAGTTCTGGCTAACGGTAACTCCATGATATTACGCATATCCCCAATTACCATAGATGGTGTATTTAGTATTTGGTGGCAATTTTTAATACATTTTTTTCCTACTAATCAAACCAAATACACTATAGTCTCATTTTATGCGTATTTTTTATGCGATTTCGAATTAATATGTTTTGGAAATCGTCGATCTGTATGCATCACTGTGTAGAGGTATATATTGGTTTGTCATTCCGTTCGTAACGCATCGAAAAATGTCTGAAGTATATATATTCTTGATCCTTATAACTCAAGTCGATATAGCGATGTCCGACTGTCTGTCGAAATCACGCGCATTCACAAAATAGATCATTTACCTGTGTAAAGTTATAACAATATTGTTTGTCATTATTTCGAGCAGGTTGGTATTGAAAATGGTGAAATTATCAAATTGTTGCTTTTTAAAATATTTTGTTCACATTTGTTATAAATAGTGCAATAAGTCCAGATATTAATGTAAGCATAAAACCGTAACACTCTTACTTGTTTGACATTACCACGTTTAACATTAACAAGTGAAAACATTAAAAATGATTTTTTTAAGCAATATTTCTATTTAAAATAACTTTCTTTTTATCTTATTTTTAATTATCTTCAATATGAATGAATCTGTCGTTTTTGTTACATTTACAAACAGAATTATTACATAAAACATAAAAATACGAAAATAATTGGGTGATTTTTTTATGCGGTTTTAGTACATTTAAAATACTATAATTTGAATTTGTGCGGATTTTTAAAATATCGGAACGTATCCCGTGTTTTTGTATGATAGTAATGCTTCGTTTTATGCGATTTCACTTTATGCAACTTTCTGCGAAACGCAACTACCGCATAAAATGAGACTTGAGTGTAAAACGATAAGCTTATAAAATTCGTATATGTGCAAAAAAAAATTGTTTGTTCATATAAGTTTTTCATTAACAGTTAATATATATAATTGATTTTATTTTGAATCTTAATAATTAAACAAAGGAAACGATATAGGTCATATAAAAAAGGTAAAAAATCGAACGATTATACAAAATTATAAGACAAAGCCAGTTTTTGGCTTTGTGAGTAACCGTGTACCAAAACAACCTACGCAATATCGTAAAACAAGAGTTTTCATCAATATTTTATTATTGTCTGACAATAAATAATAAGACCAAATTATGTACGTTGAATTGAATTCATTGCAAAATAAACAAATAAATGAAGTGCTACGTGTATTAGAAAACAAAGTTGCTGTCGTTTATTGTTGTCCAATTAATTATTGGGTGTGTGTGAGTGGGGACACCCCATAGTATCAAAGTATCAACAACAACAACAAGAGCAGATAGAAAAACATGAAAAATCTCATTTAGTAAACAGATTAGAACGAATTTGTTTTCTTATTCCATCAAAATAGTAAAAAAAATATATGCATTTGTATATAAATTTACATGTATATGCTAATTCAATGCATATATAGCAAATCTCGTCAATAAGTGCTAACAAATGATCTTTTCGTAAAGTGACGTCATTGATTGTTTGCTTTGTTTTTGAGTTACCGTTAAAAACAATAGGTTTAATGAAATATAGAAGGATCTTAAGAAATCAGTCCGATATACTTAATTTTCATATATTCCTTTATTAGAAAAATAAAACATAAAATCCAAATATAATTAAATTGAATTAAATTTCAAAGTGCTACAAATTAGTTAATTTTATCTAAATAAGACATAACACTTACTATTATTCTAATTACATATAAAAATCATTTACGAAAATTTTTTATTATGTTATTTTTTCTTGTAGTTTTTCTGGTAAATATTCGAAAATTTTGGCTTTATTATCATGGATAACAGAAATATGAATGAAACACGATTTCCAGGTAACTCATAAAACATTAATTTTTAATGCTTGTTTAATGTTTTACTAATAAGCGCAAAATATATATTGCATGTAAATAATTGAAACATAAAAAATAGCTAGTTATTTGTATAAAGTTTGAATCACCAAAAAGTTCAAAATGGGTATCCTATGTACATATGTATAATATAAAGCTATCAACACATAATAAAACTCAACGTGTTTTTTAATCATTTTAGTTATCTATAACACAAAACTGATCACCAATACTAAGTGCAATAAAGTTTATTAATTTTTATGGGCTTGTGTTGATATTTTTACATATCAAAAATACTTGACTTTTTTATACCGATCGCTTCAGAGCCACTTCAGAGTCGTTTAATTAATTTAATTTTAATTTTTGCCAAACTTAAAACTCATTACATTATTTTTAAAAACTTCTATATCCTGTAGAATGTCTAAAAGACCCAAAAATGCTTCCGACTAAAATGACAACTAAAAGGGGTTTTTCAAAATTTTCAAAAATGTATTAATGTACATTTCGAAAACACTGTGGTTTATAAAACAATACGTTTTTTTAAGTCTTTCGTTCTTGAAATTTGTTTTAAAAATATTTATGTATGTTTAGATTTTTCATAATATTAACATATGTTACAATAAATAGTTGAATTTTATAATGACTTGGATTAAATAAATCCAAATTATTGATTTTTTTGAACATTAAAAAAATGTAGTTGAATTGAATAAAATACCATTTTTCAAAAATTTTGTGTACCTAGACCAAATCCTTATTTATTATAGAGTTAATAAATCCTCTTTTTGTGTGAAAAAATGTAAATACAAGTGATTAAGAAATACGACTAATGTAAAATATAAAAACATTTTTCTGAGCACAAAATTAGCTGAATTTTGACAATGTGAAATTTTTTGAATAACATCCAATATTGATCTAAAGATAAAATCTAATAGTGTAAAACCCCTTTAACGGTTCCGATTATTTTCACAATTTCTCATATGTTAATAAACTATATGGGGTAAAAGTTCGTGACCCAAGAATGAAAAACAATTTTCGGATATTAAATCATTGTTATTCTTCAACATAATCTCCATGAAATCCGCTTCTTGGAACGATGCTTTATTATATCCAACCCTTGGAATAAAATATCATATTCTCATTTGGCATTTTTTCAACTGTGGAAGCAATATGTAGAAGAACATTCCATTGGATTTTGCTGAAACAACTCCAAAGCACACATCGTGCAGAAAGCTTTTTCATAAACGTTAATGTAATATATAACGAACATGTGTCGACATCTTTAATATGCCAGCAATCTCACTCACTTTAAGTTTTTGATAGTCGTTATAGTCCGACTATAAACATTCTTAATTTCTAAGATAATTAAAACGAAGTGATCAAAAACTGCACAAATGATGTAATTAATACTATTTATTTCAATCAATCAAACTAAAAAATTCAGAATTGAAGAGATAAAGTTATTGTCGATTCCATTTTTCATTAAACATACAAATAGCGCTTACAATTTTTTTTAATCCAATGTCATACTCATTACGTCTAAAAAATTCCAAAAAATACTAAAGGAACATAAAATAAAACCGAAAAAGTATTCGTCCGTATTTTAAAATATGTATTTCAGCGCATATAAGTGTATAAAATTTATATTTTGGTTCTCTTTTACTAGTAATAATTGCCCCAATGATCTAGGGATTCAGTTTACTAAATTTTAAGTAATTTTGTCCCATTCTACTTTTGATGCAATCGTCAATTTTGCTCTAGAATTTCTCATATATATGTATGTATATAGGGTTGGTTAATTTTGTTTATTTATTTAGTAACTTCTACAACAAAACATTTGTATTAAAAAGTAGAAATCTTATGGTGTTATAATGTAAATTAACAAGTAAAATAACAATTACATACAAAATATAATGTTTAACTATTTTGCAAAAAAAAAAAAAAAAAAAAACAATGTTGTTAGTAATTTATAAACAAAAAATAATCTATTATAATAAAACATATTCTATTGAAAAAAAAGTTATCTATGAATAAAATTCAAATAATTTTTTTTAATTCTAACGCGTTGCTGGTTTCTTTAATTGTTGGAAGAATAATATTCCAAAGACGTATTGCAGATATAAAAAATTGCCATTCGGATATCAATGTACGATGACTAAATTGAACTAAATTTCTATTTCTTCTGAGTTGAATAAATCTCAAACGATTAAAAAGATGACATGGCTCTCGTGTTATTATAATTTTACGAAGAAATATTAAAGTTCTTGAGATTTTATTTTTTCGGGCTAATTATGGTCAATTAAATATTAAGATGATAATAAAAATAAAAATTCAAATTATTTCATCCTTTTAACTCGACGTTTCGCTGACGGTATTTCAACTTGTGGAATGTGAACTTTATTGATTATTTTTAGCAGGTCTTCGAACAACACACCAAATATTCTCTTAGAGTAAGGAGTTATATTGAGGTAATCGCCATTACTTCTATAAATACTGAGACCATAAACATATCTTGCAATGTTGTTATAAGTAACGTTTAATTTTGATTTGCTAGCGCCACAACTTGCAAAAATCTCACATCCGTAGGTAAGAGAAGGAATCAGATACGTTTTAGCAAGCAGTAATCTTATTTTTATTGGTGCGTAATATTGCGTAGGCCAAAGTGTTCTGAGCGTCCCGTATGTTTTGCCACAGGCAGCTATTACGTGATCTGACCAGGTGAGAGTGTTATTAAATATGATACCAAGATTTTTTGCTTTATGGCCCTTTGCATTTAGGGCCACATGCTTAGAATCATTATCTTGAGTGAAGATATAATTATTTGTTAGGCCCATTTTTTGACACTATGCTGAAGATTTTTCTCGAGTATTTCAATATACATATTATGGCCCATATGCTATCTCTAAAATGTAATTCGCTGACTCCGTTCGCCCTCAGAGTGTTTTGGGCTGCATCAAAACTATCTGAGACCCTTCACCATGTTTAATTGAACATGTTAGGTTTTTTCATGCATCCCAGTGTTTGGCTTTCGCCATACTTTAACCTTTAAATAAGTTTAACTTACTCTCGTCCGTAAATATGAGACGCTTCCAGTATTTAGGAGCATGGTACGCTTTAGCATAATCTAAAAGTTTTTGTTCCCATTTTTCTTTGATAAAAGAGTACTTCTAGCAGTTTAGGAATTATTATGGCCCTCATGGAGCACGTTTCTTTCAGTATAAATTGAAATGTGTTTACCATACTCTGAGAAAACCTACGAAGCTATTGTTGACGTCGTTTGTCTGAGATTCTTTTTAATTTTTCGGACAATAGCTTATGTTTGACGTCAACTCTTTACGGAAACATCGACGACGTCCACATATTGCTTTACTAGTATACTGACCTGTTCTTGCAAATCTGTAAATTATTGTTTTGACTCTACTACGAGGTCCCTGAACTATTTCCGCAAATTTCAGTGATTTTTCTCTCTTCTCTGGTAGTTTCTTTTGAGTTACATCCCATCTTCTAATTTTTTAAATTTTCTAGCATTTTTAACAAAAAACAAAAAATTGCAACAAATACTTACCGGTATACTTTCTCATAAATCGAATTGTTATTAGCGAAAAATTTTACGAAATGTGAAACTTTTTCTTTGATAAAATTGGACTTTCCGATTTAATTTTTTGTATTTCTTGCAAAGAAAATAAAACACTTTGACCAAATTTATGACTGACATTAATAAAACAATTATTTGAGACCATATTAGAAAGAAAAAATTTTTTAAATACAACAAAAGCCCGCTAGCTATGAAAAATTTTTAAAATATATATATGTATATCGACGAATACTTTATCTCTTCACTGTATGTGTTCAAAACTTTTGAGATAAATGTTTAAGCAATGTTTTAGAAACAAATATTTTCCTATAGTTTGATTAGAAAATGCTTTTGAAAAATAGTCCATAACATATGCTTCAAATATAAGCCATTTTTTTCATATCAATCGCTCAATATAAATACATATGTGCTTCAATCAAAGATATAGAGGCACTTGTGCGATATGATTTTTGATATCAATGCCGCAGCTAGCTATCACTTCGATCGATAATCATGATTGTATCTATTACTAGAAATATTAGCAAAATATATGTTTATATACTTAATATTAAAGTTATTCTTTTAAGTAATAATTTGGTGATTTGTAATATTAATAAAAAATAATAATTTTTCTTTACACCAAATAAAACAAACTTTAAATCACCCTACTAAAAACTGCCACTTAAAAAGGCGTAATTACTAATTGAATAATTAGTATGTACTTAATGCACTTTATAATATATATTAAAAATTATTGGATATAATGAGTTTCGTGTCAATCGTCTAGGACCAGCTATAAATTTCATAATAGAAAATTCCGAGGAACCGCAACCAAGTCTATCGGATTTGCATGACTTTGAGCCAAAACTAGAATTTGACGATACCGAATTATTGGCAACACCTATTGCACCCCAAAGTGAGTAAAGTATATGTGCAACGTTAAAACGTAATACATATATTAATTACAATTTATGTAACTGCAAATGACGACAATAAAAACTATTTTTATTTAAATATGTAGATGATGTTATGGATGATGATTTTGTGGTCACTGAAGGTAAGTTATTATTTTTGTATTGATGCACTTATTAAGGAGTCATATTATTTATCATTCAGATCTTAATGCTGAACCCGAAGATATAGTTAATCCTTTGGAAGATGATTATGAAGATCAATTAAGAGAAGAAACGGAAAATTTCAGCATTTCACCAAAACGCACAAATTGTGATTTTTTGGGCACCGATAAACAGGGTCGTCATATTTTTGGCATTTATGCTTCAAGATTTCCAGAGAAAACACAAATGGAAATTTTCATAAGGTAAAGCAAATTTTACTTTACAAATCGATCGATAAAGCCATGACCTTATTTTTTTTTATTTGTATTTTTTTCTTACATAGAGATGTTATCAAAGAAATTGAACCATTTGTTGAAAACGATTATATACTAGTGTATTTTCATCAGGGTTTAAAGGAGGACAACAAACCTTCGGCACAATTTTTATGGAATTCATATAAAGAACTCGATCGTAATTTTCGTAAAAATTTAAAAAATCTCTATGTTGTTCATCCCACTTGGTTTATACGTGTCATATGGAATTTCTTTAGTCCTTTTATTAGTGAGAAATTCCGTAAAAAGCTTGTTTATATATCGAGTTTGGATGAATTGCGTCAGGCTTTGGGTCTGTCTAAGCTAAAGCTGCCTGATAATATTTGCGATATAGATGATCGTATAAATCACAATCGTAAATACGCACCCGCCAGCAGCAACAGTAGTCCAAATAATAATACAGTTAAACAGATGGCTAAAACAACGCAATTTGGTGCAACCCTAAAATTTATAGTTACTAATAGTCCTTGTTTGAATTCCATACCACCAATTGTGCGTAAATGTGTCGACTCTTTGTCGATAACGGGTATGATCGATACTGAGGGTATATTCCGTCGTTCTGGCAATCACGGAGATATTATAGCTTTAAAAGAGCGTGTTAATCGTGGTGATGATGTTGATCTTAAGGATGTTAATGTACATGTTATAGCTGGTCTATTAAAAAGTTTTCTTAGAGATCTCACCGAACCTTTGTTAACTTTCGAATTATATGATGAAATTACCAATTTCTTAGGTATGTATTTTTTTATCTATTTTTTAGTATATGTATCACAACGTAAATAATTTGCTAAATTTGCTTTTTAGAATGGCCCAAGGAGGATAGATCGCGCAATGTTACTCAGTTAATTCGTGAAAAGTTACCTGAAGAAAATTATGAATTATTCAAATATATAGTAGAATTTTTAGTCCGAGTAAGTATGATCGGATCTAGGGGGTCGACCTGAATTAACATAAACATATCTTACAGGTTATGGAATGTGAAGATTTAAATAAAATGACTTCTTCTAATTTATCCATTGTTTTTGGTCCAAACTTGTTATGGTCTGGCAGAAAAACTACAACACTCGACGAAATTGCACCCATTAATGCATTTGTAGATTTTGTTTTACAAAATCACAGAGACATTTACTTAGTTGATATCAATCAACGTCCAACGCCTATCGGCTGAGTGTAAAAGAAATATCCACAATCATAATATCATTGCAATATTGATTGTTGCAACAATTCCCACTTAATCATATTTAAAAGAAAAGTAAACAAAACATAAACTTAACTAAAAGTCTACAATATAATATTCTAAAATTTTATATAAACACTAGTGCATAAAACAGTTGAAGACAGTGAAAACAGCATCACCTAATTTAGAGTTGTATTTTTAATCTTAAGGTGTTTTGTGTATATTATATTTTCAAAATGTTTAACTCTTAACAAATTAACAATTTGTATATTTTTGTGGAGTTATAACTTCAGATTTAATTTTTATGTTAGAAACATTTTCATGTAACCCCCACACAAACAAGTAAAATAAAATAATCCACATGTTTGTTGTATATTTGTGCTTGTTTAAATTATTAAAATTTTATTACCAAAGAATTATAAATAGCAACAGGTTTTTTAATAACGTGAATTTTGAGTTTTATTCTGTTGTTTGTATAACAACATCGTATTCTATCTAACAATTTTTATTTAAATCTTTTAACAATGTTCAAATATGAAATGACAAAAAAGTCACAATTAAACATAAAATGGTGTGAAGTTGAAAATACACAAATTAATTGATTTTGAAAGTTACATATAAAAAGAAAGTTTTTACAATTAATTAAATTTTATATATATATATACTTTTTTTTTTGTAAAATTATTAAATCTATCATAATTGCACTATTCACTTAAACTAAAACTGTCTTGGCAGAATTCCTTAAACATAATTATCTAATAGAAGTTGGCAACACACACCAAAAAGAAACATTAAGATTATAGAGAAATACTAAAGTTTTAAACTTTGTAATATAAATGTTTTTTAACTGTTATATTAACAAACAATAAACAAATACATATTTATATAAAACAAAACAAAAACGCTTCTTTATGAAAATATTAAATATTATAAATCTTTAGAATTTAGAATAAATGGAATGATACTGCGACATGGCTTTAGCTTTGGATGGTGTACTTTAATGGAAACCAAGGATGTAATATACGACATGCAGTAAAAGTCCTATTGTCCGTAGTGCTTGGGGATATGAGCATACCGGATAATAGAAATTTAAGGAGAATTTCAGTTGATTTCATAATTCTTTAGAATTTTAATTTTTTTCCTTTTCAAATTATGTACCAGAAAACAATTTTTTTATACCTTTAGTTCATTGAATTTTATTTTCTCTGAATCCCCGAATAATAAAAATAATAATTTCTCGAAAGAGAAAAAAAGAAAAAAATTCCATTAAAATCAAAATTTCGGTTAACTGAGTGTTCCGATTAATTGAATGACGGATAATAGAGCTTTTAGTGTATTAGGCTTTGATAGATCTTTAAATACACTTTCCAATGTTTTAGTGATTTAACTACTGTATATCCATGTATTGTATCAACAAGTGATTGACAGCATCAAGTGACAACTTAATTGTTTATGGCAAAATATATTCCGTAATGCTTTTACTGATACGGGTAAGATGCGATGATTAATTGATGCATGATTCAATTAGATTTATACTAGCTATTGCTGTTTCTGAAGGTGTGGCAATAAAACAATTTGACAGTAAGACAGCAATTTTGTATGGCGACTTACAAGAAGGAATTTTTATGAGTAAAAAAGCTCTTGAATATATAAAAGACTCCAACAAAGTTTGTATGCTCAAAAGAAGTTTTTATGGATTAAAAAGGCACCACGTTGCTTTAGCAGAAAGTTTAGTGAAACACTTAAAACATTTGATCTGGCAATAGGTCAATCTGATACGTGTGTTTTTATAAAGAACTAGCTGAACCCGGTGTACTTCGCTACCCCTCATCGTTATAAAATAAAACAAAAAAAAAATATTTATACATTAACAAAATATTATTTATTTAATTTAGAATTAATTATTGCAATGCTTTAGGATGTACAATATTTTTAGTTTGTCCATCTGTAGCATAAACATATAAGTCGGTGTGTTTCCCTAAACGTGAGCATGCAAGATAAAGCTGTCCATGCGAGAAACATGGAATTTCTAAATTTAAGCCGCAAACTTGAAGAGATTGACCTTGAGTCGAATGGTAAATCAGTTGGTATCATTGGAATGCGTGGCAAAACTACATCTGTTCCTTTATATTTTCCTGTTATAATGGTCGCTTCTATTAAATTATTTAGCATTTTTTTAACTGCAAGTCGAGTGCCATTGCAAAGCCGTGGTGGCACATGTGGTGGAAAGCCTGGCACATCAATAATCGAATATAAAAAATTGGGTGTAGTGAGTGAAAGTTTAAGGAAGAATGGTGTACAGGTCTGGCTTCCTACAAATCGGAAACAAAGGGACGTTGCCCGCCGACTTTCACATGGAATGTATACCGATTTAAGAAAACACCTTATTAAGCAAATCAATCCATGCCAAATATTGAGTTATATGGGCGGGGCCTCGCCCCTTTGTCCACTAACAACTTTATATAGTCAAGGGCTTGATAGAATTTTAATTTTTCTAAAAAGGGCGTGGACCCGCCCAGTTTTCTTGTAGTACTGTTTCTATTAATTTCAATACGATATATACCAAATATCATCGCCGTAGGTTAAAAGATGGCCGAGATATGACGATTTAAAATTTTAGGTTATATGGGCGGGACCACGCCCCTTTGCCCACTAACAACTTTATATAGTTAAGGAATTATTATTTAACAATAATATAATTTTGTGAAAATTTCATGTAGTTTAGCAGATATTACGATTTTTTATTTTTCTAAAAAGGGGCGTGGTCCCGCCCACTTTTCTTCTGGTATGTATTTCTATTCATGCCAATGCCATATGTACCAAATATGACCGCTGTAGGTCAAAAAATTTCCGAGATATGACGATTTCAAATTTTGGGTTATATGGGCGTGGCGTGGGCGTGTCCAATCAAAAATTTATGTAGCTAATTATTCCTTCTAGATCACAGTAACACGCTCTGAAAATTTCAGGGGTTTGCCTCCTATAAAGCACAAACAAACACACATTCATTTTTATATATATAGACAGATTGAAAGCAGATTAATTATAATTTAAGGTAAAATGGGGCGAAAAAGGGGGATTTGGTAATAAAAAAATGTATGGCTACCTTACCTGTAGATAAAAAGTGTATAAACCTTTAGGTAAATACATATTACAAAAAAAGTATTTTGTATAGCAAACATTGTTAGTGGTATAAGTATCTGAATTAAAAAAAGGGGGCGGTGAAGTGGGCGTGGTTCATAGTTATGTGGCGACGTTAACAATATTAAGAGCAATATACTACCAAATAAAAACAATCCGTTGGAAGGAACAAATTTGTACAGAGAACAAAAAGTTTAAAACTTTCAAACAAAATTTGGCGTGAAAGGGGGCGTGGCGTAAGAAATGTTTATTTCTACCTCGCCTGGAGTATAATGTGTATACAATTTGAAGTAAATCTGTTAAAACTATATGGGAGCAATTACATTATTTTAAAAAAGTGGGCGTGGTCGAAAAAAAAGTACCCTATTAATCATGCCAGAAGCCCAGTTAAATGCTGTGGAAATTTCAGGAAGATTTGGTCTCCTATAAGGTACAAACAAACAAACAAATAAACAAACACACATTCCATTTTATATATAAAGAATATACATGGATCAAAATTTATATTACCAATTTATGTTGATGATGGTCTGTGTATATTGATGATATATTAGCAAATGTACATCTTAAGAACAATTTTGAAATTAAAGAATGTAAAATTAAAAAATTTGTGGGTTTTCAAATGAAAATTTTAAATTCTGGAATGGTTTTTACATCAATATCAATATACAGAGAAAAAGCATAATCGATTTAATAAGCTTGATTGAATTAGTACTTCTGCATCATTAGAACCTTGGTGGATGACTAATGTTACAAATGAAATATCCATACAAGGAGTTGGATCGATCTTTAATATATTTATCGACCATCTTATGCTGTTGGACTGCTATCTTAAAGGTACATGTATCTTAATTACATATCCTGATTCTGATTTGGTGATATAGAAAATCGCAGATCAACTTCAAATATTTTAACAAAACCACATTCTAAACCTACTTTTGAATGTTTAAGAAATAGTTTAAATGTGTGAAATTGTTAAGATTATTTTTGTTTTGTATATTTGAAATTCTAGCATTTAGAGGGAACGTTAATGTAAATTTTGCACTGTTACTACTTGTTCATATTTTCAATATTATTATAAATAATAAAACAACATGAAGTTTTATGTTCTTACAATAATTTTCACTTCAATAAATAACTTTAAATAATCAGCATCAAATTTTATGGCAAATTGAAAAAATTTAGGGCCGTATGCAAAAAAATTAAAGTATTCTTCAAGGTCTACTTGAAGTACACTTTAATTTTTTTGCATACGGCCCAAGTTGAAACTTCAACTACTCGAGAAATGCGCAATATTCGCGCGTGAAAATCCGTAAGATAGGACTTAAAAATACATTTGATATATTAAAAAATAAATAAAACAAGTAAGAAAATTATAGTCGGTCTAGACCGACTATACGATACCCTATACCATGCGTTTAGAAACCCTATCTCTTAGGCCCAACTAACTGGACATTGAAAATAAGCAAAAACCAAATTTGAGTGGGATTTTTATTAATTTTTTTGGCTGCAGATATGAAAAAGTTCATATCGGATGCTATATCTATAAAGGGACTAGGTCCAAAATTGGACCGATCCTGATCATGTTTGGTAAAGTCTCTTGTATTTTGCAAAAATACGTACAAACAAAATTTGAGAAGAATCAGTGCAATATTTTTGTTTTTTAATAGATTTAAGTGAAGATCGGGAAGCAGCTCTATATGGGGTCAAAGGGATCATTTTTGGACTACTCATTAGTGGATGTAATGAACGCATACAAACCCAATTTGAGTAAGATCTATATGACAATTTGGATCTTATGGCAATTTATGTCGATTTCATATGGGTAATTTGTATGGGGGCTAGGTCTGAACATGGACCGATTCTCACCAATTTCAATAGCGTTCATCCCATGGCCGATAAAAGCTTATATACCAAATTTCGTCAAAATATATTCATATTTGCGACCTGCAGTTTGATTACAAGCTTTACATGGACACACAGACGGACGGACGGACGGACGGACGGACATTGTTAAATCAACTCAGAAAGTGATTCTGATTCGATCGGTATAATTAAAGATGGGTCTAGGTCAAATATTTTTGGTTGTTACAAACAGCAGCACAAAGTCATTATACCCAAACCACATAGTGGTATAGGGTATAAAAATCTAAAAAATACACACATAAAACTCGACTTTTTCAAGGCAAAACTTGCCTCAGTTTTTATTTATTTGATTACTTTAAGAAAAAATTGGAAAAAGTCTTGAGAGTTGGATAAACTATAGTTCTAAGTTACAAAATCAAAAATATATATTATTAATAATAGTAATAATTTAAATATTAATATTTTTCAATTTACGATTTAACTCGTTGAATTTTAAAATTTTGCGAACAAAGAAATCACCATAACGATGGGAAACCTTGGTGTCAGCAATATGAATCATATCATCGTCAATATAGAAATCCAACTGAAAAAAAAACCCCACGATCACATGTTATTAAATTCAAAAAGAAAAGTGCATTAATTTTTTTAAATTACCTCAGAGCCAGATTTAAATTTACCCTCCAGACCACTGGAACCCTTGGTCCATACCAAGTTACGCATTTTATGTTTGAAGCACAACAAACGAATTAACAATTTGTTAACATCATCTTTGCTGGCGTTAGGATCAATAAATGAGGCCAATTTAGCCAAAGGAAGGGTAGTGTAGAGTTTTAAATACGAGCGGGTAGTAGGTAAATCATTTTGTTGTCGCACTTCATCCATGAATATCATTAATTGATGTTCCATAGGATCTTTAACATAATCATCCATGGGGGCATCAGCGGCAGGAGGACAAGGACTTACGAAACGTGGGCATGCAAAAAGGAAAAATGATTTGAAAACCTCTAAATCGCCACATTGCATCTTAAACATAGCATCGTGATAGTTCTTTTCACGCAAAACCTGTTGAATGGATTCATCAATACATTGGGGATGCAATACCAAGCAAATGGCCAACAAATGATACATTTGTTCAGCTTGTTTATTGATTTGATCATTTTGATAAGAACGTGTACTGTACAATTGCTTTGTACGTTGGATGTACAACAAAATGTCCGAGAGAGTACGAATGGCATCGGCATAACGGCGCATCATCATGTAGGCGAAGCCAACATAGTAGGATGTGGAAATTTGACATGCAGGAATATGAGAATATTGAGATTTCTTGTGAATCTCAATAGGTTCCAAAACTTTGATGGCCTGATAGTAATCACCCAGCAATGAGTGTACGCGCAACAAACCAACCAAAGAGAAATATCCCAACATTTTGTAGAATGACAATTCGCCAAACTCGCCAGCAACAGCTTGTGGATCATTGCCTTGGGAAATAGCTTCCAATTGTTTTTTAATATTGGAGATATCAACCAAAGAGTGAAGAACATTGAGAATACACAAAATACTCCAGACATTGCTGTGATTAACACACAGTTGGTGAATTTCTTCTTGGGTTTTGTCTGTTAAACGTGCTCTAGAATAAAAAAAGGAAATATTTAATGTTATAGTGAAACGAGCAAAATTTTTTAAACTTAATCTCTAATAGTATTCTGCAAAATATTGTCGTAATTAACTGTAGTTATAACAAATAAGAGCTAACTCGATAACTAAACAGTTCCCTCTTTAATTTTTTTTAGGTAAATAAGAAAAACCCAATTTGTTTTTTATGAATAAATATTTTTTATATAACTAGATCCCAACAAAATTCATAGAACCGTTTTCAGCAAACATGAAAAATATAACCCTCTGAAGGATTTAAAGCGTGACAAATTTTAAACAAAAATTTAAGGGACATTAGATTTACTCCGTAACGTTTTTTAAGAACTAGTCTCAAATTTCAAACAAAAATCATTAGCAGCTATAGAAAATTAAAACGAATTCTAGAACCAGTTACAGACGTATAATAGAACAATCGTTGCAATATGTTAAGACTTTAAACGAGCATTCGAAACGATAGACAGAAACATATTACTTCAAAATTATATGAATAAGACATCCAGGACATAGAACTGAAACATACGTAACAAACAGAAAACAAATCACGAAAGTAAATAATATTAAATCTAATATAATAAATAATTATTATGGAATACCACAGGAATCAATCTTAGAAGCGTTATAATTTATCATATACATAAATGATATGCCAAACATAGTGGATAATTGTGAAATAATATGTATGCAAATGATACACTAATTTTTACTGAAGCAGATTTAGATAATCAATGCTATGACAAACTAAATCAAGACATGGAAAATGTTAACGAGTAGCTGAATATGAACAAACTAAAACAAAACAAAAATATTGGATATAAACTCTAATATCAACATAATTTAAAAAGTAATTATACAGTAATTGAAACGGTAGAACAAATTAAATATTTGAGATTCTCAATTGATAGACTTGAATTTTAAAAAACATATCGATTTGTAAAAAGATCGGAAAGAAAATAAATTTCTTCAAATGGTTAAGAAAACAAATATCGATACTAACAGCAATTAATATATCAGAGGGTGCAAAAATTTCAACAAAAAAAAAATCAATGCGTGTCATACTAAAATGTAACCGGTACTCATCAATTAACTTCATGTTTAAATCACTTAAATGGCTGACTATAAACAAAGGCTTAAATAAAACACAACCAGATTTATTAAAAAAATAAAAATCTAAAAAGAGCTCCAGAATATTTAACTGAACGTAAAAGAGGCACTACCATACCAGCTAAGAAATATTGAAATTTTTTAAGCTCGCTGTTCTACAAAACTATACAACACTTTGCCAAAGAACATAAAAAGGGAACGTAATATAAATGTATTTAATAAACATATTGTATGCTTTGTAAAAAATAATTATTTATAAACATATTATATATTATATTAGAATAATACACTATAGTTCCAAGGTACTCTTTTTAATTCCATTTGTTTATTATATTTCATTGTAATATTTTCATTAAGACTCAATAAAAAAAATTTTTAATTTTTTGAGTGCTAATAATAATGAATAATAATAAAAACGAGCAGATTCCAGCTCTCGAAATTCGAGTGCAATTTCTAGGCAACTTTCAACTTAGCCAATTCACAAACCAACACTTTTTTGGTCTATTATTATTGTGAATGAAGATGACAAACTCATTAACAAACACATTAACAAATTTTTATAAACACATGCATAGCATATGTATAATTTTATGTGTGTTAGTAGCAACTTTAAATGCAATCTACTCAAAATAAAGGAAAAAATTTAAGAATCTGTAAATCTGGTGAACAGCTAAAAATAAATACCTTTCTAATAATATACGTTTGGTCAAAAGCGGGATAAAACGGTAGAACAAAAAATCGCTAACAAAAAATCGCCTGGCCTATTAATATTTTATAGATATAATATAATTGCTGTCCCATCTATAGGACGGTTGGCAAAACAAAAGAGCTTTTTTCACATTACGAGATTTGTAATTGATCAAAGCGATGTTAATGTAGAGAAAGCTATAAATTGGAAAAAACTCTGCTTGTTCGTTCTAACTCTCGTATGAAAAGAAAGAAAAAACATTTCTCATGTTCTTTTCTTTCTAATGTTGAGTTAAATAGTTGATTAAGCATGAGTTGAAGCAAAAGGCAGAAGGATGCTGAAGATGAACAAGTCGCTTTGTTCGAAAGTAGCTACTCCATCTAGCGCTGTCTTCAATTTTTTCCAAATTTCTCTTACATTGCATAAAGTATTATCTTTTCTAGTATTAGAAAATGTATACATGATCTCGAATCGAACTATAAATAACTAATTATTGATATAATATAAATATATGTTAATACGTGAAGGTAAATCTTTCGACCAGTTTTTAAGCAAAATGCGCGTACGCAGGAGTATGAAATTTGATACAGTTATAGTTCATACGAAGAAGTGCAGAATGATAAAATGTATGTATATGTGTTAAAAATATATAAACTTAAATAAAATATTTATAATAAATAATTTTATAACAATTCATCGCCTGTGCATTTATTATTGATGGTTTCAAAAAAGAGTACATTTTAATCGCCCTGTATTGATTGAATTGTGGATATTGATTAACATAATTTAGGGCTCTTATAAAATTATTTATTAACAATCTGATTTATATTTTTTCTGTGAGTTCATTAAATATTTATAATGAAATTTAATGAGTTTTATTTAAAAATTCACAATTTAATGAATTTTATTTAAATATTCATAATATAATTCATATATACATATATATATATCGATTAAAAAACATTTTAAAAAAATTTTATGGAAAAAATAAAATTTCCTAGAATTTGCACTCAAATTTCGAGTGCTGGACTCTGCTAGTATAAATTCTCCCATATTTTCGAGAGCTTGACGTACACACTTACCTATATTGAGCAAAATTCTGAAATTGATAAACAAATTCATCAACCAATTCCCACAACCAAATATCGGGTAATTCCAATAATACTGGACTTTGCGATGAAATAATTAAGTTGAAAAAATCACAATAATTGAAAAACGAATTAATACGTTGTTCCAACTTAGGACCACCTGGAATGCGTGCATGAATATGACGATAGTATAATTCCTTGTACAAGATCAAGAAGACCTTGTCATTATCGACAAGTGCAGCAACATCTTCCTCATCGGGCCAAGCACTTTTATCAAAATGATGATCACTAATTTGGGGAAAAGTGTTCTCATACATATTTTGAATGTCAAACATGACACCCTGCTTAATAGCTTGACAGAAATTGATAATGAAATATTTTACATTATCCGGCATACGGTAGTAATTACGTTCATATTCCAAATCCAATTGTGGATCACCGGTATGAGCATATTCATCGTAATACTCCTGTAAGAAAATGAAATTAGATGAATTTAACACCACAAAGAAGTCCCAATAGTTTTTATAGGTTATGTTTATGTGTGGCTTGTAGCAAAAAATTTACGTATGCTGTGTTATGTATAATTGCTGACTTTTATTTAAATATTATTTTTTATTTACTAACCGAAGCTGCAAACTCATCACCACTAAACATTTTTTAATTTTAAATTAAGTTTTTATTGGTAAATTCTATACTTTTTCACACAAAATGACAGCAACACGCCAACAAGATTTCCAGTAGAAATCATAAAGAAGGCAACAAAGCAAAACCAACGATGACATTTTCAAAATAACGACAGGGTTGCCGAGTCTTAGGCATAAAAATTATTTTTTTTTCAACACTTCACGGACTAATATATTATGAACTAAATCAGTTTTGAACAGATATATAATTTTTTAACGGTTTTAAAAAGATGAATAGTTACGCTTTTTAAAGATCTTTTTAATTTTTTCAACTTTGGTGCCTTTATTTTCTAATACTTTATTTGAACACCTGTTTTTTCTTATTTTTATTTGAAGTACGTATATTAGAAAATAAGTCCTTGTCTGTTAGAATCGGTTAAAAATTGACACACAAAAAGTGTAAATAATTTTGGTGTTGGCTATACTACATAACTTGTATAATATAAAATATGTTTAATGATTTAATAAATTTATTGAAATGCGATTTAAAACTACATAGCTAACTTTTTACATGCAAAATTCTATGAAAAATGTTGCCAAATTTTGTGCGCAAGTATTGTATAACTTTGATACTTTTAATAAGAATTCCATGCATTAGTCCCGCAAAATTGAATAAAAATAATTTGAATCAAAAATAGATCTTTAAGATATAAATCTATTACAAAGAAGGAAGGTAAACGGTTGATTTGTATAATATCTCAGCCCTGACAAATTGACAGCTTTCGAAACACTGCTTTATCGGCAAAAGATGTCTTTGTAATATAAACAGTAACAGCTGGTGTGTATTTTAATAGTGATATTTCCCTGAAATTTTATTTTTTTTATAAAACTTAAACTTATTATAAATTATTTCAACAAAATATGGCTGATAACGATAACGAATCGTCTACACCAGCAGCAGAGAAAGATAACAAAAGTATGTTATTATTAAAATTATTTTTGTTTTGCTGCTCACAAGGTTTTTGTTTACAGTTTGCATATTGTTAAATGCTACGGGTAATGTACCTATCATTAAAAAACGCACCTGGACTGTTGATCCGTACAAAACCGTTAGCTGGATACAAAAGTTTATACATAAATACTTGAAATTAGATCCTACGGAACAAATTGTAAGTTATTGTAGTTCATACCCAAGAGATGCCTTAATTTGTGTTTACTTTTTAGTTTTTATATGTTAATCAAACATTTGCACCTGCACCCGATCAAATAATAAAAAATTTATATGATTGTCATGGTACCAATGGTAAATTAGTCTTGTACTATTGCAAAAATCAAGCTTGGGGATAAATCGATATGACGTCGTACATGTAGATGTCATATTGTGCACAACTACTCATACCATGTTTAAGTCAGAGCTTCGATTATATTCATTCCTAAATTCGTTTAATATTGAATTCAAATTTTAAAAAAATAATTCCTTTAGACTTTTTGGTGTATACTTTTTTTTTTGTTTCTAACGTATTTTGAAATACGCCCTGAGCAATTTAAAATTTTTCCAATTGGAGTTTATTCTTCCAAGTTCTGAATAAACAATAACGTAAGTTATGTAATATTTAATTTAACAATTTATATTATTATGTATTAATTTTAAAATAAAGTTTTATTAAGAAAAACATTTAGTTTCTTTTTTTTCAAAAGAGACTACATTTATTTTCAATTAATTTCTTCTTTTTGCACTTTAAACTAATGATTTAAAACGTAAGCAAAAACACATTTGTTGTGAATGCTGTTTTAGTTGTCACCACGTAATTCCTCCAACTCATCAGCAGCTTCTTTTGATATTCTATGATATTTAGCAATAGCTGGCCTGTAGTAAAAGGCTTTGTAATCATTACGTTCAGACATCTTAGTACGTATTTTTTCCTCAAGGATTCTGAAGATTAAAAAAATTGGTTAAAACGAATAAAAGACAATATTTAAAAATATGATTACCTGAGTTGAGCCTTCTCATCTTCCTCGTGTAAGAAGTGTAAGTATTTTTCATACTCCTGTTGTGGACTTGGGAACATGTAGCGGGCAATAAAACGTGAAATTGGATGCTGTAAAATACAAGAAATTACATTGGTAATTAGAGCTTGTTAGTTTTCATTTATAATTGTCTATAGTTTAAAATTATCTTAATTTATTTGAATTTACAATTTTTTATTTATTTACGACTTGCCGAAAGAATTAAGTTTATATTGAAATATTTGTATGCTTTTTTAATAACATATAGGTATTTCTGAAAACTGTTAAGTTAAAGTTAAATACATTAAATCTATTTGAAACAACTGCAAAAACTGGTTTTATTTCAAGTGGAAGAATTAAGAAAGAATTTTGAAAAGCTCTAGAGTTCTCAAATTTGGAATTAGAATTGTTGGCTTAGACAATAAACCATTTTCCACATATTTTAACTCTCACCTTATGATATTCCCAATGTTGTGGTTCATAATCAGCGGGTATCTCTTCTAATTGAGCGGGACCAATAAAAATATTACAATACATAACAATAGCAGTAATGGGCAAAACGCCAACCATGACATAGAAGTGCAATAAATCCTTGAACTTATTCCATTGGAAACGAGATGGTTGTACAATCATATGATGATGACCGCCGCTCATTTGACGCAATTGCAATTGTACAGCTAAAAAATATAAAATGTATATTTTGTACAGTTTTAGGTTGCGTAATGTTCAACTTTATGTATAAACATCACATATTGAAATATAAATTCCATTGAAATTACCATTTTTCACTGCAGGTGTTTGTAGTACTGTACGATATTTGGCTAATTGAGCCGCTGGACGTACAACAGAACTCCAACTGACCATTTTTTAAGGAATATATCACGTTGAAGGATTCCAAAAACGTGAATACAAAATTCTTTTCTATCAAATGGTTGGTAAAAAAACTGTCAAGTGTTGTCAGAAATAACACAAAAAGGGAATATGAAAATAATAATTTGTATCTGTCGATAAGGCAGTTTTTTAAAAACAGTATTGTTAAAATATTTAATAATATATATTTTTTTATTTTTTCTATTTAGTTTATATTTTTTTAACTAAAATTAAATTTTAAAAAATTAATTTGCTTTGCTTAACAAATTCGATATATATATATATTATTTGTTAAAAAATGACACTTAAATAATAAACAAAACTAATGGTGAAATAACAGCTGGTAACAAAATCTGTACCCTTCTTATTAAACAAGTATTTGTAGTTTAACATTGGTTGAACTCAATTTCTGCTAAATAAAATTATAAACAATATATATATATATATATATATATAGATATATATATTCAATATATATATTGTAATTTTAGTAATTATTCATTTCGTTCTATTATTTATATCGTTAAATTTGTTGAAAATAAATTATATTTCATTTTTGAAAATGAACACTATATACATATGTTTAATATTATTATTCTTAAAAAAAAACAAAATAAAACTTCTTCATAATAAAGAAATTCAATTGAATTTTGTTGAATTCGAGTTTTAGAAGTTAAAACAATAATACAATTTGATTTTTAAGCTTATGGTAACTATATTTTATTATAAGTAGGGTGTCTGTCGGCAATTGTCTTTCATAACTTTACATTTATCTGCTATTTGTTTTCTTCAATTGATTGTGTCCATTAGTCGGAATCATTAATTTATGTAAATTGGTTGAATTTCTTTCTACGAAAGAATTTCTAATTTATATACTGCAAAATGGCTTCTCGTTTGCGGCATTTAAATCCAAAAAAGACTTTATTTCTCTTGTGTGATATACAGGAAAAATTTCGTCCTAGTATGCCATTATTTTCAAATTTAGTACAAAATGTTAATAAACTAGTAAGTACATTAAGTAAAAAGATGACCTTGTATTATATCACATTCATAATCAAAACTTATAAACATCAAATAATGTTTGTTTTATTTTTAATTTCAAGACAAAAGCCGGTAAGGAATTAGATGTGCCTCTTATTTGTACGGAACACTATCCCGAGAAATTAGGTAAAACTGTTAGTGATATTGATATAGGCCATGCTAAGGCAGTCATTAGTAAAACACGTTTTAGTATGGTAGTACCAGAATGGGAAACAAAAGTTAACGAGATTTTTGGCAGTAAACCGGATGACGTGGTCCTTTATGGTTTAGAGGTAATTCAGTACACTACGAATATATATTAATTTACTACTAGAATATTGTCTTATAATTTGTTTTCTTATATTTAGTCGCATGTTTGCATTCAACAAACTGCCATCGATCTCTTGGAAAAGAATATCAACGTTTATTTGGTGGCTGATTGTGTGTGTTCACGTTTAAATCAAGATCGCGATTTGGCTTTGGAACGTTTACGTTCTGCTGGTTGTATTGTGACTAGTTGTGAAAGTATTATTTTTGATTTATTGCGTGATAAAAATCATCCTAAATTTGATATTGTACGTAAATTTCTGAATCCCATATCGGCAGATATGCAATTTGCCAACTCAAAGTTGTAATTAATTGATTAAAGATGCTAATGTAAATACATATATGCCTTTAATAAGATTTTATTGTAAAAGTTATTAATTTTTATATGTGTCAAACATTTGTTAAGCTTCAATTAAAATTGATAAACTATAAGTTATCACCTTTCGGATCTGAATAAAATTTGTGGATAACATCTATAATATTAATAGGTAAGGCGATTTCTTGAGACCGATTATTTGTTTCACAGTTTTCTCCCGATTTTGACCAAACGTATATCATTTGAAAGGTATTTCTTTTTAGCTGTCCACCAGATTTATAGATTTTAAAATTTTAACTTTTTTTTGAGTAAAATGCATGTAAAGTTGCTACTAACACACATAAAGTTATACAATGTGTATTTATTAAATTAGTTAATGTGTTTGCACAAAAAAAAGAATTTGTTTTTTTCATTCACAATAATAATTGTGTTGAATTGAAATATAATCTTGGACATAAACCAATAACATTGAAAAATAACGCAATCGATATTTAAAGTGTTGAATTGTGATTTGGCTAAAATTGATTAGCGCACTCGAATTTCGAGGGCTGGGATCCGCTAGTATTTCATAATTTGCTTAAAAAGGTCAACTTGAAGCCAAAATATAACTACCCTTTAAACGATATACATATATACATTTAATATAAAAAGAGTTAAAAGTTGCGGCATAGGATAGTCAAATTTGTTTTGATGTTGAACATGGACAAATGGATATGATATTATTTTAACTGTAAAAACTCGTTACCGTTGTAATAAAAATTGTCAATATAAAACCAAATTTATATCAAATACCCTTTTTCGTGTTGACACCTAAACTTTTTTCAAACATTGAATTCACCTAAAATTGTTGGATCTTTGCGCCAATGGCTGATATAATACCTTTTCTTGTTGTATGTATACAATAGTATAACTTTTACCAGTTACCATTTTTACATATAAAATTTAATATATTTTAAGAAACACAGCAACTTGCCTTTCTTATTGTATGAAATTTTAATAATAATCTATGGGTACTGTTAGTCGCAGTTCACACACGATCCATATCGCAGAATGGCCTCCTATTGTGAAATCTATTAAAATGGATCGCGATCCGTCAATACTGCATACTACACGTTCAATAATACTGAATCGTGGTCAATAATATTGAATGTCTAACAGGGCCCTATCATCTCTGGTGGTACTATGAAATGCAACCCTGTATACAGAAATTTTATTGACATTTTTCTTTATGCATAATAATCAAAATAGAAAAACATAAAACACGTGTGAAAAAGAAAACTAAAATAATTTTTTTACATTTTATTTTGTTACATATTGTAATCAAGGTAGTTATTATTAAAAAAATGAGTAAAAATCTTTTTGATGATAGTGACGATAACATTGAAGAGGATGGATATCAAATTAAAACTAATCAGGATTATGCTCAGAGTTATAATAACTTAAGAAAAAAAGAGTTGTTGCAAAAATGTAAATATAAGTATAAAACTCTGGCATGCTCTTTATATTAATAAATTATCAATTTCTAGTTAAAGATAAAGGTTTAGAGGTATCTGAATCTGATTCACAAGACTCAGATTCATCGGAAGAAGATGAAATATTGGATCCATCCTTTGATCAAGATTTTTTAAAAACCTTGGCTTCCTTGAAAAGTAAGGATCCTACCATATATGATAAGAATATAAAATTCTTTAAAAATCAAAATGAGGACTCCGAGGGAGATTCAGAGGATAGTGGCAAAAGGAAAGAGAAAAAGTCGAAGCCAGTAACTTTGAAAGACTATGAAAGAAAAATAATTTTGGAAAAGGGAGGCAAATTTGTTGATGGTAAGTTCTTACGATATCAACTAGCAGAGCGCCAGTTTTCATTTTGTTTTAAATATTTTCTTTTATTTACTGATGGATCCCCATACATTGTTGTGTTAACTCATTAACTAAATAAATGTCACATTTATAAACTTATTTTTACAGATTCCGATTCAGATGCAAATGATGATAGAGAAGAACACAATCGACCCATTTCTCCTACACTTGTGGAAGAAGAGCGTCGTTTAAAAGCAGAATTCCAAAAAGTTGTTAACGATAATGATTCCAGTGATGAAGAGTTTGGAGGTATCTTTAAAAAAAGAGAAAAATCTAAAGCCGAAAATGATAAAGACGAGGAAGATTATCTTAAATGGTTAGCAGGAAAGGAGGAAACGATTGCGACAGACGTTAAAGAAAAGTTAAAACCCCTGAAAAACTATTGGAACAATGACAAATTACCTAATAGTGAAAAGTTTCTTAGAGATTACATTTTAAACAAAGGTTACACAGAAGCTACAAACTATGCGGAAATCCCTACATATGATGAAATTGTTGGGGACTATGCTCCGTTATCAGAAGATGAAGAAGAATTGAATAAACAAGCTGAATTTGAAGAGAAATATAACTTTCGCTATGAAGAACCTGACCAAGAGTTTATTAAGAGATATCCACGTACCATAGAATCCTCGGTGAGATTAACTGATGATAAACGCAAACAAAAGAGACAGGAAGTCAAAGAACGTAAAGAGCAAGAAAAACAACAGAAAATGAAAGAATTGGAAATGGTCAAAGAAATGAAACGTAAAGAGATACAAGAAAAAATTGAAAAACTAAAAATGGTTACTGGCAATGATGAATTAGGTTTTAAAGATGATGATCTTGAGGAGGACTTTGATCCCGAGGCCCATGATCGTAGAATGCGTGAACTTTTCAATGAAGACTATTATGAGGTAGATGAAGGTGAGGAGAAACCTGAGTGTCCATCCGACATAGATGAGTTAAAAGTTGAAGATTGGGATAATTATGATCCTCATCACGACGGCACCGATGCAGCATATGACGATTATGAAGAGCCCCATTGTGAAGATGAAAATTTCGTTATGGATTGTGATTATGATCCAGCCAAGGCTAAAGAGGAATTACAAAAAGAACTTATAGAGAATACTAGAAAGCGCAAAGGTCGCAAGGGTCGACGTGATCGCTTTATGGAAATTATTAAAGCCGATAAACCGGTCTTCGATCCTGAAGACGAAAAGACGTATGGTGAATATATTGATGAATACTATCAGCTAGATTGTGAAGACATAATTGGTGATACGCCATGTCGTTTTAAGTATGTGGAAACAACAGCAAACGATTTCGGTTTATCTATTGAAGAGGTAAGTTTTTCACAACATTTTTAATTTTTGAGACTAAAATCTTAATATAGTAAATCGCTAACAACTTATCTCATATTTGTATATGTTAATCGATTTTATACTATTTCAAGTTTTAATTTGAAATTAACTTTTCCATATTTTCAGATCCTTTTAGCTAAAAATAAAGAACTTAATCAATGGGCGAGTCTTAAAAAGGCCATACAAATACGACCAGAACAGGTTGAGAAGAAAGAGCAAAGGCTTTATAAATTAAAATCTAAAAATGAGGATTTAAAACGTAAAATTTTTAAAAGTTTATATGGAGAAGCGTAAGTAACTAAACTTCAACAAGCAAAAATATTTCTAAACATAAACTTTTGTATAATTCAAGATCTGACAATGAAAATGAAAATGATGAAATGGTGGAAAAAAATGAACCAGAAACGAAACTGGACACAACACAGGAAAATGGCAATGACAATACAGGACAAAAGGAATCTAAAAAAGCTAAAAAGAAAAGGAAACGCAAGGCTCAAAATGCACAAGTTGCAAAAGCACCAGATGGAGAATCGCACAACACAGCTAATAGTAACATTGATACGGATAATTATGAAGAAACTTCTGTTAAAAAAGCTAAAATAAATGAAGCGTTCACTCTAAGTCAAATGACAACAGAGGATTCCAATAAACAACAACAAGATTCGAATAAAAAGAAAAGGAAGAAAAATAAAAAGAAACCAACAATTCAGAATAAACAAAATGGTGAGAACAATACTACGGAAACACATTCAAATAATAAAAACACCGGAAATAAATCTGATAATCAAACTCCTCAATTAAATAAAAATAATAATGAAAAACAAAACACTAATGATAACAACCCATTTGTAAAGGACAACGCAAACAAAACGAGTGGGAATACAGGCAACAAACAGTTTAATAAAAGCAACAAACCTTACAATAACAAAAATTTCGAATCTAAAAATAATCCATTTTCTAATGTTTCTAAGTTTAATAATACTTCAGACCAAACTGTTGGTGAATTGCCACCACTGCGTAAAAATATACCCAAATTTAAACCAATGAATGGTAAATTTAAATCGAAATTCAATAATAAGAAACCTTTCACAGGCAGACAATCAAATAAAGCTGATGCCAATGTCATAAGTGATGAACGTTTAAAGGCTTATGGCATAAATCCGAAAAAATTCCATAACAAACAAAAGTATGGAGCCGGAAGTAATAGTGGTCTTGGTAAAAAGCCAAAAAATTAGTTTATTTTTTCGTCTATATATAAATTATTTAATTTAAAATTGTGTAAACATGTAAATAGTTTAATAAATTTAAAAAAGTTAAATACAGACCTCGTTTCACTTTTACTCTTACTAGGGGGCCACAGTTCGTTAACTGTAAGAGTTAAATTATTCTTAAAATTTTATTTTGTAAAATAAAAATATAATTTATTTAACATGCCCTCAAAGTACTTCTAAGATACATGTGTCGATACATAAAATGGTAAAAATTGCTAATTTTATAGCCAGAGTACTTGTAACTTAGATATAAATTCCTTTGAGCTTCAGTTGAATTTATTTGGTCTACGATTAAAATAGATATAACTTGTAATGTAGAGTGCAACAATATAATGTTATGTTCAAATATTTGCTTTAAGCACCGGATATATTGATTCAAATTTTATAATTTTATATAGAATCTTTTTTTTTTTAAGTTTTAAAAAGATAATTTTCATAGAACTCCCTGAATTCTCAACAATTAAAGCATGTAAACGATTTTTTTTTTTCAAATTCAAATATCGAGATGAAAACAATACAAAAAAGGGCCGGTAATTTTTCAATTCTGTTTGTAAGCAAAAAAAGCATACCACGTTTTCAGTTTTAAGTTAAACAACTTTGGAATCAACATCACAATTGGAAAAACAGAGAAAAAAAATTGTGGAAAAGTGTGGCAAGCAATTTGCAGCTGTCGGCTATTCACTAAGCCTTTTGTCATACGAGGCACATTGAACAGGCAAACGTACATAAAAGAATGTTTGAAAAAACGTTTATTGACTTTATATAAACTCCATTCTACCCCGCCAATATTCTGGCCTGATTTAGCAACAATTCATTATTGCAGATAAACTGTCGAATGGCTCAGAAACAATAACATACAATATGTCGAAAAATACTTAAATCCACCAAACTGCCCTGAACTTCGTCCATTGGAAAAATTTTGGGCTGATATAAAATCGATATCAGGTGGAATAAAGCAGTTAATAAAATTGGTAGAAAAGGTGTCCAAAAACTGATGAAAGGCTTAAAGGGTAAAATACGCACCTACGCATTATCTCGCCGTGAATTGAAAATTTTTTACTATATGTAAAAATTATGGAGTAATGTAATATGTAAAAAAATTTTCGTTTACATGCTTTATACGTCTCTTCTCTTTGTTGATATGATTATTTTAATTTAGGCAACATTATTATTTAAACAGTTTTGTGTGTAATGACGTTTAAGAAATATTTGTTTTAAAGAAAAATTTAAACATTGATAATTTAAATTTAGCAAAAATATTATCAACATTGCATTGTTTGATTCTTGGCAACTCTATTATCATAAAATAGAAGAGAGAACTAGAAATGTTTCTTTTATCAAACAGCTGATTGTAGTAATTATTGTTTATATGTGTACAAAATATACATCCATTGTTTTCTTGAAAAAGTGTTTACAAATTCTAAAAATAGTATTTAATTACCATTTCGCGACTTCGAAATAATGTAAACATGAATTCTTTTCGCGATAGTTTGGCCAGTATACCAGGAGCAGTGACAAATTTTATAAGTGATACGGCATCAGTAGCTTCCAGCTATATACCAAGCGTTGTATCAGGCGTTGGTCAAGGTCACAATGATTCTACTTCTACTGGATCTACCACAGAGTCAATAAATAGTTTTAATGAAGTGGACAGTAGTTCAACGGGGGCTATTTTAATAAGTGAAAAATCATTACCCATACCAGCATCACTGGTTAAGGAACAATGGCGTTTAATATTTAACTCGGATGCTAGTGAAAAAGATTTACAGGAAGCTATTAATCATTGTCGTGATTTGGTATTAATATCCGAGAATAATAGTGAAGAACGAAGATGGTTAGTTAGACATCTGGTAGATTTAAGATATTCCATGGAAGAGCTGCTAGAAGCTCAAAAAGATAAGCTAGAATGTGCAGGTCCCAGTCTCAAAACGGTAGTAGGTCATCATTTTGCTGCCAAGCAGAAGGGAGTGGGCAAAGGTTTACATTTACCTACTCATCGTAGCTACTGTGATCATTGTACGGGTATTATCTGGAGTGTAGTGCAGGCTTCGTATCAATGTACCGATTGTCGATATGTGGTCCATCAAAAGTGTCTGGATAGTGTGGTGAGGATATGTGCACATGTCATAGCTTCAGAAAGGCAATATCCCATATCAGACATATGTCCCGAAATTGGCTTGGCAGCTCAACGTTATAAATGTGTTGAATGTAAAACGTTACTGAACTTTAGTAAGTTTTAAATATCTATTATTAAATGATGTTAAAATAACTGTCCTTATTTGTGTGTGTTTTGTTTGTTTTTTCGTTTTTTTATTTTATTTAAGCTTCCGACTACACCACACAATGTTTTGGCAAACGATCCAAACATGGTTGGTAAATAAATTGCATTTTATTAAATCAAGAAGTATGAACAAAGACACGACAAAAACATAATACTGTATCTTACAAAAGGGTCTTTCAAATAAGTTTAATGTAAAAAATTGCATAGTCTAGAAGATAAAAAAAGATTCTCAAATTTTACTTTAATAAAATTTTAAATCGAAAAGTTTACTCTTAGAGTCCATAGCATTCGTTTGTATGAAAAAAAAACTAAAAAATGTGTAGTTTTCATACAACTGTTCCAAGCAAGTAAAGCAAACTTGTTGTGGAAAAAACGGAACATGTTGTATTTGTGTCATATTTTTTAATCGAAATTTTACCAATATCAAAATTTTGTTTACTGACAATTTTTATGTTTTTACTCCTTGATTTAATTAGTAGAACATGATTTCCAATATTAGTTTGAAAAATTTTATTTATCTTTTTTTAATTTTTACTTCAAAAATTATTTATTTAAAATTGATGTATTTTTTATTTTATTGTAATCAAAAGGATTTAAAATTAAACTGTATTTTGAACATTTATTTTTTTTTTTGGTGACTAGATAAAATTCACGCTTTTATATACATATTATGTAAATTAAAATTCATGAATTTTAGTTTTTAAAGCATACAATTTTGAATTTCAAAAATAAATTTGTAATATTTTATATTAACATCCTGTTTATGTAACACGAATGTATAAAAATAATTTTCAAAATAATTTTTTCTTATATAATATTTTGACATTATAATTCGTCACGTCTATTGTTCGTTGTACATATGAAATTATCTAAATTTTAATAAATTTTTTTTTTACTAGTTGTAAAATTTTTAATCAAATATGAAAACGTTTTAATTGAATGGAAAATTAAGAGTTCTTTTTAAACTGAAAGCATGTATATGGAAATAATGTTAACGCTTTTTTTATAATGTTACATGAATGAAATATCATTTATATATTTTGTTTACTTTACTAGAAAACTCTTGGATTGAACCACGTCTATGTGACTATACAGGTTTATATTATTGTCCTTCGTGCCATTGGAATGATCTGTGCATTATACCAGCTCGCGTTATTCACAATTGGGATTTTGTACCTCGTAAAGTTTCTCGTTCGGCCATACAAGAGATTCAATTGTTTTTGGATAAACCCTTAATAAAACTGGAAGATACAAATCCAAAATTATTTGTTTTTCTTGAAAAACTGGCTACTCTGAAGAAGTTGCGTCAAAATTTGGTTTATATGCGTAAATATTTATCTGAATGTCGTCAGGCGGTCGAAGAAAAGCTACTGGAGACACAGATAGGTAGATTAAGAGTTCAAAAATGTAATCATCATTCAACTTACTTAATATCCGTTTTTTTGTTTGTTTTTATAGGTGTTCGTCGTCATCTTATACAATCGAATGAATTTTATTCGATCAATGATTTGGAACAAACTGAAAGCGGTATGCTAGCTGAATATCTTCATAAAATTTTTAACAATTTCGACAAACACATACGCAATTGTTCGTTATGTGTGGCCAAGGCTTATATTTGTGAAATTTGTAGTAACTTCGAAGTAATTTTTCCATTCGATGATGGTTGCGTTATGTGTGATAAATGTAATTCAATATATCATCGTGTTTGTATGACACGTAAAAATATGATTTGTCCAAAATGTGTACGTGTACAAGAAAGGCGCTTACAAAGAGAATTAAGTGCTGAACAACAAAAATCCGTAAATGATTGTGACGATTGATGTTATTTTTGATATTATTTTACTGTTAGTTTGTAAGGTGACTGTTTATAATTAACTATATTTTACATTAAATAAAAATATATATTTTTCAAAATTAATTTTTATGAAGTCCTCCATTTTTATGGGAGCAAATGTTTGATGTAACCTTTGAAATTATATATTAACCCCCAGACATATTTTCTGATATTTCATAAAATATTTCGGCTTTAGCGATTATGCAAAGTATTTTTGGTAAATAGTTAAAAAATCACCACAAACTCATTAACCTTGACCACTGAGTGATGTAGGGCATAATAATTTTTCAATGTTTAACGAGATTTAGCACTGCCCTATTTTAGACACAAACCCTTTAAATTACCTTACAAAAAAGACAACATTTTCGAAATTAAGTCTAAATAATTAGTTCCCATCAAAAATAAGAATTTCCTCATTCATTCCAGATTTCCCACTCAGACTTGGTTTGCGCATTTGCTGATGCATATTTAGAGGTAAATTATCTGAGATTGGTTACTTATGTATAATGGGTGCTTTATTGTTTATTTCGAATGTATTAAATAGAAAACGAGTCTTTGTAGTTTTACGGATGGTTTAAGTCTTTGATATATGTTAATTATTGTGAATATTACAATATTTATAGCATCATAGGTTTATTTTAAGTGGTGAGTAGGGATGCTAAATTAAAAACCCGGTATTGGTTTTTCGTTACTTTTTCAATATATTTTATTTTTATTTGTTATTTTTGACATAAAAATTCATTAACATTGTCTGTTAATATAATAATATACCTATTATATATATAAAATAAAGATAAACATGAAAACAAAGGGAATAAAATTTTTATTTTCTTTTGCATGTTGGCTTTTGAAGTTCATTTTATTTGTCGTTTGAATTTATGCTATGGAAACATGAAAGTATATTTTCTAAAGACTCATCGGATATGTCCATTTTTATATATTTTTTAAAACGTGAGAACAATATTTTTAATTCTATTTTTATAGCAATTGTATCATGAATTTATAATCAAAATCAGTTTTAATATTTGTATTTTTGAAGAAAAAATAATAAAAAACAAGTAAGAAAATTATAATCGGCCAAGACCGACTATACGATTCCCTATACCATGGTTTAGAGACCCGATCTCTTCGGTCCATCTAATTGGATATAGAAAATAAGCATAAACTAAATTTGAGTGGCATTGTTGTTAATTTTTTTTGCTGCAGATATGAAAAAGTTCATATCTATATGGGGACTAGGCCCAAAAATGGAACGATCCTGACCATATTTGGTAAACTCAACAAGTAAGAAAATTATAGTCGGTCTAGTCCGACTATACGATACCCTATACCATGGTTAAGAGACCATATCTCTTCAGTCCAACTAATTGGATATAGCAAATATGCATAAACCAAATTTGAGTGGCATTTTTATTAATTTTTTTCGCTGCAGATATGAAAAAGTTCATATCGGATACTATATTTATATGGGGACTAGGTCGAAAAATGGACCGATCCTGACCATATTTGGTAAAGTCACTTATACTTTGAAAAAATATATACAAACTAAATTTGAGAAAAATCTGTGCAATATTTTTGTTTTTTGATAGATTTAAGTGAAGATCGGGAAGCAGCTCTATATGGGGCCTATGACTAAGAGTTGATTAATGGATGTAATATATACATACAAACCTAATTTGACTAAGATTTGTGTGATAATTTGGATCTTATGGAAATATATGTTGATTTCATAGGGGTCATTTGTATGGGGGCTAGGTCTGAACATGGACCGATTCTAACCAATTTCAATAGCGTTCATCTCATGGCCGATGAAAGATCAACTACCAAAATTTCATCAAAATATATTCATATTTGCGACCTGCAGTTTGATTACAAGCTTTACATGGACACACAGACGGACGGAGGGACTGACGGACGGACGGACGGACGGACATCGTTAAATCGAATCAGATAGTGATTCTGATTCGATCGGTATAATTAAAGATGGGTGTAGGTCAAATATTTTTGGTTGTTACAAACAGCAGCACAAAGTCATTATACCCAAACCACATAGTGGTATAGGGTATAATTATATTTTGAAACAAGTAAGAAAATTATAGTCGGTCTAGACCGACTATACGATACCCTATACCATGCGTTTGGAAACCCTATCTCTGAGCACAACTAACTGGACATAGAAAATAAGCAAAAACCAAATTTGAGTGGGATTTTTATTATTTTTTTTGGCTGCAGATATGAAAAAGTTCATATCGGATGCTATATCTATTGGGGACTAGGTCCAAAAATGGACCGATCCTGACCATGGTTGGTAACGTCTCTTGTATTTTGCAAAAACATATACAAACAAAATTTGAGAAGAATCAGTGCAATATTTTTGTTTTTTAATAGATTTAAGTGAATATCGGGAAGCAGCTCTGTATGGGCCAAAGGGATCATTTTTGGACTACTCATTAATGGATGTAATGAACGCATACAAACCCAATTTGAGTAAGATCTATATGACAATTTGGATCTTATGGCAATTTATATCGATTTCATAGGGGTAATTTGTATGGGGGCTAGGTCTGAACATGGACCGAATTTCACCAATTTCAATAGCGTTCATAGCGTTCATCTGTGTGTCCATGTAAACCTTGTAATCAAACTACAGGTCGCAAATATGAATATCTTTTGATGACATTTGGTATATAAGCTTTTATCGGCCATAGGATGAACGCTATTGAAATTGGTGAAAATCGGTTCTTGTTCAGCCCTAGTCCCTATACAAATGACCCCTATGAAATCGACATAAATTGCCATAAGATCCACATTATCACATAGATCTTAGACAAATTGTGTTGGCATGTGTTTATTGTATCCGTTAATCAGTAGTCAAAAAATAATCCCTAAAGGCCAATTCTTAGTCGTAGGCCCCATACAGAGCTGCTTCCCGATCTTCACTTAAATCTATCAAAAAAAAAAAAACACAAAAATATTGCACAGATTTTTCTCAAATTTGGTTTGTGTATATTTTTTCAAAAGATAAGTGACTTTACCAAATATGGTCAGGATCGGTCCATTTTTCGACCTAGTCCTCATATGTATATAGCACCCGATATAAACTTTTTCATATCTGCAGCCAAAAAATTAATAATAATGGCACTCAAATTTGGTTTATGCTTATTTTCCATATCCAATTAGTTAGACCGAAGATATAGGGTGTCTAAACCATGGTATAGGGTATCGTATAGTCGGTCTAGACCGATTATAATTTTCATACTTGTTTTTATATGGTATAGAGATGTATACGTGCACTTCACGGGATAACTTAAATACACTTAAATTATATTTTAATAGGTTAACAATGTAAATTTTTTGCCTAAGAATAAGATCGCATGTATCTGGATTTCGCTTGCAGCTGCTGGGGTATGATTTTGAAGATTATATTAGCTCCCGTCTGATTATTTTGTTTTATAAAATCATTAAATTTCACTACCTTGCATATCTAGCAGATAAATTTATTTTTGGCAATTCTGGCAGATCTACTTCTTTAATTTACCCAAGGATTTCAACACTTATTATGGACAGGTCATTTGTAGTTAAGGTGGCGAGGTTATGGAATTCAGTGATACCGCATGCAGAACGGAAATTAAGTTGAACCGTGGCAGATCTTGAAAACATATTTATGACAAACCTTTAAATCTATAATATTAATAGGCTAGGCGATTTCTTGTGACCGATGTTTTGTTCTACCGTTTTATCCCGATTTTGATCAAACGTATGTTATTTGAAAGGTATTTCTTTTTAGCCGACTTGCAGATTTACAGATTTTAAAATTTTTTCCTTTATTTTGAGTAAATTGCATTTAAAGTTGCTACTAACACATACATAAAACTATACAATGCTATGTGTGTGTTCATAAAATTTGTTAATGTGTTTGTAATTAAAATGAGTTTATGTTTTTGTGTTGATTTGTGAATTGGCTATATGTGATTAGCGTAATTTAATGAAAAAATAAAATTTCCTAGAATTTGCACTCGAATTTCGAGGGCTGGAATCTACTAGTTATTATTATTGCTGCAGATTAAATTGTTGTTTTTTTTATCGCGTTGTTGTTGTCTGTGTATAGAGAGTATTTAGGGGGGGAACTTATTCATTAAGTAAATATGTATTTTATATGAACTATATAAAAATTGAATTGATTTATAAACTTGTTGTTTTATATTAAGTTTTATCTACGGCTATTTGGCCCAATAGGCTTACAGCTGGCATGAAATAAATAAATAAATAAATAAAATAACTAGTAAGAAAATTATAGTCGGTCTAGACCGACTATACGAAACCCTATACCGTGCGTTTAGGTCCAACTAATTAAATATAGAAAGTAAGCATAAACCAAATTTTAGCGGCATTGTTATTAATTTTTTGGCTGCAGATATGAAAAAGTTAATATCGCGTGTAATATATATATGGGAATTATGCCGAAAAATGGACCGACCCTGACCATATTTGGCAAAGTTTCTTATATTTAAAAAAAATATATACAAACCAAATTTGGAAAAAATCTGTGCAATATTTTTGTTTTTTGATAGATTTTAGTGAAGATCGGGAAGCAGCTCTATATGGGGCCTATGAATAAGAATTGTCCTATAGGGATTATTTTTGTATTACTGATTAATGGCTATAATAAACACTTAAAACCCAATTTGACAGAGATCTGTTGATAATTTGGATCTTATGGCAATTTATGTCGATCTGCAGTTTGATTACAAGGTTTACATGGACACACAGACGGACATACGGACGGACATCGCTAAATCGACTCAGAAAGTGATTCTGAATGGATCGGTGTATTAAAAGATGGGTCTAAGACAAATATTTTTTGTAGTTACAAACAGCAGCACAAAGTCATTATACTCAAACCACATAGTGGTATCTATTATATTAATAGGCTAGACGATTTCTTGTGATTGATGTTTTGTACTACCGGTTTATATCAATTTTTATCAAACGTATATTTTTTGAAAGGTATTTCTTTTTAGCCGTTTTGCAGATTTATAGATTTTTAAATTTTTTTCTTTATTTTGAGTAAATTGCATAAAAATTAGAAATACAGAGCAAATTATTTAAAAATCATGGATGAGCAACTCCCGAGATTCGGGATTGGCATTCCTAGTTTTGATGTTTGTAACTAATTGACCGTTCGTCTGTCAGTCCGTACTTCCACCCGTGTTTCCAAATAAACTTGAATGCAAACTACAGGTCTCAATTGAATCTGACATAGGACAATCGCTATTGAAATTGGTAATAACCGGTGCACAGTGGACCATTTGACGAGAAGGCGGTCAAAAATCTATAACTTTTGATTGGATTGGAATTTTGATATGCGGTTTTTTTGTTTGGTAAGTGAGACTTTAGCCTTTAAGTAATTCTCGACCGAAAATAAAAAAAGTTACGGAGGGTTTAAAATACATTTTCATTTGTAGTTGAATTTTAGTACAAAAGTTAAGTTTTAAAATTTAAAAAAAGGTTTTTTTTAATATAATGTCTTATTTTTTCAGTAAATTTTACAACTAATACTTTTTAACAATTTTATAAGTTAATTTTTCAGAAAATGCCAAACTTTGGACCCCGTAAACTTTTTAGTCCTAATGTGCACAAGGGCCAAAGGTTTTTTTTTAAAGATCCCGAGTTAAAATATAATTTATTAAGCAGCGAACGTAAAAGTTACCTCATATTGGTTCAAGATAGAGAAGTTTCAATTAAAAGCTCGTATGTTTTTGCTTTAGTTAAATTTTTTTTTATTGTCTTTTTAAATATTTCTATATCAATATTTATGGTAAATTTATGAAATATAACAATTTTTATTGTAAATTTACAAAATATATAAATTTTTAAATCAAGAAAATTTTTTAACTTTATAAAAAAAAGTGCAACTTATTTTTAGTGTAATGAAAAAGTACTTTACATCAACCAATTTTAGTAAAAATTTCTTCAAAATAGCCTTGATTTTCATCTTCTAGAAGATGTTTAACTTCTTCGTCTAATTCAATAGAGGAAGTTTTCCATTTTTGACGAATGTTGGACATATATGGATCGAAGTGCACAACAAAATAGTGATAAGTGTACATTAGTACAACATCTGGACATTTTCCTTGTGTTGTGCTCGCGAAAGAATCTGTAGTCTTTGTTCCTTTTTTCTTGCGCTTCTACAGATAGATCTCCTATTGGTAGTATATTGTTTTGAATTATTTGTTCCCCATGGTACAAAATTTTATGAACTGTGGATGGCATATATCTCCAAGAGTATTTTTCATTATAAAGTATAGCTGTTTTATTGGCGTACTCTCCAAATTTTTTTGCATTTATCTTTCTGCTGCATGCTAGAACTTGTAATATGATTTAGAATCGTCTTATTAATTCATGATCTACACCTGTGATAGATGCTGCAGTTTTCGGATCGGAAAAAAACTCCTTGCAGTATTTCCATCATTTGTGTTTCCTTCCCCTTGTTTTGGTTGGTCGATTACGAGGCCTAGCTATAGATATTTTTGTTGAATTTTTTTTTTGCTTTCTTTTTTTTCTTCATTTTCTTTGTTTTTTCTCACTGTTTCGCCTAACGGACCAAATTCCAAATCATAACCCAATTTAAGAATATGCTCCATGAAACGTATTATAGCATGAAGAGGGGACATTCTAAATTCGTAGGCTTCCTTAAAACTATCGTCTTCTGGTGGGGGTTGGCTTAATTGACTTGATGTCTTTTGGCATATAATGCAGCTTGACGTTGACTTTGTTCCAGTTAAAGCTTGTGCAACTTTTCCATCAATCATTGTGAGACACATTTCAAAATGTACTTCAATGTCTTGGTCATCAAATTTAAATATTACTGGTTGAAGTTCCTTAATTTGATCTTTTATTTTTTGAACTTCTTTAGTTATGACATCTTTGGTTTCCTTTTTGAATGCAAATTTTATTGGTCTGCAATACTTTGTTAAAGATGGAATTTCATTTTTCCATATATCAATTTCTGTTGCTCTACTAGTTGACGGCTCTAAGAGGCTATACCTTTTTGTTAAGCGCAATGGAACGAAAGATACCATAAATAAATTAGCATCTGATGATTTTTCAGCATTAAATTGCTTGTATTGTTTCTGACCAGAGGATCCATCACATCCCCATTTAGAAATTAAAGTAATGCTGCCATTACCAATTTTTTTTAAATGACACTAATAGCCGATTGTGAAGGTAAGCATTCATTTTTGGCAGAAACTAAATCTCGATACTCTGGAAAAATCCCACAATTCTTTTCATTGGTTCGCTTCCGCAATTCCTTATATTGATTTTTGGTCAACTTCAAATCCATAAATAGGGCAAACGCTTCTTCTGGCGTAAATTTCTTCTTCAATTGGTGTAGGAATGCTTTTCAATATCCTCTTTGTGCGCCTTGGGCTCGCTTCTACTATTTTTTCAATTATTTCAATTTTATTTTTTTTATTTTGGGTTGGTTGAATTTGGTGCAAAAATGAATCCTTAATAATTCTTTGAGAAATTTCTTCATTGATATTCTCCAGCTTGCGCCTTCGAGATCTTTCACTACATCCGTCAATTGGTTTTGCTGGTCGACCCTTTTTTCCACTTTCGTTGGCAGTTGTAGATGCACTCTAAAAAATAAGTTCCTTTATTAACCTTGGTAACGTTTGTACATCTTTGCCTTGCTATGAGAGCATTCAATGTACCGTCTTTTCAAATTCGATGCAAAATTAGTAATTTTTCCTTTGTGCATTTCAATGTCTTCTAGGTTACAATTCTTAAAGAAGTCGTTGCTCACTATGTGCAAAATTACATCGTCTTCATCATTTCGTTGAAAATAAATATCTGCCAGATCTCTGTAACAGTACTTAGCCATTGCACAAATTGTAATGAATAATAATTGTGGAAACATTATTATAAATACTCTTTCTTGCAATTATGTAAAATAAAATTTTTTATCTTTTATTACCACTTTTAGAAGCATAAAAAACCCACACCCTAACCCCTTTTAAAAGGTGGAGCGTACCATTTACCATTTACCTGTTATGTTAATTGTTTCCCATTTTGTCAGGTATTTAAACTATATAACTCGAATTCAGACTATTAATGTTTTTGAAAGATACCTATGTAAATGTACCTGTAACAATTAAGCGCATTATATCTCAACCCTTTTTTATAAGTATATACCAACTCCTGACAACTCTACCGACACGCAAAAAAAAACACCGCGGTGCACCGGTACGACCAACTTTTGTATTCATAACATTCAGACGGACGGACGGACATCGTTTAATCGACTCAGAAAGTGTTTTCGAGTCGATCCGTTTAATAAGAGATGGATAAAGGTCCAATATTTTTGGCAGTTACAAACATCACCTCAAACTTAATATATCCTAAACACATTGTGGACGACTTTTGTATTCATAAATTTTGCAGAAAATATCTAACCTTGGGTCAGAAAAATTATTCTGGTGCACACGGGCGGAAACTGGCGGGTATATAATGGAGTATAGGAGTATAGGGGAGGGTTCGGACTATAGAAGAGTGCTCTATTAAGTAGGAGATTTTCGGAAAATTTGGACCTTTTTAAAAAAATTTTTTTTTTTAATTTCGGAATGCCTCAGTGATTTTACATTTTTAACATTAATAGTACGGAAGCCATAAAATTATACAAAATTTATTTCCCTTCAAAATCTTTTAAACCAAAAAAGTTACAGTCATTAAAATAAAAATTTACAAAGAAATTTTTAATTTTAGCAAAATACTGAGAAAGCAATTTTTTGGCTCCCGAGCTTTACTAGTATTTACTTTCAAATGAATAACATAACTTTAAAATCGGTAACAAAAAAAAAATGATTTTTGGCCGCCTTCTCAACATATGGTCCACTGTGCGGTGCACGGACAGAGGTAGACCTCTCGCAATTGTATTTTTGGTTATAATATTTTCTTGGGTATTCATTTTAGTACTGCTTCACAACGTCGCAAATTGGATTGAAATATGTCAAAAGTGAGGATTAATTGAAAAGTTGAAGTTATTATATTGTAAGTTTTGGTACCGGGATAAATCAGATAATAGCTGTCAAAAGAAATGTTCCACGCTGTGTACTTTTTTGTTACATTTTCTCAAAGTAATTTTCGCTAAAGGTGCTGTTACATGATGTGTTTTTTACATATGTACTGTCAAATTTTCCCACAACAAAAGTTGTACACATCGTGTGATACATATGAAACATTGTTTATGTACAATACATGAGGAAAGTCACAAGTACATTTTTCAATTAGAACAGGTTCTATTTTTGCATGACAAACATATGAAAATACAACACTGCTTGTGGCGAAAGAAAAACAGAGTAAATTTTAAAGATTAATATTGAAAGAAAAATAAATTGTGTAGTATTAATTAACAATTAAAAAATATATAACTTTTTTTTTTAACAATAAATTTTTGTAAATTCACAAATTAAATCAGCTGTTGTTTACATTTAGAGGTTATGTCATACGGAAATACATATGCACGTGTGATAGCAAAAATTATGAATCGTATGTAAAAGACAATTTTGACAGTCATGAGGAATTTCATATGGATAAAAAAAGGGACAGTACATATGTAAAAAACACTTCGTGTAATATCACCTTAATTAAGTGCAAAGTGGTAAAAAGTAAAAGACTACGAACTTCAAGTATATTTTTTTGGTTGTTTATTTTAAAATCAAAGCTTTTTTTTAAATGGAATCTTTAACTTCAGGTATTGGACTATCACCTTGCAAAAATTTTTTTTTTACAAATTTATTTAATATTTTTTTAAATATTATACCAAAAAAATTGTTTTTTTTTGCAATAAATATAGAGTTTCAAGGTGTTATTGGGTGAAATTGGGTAAAACTGTTTCCATAGTATATAGCTATGTGATTTCAGCTTGTGGTTTCCAAAAAAGCATTTTGCGTATATTTGCAATAGCTAACACTTGTTCCTTGTTTTGGTTCTTGTTTTGTCTTTATTTTCGTTACTGTTATTTTTTTGTTATTGCTGTTGAAAATATGTTATATAGTACATCAAAAACTTATTTTAATGATGAAAAAATGATGAAAAAGTACAATGATAAGACAAATTTTAGAAAACTCTTTAAATTGCAATAAAAGTTTCCGGTTTGTGAAAAATTCATCGTTTAAATACAAGTGTATTATATTTAATAAAAATCATTACTTTTACTTTATTCTAGAAATTGAATACAACAGGAAATCTCAATATTACAAATTGTGAAATAACAGTTCTTTAGTTCAACATATTTAAAATGTCCTAGCCCTGGTATGTTTTAATATTTTGATTTTTGGTTCACTCTAACGTAAAATCCCAAATAGAAATGATGAAAAATACTGTCAAAGTCTGACTCAATGATGTTATTTGCCCAAAATCGTCGTAGATGGCATTATCTTTAACGATTCCTTCAAGACATTCTATTATTTTTCACGCACGACATATGTCGATATAATTTTCTATAACGACGATATCGTTAACATCCAGCTGGGGGACAAATCAGTCAGATGATAATTTAATATTATATATCTCGAGTCCTATCAATAAGACAGCTTTGCAAATTTGTATGAGGTCATCTAATTAACGTGAATAATCGGACAAAAAATGGGCGGATTTAAAAAATTTTTTCTAAATATAAAAAAAAATTCAATTTTTTGTAAAAAAATATTGCTCACAATCCGTAAAAGAAGGTAAAGACTAATAATTTGTGAACTATAATTATTTTCTAACTCTTTTCTCTACATGCCGCAGTGATGAAACAGGTGGATCGGAAGATGCTGCTAACATGTTGAAGAGGTCCTCATTTTCTCTCACTCTTGATGATTTGAAAGTATTCTGCAATCTATATTTTTATAACATTTGTTTAGGGACTAATGTGCTTCTTCAGAAAGCTCTCCAATTCGCAAAGTCTGATATTCAATTATATCTTTGCCATGCGACAATATTTTATGAACTTTTGGGGTCAACTTTTTCTGTGGATATAATTCTGCTGAAAGTGATGTAGTTTTCGAAGCATATTATGCATATTTTTCAGAAACAACTTTTTCCTTGTAGTTTAAAACAATCTCTTAACGAATCCCAATCTTTTAACGATTTGATTGTTTATTCCAGTGATTCCAATTATGGCTTCATCATTTTCAAAAAATCTTCTCGAAGTGTTTCTATCGTTTGAGTTTCCGTATCCGTACTTGGGAAAGTCTACTTTTAGTCCAACTTGTTTGAAAAACGCATCCTGTATTCGATTCTTTCTGATCCTTTCCTTATCTCTGTTTGATGTATTTTCATCAGAGTGTTACCCCTCTTGTGGAAGCGTATACGTTAATTTTAACAAGAACTCCATACACCTTATTCTTGCGGGCAATGGTGAGATTCCATATTCATATTCATTTCATAAAAACAAGAAAGGGTTTTCACGGTTAGATATCATAAAATGTATCTACATCTGAATTTAGAGAGCAGAATTTGACCGAGGATATCGGGTAAGCATTAAAAAATGAAAAACAAAAAATCATATATCTGAACAATAACGAACGAAACAATAACAATAAGAATGGGTTTTCACGGTTATATGTCATAAATTGCGCAATAATGCATGCAACACATTTCTGGAACCATGTCTTTTTTCAAAATTTTACCTCTAGCAAAAAATGGGGCAAGGACGGGCAGCTGGAAATTTTTCCATTAGGTAAAGGAATTGTTAAGGGAAAGACTCGTTTGTCTTGCTTAACTTAGTTTGATGAGAGGATAACTTGGTGTTTCACCAAGTTATTGGGCATGTTAAAGCGAATTATCCAAGTGGTACACCAGGATAATATAATTACTAATTTTGTTTGAAGTTAGCCAAGTGGTACACAAGGATAACGTGGAGAACAAAAAAAGAGTAGATGTTGCTTTGTTGATTGACAAAATGTTAATCACCATTTATTGACCAAAATTCTGGTATTTAAACCTTTTACAAAAATAAGTACGTATATAAAATAAGTACATACGTATGTATATAAAAGAAAATAACAACAGAAAAGAAAAGCATAAAAAAAGGCAACAAAGAATGTGCATACCAAACATCAGTCATTATTTTCCCATCGGTAGTCAATACAGCAAATATTAATTTCATAGCTGCGACTGCGAATTCATATCGGCACGCGTAACGTTTATTTATTGCGTTTGAGCCATGAATTTGCAGACGCAGTAGTTCTCACCTTTTGCCTGACAAAACCGTGGGAAATGAATATAAGAAATTTAAGTTGTTAATAATCAAAGAACTTATTTTGAAAATATGGCAACTATAGAATTTTATATATATATTTTTTTTATTTTCTATCAAAGTAAAGAAATCTATACTAATATAATAAAGAGGTAATGTGTGTTTGTTTGTAGGAGGTAATCTCCGTAACTACCCATCTGATGTTCCTGAAATTTTCACAGAGTCTTACTGCGGATATGGGTAGTGCTATAGGCTATAATTTTTTAAATATTTTTGGTGGGCGTGGCACCTCCCACACAAAGTAAATTTTTAATATCATATACATATATTGAGTACTATTATAAGGAGACCTTTGCAAATTTGTGTGAGGTCACCTATTGTTAATATTAATAGTTACGCCAGAAATGGTCGGGATCGGATAAGTGGGCGTGGTACCTCCCATACAAGTAATAGTTCAATATTATATATCTCGAGTACTGTGATAGAGAGAGCTTTCCAAATTTGTCTGATGCCACCTATTATTAATGTAAGTAGTCGGATGCAAAATGGGCATCATCGGACCAATAGGCGTGGCACCTGCCATACAAAGTAAATATAAAATGCCATATATCTGAAGTACTGTAATAGTGAGAGTCTTATGACTTCATGTGAGCCCATAAGTTATTCATTTGATTAGTTAGACAAAAAATGGGCGTGATCGGAGCAGTGGGCGTGGTACCATCCATACAAAGTAAATATATGGTATCATATAACTGGTGTGCTAAAAAAGGAAGCTTTGACACTTTGCATGAGCGTATCAGATCTTAGTATGGGTAGTCGAACAAAAAACTGGCGGGTTCGCACCAATGGGCGTGGCACTCCACATGCAAAGTAAAAATGTAATGTCATATTTCTGGAGTATTGTAAAAGAGAGAGCTTTGTGGATTTGCATGCGCCCATAGGTTCTTTGTGTGATTAGTCGAACAAAAAAATGGGCGTGATCGGAGCAGTGGGCGTAGCACCGCCCATGCAAAGTAGATATCTAATATCATATAACTGGTGTACTATAAAAGGGAAAGACTCGACATTTTGCATGAGTCCATCAGTTATTAATGTGAGTAGTCCAATACAAATTGGAAGGGATGGGATTATTGGGCGTGGCACCTCCTATGTAAAAAATTTGAAGCACTACGAAAGCGACAGTCTTTTGACAAATTCATTAGTTATCAATGTGATTTGTCGTGGAAAATATATCGCCAAAATCAAAAATCGCCAAACCCAAAAATCGCGAAAAATAAAAATCGCCCAAAAAACAAAAATCTTCAAAATCAAAAATGGACAAAAACAAAAATCGCTAAAAAGAAAAATTGCCAAATGATATTCTAAGTTCAATGCCAATAGTTAAGTGTTGCCAGATCTAATATGGATAATCCATCTTCTTCTCATGGGCAGCTACATGTACCTTGCTCCAGGGTAGGAACGCCGAAAAATCTGATAATTGTTGTACCGAATGAAAAAACAAAAAATATTGTATATCAGCATCAGCAAGCATTGAAATAAAAAAATCTATACTAATAATCTATACTAACATAATAAAGAGTTAATATTTGTTTGTTTGTTTGTTTGTAGGAGGTAATCTCCGTAACTACTCATCTGATCTTCCTGAAATTTTCACATAGTCTTACTGCGGATATGGGAGTGCTGCAGGCTTTAATTTTTTTTAAATATTTTTAGTGGTCGTGGCACCTTCCATACAAAGTAAATTTTTAATCATATATATTAAGTACTATGGTAGAGAAAGCTTTACAAATTTGTCTCAGATCATCAACTATTAACGTGAGTAGTCAGACAAAAAATGGGCGGGATTAGACAAATGCGCGTGGTACCCCCACACAAACTTAATATTAAATGTGATATATCTATTAGTGAGAGTCTTGGGACTTTGCGTGAGCCCTTTCATAATGATTCGGAAGGGGGGAGGGGAGGGTGTAGCGAAGCACACCGGGTTACATCTAGTATTGAATAAATGGATAGTTGGTAAATATAGATTTACCCGGATAAACACTAAGCAAGCAATACAATTTTTTTATTCTTTTCCTAATAAAAAAAAAAAAATGGAATAAATACCTAATACCACAAAGTTTAATAGAAAAAGAAGAGATATGGTCATATCTTTTCAGACCATGAACATAACGCACAATATTATTAAATACCACGTTCATTTTCCGTGTACTCTGCGTAACTGACTAAAAGTTCACAACCGTATAACAATAAAGGCATTAAATATGTTTTGGTGAGAAGTATCCTAATTTTAACTGGAGCACAATACTGAGTTTGCCAGAGTGTTCGTAACATAGAATATGTACGACCGCATTTATAATTTATATGTTTTGACCAAGTAGAGTGTTATTGAAAAATATTCCGAGGTACTTAGCCGACTCTATTATCTCAATTAGTTGGTTGTTGAGAGTTATGTTTGGGGCATAAATATATGGCGACCGTTTTTTGTTAATAAGACAATTCGACTTATTTCGATTTATATTTCAACTATATCACAGCGAACAGGGTCTTCGAAAATGGACTTTCTCAGCATTTTGCTAAAATCAAAAATTTCTTTGTAAATTTTAGTTTTTAAATGACTGTAACTTTTTTGTTTTAAAAGAGTTTAAAGTAAAATAAATTTTGTATAATTTTGCAACTTCTATGCTATTAATGTCAGAAATATAAAGTCACTGAGTTGTTTAGAAATTTTTTAACAAAGGTCAAAATTTCCCGATATGAATTTGAAATTTATGAATACAAAAGTTTTCCACTATGTGGTCAGGGTATAATGAGTTTGCCCTGATATTTGTAACTACCAAAAATATTGGACCCATACCCATCTTTTATTATACGGATTGACTCAAAATCACTTGGAGTAATTTTAAAATGTGTCTCACAATGATGGATGGAAAAGTTGCACAAGCTTTAACCGAAACAAAGTCATCGTCAAGCTGCATTATATGCCAAAAGGCATCAAGTCAATTAAGCCAACCCTCACCACAAGACGATAGTTTTAAGGAAGCTTCTTCAAGCTAGAATACGTTTTATGGAGCATATTTTTAAATTGGGTTATGATTTGGAATTTGGTCCGTTGGGCGAAACTGTGAGAAAAACCAAAGCAAATGAAGAAAAAGACAGCAAAAAAAAAACAAATTCAAGAAAAATATCTACAGCTAGGCCTCATAATCGACCAACCAAAACGAGGAGAAGAAAACTCAAATGATCCAGAAACTGCAGCATCCATCACAGGTGTAGATCATGAATTAATAAGACGATTCAAAATCATATTACAAGTTCTAGCACGCAGCCGAAAGATAAATAAAAAAAATTTGGATTGTAGGAAAAATACTCTCGGAGATATATGCCATCCACAGTTCATAAAATTTTGTACCATGGAGAATAAATAATTCATTATAATATGCTACCAATAGCAGATCTACCTGAAGAAGCGCAAGAAAAAAGGAACAAAGACTATAGATTCTTTCGCGAGCACAACACAAGAAAAATATCCAGATGTTGTACTAATGAAGACCTTATCACTATTTTGTTGTGCAATTCAGGTCCATATATGTCCAATGTTCAACAAAAATGGAACACTATCTCTATTGAATTAAAAGAAGAAGCTAAACAACTTCTAGAAGATGAAAATCAAAACTATTTAGAAGAAATATTTATTAAAATTGTTTGGTTTAAAGTAGTTTTTCAGTACACTAACAATAAGTTGTACTCTTTTTATACCCTATACCTCTATGTGGCTTGGGTATAATGACTTTCTGCTGCTGTTTGTAACTACCAAAAATATTTGACCTAGACCCATCTTTTATTATACCGATCGAATCAGAATCACTTTCTGATTCGATTTAACGATTTACGTCCGGCCGTCCGTCCGTCCTTCCGTCTGTGTGTCCATGTAAACCTTGTAAACAAACTGCACTAATAATAAATCAACATAAATTGTCATAAGATCCAAATTATCATATAAATCTTAGTCAAATTGGGTTTGTATGTGTTTATTACATCCATTAATCAGTAGTACAAAAATGATCCCTATGGGACAACTCTTAGTCATATGCCCCATATATAGCTGCTTCCCGATCTTCACTTAAATCTATCAAAAACAAAAATATTGCACTGATTCTTCTCAAATTTTGTTTGTATATATTTTTGAAAAATACAAGAGGCTTTACCAAACATGGTCAGGATCGGTCCATTTTTGGGCCTAGTCCCCACATAGATATAGCATCCGATATGAACTTTTTCATATCTGCAGCAAAAAAATTAATGAAAATCCCACTCAACTTTGTTTTATGCTTATTTTCTATATCCAGTTAGTTGGGCTTGAGAGATAGGGTCTCTCTACGCATGGTATAGGGCATCGTATAGTCGGTCTAGACCGACTATAATTTTCTTACTTGTTTATATAGTTAATAATTTTTCTTGATTTAAAAATATATGTATTTTATAAATTTACACTAATAATCTAACCCATAAAACAAAGTTTTAATTAAAAAACACTTTCTTTCCTTATGCATATGAGTTTTGAATATCTCCGTAACTGTGTGTGACTTAAAATTAATCTTTGGCCACAACAAGTCTATGGACAAAGTTTCAGATCCATCGGATGAGGGGAAGTGGGGTTTTCATCTCTCCGTGACTGTGCGTGACTATGCGTGACTGTGCGTGAATATGTCGAAGTTAATCTTTTTGACAGCAAGTATATCGACCAAGTTTCAGATCGATTCGATGAGGGGAAATGACAACTAGGTCATTCCGTGACTGTGCGTGACCATGCGTGACTGTGAGTGACTACCCCAAAATTAATCTGTAGTTACAACAAGACTATGGGCCAAGTTTCAGATCAATTGGATAAGGGGGAATGGGGTTGCCCCATGATAGATAGAGAGATTGAGTTAAAAGAAAGAGTTTAAACATTGATGTAGAAATATTTAAAAAGACAATAAAAAATTATTTAACTAAAGTAAAAACATTAGAGTTTTTCATTGAAACTTCTCTATCTTGAACCAATATCAGGTAACTTTTTCGTTCGCTGCTTAATAAATTATATTTTAACTCGGACTCTTTAAAAAATAAGCCAACCTTTGGCTTTTGTGAACATTATGACTAAGAAGTTTTCAGGTGCCAAAGTTTGGCATTTTCTGTTAAAATTTAATTTACAAAATTTTTAAAAAGTATTAGATGTAAAATTAACTGAAAAAATAAGACATTATATAAAAAAACCTTTTTACTAAAATTCAATTGAAACTGAAAATGTATTTTAAACCCTCCATAACGTTTTTTATTATCGGTTGATATTTACGTTTTATAGCAAAAATTAAAGGCTAAAGTCCCACCTACCAAAATTCCAATCCAATCAAAAGTTATGGATTTTTGACCTCCTTCTCGTAAAATGGTCCACTGTGCATCGTCAGTATACATTCTGACCTTGCTGTATTGAACTTTATCCCGGAGATCATTTGAGTATAATGAAAATATAAGTGGACCAACAACCGATTCTTGTAGAACACCACGTAACACTGGCAAAGATTTTGATTCTGTAGTTGTAGTTACAACATGCTGATGCCAAGCTGTCGATGATAAAATGTTTCGATCAAACGTGTCAAACGCTTTAGAGTGATCTAAAAGCACTAAAAACGTTACATTTCCATTAACCATCCGTTTCCTTATATCTTCGGCAATATCCACTAGAGCAGTTATACAGCTATGTTTTTTACGAAATCCTGATTGTATATCCGTTAGCAGATTTTTATCATTCAGGAATTGACTTATTCGATTATGTATAAGCCGTTCAAAGGCTTTTGCGAGAAATGGTTATATATTTAGCTATTGGCCTGTAATCAATATTAGTTTTTTGTATTGGAATGATTTTAGCATTCTTCCACTTAGTAGGATAAATGTTTATTGTTAATATCTTATTAAAATAAAAAGTTATATGTGGAAGTAGTTGTGGTAGGAGAATTTTAATAAATGTGGGATCTAAACCATCCACTCCAACTGCATTTGACTTTATTGACAAGAAACTGGATAAAACATCATTTTGTTTCACGCCGACTTAATAAAATTTCTCAGGCATTTAGGCAGTGTTGCCATTTTAGCATTTTAGTTGCTAAATTTAGCAACTTTTTTTTTTGTCGTTTAGCATCCAACATTTATGAAAGGATGCTACATGCTAACTTAGCATCTTTTATTAATAAAAAGTTGCTTTTAGCATCTTTTTTTTTGATTTTTTTCAATATTTTTGAATATACAATTTTAATTTTAATGGTATTGATATGTTTTAATTTCTCAAAGTGTAATAAAACGAGAACTTTGTGTACTATTCTTTTACCACTCTGCTCGTTTCTTTCAACAAATATAACAAAACATTTTGAAATAGAAGAATGTAAACACCAAAAACAGTTTTTAATGAATTAAAAACTGGGTAAAAGATTTGATAACCAATATATTAAAAGAGTTTAAATTTAGATCATTTGAAACAGAAAAAATTCAAATCCAATGGAGTCATATCACAGAACAATATTGGGATACAACACTGAATACAACCTCTTTATGGATTGAAGTTAACAAAAATTCTATTGGCGAAAATCCATTTAAAGAGTTATCAGTTTATTTGTTATTAGTTTTGTCTTTCTCAAAGGCCGAAGTTGAACGTTTATTTAGTTTAATGCCTTTAGCTAAAAGCAAACTTTGAACAGAATAAAATCCGAGCTGTTGTCCCATAAACCACTTATTGTCATATAATCGTATCTTTTGATAATGTAAATTCTGTTATATTTGAAATTAAAAAAAAATCCCTCTAAAACTAAAATATTTAATTTTAAATTAAAAAAACTCAATATGATGTTAAAAAAAATTACAGATGTAATCCAAAATAATTTTAATTAAAATTTAAAAAATATAAATCGAAACTTATGTTTTATATTAATTTTTCGCTTTAAAAACCAAAGAATTTATTGATAAGTGTTTAATTTTTCAATATAAAGGTAATGAAATTTGAAAAAAAAATTTTGCATCTTTTATTTTGACTCCAGTACGTTTTAGCATCTTTTTTTTTTGCAATTTAGCATCTTTACAATTTCAAATTATGGCAACACTGCATTTAGGCTCTTGTAAAATTATTTATTAAATAAACAAAAGCATTGAAAAATACAATTGTATTTAAAAAACAGTTGAAAGAAACCGTCAAAAATTATAAAAAGTTAAATAATAGTTAAGATTTTAACAAGGTTCAGAAAATACACACATGAAACACACAATGTTCTGTTCAAAAGCAGCCAACACATATCTTTATTTTCATATCAATTATGTGCGTTTCTAAATCTTCTACGGTGCCCAACACAACCATGACTGTGTTCGTTTTAATATTTCGTTATTTACACGAACATTTTTGTATCACGTACTTTTTGTTTCAATCACACATAAAGCACACATATTTGAGTGTTGCTTTATTTGAAGTTCATGTTCTGGTACGTGTACTGAAAAAAAAAAAAAACAGAACATGTACAATAAACAGGTTCGAGTTCAGTTATATTTTAAGTCGTGTTGTGGCTCATGTAGTAAGAAAAAACAGAACATGTACAATAAACAGGTTCGAGTTCAGTTATATTTTAAACACGACTTAAAACGACTTAAAATATAACTGAACTCGAACCTGTTTATTGTACATGTTCTGTTTTTTCTTACTACACGAGCCACAACACGACTTAAAATATAACTGAACTCGAACCTGTTAATTGTACATGTTCTGTTTTTTTTTTCAGTACACGTACCAGAACATGAACTTCAAATAAAGCAACACCCAAAAATGTGTGCTTTATGTGTGATTGAAACAAAGAGTACGTGATACAAAAATGTTCGTGTAAATAACGAAATATTAAAACGAACACAGTCATGGTTGTGTTGGGCACCGAAGAAAATTTAAAAACAAACATAATTGATATGAAAATAAAAATATGTGTGTGTTGGTCTAAGTTATGTTTGTTTACATATATGTACCAGTTTTTTATTCAGTGTGTGTTTTTTTCTGAACTCTGGATTTTATACATTTTCTTTCATAACATTTTTTTGTTTGAATCAATTCTGGTACAGAAGTTAAAAAGTTTCCATTGTTTTGGCATCACAAAAAACATTACTTTTTTCGCTTAACTATGTTTTTTGTAACAATTTTGTTATCTTTCGATAAAGAACGCACAAAGGAGTGATTTCGCAAAAAAATTATTAAAAAAATTATTTAAAAAAACACAAAATTAGCAAATTCAGAATTTTGTAAAAGATTCCAATGTATTGTCAATTTTTCAATTATATATTCTTCCTTTATTTACATATTTTAACAAATTTGATATTCACATATTCACAGATCTTATCTTTACATATAGATATTGCAACAAATAATATATAGGATCTAAAGATATTAAATAGTTTTTATTTTATTTTTTGATGATTTTAAAGGAAAATGGGAGGATAAAAACCTTTATATGATTTAATAAATTCAAATACTATCTGAAAATATTTATGTGCTTATAGGAGGTTTATTAGAAATAATTTGGTGATTTCTTTTTAATTTTACGTTAATTCTCTTATCAGTAGGTAAGAGGAATTTTCAATTTTGGCAAAGTAATTGTTAGTAATCCTTGTTATGAAATCGATAATTTTTTCATAACCGGTTTCTTCATGAAGAAGATTTGTAGGATACCTCCAGGGCTTTTTGTTTATCATTTTAAGACATATGTTTTGTATAATTTGTAAGCGTTTTAGGTGGCAGTTGGCAGCGTCACTCCACGCGTATGTTAATATTGGCCTTATAACACTTTTGAAGAGTAGATTTTTGTTTTTGGGGTTTCGAAATGAACTTCTATTTAGTAGTGGCCATAATGCTTTAAATGAATTTATAGCTTTTTGGCACGTAGCCATAATATGTTGTTTAAAAGTAAGTTTTTTGTCCAAGACAACTCCGAGATATTTGACATGATTAAGTACATTTATGGTATTATTTCCAATAAGAAGATGGCGTCTTGACAGTCATTTGGGAGATTTGTTGAATGGAAAAATTATTGCTTGGGTCTTGTTTGGATTAATTTTGATTTTCCATTTGTGAAAATATTTACTGCATTTTACAAGTCCCTTTTCCATTTTCTTCAGGAGTGCACTTGTAAGTTTGTTTGAAGAAATTAACGCAGTATCATCTGCGTAGTAAGCAACTTTCATATATTTCGGGACTTTGAAATCGGATGTATATATCGAGTAAAGCAATGGTGACAAGACTGATCCTTGAGGTAAACCTGTGGTAATGGTTTTTGGAGATGATGTTTCATTATTAATCGCAACTTTAAAGTTTCTGCCGTGAATGAAATCTGAAATAAGTTTGCATAAATATTTTGGTATATTTACTTCAAGAAGTTTATATACTAGGCCATTATGTCAAACGCTTTTTCAATATCTAACAATATTACACCCGTTGAACGTTTATTGTTTTTATTGGTGATTATTTGATTTTTAATTCTGTTTATTTGGTGAGTAGTGCTATGCTCTTTTTAAATCCAATTGTTCTTTAATAGATTAATAGGTCTGTAGCTGTTTGGGATATTTTTAGGCTTACTAGGTTTGTTTATGGCTATAACCTTAGCATTTTTGAAATGGTTTGGGAAATAGTTCAGTTTGATGCAGCTGTTAAATATTATAACCAGTAATTTTAGAGCTTTGAGTGGTAGTATCTTTAAGAGCAGGTTCGGAACATTGTCAAAACCAGAGGATTTTGAGGGTTTTATTGATGAGACAATATTCATTACTTCTTCAAGAGATGTATAAATAGCTGATTCAGAACTAGAATTTTCCTTTTTAAAATTATTTACTGTTGTATTTATTAATGTATCCGCTGAGTGGTTGTAGTTCGAAGTGAGGTTATTTGCTTGGACAGATGTATTTGCCAGGATTTCAGCCTTGCCCTTATCATATGATATTTTTGTATTTCCAATTTTAAAGTGAGAGATTTGATTTTTTCCCTTTCCTCGAGATTCCAATGTATTGTCACCCACTGTATATATTAAAAGAGTTACGCTTATTTGTCAGTAATGTTTTATTACTATAAAAGCGGAAATACATAGGCATTGAAAAATATATTTATTTGTTAGTTTTCTCTATATTGTCATCATTCACTGTACATGTGAACATTTTCGACCAGTTTAACATAAACATAAATGTAAAAGCTTTTTAAATGCTGTTAACACCAGTAAAGTTGCAGTTCGTTTACACTTTGATTAAAATGGGCGCTAACGTCCTTAATTGCTTAAGAGTTTACAAAATTGATTAAACCAAGTTTAAGAATATTAACTCACTCTTTATTCAGCTACAAATAGCAAACTAGTGTGTGAGAGATAAAACAAAAAACAAAACACAGAGAATGAGTGAGAGTAACACTAAGAACAAGGTATAATAAAGAGCAAGAGTATAAGATATAGAAAAACTAAATCCTTTCAAAAAAAGGGAACATACGACAAAAATAAATGACACACTGAACTCGTCTCGTGTGAGCGTATCGTACACAAAATACATTCGTTCGTGTTTTTTGTTTTACGTGATTTTCTGAAACATTTATAAGATACGTTTATATTAACATATGCAGTAGTACTTGCATGAATTGCAAAAGCCTAGCTAGTCAATATGGTCTGCTTTGGCTGCTAACATACATTTCAATAAATGATTAAAATGTCTATGGCAAATCTTCTTGATAGTAGGCTTATGAAAAGGACACATGACCTAACACAATCTAACCTACAAATTATATGGAGTGAAATCCTCAGGGGTTGAGGTGGCGTTGGGTGGTTTTCGGTCGTTAGGTAGCTAGGGCGTTTGAAGTGAGGCGTTGGTGGTTGCTTAACTGTAATGTAGACGCGTAACTGTAGGAATCTATTAATTTTTGTTGCTGCACTAGCTTGAGTTTTAGCTGTTTTGTTTTGTTTGCTATATTCTTTATAATTTTGTTTGTTTAGCGCAGAAGAACACAGCAGGAAGGATGAAATAAATGGTAGTTGGTTGGGTGAACTAGAGTGATTAAAAAATGTCTATTTTTCTCTTGTTGTTTGTTTAGCCATTTATTAATTATGATGGGTTCTTATCCTAAAACCAGTTTCCACGAATTAGCTTTTGGTTTGTAAATAAACTGAATTGACAAAGTATAACCAGAAACATTATAAGGATGATAAATCTTATTATTTTTTTTTGAAAGTGATTTCCCGCATGTTTGTTAACAAACGACCTGTAATAAAATTTTCATCATGTTGAAAAACTGTGGTATTAACTAAATCTGTTTTAAAATTTACAGTGTTTTTCTAGGTTATCAGTATTTCTTTCAAAGACATTCTCTCAGATTCCCCACTAGAGTTAATATTATTATTTGCAATACGACACTAATATCCTGAATGGATGAATTTATTTTGTAGAAAATTTTGCCGGCCAGCTCCAGTTGCTTTTACACACTTTTATTGAAATATACATTGGTGTTTAGCTTTATAGAACTCTTCAGGAATGATTTAACGTTGTATTTTTATATTGTCAATATTCATCAGTGTTATAAATAAAATATATCTATATATATATAGAGTTGCGTGATTGATCATCATCGCCCATCCCAACCCTTCGACCCAGAAACTTGGAATTTGGACTGTAAGTTCCCCTCTAGGCGTAAAGATCCACTAAGAAGAGATTTTTTAAAATTCGTACATTAATGGAGGTAAAAGCGGACAAAAAGGGGGAAAATGGTAACAACTGAGTCCAGGAATATGAAATTTGGTGTGTACACTAGGGTGACCCTTAATAAAAAAAGTGTTCAAACTGTCGGTCTCACCCCCTAGAAATATGCGAATAGCAAAAAAACTGAGAAATACAAAGTTTTGGGTCAATCGAAAAACGTTTAGTCGTGGCGCAAAGCGATTGAAAATTTCAAGTGTGTTTATATGGGAAAAATATGACTTTTTTTCAGATTTTACGAAAATTTCGTTCTATAGTTTAATTTTACCGACAAGCTGTTATATAATTCGGGATCAGTATTTAATTATTCTTTCAAAAGGCTATAAAACTTCAAAATCGTATGAAACCTCACCAAGAAATTGCAAATGCCCCAGACCACTTCTGTGCCATAAAAAACTAGGTCATGAAATTTGATGGCATTTTTTCAACTTTGAGAAATAGATTAAAGCCATCATTCTTTTTTGGTCTCTATACTTATAAGTACTCAGATATGAAGTGTTGTTTTATTACCACGTTGTTAACCTATTGCGCATTTTGACCGATAATTGGAAATTTTTTTGATAAAATTTTTAAAACTCCTTTTTCAAGTTCGAAAAAATTTTCTTAAACAAAATTTAAAAAAATTAATATATTACTATAAGGTTTTATTAAGTACATGTTGCAGATTAACTGTGTGAATTTTTAAGTAAATCCCTCAACCAGAATTTTTTTGACAAGGATTTTATTTTTGCGGATTTCGAGAAAACTTGGATTTTTGTCAAATATTCTGTAAATGTACTCTTTCTAAATACTTTGTATCAAACATTCATCACTTTTCTACTTTTAAATGTTATATTTTATCTTAATAGCCTAGAGTTTTGGAAAAAAATAATATGACTCCATTAACCCTTTTGGAATTAGGGTCATATATGACCCCAAGCTAATAAAAGACAATTTATTCAAAAACTTCAAATATTTTATAAGTGCTGTCCAATTTTTAGATGAGACACTTAAAATATAATAACCAAATATGTAGAAGTATCTTTCCAAAAATTTGGAATAAATCCGAGAACGTTAACCCATTATTTGCCGAGGCCAGCTTTGGATTTTAAGATATTTTAAAATAAAAATGACCTAAAACGAGTTTTTCTATTAAACTCGTTGATACCACTATTTAGAATTTAAGAAGAATAATTCGGTTAATTTTTATTTATTTAACCCTTCAGTGCTCCTGAGCTCAAAATTATCCATTGTGATATATCTCTGGTGCAATTATCTGCTTATTGCTCGCGAATATAAATTAAAACAATTTAAGTCATATGTCTAAAAAATAGGACGTTTTTGAAATTCACTTTGATATTTATTCCATTAAGAGTAGTATTAACTTAATATTACCTTTTATATATATTATTATATTTGAAATTTACTTTTATTTAATAAACTATTTAAAACTGGGAAATAAAATGGTAGAAGTTTCAAAACATGTAGGTGACATTAAGGATAATATAAAGCGACCGATTATAAAAAATCAAAATATGTCAACCATTATAAGTAATGGCATCTTCACCGATTGACCGGATTTTTTTTGGCGTTTTTATCAATATCCACCAAATTGGTGGGTGAGATAGTAAGAAATTCAACTATTACTTTATTACATAAAGTAATTTTATAACAAAATTGGTTTAAAGTTGTTTTAATTTATATTTGCGAGCAATAAGCAGATAATTGCACCAAAGATATATCACAATGGATTATTTTGATCCCAGGAGCACTGAAGGGTTAAATAAATAAAAATTAACCGAATTATTTTTTCTTAAATTCTAAATAGTGGTATCAACGAGTTTAATAGAAAAACTCGTTTTAGGTCATTTTTATTTTAAAATATCTTAAAATCCAAAGCTGGCCTTGGCAAATAATGGGTTAACGTTCTCGGATTTATTCCAAAATTTTGGAACGAAACTTCTACATATTTGGTTATTATATTTTAAGTGTCTCATCTAAAAATTGGACAGCACTTACAAAATATTTGAATTTTTTGAATAAATTGTCTTTTATTAGCTTGGAGTCATATGTGACCACAATTCCAAAAGGGTTAATGAAGTCATATTATTTTTTTCCGAAACCCTAGGCTATTAAGATAAAATATAACATTTAAAAGTAGAAAAGTGATGAATTTGTGATACAAAGTATTTAGAAAGAGTACATTTACACAATATTTCACAAAAATCCAAGTTTTCTCGAAATCCGCAAAAATAAAATCCTTGTCAAAAAAATTCTGGTAGAGGGATTTACTTAAAAATTCACTCAGTTAATCTGCAACATATATTTAATAAAACCTTAAAGTAATATATTAATTTTTTTAAATTTTGTTTAAGAAAATTTTTTCAAACTTGAAAAAGGAGTTTTAAAAATTTTATCAAAAAAATTTCCAATTTTCGGTCTCAATGCGCAATAGGTTAACAACGTGGTAATAAAACAACACTTCATATCTGAGTACTTATAAATATAGAGACCAAAAAAGAATGATGGCTTTAATCTATTTCTCAAAGTTGAAAAAAATGCCATCAAATTTCATGACCTACTTTTTTTTGACACAGAAGTGGTCTGGGGCATTTGCAATTTCTTGGTGAGGTTTCATACGATTTTGAAGTTTTATAGCCTTTTGAAAGAATAATTTAATACTGATCCCGAATTATATAACAGCTTGTCGGTAAAATTAAACTATAGAACGAAATTTTCGTAAAATCTGAAAAAAAAAGTCATATTTTCCCCATATAAACACACTTGCAATTTTCAATCGCTTTGCGCCACAACTAAACGTTTTTTGATTGGCCCAAAACCTTGTATTTCTCAGTTTTTTTGTTATTCGCATATTTCTAGGGGGTGAGACCGACAGTTTGAACACTTTTTTTCCCTCCATATAACGAAGGACCACCCTAGTGTACACTCCATCCAAGAAACAAACAAGGGCTCAGGATTACCTTTTCGAAATCATAACATATAAATCTATATATATGAATTGTGATATACAGCCTCCACCGAATACGTGGGCAACAGTCAAGTTTGAAATTATTGGTAATTCTTACGTCTAGGGGATGAATAACGGCCAAACGGTATCTTCTAAATGAACGAGTATAAAATATAGTTTCTGGATTGCACTAGAGATAGAAACATCAAATAAGAGGAAAACTTTTGGAAATTCGGATGTTGAGGGGGTAAAAACGGCCAAAAAGAGTAAAATGGTACATTTTTTCATCTTCTTAACATATTACTCTATATATATACGTGGCCACCAGTCAACGATTAATTTATTGCTAATTCTAACATCCAAGGGAGGAAAAGCGGCCGAAAATGGGAAAAATTGTATATATGGTATCTTCTAAATAAACGAATAGAAAATATAGTTTGTGAGAGAAAAGCTTTTGGAAATTGGATGTTATGGGGGGTAAAAACGGTCTGTCAGTGTAAAAGGGAACTTTTTGGTATCTTATTTACAAAGTAATTTAGGAATATTAAATTTGATACGTAGATTCCACCCGAGACACAAACATCGGGCAAGAACAAAATTTGTTTTAATTCGAGCCTTTAGGGGGTAAAACGGCTGAAAAATTTAGATTTTGTCAGTGTCGCACATACAAAAAAATTTTCACTAAACCACCATACTGCTCGATGTAAATTTGACAAGTGTATATTGCCCTTAAAAAACAAGTAAGCAAATTATAGTCGGTCTATATGGAACATTTATTTTTACAAAAAAAATCTTATTTTTGATCTTTATAATTTGAATAATTTTCGAACCTTTTATGAATAAGAAATAAGTACTTAAATAGAATAGGCAGCAATTCATTACAAAATTCTGAATTTGCCAATTTTGTTTTTAATAATTAAAATTATGTATTTTTTACATAAACTTATGTATTTTTTCTCTATTGAAAGACAACAAATTTGTTACAAAAAATTCAATTAAAAAAAGATAAATAAATAAGAAATATTTTTTTAGTGGTACCAAAATTGTGGGAACTATTAACTTCTTTACCAGAGTTCATTAAAACAATAATAATAGAAAAAGGTGTGAAAGAATATGTAAAAGATCTTAGCTGTTTTTAAATATTTATAGATTCTGATGTTTTCTTTCAATTGTTATAAAATAATGGCAAGAATAAAGTTCTAGGACATAATTGATGCTTTTAGATCTGGTCGTAAGCAAAAGAATATTTGTGTGAAATATTCTATGGATAAATCCATAATTTAATTTTGCGGCGCAGGCCCCATAACAAGAGTCAAAGACAGGTAACAAATAATCTAAAAGTAAAACTATGTGCTTCAACTTTTTCGCTACGAGCAATTGGGTCTGACCTTGGTTGTTATCGTCCTGTGAGGATACCACTGATATCAGAGAAAAATCGTCTGGCTAGCATTAATATTGCTAAAAAACGCATAAATTAGAATTAGAATATTGTTGGCGTATAGTGTTGGCAATAAAATGAAATATTTAAATGATCATAAAATTTGTCCATACCAACACAGGACCAAACGCTTTGGGGGTTTAGCTACAAAAGCCTAATAAAATCGTTCGGTATAAGAATCATCCTCCCACAAGACCATGACCATCATCATACCACAGTGTTATTGTATAGTAAAGGTCGCCATTGTTTTGTCAACAGCATAAAAATGAATACTTTTAAGTTTTGTTTTTTTTTTTTTTCTAAAGTTATGTTAGTATTTTTTCTTTATCTTTTTTAAATAAATAAAACATACAAATGCTTAAATTAATAAAAGAGTTTTTTATTTTCTGAGAAAATTTTTTCGTATTGACCGTCCAAGTCGTCAAAAACATATTTAGTTAAAAGTTTCCATCGTATTGTCACTTACACTATATTTCTTATTGTTTTTAAATATTATTGTGATTTATATAATTATTATATTATATTTATATAATTATTATTATTCCAGCCCTCGAAATTCGAGTGCAAATTCTAGGAAATTTTATTTTTCAATAAATAAGGACCCTAAAGGTATGCTTATCAATTATAGCCAATTCACAAATCAACACAAAAAACAAACTCATTTTTATTACAAACACATTAACAAATTTAATAAACATACGCATAGCACAAATTTAAAAATCTGTAAATCTGCAAAACGGCTAAAAAGAAATACTTTTCAAATAATATACGTTTGGTCAAAATCGGGATAAAACGGTAGAACAAAACATATGTCACAAGAAATCGCCTAGCCTATTACTATCATAGATATTAATGCTAACAACGTAGCGGGTTTACTGCTTGTTTTTAATATTTAGGTCTGTACCACTTATGGCCAGGGTAAAAATAATTTCAGAATCTTTGTCCATTTGGTTCTTACAAAACCTTAGATCACATATATGATCATATAGGACGAACGATATTAAAATGGCTGAAAATCGGTGCATGGTCAAACCTAGCCCCCATACAGATCTAGTCACCTAAGACTTCTGCATGAATTTGAGTATATTAAGCTACTATAAGAAGGTAAATAGCAAATCAGATAAATTTCTCAACTGAAGACGCACTGTTACAAGTTTTGCTATATGGTTCAAATTTGGTTATTTGGTTATTAAATCCCTAAATAATCAATCCAAAATTATTCATTGTTTGCCAATTTTTATACCATCCACACAACTGTGTAGAGGGTAGATATCAGTTTGTCAATCCATTTGTAACTCTTCGAAATAAATTTTGGAGTCCCCATAAACAATATATTCTTGATCCTTATAAAAGGAGAAGTCAATCTGGCGATATCGGTCTGTCTGACTGTTTGTTGAAAACATTCTCCTGTCGGCATAAGGTCGAGTGGGTCGCACTGCTTAGCCTTAAAATGTTCGTCGTAATCTGCGCACTGTTACAAGTTCTGCTATCTGGTTCAAATTTGGTTATTACATCCCTAAATAATGAATCCGAAATTATTCATTGTTTTATAATTTTTATACCCTCCACACCACTGCGCATTGTAAAATTAATTCTATATGCAATTGTAGCAGAAAGGGGCGTGATCCACCCATTATTTGCAGTTTTATTAATTTTTATAAACACACAACAAGTTTTCACAAACTGCATTTACATTTATTATTTTATTAAAAAAATATACATACAAGTAAAATGAAAAATTCTTATTATTTATATTACAATATTTTATTCAGAATCATTATTATTAATCTGGATCATGTAATAATTCTCGTAATTCTCGTGAAGTTTTGAAGTTTTTCTTGCGAAATATTCACGATAGTTCCTTATATCCTTGTTTCTGGCTTTTGATGCTTCTTCGGATAATTGTCCGTATAGGGCAATATCTTGTGGAAGATGATGCTGGGTTTTGCCATAATATGCCCATTTTAGTCGTACACTAAACTTTAAAATTCTTTCAAAATCGCAAAAAGTCTCCAGAAATTATTGTTTCATCTCTTACTAGAGACATCACAACAACTCCCAGATGAGAAACATGAGGTTTTATTCCAACGAAATTTAATTTGTTTTTCATTTTTTTTTAACTTTTGATGTGTAAACATCTATGCGCTCAGGGGGGTAAAAATCTATTTCACAATACAATCACAAAAACAGCGTAAGGCAAAATCGGTGTGAGGTATATGTAAGTGTATTGGTGCAAAGATTATGATTTAAATTTATTTAGTTGATTCAACAACCAACAGAAAGCACCATGAATGTATAGCAAGCAACTGCAACCATCAAGTATAACAACCATAGCAGTTGCTTGCTGTACATAAATGACGCTTACTGTTTGATTTTAATTGATGTGTAAATAGATGTTTACACTTCTCCCCTGTGATCGGACTCACACACTGTCTTTATTTCTTTTTTTGATTAATTAACACTGTTACCTTTTCAATAAGTTATAAAAATTTATCGGATATAAAAAAAAAAATGGACTTATCATTTTAAAAACTAAAAAGTTATATGCATTTGAATTTGGGATATTGCTTAAAAATATATTTTAGTTCTCAAAAGTGTATAACAAGATGTACCTTTAAACCACTATATAGAATAAAGTAGCACTTTTTTCGTCATATTATGATTATTTCCATAGTAAACAGATTATTTCCTGTCACATTCATCAAAATTATCACAATCCGCCAACTTTTTTTTTGGATTTTTGTCCACCTAGATTGGTCAAGTGTTGCACTGTGCTTTGGACCAAATTGGTGAGGAATGACAAACCAATAGTTAAAAATGTTTATGCCGAATAGAACATGGGTAAACTTAGTCATTTTTTGTGCACAACTTCATGTCGATGGAGCAAGCGTGAGAAGCTGAGTTCTTTCAGCTCTACTCTGTGACGTTTTGTATTTCTCTTTTATTTGTTCAAGAACTTCTACTGCGATAAATAAGCTGGATGAAAGACTGGTGTATTTAAAAATTTACAAAACTTAAATACTTCATTAGCTACAATAAATTAAGTATAAAAAATAGCTATGATATAAATGGATATAATGTGATTAAGATTAAATTTTATTAAATTATTTATCTTTTTATTTTTATTATTATTATTATATATTAATATAATTACTAGCAGATTCCAGCGCTCGAAATTTGAGTGCAATTTCTAGGCAGCTTTATTTTTAAACTTAGCCAATTCACAAACCAACACTTTTATGGTTTATTATTATTGTGAATGAAGATAACAAACTAATTAACAAACACATTACCAAATTTAATAAAACACACATAGCATATGTATAATTTTATGTATGTGTTAGTAGCAACTTTAAATGCAAATTACTCAAAACAAAGGAAAAAAATTAAAAATTTGTAAATCTGCAAAGCGGCTGAAAAGAACTACCTTTCAAATAATATACGTTTGGTCAAAATCAGGACAAAACGGTGGAACAAAACATCGGTCACAAGAAATCGCCTAGCCTATTAATATTATAGATTATTACAAATAAATAAATAATCTACCCCATAAAAACAAAGTTTTTATTAAAACTCTTTCTTTCCTTATGCAGATCATTCCATGACTGTACGTGACTGTGCGTGAGTGTGCGGGACTACCCCAAAATTAATCTATAGTCACAACAAGACTATGGGCCAAGTTTCAGATCAATTGCATAAGGGGGAATGGGGTTGACCCACGACAGACAGACAGACAGACAGACAGACAGACAGACAGACAGAGAGTACGAGTTAAAAGAAAGAGTTTAAAAAAATAATTTTTCAACATTTCTATAGAAATAACCTAACCCATAAAAACAAAGTTTTTATTAAAGCTCTTTCTTTCCTTATGCATATGAGTTTTGAATCTCCCCGTGAATGTGCGTGACTGTGTATGACTACCTTAAAATTAGTCTTTGGCCACAACAAGTGTATGGATAAAGTTTCAGATCGATTGGATGAGGGGAAGTGAGGTTTTAATCTCTCCGTGACTGTGCGTGACTATGCGTGACTGTGCGTGACTATGTCAAAGTTAATCTTTTTTCATAGCAAATCTATCGACCAAGTTTCAGATCGATCGGATGAGGGGAAATGACATTTAGATCACTCCGTGACTGTGCGTGACCATACGTGGTTACCCCAAAATTAATCTGTAGTCACAAGAAGACTGTGGGCCAAGTTTCAGATCAATTGGATAAGGAGGAATGGGGTTGAACCACGACAGACAGACAGACAGACAGAGAGTATGAGTTAAAAGAAAGAGTTTAAAAAAGTGATTTCTTCATGAGGTTAACATATTGCGGTTATTTCAGTATCGAAGGTATGCAATTTTAGTCAGGTATGGTACATACCGTAGGAAAAATATATTTGTCTAGTTCCCCAGTATAAGTTTTATTTGTAAGGTTTTAGAAACACACAAATAGGAAAAAATTCAAAATATGCTAAAATTTGCAAAACCGTTGTCTTGAGTCATAAAACATTTATTTTGATAGATATCAGACCAAAAACCTCTTAAAGGAAAAACCTAAGCTTTCTTTTGAGTAAAAAAGGGCATTTTTTGCAAAAAAAAAATAAATGAAAAAAAATGTTTCATTTAGCAAAAAAAAAAAAATTTAGGTTTGTATGTGTTTATTGTATCCATTAATCAGTAGTCCAAAAATAATCCCTATTGGACAATTCTTAGTCATAGGCCCCATATAGAGCTGGTTCCCGATCTTCACTTAAATCTATCAACAAAACAAAAATATTGCACAGATTTTTCTCAAATTTGGTGTGTGTATATTTTTTCAAAATATAAGTGACTTTATTAAATATGGTCAGGATCGGTCCATTTTTTGACCTAGTCCACATATAAAGATAGCACCCGATATGAACTTTTTCATATCTGCAGCCAAAAAAATTAATAACAATACCACTCAAATTTGGTTTTTGCTCATTTTCTATATCCAGTTAGTTGGACCGAAGAGATAAGGTTTCTAAACCATGGTATAGGGTATCGTATGGTCGGTCTAGACTCTAGACCGACTATAATTTTCTTACTTGTTTCTTGTGTACATGCGAACGTTCTCATATACAAAAACAAAAAAACAACAAAAAATGTGCATGCATCGCTAATAAATGAATAAAACAAAAAAAGTAATTGTATGTGTTTTTATTTATGCTCATTGCCTTTAATTAAAAAAGCATGAAAATACCTAATTTTTTTTAATTTAAACATCTTCTTTAAAATCTAGCCATTATATGTAAATGAAATTTGGATTGGTGTAAGTATTCAGGTGCAGTTTTTCTGCAAATGTCCATTGCAGATCATATTTAGATATCCTAAGAATTATAGGAATTATCTTTATTGAAAGACACAATTAAGTTTATTAAAGTAACACAATAATACCATTTGACATAATTTTACACTCCGAGGGTTTTTATTCACATCCTAATAACTACATTGTGTTTACACTGTATATGGGGATTTTGATACAAATCCTTCACATACACATATTAATAATAAAAATCTGTTATTTATAAACATTTTTCCTAAACTAAAACATTATAAACTGTACATAAACATAATTCACATAATTATTTAGACATACATGGATTTCGTTTAAACCAAGCTAGTTTAAGGCTTAGTTGCTATATTTTTATATATTTAGTATTTCAATATTCTAATGTTAAAAACCAAATAAATAAATAAACATAATAAACGTATCGCAATTTTCTAAACCAAAATGTATTGTTGCACAGTGTAATATTGAAGTGTCAGAACTTAAGAATTTTATCACAGCAAGTGCTCATTTCAAATTGATAGAATTCCATTTGCTTTGATATCCGTGATTGTATGTTTGTCTTGCATTTTCCATTCAATAAATATTTGCACATAGAACTATTGCTAAACACAGAATTATTTTCTAAATCTGAAATATTATTTTCTCTGTTGTGGTAAATACATCAAATTGATTATAGGTATACATATAGGGCCGTATGCAAAAAAAGTAAAGTGTACTTCAAGTAGACTTTATTGTATGTTTTTCATACAAAAATTGTTGATAAAGTCTACTTGAAGTACACTTTAATTTTTTGCATACGACCCTTAGTATATATTTAAAATAAATTTTTTAAAACCATTTTGCTTTGTTAGATTTTCGAATAATGTTCGCCTACTCTAATTTACTAATTGAACATTTCCATAAGTCATTAAAAAAAATAATTTAGATTTTATGTTTTTCTAGGCTGGCACAAATAGTTAAAATATTTTTATAGTTTCGAGTAGTTACCTTTAATTTTTCTAAGCGACATCAAACAAAAACTAAAAACTTTATTGCATGAAATTTTGGCACACTTACACTTTTCAGTTTTTATTTCTTAAAAAGTTAATATATTTCTCATACTTGTATTATGGCAAAGACATACAGCTAGGAAAACGTTGGACTAAACAACACATGAAGTAGTAACTACTCAAAATTTAAACGTGCAATAATCCTATAATAAACACCATATTGTTTCTGTATTTTACAGCAAAAACACTTGGTAGAGAAAATGTTTAGAGAACTGCCAATACAAAATTCTAATTGGAAAGCGTTACAAGGAAGGTCTCCAAGGGTGAATACTCAGAATTCTCCAAAACTTTGATATATTTATGTAAAAAATAAAAATGATTGTCCTCACAAATAATAACAAAAAACAAGTAATAGCAAAATGAACCACTTGATTCGCTCTCTGAATCATGATTGTGAACCTTGGTGTTCAGACGAGTGTTCTTGCTTCATTTTGACGTTTATATTTTTCGTACAAATATTTTAAGACATCTTTCTACACGTTACGTTTCACTATTTAATTTTTCATTTTTATTTGAATATACATAATATATGTAAATATATATGTAAATATATATGTAAATATATAGTTTTTATTTGTTAAATTTTTCTTTTTATTTTATTGCACACATTAATTTTTTGTTTTTTCTTTGTTTATATATTTTTGACAGCTAGTTCAGATAAACTAGCGATAATTTTTTATCAAAATTGGAGATGACATTCAATTTTTCTAGGTTTATAACTAGGTTCAAAATGAACCAAGTAGGTTCGCTCTCAAAATTTTGTATGGCGAATCATGTAGATTCAATCATGATTGGGGCGCGAACAGTGAATGAGAGAACGATCAGCGAAACTTGCTGTTCGTGTGAACATAGCATAAGAGTGTTATAAACACAATATCATAACTAGGTTTGTGAACACTAAAAGACAAAAAAGGCTAGATTTCATATTATAATGGCTAGATTTTTACAATGATGTTTAAAATTAATAAGATAATTAACAAATATTTTTGATATTTTCGTACTTTGTTAATTCAAAGAAATTGTTAAATGCAATGAACATAAATGTAAATCCATACAAATACATTTTTGTTTGTTTGTTATTGGCGATGCATACATAAGCAAATAAAATGTGTTTGCATCGCTGATACATGCACATGCTATGTTACGTACATATAAACACTTGCACTATTTTTAGTTTTTTATATAAAATTTTATAGGGGTATCTTTCAATTTTCGGACGTCATTCCTCACCTATTTGATCCAGAGGCGCCAATACCAAACTGCTGCAGATTATGGTGAACACTTTAAGCTTGAGTAGTGCGACCCATTCGACCTATTGAGCGCAGAAGAATGTTTTCAGCAGACAGGCAGACAAACAGACAGATAGATAAACAGACAGACAGATAGACAGTCAATGAACCTGGAACTGGCTGATCAGAAGACCGAAGCTGTACTAATAAGTGGGAAAAGAAGAAAATAAACCGTAAGGATTCAAGTCAGCAGTAGCGAAATAAACTCATCGGAGTATATAAAGTACCTTGGAATTATGATCGACGACCGCCTGACCTTCAGAAGGCATATGTACTATGCGTGCAGAAAGGCAACTAGTGTCGCAAATGCTTTGGCCAGGATGATGCCAAACGTAGGAGGACCTCGTCAGAATCGAAAATTATTACTCTCTCGGGTAATGAAGTCGATCCTATTCTACGGATCACCAGTATGGAGGGAGCTCTCAACAAGACGGCAAGAAGGACATGGTGTCCAACTTCAGGAGAAGCTGCTTAAGAGTATGTTCCGGATATCGCACGATAACTTTGGAGGCTGCTAGCGTTTTAGCCGGGATCATCCCAATAGATATAGCAGCAAAGGAGCTATCGGAGATATACGATGCAAAAAGAGAAACACCGGCTAACCTGGGGATAAGTCAATGGAAAAATGGTAAAGAAGATGGGAAAACTCACTGAAAGATCGGTGGACCTTTAGACTGATCCCAAACATCGATCAGTCACGGAGAGGTCAACTATAATCTGACATAATTTCTGACTGGATACGGAGGTTACAGGAGCTACCTATATTGATATGTCCTGCAGGACAAAAGGACGAAGAGGGAGGAGGGTTTTAGTCGGTAGGAATCCAACATACCCCAGACCAAACAAAAAAAGACATACAGACAGACAGACGGACATCGCCAGATTGGCTTTTATAAGGATCAATAATGTAGGATCAATAATAGTTTATAGGATCTCCGGATTTTATTTCGGTGAGACAAACGTATTGACAAACCTATTGCGAAGGTTAACAAAGTGGTAATAAAACATGCGTTTAGAGACCCTATCTCTTAGGCCCAACTAATTGGATACATAAAATAAGCATAAACCAATTTTGAGTGGCATTTTTATTAATATTTTTGGCTGCAGATAAGGAAAAGTTCTTATCGGATTCTGTGTCTATATGGGGACTAGGTCCAAAAATGGACCGATCCTGACCATGGTTGGTATTTTGTGAAAATATATACAAACAAAATTTGAGATGAATCAGTGCAATATTTTTGTTTTTTGATAGATTTAAGTGAAGATCGGGAAGCAGCTCTATATGGGGTCAAAGGGATCATTTTTGGACTACTCATTAATGGATGTAATGAACGCATACAAACCCAATTCGAGTAAGATCTATATGACAATTTGGATCTTATGGCAATTTATGTCGATTTCATATGGGTAATTTGTATGGGGGCTAGGTCTGAACATGGACCGATTCTCACCAATTTCAATAGCATTCATCCCATGGCCGATGAAAGTTTATATACCAATTTTCATCAAAATATTTGCGACCTGCAGTTTGATTACAAGGTTTATATGAACACACAGACGGACGGACGGACATTGTTAAATCAACTCAAAAAGTGATTATGATTCGATCGGTATAATTAAAGATGGGTCTAGGTCAAATATTTTTGGTTGTTACAAACAGCAGCACAAAGTCATTATACCCTAACCACATAGTGGTATAGGGTATAACAATACTTCATATATGAGTACTTATAGGTATAGAGATAAAAAAAAATTATGGCTTTAATCAATTTGTTAAAGTTGAACAAATGTTCATCATATTTCATGACTTAGAGTTCCTTGGCACAAAAGTGGTCTGGGGTATTTGTTATTTCTTGGCGAGTTTTTATTCGATTTTGAAGTTATATAGCTTTTTTAAAAGATAATTTACTACTGATATGTAACAACTTGGCAAAAAATTAAACTATAGAAAGAAATTTTCGTAAAATCTGAAAAAAGTCATAAATTTCCCTTATAAACACATTGAAATTTTCAGTCGCGTTGAGGCACCTCTAAATTTTTTTTGATTGACCCCAAACTTTGTACTTCTCATTTCTTTTGCTATTCGTATATTTCCGAACAAGAGTTTGAACAATTTTTTTATTAAAGGCCACCCTAATATATGTACATAACAGTTTGAGAGCTGGAAATTATTAGCCAATAGGAACACAGTTTGCGTGAAGTCAGAGTACCAACATGCACAGAAGATTTTAATTTTTTCTGCGTGATGGCGTAATCTTTATTTTATCATTCTTGATTTATGCCTACTGCATTCATGCACTAACCAAGTAATTTCAGTCAAATTGAAAAGTATATGAACTTAGGTCAAAACTCATGTGTTTGTTTATACAAGTGTTTTTTTATTTGACCGATATCATGGAGCAACCTGTACTCCATATAGGGTATAAAATATGCAACAAAAATCGTGATTCAGACTTTCTTCATTTATGCTGAATGTTAATATGTCCTTTTAACGAAAACATATTTTTTAGAACTGTTAGAATTCACACTTTTGATTACAGTTGGTCTTTTAACAAAAGAGCAAAATTTGTATTTTCATTCTATGAAAATATATGTACACACACACATACGTGATTACAAATTTCATATAAACAAATAACCACATATTGGCCAACAGAAAAAACAAAAAAAAAAAGTTTAGCCATCTTTGTTGTTAAAAAGTTGTTCGTTTTTTTTTGTTGTTCTATAGTATGTAGTTGTGAAAGGACTAAAAAATTGGAGTACATTTTTATAGTATTAAAAACAAAGATACAAGCATACATATGTATGTACATAAGAATAAGTTTATGGTACTAATGTTTTGCAACTAACCCATTGAATTAAATGTTAGTGTGTGGCCCAAAGCCGATAAGACTAAGTGCCACTTTATACGAGTACAATGACTTTTTAGCCGGCGTTTTTTCACTTCTTTTTTAAAATTGGTACGCAAATTAGTTTGTATTTATACGGAGAATGTTTGCTTGACTTTTTTTACGTTTAATCGGTCAATCTGCTTTAGTTGTTAATTTGCAACAATTAAATTATAATATTTGTGTCTTCGTCCGCAACAATTGAAGAATATTTTTTTTAGTATTTCAAAGAAATTAGGAAAATTTGAATACGAAAACAAATTTTACACGTCTTCTACTATAATTATTTTGTCCACATTTTTTATATGGGGCGTTTTATGTCCAGTGAGCCAACTTTTAAAACCGATGTCTTCCGATCGGCACGATATTTGCAACAATACAAAAAAAAAATTAAATTTAGCAAAAAAGGCAGAAAATTTTTTTTATTTTTTTTAAATTTTGTTTTTTAGAAAGATTGAAGAAATAGCTATCTAAACTATTTACGACCAATTTTGCTAAGAAAAAAAGGTAAAAAGTTACATGGATAAGAAAAACCCTTGTTTGCCGAAAATGTCAAATTTACCTGAGCAAACTTGGAATGATTTTGTGTTCCCCTATTTCGAGCAGGTTGGTGTTTAAAATGGGGTAAATTGGGCATCATTGTGCCATGATATGACCTAAACTGCTAAAAATTCTCTAAAAAAATGCTAAACATTCAGTGTATTTGTTGTAATAATTTAGCATTTAGTTTATCATATTGTTTACTTTTTGTTATTAATAGCGCAATAAGTCCAGACATTAATGTAAACGTAATTTAATAGTCCTACTTGTTTTTCATACCGATCGACTCAGAATCATTTGCAGAGTTTTGGATATTGCCTTTAAAAAAATTAAGCTTTTACCTACAAATGCAGTCACTTCAAGATGTGACTTTATGCATCAGAATTAGTCTCTGCAAATTTGAGTTCGACTTTGATTGTATAAACATTAGTAGTGAAGCGAGTTGATTTGGAATATACTCAGATGAATAGACAGACCAAAGCATAGTTAGAAGTTTTAAAGTGAAATAAAAATGAAAATAATAAAATCCAAAGCACGTAATGTAAATATAGAACATTATATGGTATAAACAGACTTCATTACGGCGTTTAAACAGAATTCCTGCCAATAGTACTAACTGACTGACATTGCAATAGGGATGTGATCTAATGCGATGTGATACCATGATGCTTTATTTTCTTTGCATGCATGTGCATGTGTGTATTTGTTCATTTACTACCATAATGCATGGCACAAATATACATTCCAATAAAAACTTTTCGTAAGTATATGCAGTATTGAAACAACCTTTTATACTTACTTTCTCACTTACTAAGTTGGCTACTGGCTTAATCTCGACGGTATTCATTTTAGACATTTGCCAATAGAGTGTTGAATACAAACTTGGCAATTGGTCGATTCTATCATATGAGGGCCAAGTAAAAGAAAACAATAAATGTTTAAAAATTAGCAATTTTCTTACCGTAATAAATACTAACTAGCAGATTCCAGCTCTCCAAATTCGAGTGCAATTTCTAGGCAATTTTATTTCTCAACTTAGGCAATTCACAAACCAACACTTTTTTGGTTTATTATTATTGTGAATGAAGATAACAAACTCATTAACAAACACATTAACAAATTTAGTAAACACACACATAGCATACTTATAATTTTATGTATGTGTTAGTAGCAACTTTAAATGCAATTTACTCAAAATAAAGGAAAAAAATACAAAAACTGTAAATCTGTTGAACAGCTAAAAAGAATTACCTTTCAAATAATACACGTTTGGTCCTAATCGGGATAAAACGATAGAACAAAACATCGGTAACAAGAAATCACCTAGCCTATTAATATTATAGATGTAGAAAATGTAAACGAAAAACAAGGTCATTCAAAGTTTTTTAAACTAAAATTAAAATCATAATCCTTTACCAGATTAGGAATATTTGGTAACATATTTCTTTTGAGCTGTTACGAATTTCTTTTGAGCTGTTACCTTTGAAATATATGTCAATTGTTATATTCTACAAATACATCGGGTAGAAAAGAAGTCCGGTTAGCCTAGAGCCACCACGTATTATTTATTGCGAAAAGCTAAAGTCAATGAAGGTTTTAAAAAACACAAAGTCCAAAAAGTTACTGACAGAAACGCTGTGAACAAGTAAAAGTATTAAATATGGCTCTGCCGAATATTTGATACCCTCCACCCCTGTTCTAAACACAATATTGTAACCAAAGTTGCCAATACTTAAAGACAAAAAGGCTAGGTTTCAAATTATTATGGCTAGGTTTTTTACAATGATGCTAAAAATTAATAAGATAATTAAGAAAAATATTAAGTACTTTGTGCTTTTTTTATTAAATGCCATGAGCATAAATGTAAACACATAAAATTACATTTTTGTTTGTTTATTCATTAACGGTACATATAACTTTTTATCGCCTATTTGTGGCCAGGGTATAATGACGATGATGTTTGTAACTACCAAAAAATATTTGATCAAGACCAATCTTTTAATATACCGATCGACTCAGAATCACTTTCTGATTCGATTTAGCGATGTCCGTCTGTGTCCATGTAATCAAACTACAGATCGCAAATAAGAATATATTTTAATGAAATTAAGTGTATAAGCTTGTATCGACCATAGGATAAACACTTTTGAAATTGGTGAAAATCGCTTTATGTTCAGACCTAGTCCCGATACAAATGACCCTATGAGATTGACTTAAATTGCCATAATATCCAATTCTCATATAGATCTCGATCAAATTGGGTTTGTGTATGTTTATTACATCCATTAATCATTAGTCCAAAAATATACCCCACTTTTAGACATAGCCCGAATATGAAGCTGATTCCCGATCTTTACTTAAATCTATCAAAAAACAAAAATATTGCACATATTTTTCTCAAATTTGGTTTGTATATGTTTTTGAAAAAAGTAAGTGTCCTTACCAAATATGGTAATTTTTCGACCTAGTCCCCATATAAATATACCATCCAATATGAACTTGGTTTATTTTTATTTTCTATATCTAATTACTTGGATCTAAGAGATGGGATCTCTAAACGCATGGTAAAGGGTATTATATAATCTTTCTGGACCGACTATAATTTTCTTAGTTTTATTGTTGTTGTTGTTCGCATGTACAAGTAAACAATACTGTGTATGCATCGTTATGTTACGTACATATAAATTTTTGCCACTATTTTTAGTTTTTTTTTACATAAAATTTTATCGGAGTATCTTTATATTTTCCTACGTCATTCCTTACCTATTTGGTCTAGAGGCTCTAAATTCAAAACCAAACTGCTGCAAGTTATGACGAACATTTGAAGCCTAAGTAGTGTGACCCATTCAATATATTGCGGGCAGGAGAATGTTTTCAAAGGACAGACAGACAGACTGACATCGCCAGATCGACTTCTCCTTTTATAAAAATCAGGAATATATAGTTTATGGGGTCTTTGGAATTTATGTCGATGAGTTACAAATGGATTGACAAACTGATATACCCTCTGCACAGTGATGTGAAGGGTATAAAAATTTAGAGGCCAACAGAGCACGGAAAATAAAATTATGTTTCATAAAAAAAAGATCCTACTGCTTAATGGACCACGAAACGTACCTTAGCAGCTTTCGGGTCAAAATTTTTATGTTCCTAATATTCGAATAAATGTTAAAGATAAGTTCAGGACCCAAAAGTGAATGAAAATTTAAAAAACGTACCTGATATGGCAAAAGAGGAAATTCATTTCTTACCGTGGGCTTTATGAAAACCGAAATTTATATTAAGAAGTGCTTGCAAAGAAGTCTACTTCCTTTCATAAGTCAACACAATGTGCCCATATATTTTTGGCCCGATTTATGTCTCATGTCACTACGGGAAGGTAGGTTTTGAGTGGTACCAGAACAATAACTTGTTTTTTTTTTTGCCCAAAATTTGAAAAGATTGAAGCAGAGATGGAGTATCTGTTCCAAAAAAGGGAAGGGTTTCCGGTAAAAGTCCATAAGTAAGTTCAAAAGTAGTAATTAGAACTATAAAGTTATCTTTTTTTGCAAGCTGTAATATAATTTCAATTAAATGTAAAAATAAAAACTCTAGATTCAATGGTTTCTTTATTATTACATTTTATGCATGCTAAGATTTTTTAGATCTCATGCCTTATATTTATACTAGTAGATTCCAGCCCTCGAAATTCGAACGCAAATGCTAGGAAATTTTATTTTTTCATTAAATAAAGACCCGAAAAGTATGCTAATCAATTATAGCCAATCCACAAATTAAACAAAAAACAAACTCATTTTTATTACAAACACTTTAACAAATTTAATAAACACACACATAGCATTGTATAATTTTATGTATGTGTTAGTAGCAACTTTAAATGCAATTTACTCAAAATAGAGGAAAATATTTAAAGAACTGTAAATCTGCAAAAAGGCTAAAAAGAAATAACTTTCAAATAATATACGTTTGGTCAAAATCGGGATAAAAAGGTATAACAAATCATCAGTCACAAGAAATCGCCTAGCCTATTAATATTATAGATATTTAAAGTGCCTCTATTGACAAATGGTGTTGTGAATTGTCCAAAACACAAATTATTTGTCAAACCAAATACCTTTTGTCAAATTTATCCACTTTTGGTGTATTTTCAACGCATAACCTCATGTGAGCGCATAATATTGTTTTCCTGGAAGTTGTTAATAACCTGCCGTGACATATCATTCATCTACTGTTTGTTTTTGTAAAATTTTCTAGCTCACAAATAATCTGATGTTTAACTTCTATATCGTCCATACCACTAAGTAGAGGGTATATATAAGTTTGTTATTTCATTTGTAACGTATCGAAAAATGAATTTGCGATCCCATAATTAGAGTTGGTACAACGAAGTCCGTCTATCCGTCTGTTGAAATCAAGCTTATTCAGAAAATAAACTATTTAGTTGCATAAAGTTAGAAAATATTGTTAGTCCTTATTTCCAGCAGGTAACTATTGCAAATTGGGTAAATCGGCCTTTATTGTGCCAAGATATGGTCCAAAATATGGAAACATCTCTAAAGAAATGCTAAAAGTTTAGTGTGATTGTTGTAATAATTTATAATTTAGTATTAACTTTATCAAATTGTAGATTTTTTCAAATAGTTTGTTTTTATTTAGCCACATTTAACACTCCTACTTGTTTTTTATTCATTTGTGTACTTTTTTCATCACATTTGGTATTTTTTATTGTCATGTTCCTCAAGGACAGATTATAATTTCATATGAAATTTCTTTTTCTAATTTTGCAAAATATCAAAAGGAAAGGTCGTCCAGAGTCAGGTGGGTTGGGACTGCATTAAGTAGCAGTTACATAGGCTAGACACATATCCTTGCCCGATCACTTTGTACTTGAATATGGTTTCATATTGTAAAGAAATATGAAAAGCAACGGAGATTATTCAGATTGGGTACATGTTATTTATACATAAAAATTTTATTTCTTTTCGATTTACATCCTTAAAACCAATTTCATTTGAAATAAATCAAAATACGAGGACAGGTTGAAAAATCCTTTCAAGACAAATGAAAAACACATTGTTATAAGTGAATTTTTAGTTCCTAATATTAACTCTATACAATTAACTCCATATAATCTCTTTCTACTAATTATTCACTTGTTTAAGTTTCAAGTTAGGAAGAAGTCACAAGAGAGAACCATATCTGGAGAGTGTGATGGAAGCCTTTGAATACTATTGGAGATTATTAGTAGTCAATGCTCTAAATCAAGCAGAATTTGCAGAGAAGAAGCATTATTTTATGTTACACTTACTTGGCAAAATGCCAATATTTTCTGGATAATCTATGCCTGAAGGTTTAGAGGAGTCGATTTCATAGCAAGAATACTACAGAATACACACAGAAAAAAGATTTGTTAGAATTCCGTTACCACTACAAAAATTTCATCACGAAATTAGCATTTATATTGTAATTAATAACTGTTTTATTTTCAATAGAAGAATAAGTTCCGTTTACCAATTAAAGTTTTTATACAAAATATTATAATAATTCAATTGAGGGAACTATATGATTAATATGATAACAATACGATTCATTCTTCAATATTGATACTAACACCTACATAATTCTATTAAACAAACACATTTTAAACTGAAAATGTGTTTACAGATATTGTAATAAAGTGTTGGTAAATACTTATAATAAAGACAAATTAATTACTAATTATAGATTTTGGTTACAACAAAAGAAAACTATACTTTTAAACTAGGTTGGTAGTTTTCACTGAAATATTGTAAGTACCAACAAACATAATAGAATGATAAGTCCAACCTAATATTCAAATTTATTCGTCATTTTTGAAACAAATAAAATAAAGAAAGAATAATAAAAATACAATTTGAAAATAAAAAAGTTTTAAGTAAAGAAAACAACAAACTGGAAACACGCAAAAGGAAAATAAAAACAAGTAAGAGTGTTAAATTCGGCTGTGCCGAATCTTTGATACCCTCCACCTCGGTTTGAGTATTGATAATAAATGTAAACAAAATATTGGAAAACTATGCATGCGTTTCCTATATGCATGCGTTTCCGGTTATATGACATATCTTCTCGTTTAATTTAGTTTTTGCTAATTAAATAGCTCGCCCTAACCTCCATTGCAAAGGTAATGGTTGTGTAGGGTGGCTATATGCCATAAATCGTGCTAATTGGAGATGGCTGTATAGTTTCTTTTAACTGGCGAAATATTTTTTCATTGCGGCCACATAGAGAATAAATTTATAATAATAACTAATCAAATTAGGGATGCCAAACGCAAAAAGCCAAATGTCCCAAACATTTTAAATAAAATAATTTGTTATCTTCATTTTCTGAAAAACTTCAAATATTCATCCAAAAAAAATTTTAAAAATTTATATATAAATAACATTCTCATCAAATTGCGTTTATTTATGTAACAATTTTTATGTTCGCAATTCTTATATATCATTTGAGGTTTTCTAAAATTCATTGAATTTAAATGAATGTTTTCTCTAGTGATTCGCTAAGTACATACATCTTAACGACAGTTGACAAATCTATTTTTCTATTTATTTAAATTGTAAACGAGTGGCATCTCTGTCAAAATAAGCGAAAAACACAAAGAAGAATAGAAAAAACAAATTACTTCATGTTTGACAGGATGATTTTATGTTTAGTGTGATAACTCTATTTTTTTTACTAATATTTCTGTTTATTTATTTGAAAATGAAATAATGAATTGAATATGCTATTTAATTTTTTTATTTATATAAAAAAGTTTTTTAATAGAAGCAAAATATTTTCACTATTTTATAAATTTTATTCATGTATGACGAAATTTCAACCTAAAAATTTAAAAACGACAAAAATGGTTGTCGTTTAGATAACAACAACAGCTGACTTTAACAAAAGCGAATATCGTTTAAAAATTTTACTGATAAATTTGCTTTTCTTTTTTTAACGATTCGACTATCGTTATAAAAAGTTACTGAAAAGCTATTACTTTCTCCTGAATGCCAATATTTTTTTTAATGTAAACATTTTTTAAATTTAAACATATTTGGTGTTTTTTTTTTTTGGAATTTGATGCAATTGATGTTTTCTAAATTTAAAATTATTTTTTCCGACGTTTTGGTATGATTTTCTGAAATTCAATTAATATTTTATAATTTATAATTGGAAATTTTATTTCCAGTTTTTGAATTGATATTTTCTAAAATTTGAATGGAAAATTTAAAAAGAGCAATTCTTTATTTATGTGAATAATAATGCTTTAGTAATTATAAACAATTTTTAAAAATTAGATGTAATCGCAATCAGATATTTTGTAGGTAAAGCAGAATAATAATTTTATATAACTATGTAGAACTGTTTTGAAAGCAAAAAACTCATTGATGAACTCGGTAACTCTATTTTGTAAAGACAACAAAAAGTAAATATGCCAAACTTATTTTCATATTTGTAAAAGAATAATGAAAAAACTTATGAAATAAAAGACCAGCCCGTGTATACTCTTAACATTGTTCTGTATGATATCTAGTTGAAAATATTGACATTCATGTTAAAATAGAAATAACTATTGCAAAGCTAATTAGAACAAAAATTGTGGCGCCATCTACTGCGGCATAGTCTCGCTGAGCAAAATGCAGTGACACTCTGTTAATGCAAAATAATTATATTTTGGATCGATTTTAACCCCTTTAACGTAACCCAATTGATCTGAAACTTTGCAGGCAGGCTCGTGGCAATGACTGAAATGATCTTGTAATTTTTTTTAGTGATGTCAAAACAATGGAAACTTTTAAATTTTTCTACCAGAGTTGATCAAAAAAATGTACAAAGGGTTAGTTTTTATTATATTATTACCACAACGACCACAAAAACAACAAGCCCAGCTATGACAATAATACAACATTTAGAATAACAACAAGAACAATATAGAACCATCCCATTTTTTATTTTTTTTTAATTTTTCAGAGATTTTCCTGGACCTGTTCCACCGATTTTAATGATTTTTGAAACAGAAATCTCCCCATGAATTTGGCGAATCATTCTCGCTAAAAATTATCACCTTAGCTATCCTATTGAGGGCGTGATCGTGACAAGAACAACATAGAAAATTATATTTTTTCAAGACTTTTTTTAGTTCTTCATTCAATTCTCGGGCCCTAATCGACCGATTTGGACGATTTTAAATAGCAAACTTCTCAGGATGTTAGTGAATCAATTTTTATGTCAACGAGCACCCTAGCTGCCCGATTGATGCCGTCATCGTGATTTTCACAGACGGACCGACGGACAGACGGACAGCGCTATATCAACTCCGGTTGTTATAAGGATCACAAATATATATATTTTATGGGGTCCAAAATTTTTTTTCTAGTTATTACAAACGGAATGACAAACTTATATATACCCTCTGCATACTGGAGTGGAGGGTATAATTATTAAGTCCATTATGAGACTGCATAGTAACGACGGTCATATTTTCTTCCTTTCTATATTGATTTTTGCCGATTCAAGATTTATCAGCACAAAATATAGATAGACTAGCTGTAACCCGATGCGCTTCGGTACACCCATCGAATCGAAATAAAAATATGGGGATACATTTTGTAGAAAAATATTTTATATTTTTTTTTTTGGCGATTTTTGATTTGATCGATTTTTGTTTTGCGATTTTGTTATACGCCATTTTCGGTTTTGACAATTTTTGACTTTGACGATTTTTGTTATTCGCGATTTTCAGTTCTGGTAATTTTTGTTTTTGACGTTATCTGTTCTTGGCGATTTTTGTTAATCGCCATTTTCGGTTTTGACGATTTTTGATTATGACGATTTTTTTTGTGATTTTGGCGATGTTTGTTTTTTCCAATTTTTGATTTTGGCGATTTTTGTTATTCGCGATTTTCGGTTTTGGCAATTTTTGATTTTGGCGATTCCACCCATATTTTCTACGATTATTACATTGGTAATTAATGTACTTGTCAAAAGTTTCAAGACTGTCACTTTCATAATACTCCACAATGAATTAGTTTTCAGTGTGTACATTTGGCATTGAAAATGTTTGTAATCTGGAGAGCTCAAGGTGGTCGTTAGATTATTGCATGAGTTTTAGAAATATTTATACTAAAGTTTTTACCATTTTTTGTGCAAATCGACTTTAACCTTTAGTTCTTTAAATCCGCATCGCTTTTGATAATCTTTAGTGACCAACCATTCCTAGTTTCTATTGGTTAAATTTTCATTTGATCTTTCATATAGTTTCTGGATTAAAAAAACTTCTTTCAAATTAAATTTTTTGTTTAATTTTTTATATTTTGTTTATTTTTACAATAGTTATTAATATTTTAGTTTTATTGAATACATATTTATAAGGAGAAAAATAAACATTGTTTTTAATTTCGAATATAATAAGTACACTACTTCAAGAGTTACATTAATATAAATGTGTAATTCGTTATCAATTTGGAGTTTAATTTTTATCGATATTAAAATTATAAATACAACAATTTGAATTTTATTTTCAATTATAAGAATTTGGAGTGTTTCTACTACTGCAACTAGAACTAAATACATACAACTAAATACATACATACTCGTATATCAAACTACCTGGTAATGAGAGTGTATTAATAATCTATACATACAATATGTGTTACATTATATTGTAGCGAAATACATACATTTATTATTGAATTGTTCGTTATAATTGTTAACATTTAAGTTTAAATGCTCATTATTAAAAAAAACATACTAAAGATTTTTCTGTTAATTTTTCTGTTCATTTAATTACGCGTTAACATGCCATTAATCATAATATTGGCTAAAGCGTTACGTCTCTTACGCCAGGCTCCCATACCTTGGGCATGATACTGTAATTGTGTGTACCACTGTTTTGTACGAACATTATCCTCAGCCTGCAACAAAGAAAGAGAGCGTGAAATATAAATAATAAAAATATTCAATCATATAAAACAACAAAAAAGTTTCAGTTTAATACTAAACTTCAATTGAATTAAATTTTTTTTTTCTAAAACTAAAATTTCCCTTTTGTTTTAATTGAAAGCTGTTTGTTATAGCCCTTCCTCTGCGTTCATATTTACCTTGAAGATAAACGTATCTTTGGATGAAATCTCTTGTATTTCAAAATATTCATCCCAATCTGCTTCACTGCATACAACACAACGATCCAAATACAATGGCTCACGTATCAGTGTATAACGTCCGCACTTCTCTTTGACCACCAACAATGAAGCTTCACGTATTCCGGTGTGTTTCGGAAAATTCAGTTTATCTGACATGACTTTTTCTGCTTTATAATTGGTACTTGGCTGCTTGGCACCAGAACAGTGAGTGAGTCGGGTGTATTGGTTTGGTTGGTTGGTTTGTCGATTGTTAAAGTGAATATTGAATATATGTTTGTAGTTGTTGTGTAGACAAACAATTGCAAGAAGGATGTAAAAAAAAGGATAAAGAGAAAAAAATTTAACAAAAAGATTAAAGTGCTTGACAAACATTCTAAAAAATTAACATGTATTTTAGCAGAACATTAAAAGACTGTAATCCCAAAACAACAGCTATGCGATAGCTGTAATAATTAATTTCTTGTTAATGGCATTTAAATTTATTACTTATAAATTAGTCAATTTGAAACAATTAATACATGGAAATTACTTAGTTACGGGAGAACTATTAAAAAACAATTTTTGTTTCTTATTCATAATTATTGGGTCCTAATTAATGTTCTTAATAATTATGGATAAAGAAAAAAAGTGTGCGAAGTTAGCCCCCCATTTTTGGAAATAAAATTTTTTGAAGATTGTTCTGAATTGTTCTCGGATTGTTCTATAATATTCCAAAACGATGAGTTTCTAAAATATAATTTGTACCGGTAAATCGAAAAAAACTAATTTTAAGCTTTGCCCCCCACCTTTGGAAAAAAATATCAACGTTATTAAACGATATCAGTATTTTTATGCAACACGAAAGTTAACATACAGATTCCAAAATTTCTTTCGTACAAGGTATCCTGATTGGCACCCTCAGATAGCTCTGAAACTTGGACATGTTATAGAGAGGATGTAAAATTAAGGGACTCGTATATTTGGGGTTGATTAATATAGTGCTGAGGGTGTCATTCATAATAAATTGTATGAAGGAAATTTCGGAATCTGTACGTTAACTTTCGTGTTGCGTAAAAATATTGATATCGTTTCATAACGTTGATATCGCGGAAAAATATTTTTCGTTCTCATTTGCGTACGTTACGGTTTGCGACATATCTATTTTGGAACAATGTTTAGAACAACTAGAACAATCGCCAATTTTTTTTTTCCAAAAGTGGGAGGCAAAACTTAAAATTCGTTTTTTTCGATTTACCGGTGTAAATTACATTTTAGAAACTCATCGTTTTGGAACATTGTAGAACAATCGTTGAACAATTCAGAACAATCTTCAAAAAATTGTATTTTCAAAAATGGGGGGCTAACTTCGCACACTTGGAAATAAATGACTAAAAATTGTGTTTTTATATGTTTGCCTGTTTACAATCACTGTATGTACGATTTTGTGCTTCTGTTTGTAACTACCAAAAATCTTTGACTTAGATAAATCTTTCATTATACCGATCGACTCTGAATCACTTTCTGAGACGATTAAGCGATGTACTTTCATTTGTCCGTCCGTCTGTGTGTCTATGCAAACCTTGTCATCAAACTACAGGTCGCAAATATGAATATGTTTTGATGAAATTTAGTATGTGAGCTTCTATCGGCCATAGAATGAACACTGTTGAAACAGGTGAAAATCGGTGTAGGTTCAGAACTAGTACCCATGCAAATGACCCCGATGAGATCGACTTAAATGGCCATAAGATCGTAATTATCGTATAGATCTTGGTCAAATTGGGTTTGTGTGTGTTTATTACATCCATTAATCAGTAGTCCAAAAATAAACCCTATAGGACAATTCTTAGTCACAGCCCTCATATAAAGCTGCCAATTCTCCAAAAGCATGGTATATCGTATCATATTTATTACAAACCAAAATATTATAATTCGAAATTGTTTAAGAAAGAAAAAAATTACAATTTGTAAAAATAAATGTTTTGATGAAAAACAAATAAATATGAACGAATTTGTTTTAGGGATTCTAACTCAGCGAATTTCTCTTTACGAAAGTGCACATACCTCGTCTTTGCTCGTTTGCAAAACTGTGAATTTGTCAGAGTAATTGTTTATATATTTTGAGTGCAAATTTTAAGTTTTTATTTTATATAATAGTTTAAAAAATATGACATAACTTTCAAAAATATGAAATAAAAATCACAAAATATGGACTTATATGTATATTGATAAATTAAAAAATGTGCAAAAATAAATCGTAGTCATATTGTTGAAAATTCTTTGATTCAGAAAAGTATTTGGTCGAATTCGATTTTCGGCTATTGACTACAAATATGCATGAAAGTCCTGATCGTTACCATTTGATAATATTTTTATATAGATAATTTTTAATAGTTAATTATAAGAAACAATATAAAAATTGTTTAATATTCCAAAATACGACCTTGAGCTCGTTGAAATAATTTTTTAATTAATTGTTTACAATAGTTATAATTTAATAATTATTGATATGTAAACATCTATACGCTCAGAATATATTTAACAATACAATCACAAAAACAGCGTAAGAAGTAAGACATAAACCGTGTGAAGTATGAGTGTATTGGTGCAAAGATTATGATATAAAATTATTTCAGCTCATTCAACAACCCCTGATATAACAGCGTTAAATATTTCACAATATAAACATATAACATATAATTCAACAACCCCACAAGTATAACGCTATTACTAATATAAAAATTATTTCAGCTCATTCAACAACCCCAACTATAACAACCTTGAAATAACAAATAATAACAAATATTTTTTATATTAGCTAAGCCCCTGCAGTTGTTTGCTATAAGTGATACATATATGACACTTTCTGTTTGATTTTAATTTATGTGTAAATAGATGTTTACACATCTTCCCTGCGATCAGACTCACACAGTTTTTTTTAAACTTTATAAAAACTGCATAAATTAGCATAAATATATTGATAAATGCTGAGAACCGGTACCGTTTCAAAATGACGGTTATTGGTATTTCCTTAACATAAAATTTACCGATACTTAAAAGCACTGCAATGAAAATGCCTTTCTCCCAGTCCAGGCAAACCACCAAATTATATATACTAGCAGATTACAGCGCTCGAAATTCGAGTGCAATTTCTAGGCAGCTTTATTTTTCAACTTAGCAAATTCACAAACCAACACTTTCATGGTTTATTATTATTGTGAATGAAGATAACAAACTCATTAACAAACACATTAACAAATTTAATAAAACACACATAGCATATGTATAATTTTATGTATGTATTAGTAGCAACTTTAAATGCAATTTACTCAAAATAAAGGAAATAGTTTAAAAATCTGTAAATCTACAAAAGGGCGAAAAAGAAATACCTTTCAAATAATATACGTTTGGCCAAAATCGGGATAAAACGGTAGAACAAAACATCGGACACAAGAAATCGCCTAGCCTATTAATATTATAGATATATATTTGACATTATTCTTGTTTTATAAGATTTTGATTAATCCAAATTGAGTGGCATTGTTATTAATTTTTTTGACTTCGGATATGAAATAGTTCATATCAGATGCTATATGAACTATGGGGATTAGGTTGAAAAATGGACCGATCCTGACCATATTTGGTAATGTCACTCATTTTTTGCAAAAAACATAAACATATCTATCTGATATTTTGTATCTTACGACAATTTAAGTCTATAGCATAGAGGTCATATATATGAGGATTAGATCTGAATATGCTCCGAAAATTTTACAAGTTTCAATATAGATCATTCTATGGCTGAAATTTCATACAAAATTTCATCAAAATATATTCATATATGCGACCTTTAGTTTGATTACAAGATTTATTTATACGAACGGACGGATTGGCATCACAGTCCCCATACAAAGCACACTCCCGATTTTTTTTACAAACTTGTTTTTAACTCATGCTTTTGAGAAAAGTAAGAGACTGTACTAAAAGTGGTCGTGATGGGTCAATTTTTTGCACTATTCCCCATATAAAAATAACATCAGATATGAACTTTTTCATACCAGCACGGCACAAATTAAAAACAAAGCTACTTTTTGCCTATTTTTTATGTCCAACAAAATTTGAACCAAGACACTGTCTCGAAAGGCATAGTATAGGGCAGTGGTGTTCAAAAATAAAAATATAGTTGTGTTGGTGAGAAAATGAGAATTGCACTGCAAGAAATATTCAATGGGTTACTAGTAGTGTAAGTATTTGTATGAATTTATTTTTTAATGAAAATATGAAACTGTTTTGTGTAAAATTGTTTTAAAGAAATAAGAATTAAACAAAAATTAAATTTGTAAAATAAAAAAAATAAATACATATTTACATTCGTTGTTTAAAAAACTAAAAGTTGTAGAATTTATCTACAATATTAATGATTTTATTGTATTTACATATTAAAAAAATATCTTTAATATGTTAAAAAAAATAACATTTTTGGAAGGAAAAAAAAAATGCATTCAGTCGGACTCGAATTTTTAAAAATATTTAAAATTTTATAGCAAATAAATGGGATTTTTTAATAATTCTATTAAAGATTTTGAAAAATCTGTATTATAAATTTTTCAATATTTATGTTTTTGTGACAATTGCGTATTAGTAAAACATTTTTTAAATTTACAGAACTCACTTTTTTACATTTTTATTTGTCGATCTTGGTTTATTGGTTTCCAAATTGATCAACCATTCTTTTAATTTTTCAGCTTTTCTCTTATATTTAATTTATTAATGTCATTAAGAAAATAATGAAAATGTCGTTTACAAACGTTTATATTATTTTCCTTAAATGTTTTATTACAAATAAGGCATTTGGGGTTACCAATCGCATTTATAATCATAAAATATTTTGCGTCCATTGTTTTAATTTTTTTCAGTGCATTAAAAACAAATCGGCATGCATCCATTATACGTGTTCATTCGTTTACATGTGAGTTGAGCATGAACAAATGTTCTATGAAATGAACATGCCTGGTATAGGGTATCTTGCTTGTTTTTTTCAAAGCAGTTCTACTACTTAGACTTTATCTCGAGTTAATAAGTGAAGATCCGAGTACGAATAGATAAATTAACTTAGTACTTAAAGTACAATGGACAGAAATATGAAATTGTTTTTTTTTCAACCAAAACTCAAATTTGAATAATACGGAAAAACCGGATGCAAAGCCGGCATCGCTGCAAAGAAATCAAGATATTTTGGAAGAAAATCTACGGAAACAGTCCGAAGTTATTAGTAATTATATAAAAGTACGGAATTCATGCCAAAAAGTGTACTCCTCCCTATGTATTACAGTCCGAAATCTATTAAAAGACGTGTTTTTTAAATTTTTTGGTTAAGATTTGATGTGATGAAGAAATATAGAGCTGTGATTGATTTATATTGAAATTATGAGTGTGGTTTACAGAAACCTGTATAACAGTATATTTTGGTCCCAGCATCTGGAATTTTATCATATTTGAGGGCATATGTCATTCAAATTTGTGAAAGTTTATTTCTTTTTCTGCGAAAATTTCAGCATTTACCTAAAGTGGATGACAATACATTATTTTATAATTTTTACCACGATCTGATCAAAAGCGATTTCTGCTAGTTGAATTTTCACCAACATCCCTAATAGATAGGGCTCTAAAACTACAACAACATCAGATGTAATATTATTTATAAATTTCTGTATGATCTGGTCGTTATTAATTGATTTATACTTGTTTCTAATACATGCGGTTTTTTATTTTTTGTAATTTTTAAAAGTGCGTTTCCTTAATATATGTAAGTTTAAAAAACTGCATATGTATCATCCCTGCTGGGGTTATGTGGCTTTATAGAGTGGACATTTGTTTAAGAAATATTGTTTTTTAAGGCGAATGAAAAATAAGCATCTTCTTTATCAATATTAAAATTATATTCATTTTAATTATGTCTGGTAGAGAATATTGGAATAAAGGCACAAAAAACACAATTGTTCAGGTGAGCAAAAGTTATTACGAAAGTTTCATTCGATTGATCTTCGATACATAAAAAAATATGTAAATATCGTGTGTTTCGCGTTTTTAGATACTACTTTTGCCATTCAAATATTTAAAAACAAGTAGATAAATTTTGTGGTATTTTTTTTTAAATATCTCTAATATAAAAACCAACTTTTAGTATTCTTTTAACATAGTTTTCCAGTTCTGCATACATACGTGTAATTTAAATATTTTTTCAACTTTAAGCTTTTATATTTCAATTTGTTTTATTATTATTTTTTGTACTGTACATATGTTATGCATTTGGAATTAACTCATACGAAGTGGTCCAGTTCGTGTTTTTGAATTGTTTTAAAAGCCTTTTAGAATGCCGGTATATTTGATATGTTTTATATTGGTTTAGAAAAAAATTTCCGTTAAATTTATTAATAGCGGAATTGAAATGAAAACTTAAATTTGATACATGTCAGAGAATATAGACTATGCTAGAACGTTCTATAGAATAGATTAATTGGATTAGCATAATCATCAGCTTGGTATAATTTAAATTTGTCCAATACGTTTTATATTGGTTACAGCATGAAATGAAAACCTCAAGCAGTGAGTACTAACTTACTATATAGAAATCCATTCATTTATGTATTTATTTATTTTGTAACTTCTACAACAAAACATTTGTCTTAAAAAGTAGAAATCTTTTGGTGTTATATTGTAAATTAACAAGTAAAATAACAATTAACAACAAAATAAAATTTTTAACTATCTTGCAAAAAACATAATATTGTTAGCAATTTATAAGCAAATAATCTATTATAATAAAACATATTTTATTGAAAAAAAGTTATCTATGAATAAAATTCAAATAATATTTTTTTAAATTCTAACGCGTTGCTGGTTTCTTTAATTGTTGGAGGAATAATATTCCAAAGACGTATTGCAGATATAAAAAATTGCCATTCGGATATCGATGTACTATGACTAAATTGAACTCAATTTCTATTTTTTCTTCTGAAATATTATCTATAATATTAATAGGCTAGGCGATTTCTTGTGACCGATGTTTTGTTCTACCGTTTTATCCCGATTTTGACCAAACGTATTTATTTGAAAGGTATTTCTTTTTAGCTGTTTTGCTGATTTACAGATTTTTTAATTTTTTCCTTTATTTTGAGTAAATTGCATTTAAATTTGCTACTAACACATGCATAAAATTATACAATGCTATGTGTGTGTTTATTAAATGTGTTAATGTGTTTGTAATAAAAACGAGTTTGTTTTTTGTGTTGATTTGCGAATTGGCTATAGTTGATCAGCATATCTTTAGGGTCTTTATTTAATGAAAAAATAATATTTCCTAGAATTTACAATCGAATTTCGAGGGCTGGAATCTGCTAGTAATAATAATTATAATAACGGACTTTCTATAAGAGACCGGCTATAATTGAAAATCAGAATGCAGCTTTATACTATGACGAAAAATAGTCTTGAATAATTTTTTCTTTAAAAAAATACTTTTTCTTAAAAAAGGAATTTTTCTAATAAAATAAATTTTTTATTTTTATAAAAAATAATAAAATTAAAAATACGGAGGGCACGCCGTTAACGCTAAATGTAAGTTTAGCAAAAACAAATTGTTTTTCTTGTTTTTTCAAGACAAAAACAAACATGTATATTGTAGTATGCAATGTGTACTCGTATACAATCATATTTGTTTCAAAGTTGTTCTATTTTTAGTTTGTTATATTGGAAGAGGCTTAAATAGTATAACTTTTGCTTGAATTCTCATTTGGTTGTTTTCAGCAAATATATATGAATTTAACTTTTTACCAAACAAACTATCTACGGCTTTTGGTTACTGATGAGGGTTGGTGACTCTTCCCGAAACAGCTGTATAACCTGTCATGCAGAATATACATAGATCAATTTTTGAAACAAATGTGCTAATGCTTTTACTTTATTTAAAGTAAAAACATTTGATCTTGAGCCTGAACAATTTCAAACTCAATCATAAAATACAAAATATATAAAAATATTTTTCTAATAAATACATTTCCTCAAAAAAGTACTTTTTTTTTAAAAAATAAATTTTATTAAAAACCTTGCCCTAAAAAGTACATTTTCAAAATATGTGCTTTTCTTAAAAAGTAGTTTTTCTTAAATAGTTTATTTTCGTGTATGGTGTTTGTATTGTTGACCTGTGTTGAAGTTTGAAATTTTTTATATTTCGGCTTAAGGTCTTTTGTTGTATGTTATTAAAATAAAACACACAAGATTCGTAATAGTATATTTTCTTAAAAAGTAGCTTTTCTTAACAAGTAAACTTTATAAAAAGTACCTTTTCTTAAGAAATGTCTTTTTTTAAAAGCACACTTTCTTAAAAACCACCTTTTCTTAAAAAGTACATTTTCTTAAAAACTATCTTTTCATAAAAAGTACCTTTTCTAAAAAAGTACATTCTGTTAATTTTATATCATTTCTTAAAAAGTACTTTTTCGTCAAAATAATAACCTTTACGTTAAAAAGTAAGTTTACTTAAAAAATAAAATTTACTAAAATAGTACTTTATCTTAAAAAATGTTCCTTTTCTTACAGGGATTATTTTTGGACTACAGATTAGTGGGTATAATAGACACACTTACACCAAATTTTATCAATTTATGTATGACAATCTTAAGTCCGTCTGATAGAGGTTATTTTCGTGGGGCTAGGTCTGCCCATGCACCGATTTTCACCAATTTCCTATGGTGTACAAATGCTTATATATTAAATTTCATCTAAATATATTTATATTTGCGATCTGAAGTTAGATTACATGGACATGGACAGACGGACGGACGGACGGACAGACAGATAGACAGACGGACGGACGAACGGACATCGCTAACTTCCAAAAATATTTAGTAGTTACAAAAATCAGCACAAAGTCGTTATATCATAAACACATAGTTTTATAGAGCATAAGAACACGAATTTGTAAGTGCGAATTTTTTAGCTCATATGTTCCATTTTACATCGTGTAAGTTTTAAGCGCATATTTTGAATTTTTTAGTCCATGACAATCGCAGCTTTAATTACAATATAAATCTGAATTTTTTCTCCACTTTGTATAAATAAAAAAAGTTATGACCACAGGAGAGCGCTTCCTCTTTATTTTATTTTTAATTTGTTCCAATTTTCCTTTTTTTTATTGAAACATTAACTATCCCTAAATATTTTTCAATTGAACAAATTTTTTGGTTATTGACACAAATATTAGTAGTCGAATGAATTGCAAGTGCATCGAGTATTGAAAGCAATTCTACCACACGAAAATCCATACTCAACTGAACAAATATTTGTGTAATTATGAATTGAATAGAACAGCCGTTCGCAAACTTATTTAGAGACGGGCCGAAGTGGAGATGGAGTTTGATACACATATTGTATATATTATATGAACAGAGCTGTCATCCTAGGAACAAATATTTTTAAACATTTTGAAATATGAATCCAACTTTTAAAAGTTTTAATAATTGTTACACAACGTTAATGTTTTCTAGGTAATCTGAAATTTAGTACTAGTGTTGCCAGCCTATGTAATGTACATGATATTGTATATCGCTTGAAGATTGATTAAAAGCTGCGCAGTATGCTGAGCATAGATGCATAGTAAATATAATCATCTTTTGATATATTTTGTATGCATGTCGCCGACTAACGATTTAAAAATATATAAGTAAGAAAATTAAAGTCGGCCTAGACCGACTATACATACCCTATACCATGCGTTTGAGAAACGGTTTTAGGTCCAACTAATTGAATTTAGAAAATAAAAATAATTCAAATTTGAGTGGCATTGTTATTATTTTTTTTTGGCTCCGGATTTGAAAAAGTTCATATCGAATGCTATATTTATATGGGGACTAGGTCGAAAAATGGATTCTGACCATATCTGGTAAGGTTACATATTTTTTGCAAAAATATATAAATACCAAATTTGAGAAAACTCTGTGCAATACGGACGGACGGATATCACTAAATTAACTCAGAAAGTGATTCTGAGTCGGTCGGTATAATAAAAGGTGGGCCTAAGTCAAATATTTTTGGTAGTTGCAAACATCAGCCCAAAGTCGTTATACCCTGACCACATAGCGGTATAGCGTATAATAAACATAAAAATATTTATATTAATTTGTCATTCGTTAACAAAATTAAAAAGTCATATAAAGCTGCTGACAAACAATACTTACGATGGATAATTTAAATTTCATTTCATTATTAATAATAAACTTCATAAATATGTTGAATTCCAAAAAAAAAAAAAAAAAATTATAGGGTGTTCCAAAATTCGCGCAAGATTTTTTTTTATCTATATTGCAATTTTTTATTGAATTATAAAGTGCACACGACGGGATTTTGAATGGCATGACAGTTCGACGAAATGGCCTCCATGGCTTTGGTTTCATATACGCACTCTTTTGTCGAAATATTCTTTGGCCATTTTTCATCAGCGGATACATTAATAAATACAACAGTAAATAATATTAAGAAGGAAACTCCTAGTTCTGAATCAGGAACTTATAAATCTCTTGAAGATGTAATGAATATTGTCTCATCAATAAAATTCCTAAAATCCCCTGGTTTTGACAATGTTCCCAACCTGCTCTTAAGGAAACTACCCTCTAAAATTACTGGTTATAATATTTAGCAGCTGCATCAAACTCAACTATTTCCCAAACCATTTCAAAAATGCTAAGGTTATAGCTATCAACAAACCAAGTAAGCCAAAAAATAACCGAAATAGCTATAGACCTATTAGTCTATTAAGTAACTTAGGTAAAATATTTTTTTAGGTAAAATAGTGAATTTGTAATGACCAATTCTATTGTTTTTTTTTTTTTAATTACCAACACTGAGGGGATGCCCCCTACAGACGCAGTGCATTGTGTTGATCTCAGGAAGATAGGTTAAGGAGGAAAGAGGGAGTAGTGTGTTCATTTTTTTTTTGCAGCGACAGACCAAAGCCTCTGGTGGGAATCGAACCAACGACCCCCGCATGATAGGCGAGCACGCTACCTACTCACCTACCGGGATGCTTAAAGAACAATTTGGTTTTAACAAGTAAGAAATTATAGTCGGTCTAGACCGACTATACGATAGCCTATACCATGGTTTAGAGACCCTATCTATTCGGTCCAACTAATTCCATATAGAAAATAAGCATAAACCAAATTCGAGTGGCATTGTTATTATTATTTTTGGCTGCAGATATGAAAAAGTTCATATCGAATGTTATTTTTATATGGGGACTAGGTCGAAATATGGACCGATCCTGACCATATTTGGTACAGTCACTTATATTTTGAAAAAATAAATACAAACCAAATTTGAGAAAAATCTGTGCAATATTTTTGTTTTTTGATAGATTTAAGTGGAGATCGGGAAACAGCCATATATGGGGCCTATGACTAAGAATTGACCTATAGGGATTATTTTTGGACTACTGATTAATGGATATAATAAACACATACAAACCCAATTTAACAGATCTATATGATCATTTCGATTTTATGGCAATTTATATCGATTTCATAGGGGTCATTTGTATGGAGACTAGGTCTGAACACTGACCGAATTTCAGCAATTTCAATAGCATTCATCCTATGGCCGATGAAAGCTTATATGCCACGTTTCATCAAAACATATTCATATTTAAGACCTGTAGTTTAATGACAAGGTTTACATGGACACACAGACAGACGGACGGATGGACGGACGGACGGACATCGCTAAATCGACTTAGAAAGTGATTCTGAGAGATGGGTCTAGGTCAAATATTTTTGGTAGTTACAAACAGCAGCACATAGTCATTATACCCAAACCAAATAGTGGTTAGGGCATAAAAAGAGCATAGCACTACTCAACAAATAAACAGAATTAAAAACAAGTAAGAAAATTATAGTCGGTCTAGCCCGATTATAAGATACCCTATACCATGGTTTGGAGACCCTATCTCTTCGGTCCAACTAATTGGATATAGCAAATAAGCATAAATCAAATTTGAGTGGCATTTTTATTAATTTTTTTCGCTGCAGATATGAAAAAGTTCATATCGGGTGCTATATATATAAGGGGACTTGGTGGAAAAGTGGACCGATCCTGACCATATTTGGTAAATTCACTTATACTTTGAAAAAATATATACAAACCAAATTTGAGAAAAATCTGTGCAATATTTTTGTTTTTTGATAGATTTAAGTGAAGATCGGGAAGCAGCTCTATATGGGGCCTATGACTAAGAATTTTCCTATAGGGATTATTTTTGAACTACTCATTAATGGATGTAATAAACACATACAAACCCAATTTGACTGAGATCTATATGATAATTTGGAACTTATGGCAATTTATGTCGATTTCATAGGGGTCATTTGTATGGGGACTAGGTCTGAACATGGACCGATTCTCATCAATTTCAATAGCGTTCATCCCATGGCCGCTGAAAGCTTATATACCAAATTTCATCGAAATATAACCGTTTTTGCATTTCTCTTTCTGAGTGTGCAACATGTCGAGAGTATTGTGTCAAAATTTTCAAGTAAATCGGGGCAAAACTTAAGAAGATACGGCGTTTCCGCATGTATCGTATATAAATCAGTTTTTAAAAAACTTTAAATAGATTTTCTCGCAAATAAATGTTCGAGGTCCGTGAAATTCTTTTGAAATTTTACACACTATATCTACACATAACTCATCCATTCTCTTCCCCACTTTTTAACAACAAATTCCCGAAATTTTATAGCAAAAATCAATTAAAAAAAAAAAATGAAAAACCTCGGCGTCGCTACCTCAGGAAATATGTCACCTTTTAAACACATTTCGATTTTTTTATTTCACATGATCCGGTAACGAGTTATGATGTTCACCGCAAAACAACAACGTTTCCGGAGATTCGCTGTCATGGACTTATTTATTAAAATTTTTAATTGAAAATTTTTTCAAAGATTCTTCAAATGTTATGCTATAAAGTGTATATGAAATAAATAATCCAACATTATTCATATCTTCAAAAATAATTATGAAAATACGACTTTTTTAAGTGAAGATCGGAAAGCAGCTTTATATGGGGGCTAAGACTAAAAATTGTTCTATAGAGTTTATTTTTGGACTATGGATTAATGGATGCAATAAACATACACCGACCCAATTTGACCACTATCAATACGATAATTTGGATATTATGACCATTTAAGCCGATCTCATAGGGGTCATTTTTATGGTGACTATGTCTGAACATGAAGCGATTTTCACCAATTTTAATAGCGTTCATCCTACGGCCGATAGAAACTTTTATACCAAATTTCATCAAAATATATACATATTTGCGACCTGTAGTTTGATTACAAGGTTTACATGGACACACAGACAGACAGACGGACGGACATAGCTAAATCGACACAGAAAGTGATTCTGGTTGGTCTAGGTTAAATATTTTTGGTACCTACAAACATCAGCACAAAGTCATTATACCTTAACATATAGAGGTATAGGGTATAAAAATGATTATCTTCCTACAAAATCCATAAAAGTTAAAATGTTTTACTGAATATCTCTAAGACGCAGATATGCCTGAGCATGCTCTACACAACATTATATACACATCCTAAGATTGGCATTCGTCTGTTCCCTTGGAACCGAGATTTATGGGAATCTTCATAAAATGTGAAGGTTCGTTATTTTGCGACCGCAAAACGCACGACTTTTTATCTCGCATAATTTAAGGTACTCTCTACAGTACATAAGAACTGAAAGTTTACTGCAGGGATTTTATGTAGAATTTGGGAACAGAAAATTTTCTTTCCAAAATATTATGTGTTTTTTATATCTATAATATTAATAGGCTAGGCGATTTCTTGTGACCGATGTTTTGTTCTACAGTTTTATCCCGATTTAGACCAAACGTATATTATTTGAAAGGTATTTCTTTTTAGCCGTTTTGCAGATTTACAGTTTTTTAACCTTTTTCGTTTATTTTGAGTAAATTGCATTTATAGTTGCTACTAACACATACATATAATTTTACAATGCTATATGTGTGTTTATTAAATTTGTTAATGTGTTTGTAATAAAAATGAGTTCATTTTTGTGTTGATTTGTTAATTGGCTGTAGTTGATTAGCATATTTTTAGGGTCTTTATTTAATGGAAAGATAAAATTTCGTAGAATTTGCGCTCGAATTTCGAGGGCTGGAATCTGCTAGTTTCTATTAATACAACTGAAAAATAGTTTAAAAATTCTTTAATAAATTCGGACGTAAGTATGTTACCAGCTCATGGAGCATCACAGCGGACCTACATTTTGGGAAACAATGGAATAGATTTTCAAATAATTGTTATTTCTATGTGTGCATATATGTGTGAACAGCATATAAGTAAAACTACTCCATAAAGTACTTTAAATATTGTATACTGGAAAACAAAATACCCTTCAAACACAATTTCAAGTATCATTTACTTAAAGTGTACTAATGCCAATAGTGGTGAATGCAAAAATTAAAAAAAAAAAAAAAAACGTTCGAACTTTATGAAACGTTCTCATTTTATGCATGTAACACTCGTAATGTATGCATGCAATGGATTGAAACACTGTTCATCATTCTTATATTTGCTTATAGGGTTTTGTAATTTTAAGGAAAGAAAAACTCACCTTTCCATTTGTTACCAAAAGAGCATTCACTGTTGTCAGCTTTATGGTACGAGCCTTTTTCCAGTTGCTATCCGTGGGCTGAGTGTATAACAATTTGCCTTCCATGACAAAACGCACTTCATCGTGATTCCATTCAAGCACATCTATGGCCATTTTACGTAGTTTAATGTTTATCATGTCAATTTCACAGGAAGCACGTCGATTGGGACTCGATGAGGAGATGCGACGCCATAGTTTTGTCGGTACATCTTTAGCTTCCTGATTGATATGATTCAAATGCAATTCAATTTTTTCTTGTGCCTGTTTAAGTTGATCACGTCCTTCAAGGTGTGCTGGTGTAACTTTATATAAACGAGCCAATAGTAAGGGATATTTGGTGACACGTTGAACAGGTACCTGGTGGCAAAAGGGTGGTAGGAAAAGATGTACGTGTAAATAGAAACGAGTAAAAAAAATGTTTGACTTTAGCCCACCCCAAAAAGAGAAGATGCCGGTCTTTGTTGTGTTTTAAGATATTTTCAATTGAAATAACGAATTGCTTAGTCAATCTTATAAAAAATTTCAAATAATATTTTAAATAGGCTAATAGCTTACATAGTTTTTGTTGTTAAATTTTTTGCTTTAAAATGATTTTTATCATTTTACGAGTAGTAAAAATCTTGTCTTAAAAATTATATATACATATATTTTTTTTAAATGTACCTTACCTTATTTGAAAATATTTTTAAATATCTTGTCTTAAAAATTACATTTTCTAAAAATTTACGTTTTCATGAAAATCACTTTTTTAAAAGCACTTTTCTTAAAAAATCCCTTTTTTGAAAATACTTTTTCTTAAAACGTAACTTTGGTTAAAAAGTATCTTTTCTTAAAAAGTACATATTCTTAAAAAGTACCTTCTTTAAAAAAGTACATTTTCTTAAAAAGTACGGCTTTTTAAAAAGTACATTTTCTTAAAAAGTACCTTTTCTTAAAAAGTCTTTCTTCAAAAAAAATACCTTTTCTTAATACAATACCTTTTCTTAAAATTATACCCTTACTTAAAAAAGTACTATTTTTAGGAAATATTTCCTTAAAAAACTATCTTTTATTTAAAAAAATATTTTTTTTAATAAAAAAAATTTTTGCTACCACTATTTTAAAGAAGTAAATTTTCTTAAAAAAGTATATCTTCTAAAACAAGTACTTTTTCGTAAAAAATTCCAATTCATAATAAAATACGTTAAAAAAATACTTATTTTTAAAAGGTTCCATTTCTTCAAAAAATCCATTTTCTTAAAAAATTAATTTTCTTAAAAAGTACATGTTCTTAAAGAGTACTTTTTTGTAAAAGTACCATTTCGTAAAAAGTCCATTTTTCAAAAAATGTTCCTTTGTTAAAAAGACCTTTTCTCAAAAAGTATCTTTTCTTAAAACTGAATTTTCTTGACAAATACTTTTTCGAAAAATAATATCAATTCATTAAAAAAGTACCTATTCTTAAAAAAGTATCATACTTTTTCTTAAAAAGAACTTTTTCAATTTCTTAAAAAAGTTCCTTTTCTTAAATAGTGTTTTTCTAAAAAAGTGCCTTTTCTAAAAAGTACTCTTTCTTAATAAGTACCTTTTCTTACATTTAAAAAGTACCTTTTATTATAAAAGTATATTTTCTTAAAAAAGCTGATTTAAAAAATCCCTATTTTATAAAGTAATTTTTCTTAAAAAAGTAGCTTTTCCAAAAAAGCATCGCTTCAAAAAAGCACCTCTTCCAAAAAAGTAACTTAACTTTAAAAATAGTATCTATCCTTCAAAAGGGTCTTTCTTGAAAAAAGTACACTTTATAAAGAAAGAACATTTGCTTAAAAAGTACCTTTTATTAGATTCCAAGGTATTTGATATTATGACAAGCAAGTTTTAAAAATTTAAAAAAATTGTTTTTTCTTAAAACAAGTATGTAGCTTAAATTCTTTTCTTATTTTAAAGACTAAAGCTTCTTACAATGTATGTTTAAAAAGTATTTCTAAATAAAAGTTTTGTTTTTGGAAGAAATACATGTATATACTCCTATTTATAATAAAAATTTGAATACCTAAAATTGTTTTCTAAGCAATTTTGCAAATCTCTTAAAAAAAAATCTGTAATTAAGCTTTCATTCATATCTCTTATGAATATGTCCCTTATATTTTCACTTACCATTAAAAAGGAATTAAGATTCATTCTTCGCAGGACAGCATTTTCCATTTGTGAGACCTTCAGAAAAATGCGCAACAACTCCTTGTCCTTTTCCAAATTTGCCAATAACAAGCTGGCACCCGCTTGTCTCACACAATAGCTTTCAAAAGCATGTAACATTTGCGTGGAATCCAAAAATATTTTACCAATATTAACCGTCAGCAAATCGTCATCGCCCTGCTCCAAGGCTATATCGAGCGAATCACGCATACGTTCGGCAAGAGTTTGATTATTCTCGAGCAATTCTTCGGTATTCAAGAAGATTGCAGAGAGTTGCTCTTGTGTCAGTAGACCGGCAACCAACATGGGATGACAAAATTCTTCTAAAATAATTTGAAGATCACGACCATATTTTTCTTCGGTCTCTACTACCTCGGTAATGATTTCTTTGCGTTCAACACGCTTTTTACCGCATTTACGACATACTAATGGGGCAAAGATACTGCCACTTTCAGCAATTTGGGTCTCTACGGGACCATCACAATCTTCACACAAATGTAAGGGACTTGAACGTGGTTGAGTTGTGAAGTTGGTAGAGGAGGTGTGAGAGTTACCACTGAATGAGTTTGAGGCATTAAAGTATTTGCTGCGTGAAGATTTACTAGTTTCTGAACCCACACCAGAATCATTACGCTCTATATCACTCGTAGCTTGTTGTTTGCGTAGCAACATAAAATTATTGCTGCTAGGTGGTGACAAAGAGCTCATTGAACTTTGATTGTCATCGGAAGAATCACTCATCATAGAGGATCTGGAGCTGATGGTGTCTATTCGTTTCAGTTTGCTTAGTTTACCTAAATCACTTAAGGTATCCGTCGATTCTTCCTCTATGATAATGGGATTGGAACAGTTAAGAGGATAGTCAAATGGTTCCTCTTTAACAAGACCCCTTTCTTTGGCATCTACCAAATAGGAGAGGATATCGTATTTAGAAGCTCCCTCAAAGATAGAACGCGCCGATTTCTTTTCCAGCTCCGGATCATTAAGAGGAGGAGCCGATAAAGGCAATGGTGGAGGCATGTCGGAAATCTCCTCATATATAGGATCTATATTTTGTCTTATCGATTCATATTGATGTTCGTCTTCAATGTTGGCATCATCAATATTGGTTGAAAGTTCTATTTCTTGTAAGGTGGCATCTACTAACATTTGATAGAATTTCGATTTTGTTTCTGGCGAAGGTGAATAATCTTCCATTAGTGAATTTGCCTCACTCGAGCAACTTTGATAACAGTCCGATTCATTGGCTGCTTCAAAATCAAACAACTCATAGTTATGGGCCGACGCAAAGCTATTGGCCGAGCTTATGCTGCCACGATTCGATATACGTTCTTCTTCTTTGGTGGTGGGTACAGTTAATAAGTTCGAATTGCTATTGTTGGCTGCTGAGGTATCTTTAGTGGCTGGAGAGTGTCTCTCTTCTTGTATACGTTTAAGGGTGACATCGATTAAACGATTCATATCCTCATTATCTTTGGTACCAGTCATATCCAAGGCGTTGCGAGACTCTTGCAAGCGTTTCAAAGAATTTTCTATAAGCTCCATTACGGTATCATTTTCCAAACCCTCTGCCACTTGATTGAGCATTGGATCTTCCAACAGTTTTTCTATGAAAGATGAAGATTCCAGGGATTTGTTTAAAGGAGATCTAGTAGTTAAAATAGTTGGAATTTCCACTATTTCCGAGTGACCCTCATTCATTTTTTTCGATCTTCTGCTGTCTTTTTGGGTATCCGTTTCTCGTTTGCAAATATGAGGTACTAAGTTACGTTTCACAGCCTCTACCGGATTACGCAAAATCTTCAAAAGTTCTGTCTCATGAGGCAACCATTCAGAATCTGCTTCCTCTGTTAGATTTTCATTGATCATCGTTGAAGATATTCGTGGTGACTCGTTAAGCATTGATTTCTCTTTATCATAATCCAATCTAATCAAGGTCTTGCCTCTTTTTGACGTGTTTGCCGCTGACGAGGAAGAACATGTTGAAGAACTTGAACTTGTTATAGAACTGGTAGAGGTGGAAGATGTGGAAGAGGCTGATCTTTGTAGGTTAATATCTATGGTTCCACGTATAGGTATTATAGCTCTTATACTTCCCGAACACAGCGAAGACTTCGATTGTCTTTTCAGTAAGTTATTCAATTGGTTATGCTGTTGTATTAGTTCATCTTCTGAACTGCGTGGTGAACTAAGATTGATGGTTACCGTATTATAGGTATTGGTGACCTTTAATCCCTCCATATCTCTGCTAGAATTTAAAGACCCATCTGCTACTACTACCGAAGATTGATAGAGCGGTGTCGACGAGTCATCACAACTCAAATTCATGGTACTATAACAGTCATCACCACTAATTAGAATAGATGTTTTCTGTTGCCCATACTCATGAGAAGTGTTCAAAGTCGACAAGTCAGTTACACTGTAATGTGATGATGTAGAAAAGTTATTCGAACATATGGAATTGGGAGTATTAGTTATTTTGGGCGTCATAGGAGATTGTAGAAGACAATTATTATTGTCCATGTTGTCGGTGTGAGAAATTTTTAAACGATGTACTTCAAAGGAATTTTTATTGAATGGAGCTACGCGGACAACAGTCTTCTGTTGTCGTTGCTGGTGATGCTGTTGTAATGGCTTAGTTGTAAGTTCTTTGCTTTTATTGCTTTTGTCAAGCGATGAAATATTCGTTGAGGTGTTCTCCATATTTGTCATATGTGTGGTGGTTACAAGTTTTCCACTGCCAACCATTTGTGGCTGCTGTTTATCTTTACCTTCGATTAAAGTGGCTCCATTGATTTCTTTGCAAAATGTTATATTATTAGTTGTTGTTGTTGTTGTTAACTTTAGCTCATGGCCAATTGTTGTATGTTGTTGTTGCCGTTGTTTGCTCTCTAATCCGCTGACAGATTGTGGGTGTTGTTGACAAACTTCTATTGCATCAGTTGCCAAGGTAATACATTTAGCTGACTCTTTAAGGACCACAGCCAAAGGCAATGAATTACCCAATGAAGATGAGGGTGGTGGTGGCGGTGGCGGTGCTTCTCTTGGTCTGCCGACAATGGCCATTGTAAATAAATCTCTAGTATCGTTGCGGTTATAACGATTGCGCAATGCCATGGTATCTTGAAAGTTCACTAAAGTTTTGTTAGCTTTTCCCTCAACACCTTCACTTCCATGATTAGTATTTGTATCCTTTATATTTGGTATGTGTTCTGTGTCCTTTAAGCTATTCCTGCCATTTGAAATAATATTATCGTTAACAACACTTCGACTACTGCTACTGCCATTTTTCTTATTATTATGGTTATAGCCATTGTTGTTGCTGTTACTGTTGTTCTGATATGTCGATGGTTGCCTTTCGCTTTGCGAACGTCGGATGGGATTTCGTGATTGTGTCTCTTTTGTTGCAGTTCTTGAGCTTAAAATATTCCTATCTCTAGCCGCAAGTGTTTCTATGTCCTTTTTTCTTTCAATACTATTGTTAAACTGCTGCAGCTGTTGCTGCTGCGATTTCTCTTGTTGTTTGATTTTTGCATCATCATAATAATCGCTTGTTGCTGTTGATGTTTGAGCTTCTGCAAATAAATACAACAGGCACTCAATAAGTACGAGATATAAAAGTCAGTTTATACGATGAGGTTAAGTAGCAAATCATAATGAAGTGTGTTGATGTTATTAAAGTGTCATTAATAGAAAGCCCTTTTCTTTTGAATATCGTACTGAACACTGTGGTATGCAATGAGTTTGTTAAAAAAAACCGATCGAATCAGAATCCCTGTATAAGAAGATTTAGCCACAATAAATGACTAAGTATCTTTGTAAACTTTTACGTAAACTACTGGTTGAAAATGTAAATATGTAATAATTACATTTCCTTGATTTTCTAAGACACATATTAGAATTTGATCGCCGTTCTTAAATATGACATTTTTAAAAGTGGGTTCTAGTAGTGTTTTTATCCCAGGAAAAAAAACTTTACCAAATAATGGGTTTTAGAAGGAGAAGTAACTGCAAGGCATGAAATATAAGTAGCTGTATAACACATTATTAGTAACGCCTTTTTTTCACTTTAGAAGTAATGCAGTAGGCAGGGGCACGTCATTATTGGTAATGCAAAAATCAATGAGCTGCTATTATGAAATCTTTCCTGGGATATAGCGTTTTTTTGTACTAAATTGTTGATTACTTAATTATAGATGAACACAATGTTTCAAGGCTATAGAATTACGTACTACCATGGTCTCTGTTCTGGTCAGTTATGCCAACATTTTCGAAGCAAAAAACACAAAAAAAACGCTATATTAGAATAAAACGAAAAGCGCTAAAAAGCGCCAGTATTTGATGTTAACTTGAAGGAGGGATTTTTGTGGAAGAAATAAATATTAGATTATTACTGTATGCAGATGATATTGTGATAATAGCAGCAGTAGAAACACTACAAAAAAATGATCCAAAATCTTGAAGTATATTGTGAACGTTGGAACTTAGAAGTAAACCTTACAAAATCAAAAATAATGATGTTTAGAAATGGTGGAAGAATAGCCAATACAGAAAAATGGTATTTCAAGGGAGAAGAAATTGAAATAGTAAATGAATACAATTATCTGGGAATGATTTTAACACCAAAAATGCTATTTACCAAACATGTTCAAAATAGAAACAAGTCAGCAATGAGTAACATTAATGCCAGTTGGAATACATTTCTAAAAAAAAAAATTAAATTACGACAGCAACAAAATATAACTTATTCAAAGCAGTATGTCGTTCAATACAGTCATATGGAGCGCAAGTTTGGGGACATACTCACTTCGAAGAAGTAGACAAACTACAGAGATATTTTCTCAAACGCATACTAAAACTACCAAACTTTACCCCCAACTTATGCTAGAATCCGGTTTGGAAGACTGTCATCTCTACACACTTCAATTGAATTTGATTTACATGAGAAGAACGCTGTTTGAGAATTCTGAATCCAGACTCCCACATAAACTCAGCAAAAAAAATTTTGGTAAAACAAATATCTTGGGCAAAAAGTTTTAATGAACTGGATGACGATATTGACACACATAAACACATAAACTCAGAAAAAAAATTTTGGAAAAACAAATATTTTGGGCAAAAAGTTTTAATGAACTGGATGACGAAATTGATTGGCAAAGAGATGTACCTTTATAGGAGTGGAATAACAAACAAAAATATTTATTGGAAACTCTACAAACAAAATTTATGAATAACGTTTACAAAGAGCCTCCCAAACAGAAACATTTTACAAAAACCTAAATTATGCTAGAGGAAAGTATTATTGATGTGTGAACAATCTATACGCGCAGGGGGGTAAATTTCTATTTCACAATACAATCACAAAAACAGCGTAACATGTGAGCTCAAATGTGAGCCGTAAGATAAATCGGTCTTATTATTGTATTGGTGAAAAAATTATGATATAAAATTGTTTCAGCTAATTCAACAACCCTTTGCTGTAAAACGACAAAAATTTCACAATATAAATGTATAACATATACATAATTCAACAACCCCATAAGTATAACCAGAGTCCCTGCAGTTGTTTGCTATAAATGATTCATAGATGACGCTTTCTGTTTGATTTTAAAAAGGTGGCATAAAAAAATCTTTAATTACTAGATGTTTACACATCTCCCCTGTGATCGGACTCACATGATTTTTTTTTATGGATATGGATTTTTACAGCCCGATGTGACTTAATTGAATTAAATGGCATGTGGTTTTCAAGAAGTAACTCGAGAATATGCTCCCTATGTAACTGTAAGGAAATCGAAAATATTCAATATTTGGTTGAAAATGCACTATTTTTAATAGTTTCAGGTTGTAGCTGTTTAGATCAACCACAATATCGGAAGAAAACTTTATCAACATTTTAAATGGCGAGTTATATAATTGGGAAATTTTAGTCAATTATATTATAAATGCTTTACAATTGCGAAGATTTTTTATTAATGAATATAATCACTAAAATTTTGCCTTTAATTTATATATGCTTATATTTAAAATAACACTTTTATTATTATTATAAACCGATTTTTTGGCTTACGACTATGTCAAAGTCGCATGTAACATTTTTTATTTTAAGTATTCTATTGTAACATATTATTATAATATTGAATTTTTTGAAAATAAAAGAGTTACTACTACTACTACTATTTGATGTTACTTTTTAAATGTATCTATAATATTAATATGCTAGGCAATTTTTTGTGACCGATGTTTGGTTCTACCGTCTTATCCCGATTTTGACCAAAGGTATATTTATACCCTATACCACTATGTGGTTTGGGTATAATGACTTTGTGCTGCTGTTTGTAACAACCAAAAATATTTGACCTACACCCATCTTTAATTATACCGATCGAATCAGAATCACTATCTGATTCGATTTAACTATGTCCGTCCGTCCGTCCGTCCGTCCGTCCGTCTGTGTGTCCATGTAAAGCTTGTAATCAAACTGCAGGTCGCAAATATGAATATATTTTGATGAAATTTGGTATTTGATCTTTTGTCGGCCATGGGATGAACGCTATTGAAATTGGTGAGAGTCGGTCCATGTTTAGACCTAGCCCCCAAACAAATGACCCCTATGAAATCGACATATATTGCCATAAGATCCAAATTATCATACAAATCTTAGTCAAATTGGGTTTGTATGTATATAATACATCCATTAATCAGTAGTCCAAAAATGATCCCTATTGGACAACTCTTAGTCATAGGCCCAATATAGAGCTGCTTCCCGATCTTCACTTAAATCTATCAAAAAAGAAAAATATTGCACTGATTCTTCTCAAATTTTGTTTGTATATATTTTTGCAAAATACAAGAGACTTCACCAAACATGGTCAGGATCGGTCCATTTTTGGGCCTAGTCCCCATATAGAGATAGCATCCGATATGGACTTTTTCATATCTGCAGCCGAAAAAATTAATAAAAATCCCACTCAAATTTGGTTTATGCTTATTTTCTATATCCAGTTAGTTGGGCCTGAGAGATAGGGTCTCTAAACGCATGGTATAGTGTATCGTATAGTCGGTCTAGACCGACTATAATTTTCTTACTTGCTTTTGAATGGTCTTTTTAGCCGTTTTGCAGATTTACAGATTTTTAAATTTTTTCCTTTATTTTGAGTAAATTGCATTTAAAATTGCTACTAACACATACATAAAATTATACAATGCTATGTGTGTGTTTATTAAATTTGTTAATGTGTTTGTAATAAAAATTAGTGTTTTTTTGTGTTGATTTCTAAATTGGCTATAATTGATTAGCATACCTTTAGGGTCTTTATTTAATGAAAAGATAAAATTTCCTAGAATTTTCACTCGAATTTCGAGGGCTGGAATCTGCTAGTATCAATAAAAGTGTATGTAAATAAAGTACGTGAGAAATTGTTATTAAAACTGACTAATTAAATTTTCATGAATTTTTGAAATATATGCTTTCTTCTTCTCTACCACGCACCATTTAAATAATAATGGAATGATTAGGACGACATAAATTTTTGTCCATATTTAATATGTAATAAAGAATTAACTGAATTTTTTATTAAAGAATTAAAAAAAAAACATTTCACAAAGCAGACCTTTTCAAAACTATAACCTAATTAGCAAAGGTCTCCATCATAGGCAATTATATTGCTTGTTTAACTTTTAAGTTTTTGTACATCTGAAAAAAATTAGGCCAACCAATTAAGTACGTTACAAGACGCTTAAAGCACCTAAATAGGAGAATGGAGCCACCAATTTAGCGCTTTTTTTATAAAAGGCTCTAATAGTAAAAAATGCGCTCTTCATTTCCTCAAAAAGCTTTAAATCTAGCATGAGAAGCGCTTAGTTGGTATCGCAGGTTCTGGTTCCACGCATTCAGGGTTTTTCTATCCAGTAAAAATTTATTCAATTTTTAAAAGCAGGACTAAACGAAAGCGCACATGTAAGCACTTTCGGTTGTTAGAGCTTACGCTTCTCCCTTACGAGGAAACGGTTTAAAATCAACAGAACTAGTTCTTCTTGGTAGGATAAAAAAAAAATAACTTAAATATTTTCCTTTAATATCACTGAATTTTTTTACAAAACATCTAGACAAAGATAGTATATTGAAATCAACCTCATGCCAAAACAATTTCAATTAAAATTAAAATCAATGTTCAATTGCAGTAAAACAGTACTAAAATTCTTTCATCAATACTTACAAATTACTATGTCAATATGTCTAATGTATATTTTGATTTGTTTTGTTTTTTCTGTTATAATATTTTTGTAGTTTTCTTTTTTTCTTTTATATTTGCCAAAGAATTTTTTATATTAGTAGCAAGTAGATTACATATACATTAGGGCTACAACTTTTTTCAAAATGGCCTTAAAATAGACAAATTTTGGAATAAAGATTTCATTTTCTAAATATCAATAACAGGCGAAATGTTTCTATTTCAACAATGCATGTCCAGATTTCAATACAAAGAAAGGTTTTAGGTTTTGTGGGTGAGATTTTTTCCAAAATGATTTAAAAAGAAATATTTTCACATTGTATATATACAACGTAAAGTTGACCATCACTTGGTGATAGCGCCAAATTTTTCTTACAGCTCTAATGTATTTACATATGTATTTAAAATAATTTTTTTTCTAAAAAAAAAAAAATTTAAACAAACAAAATATGTATGTAGTACAAGTCATTTATTTACTAACAAAATAACTTTAAATTATAATTTAATTTTTATTGATTATTTTCAAAAAGGAAAAAAATCAATGTTAGTATTATGCTAACAACTCAATGCAACATTTAAGTGATGAAATTATGAAAAAAGGCCCCATTTGGCGAAAAAGACAGTATTATTTCAACAAGGCAATGCACTAGTTCCCACATTCACTACTACGGTGGCCAAAATTCTTGCATTAAAATTCGAATTACTTCATCACGCGCCTTATTCGACAGATTTAGCTCGGATTATTTTCTATTTCTACACTTGCAAAAAAGGCACGTTGCACAGTGGCGCCATTTGAGTTTTTTTCGTTGCAAAAATCATATCTTTTGAACCGAATAACATAATTGAACAGTTTAAACAGCATATGATAGATAACTGTTCAGCCTATGAAATGAGCGTTTGGAAAGGGTGCTACGCTTTGTAGGGGCCTACTTATGGGTTATCAAAGTTAAAATTTGTAGAAAAATCAATTTTATGGTAACTAAAAAAAATTATTTTTACATTTTTAGATTGTTTTTATTTTTTTTCTTTAGGGTTTTATGTTTTAAATTATTACCCAACAAATTAAAAAAAAATTACTTCTTTTTTAAATTTTTTTCAATTTTCTGTAAAATATTCATCACAATTCGTAAGAGAAGGTATATCTAAAAGACTAATCATTTCTAAACTATAATTATTTTCTAACTCTATTCGTGACTTCACATGCAGCAGGGAAGAAATAAGTGGATCGGAAGATGCTGCCAACATGTTGAAGAGGTCCTCATTTTGCCTTACCCTTGATGCTTTGAATGTTTTCTGCAATCTATATTTTTTATAAAATTTGTTAAGAGACTCCTGTGCTTCTTCAGAAAGCTCTCCAATTGGCAAAGACTGGTACTCAATTATATCTTTGCCATGCGCCAATATTTTATGGACGGTCGGTGTCAACTTCTTCTGTGGATACAATTCTGCTAAAAGAGATGCAGTTTTCGATGCATATTCTCCATATTTTGTAGAATTGACATTTTCTTTGCAGTTTAAAACATTCAAGATCGTTCCCAATCTCTTCACGATTTGATTGTCAATTCCAGTGATTCTAGTTACTGCCTCATCATTTTCAAAAAATCTCCTAGAAGTGTTTCCATCGTTTGAGTTACCGTATCCGTGCTTGGGACAGTCTACTTTTAGTCCAACTAGTTTAAAAAAAGCATCCTGTAATTGCTTCTTTCTGATCTTTTCCTTATCCTTTATTGATATATTTTCATCGAAGTTTTCCTCCTCTTGTGGTAGGGTATACGCCAGTTTTAGCAAGAATTCCATACACCTTATCCTTGCGTGCAATGGTGACATTCCATATTCGTTATTCTCCTCGTTTGTAGAATCGTTTAAATTACCAAAGTTCTTCTGACTCTTTTTGCAAATCGGGCATGACAATGTTGAGGTTGTTCCTGTCAGTTCGTTTACGACTTTTCCGTCAACCATGGTCAGGTGGTTTGCAGCCCAATTTGCAGCTTTGTAGTCTTAATCTTGCTTATTTGTTCTTCAATGTCCTTCACCGTGGTCCTTATGAGTTCTGCTGATTCCCTTGCAAACTAAAACATTATTGGTCGGCAACAATGCAGTGATGACGGACGTGGATTTTTCCAGTGTAGGGAAACATCAGATTTTAGCCGCAAAGGAACAACAGATGCCATAAACATATTTCCGTCCGATATTGTAGCGTCATCGGAAGATATCCTTTGCTTATAAACGCCTTGTCCGGATGATCCATCGCAGCCCCATTTGCTGATCAATGTTAGTTTCTCAGGAAGAATTTTCATCTCATTTTCAGGAAGACTCTCCAACAACCGTTTTGCTGTATGGCCCATGAGATCCGTAAACTCCGTATGCAGTGGTCGTGAATTTATTTTGGCTTGCGTAATATGCTTGTATCCTGGTAAAACGTCAGCCCCGTGTCGCATCAAGGATGCCCGTAGTATCTCATATTTTTCTTTGGAAAGTTGTAAGTCCATAAACAAGACCAAGGCTTCTTCGGAACCATACTTTTTAATGTGTGCGTTTGTGGGCGTGGGAATGCTTTCCTTAATCCTTTTTAGTTGCAGTGGGCTTGCATCAGCAACAGATTTTGTAATCTGCGACCTAACTCTTTCACTATCCTTTGTATATTTAATAGACAGCGCGTCCGATAAATGCTTCGTGGTCAAGTCATTGGTGTCATCGGCAAGTTTCCTCTTTCTTGTGAAAATTGAACACTCCTCAATACTTTTTTTGGCCTTCCTTTTGCTCCTCTGGTTGATGTGGTGGGTTTATCTACTGCCAATATATCCAGGATGGTGTCTTCATTAAGCCAGTCCTCGTATTTGGAGTTGAAGTTCTGAATGGTTCGATTAGATTTCACCCATTTTGCCTTAATATTTGCATGTATCAGACAAAAATTATTTTTTATAATTTCGCTTCTCTCAATATTTCCGTATAAGCTATCAAGTTATTCTAAAGCAGCTTCCGTGAAAAACTTTGGTCTGGTTGACCTTCTAAACAGTTCAAATAATTTTAAATTGTTCAACGCCATGGTTTCAGTACTTGTTGCGCCAACTTTCAGTCGTAGACTAATCCAGGCATTATGCTTATTTTGCAATATATAGGCTTATGCTACCATGCCTAAAAATTTACCTGTTCCCTGCATACATATGGATTTAGGCTGAATTATGCAATTTTGATATTATGCTCGTGTCTAAATAAGATTTGTGCCTACCTGGAGGCACCATAAGTCAATATTGTTCTTGACCATTTGTACTCCAAAGTAATTTTTAAGTGAGGTGCGTACCTGCGAATTTCAATGAGTAGTTTTTTGTGCATCCTGTGTCTGTAACAGAATATTGGGAGTAGACTTCGGCAGAGGCTCACAGGTAGACAACCGACTTAAAATGCAATTTTCAAACTATTAGATCAAACTACTGTCAGTCAAAACATGTAAGGGATGCACGCCATACAATTTCTGCAACCATGTCTTTTTAATATTTTTTACCTCTAGAAGCCAAACGGGCACGTAGGGGCAGATAAAACCTTTTGAATTATGTAAAGAAATAATCAAAGAACATGTTTTGCAAATATAAAAAAATATGGATTTTTTTTATTTTCCGTCAAAATTGAAAAATAGTGAAAAACGGATAGTTTTTAAATAGTGATTTACCAGGAGAAACACAAAGCAAAAAGTTAATTTTTTTTTTATCATTATACATTTAATAAATACATCAATCAATACAAACAAAAAATAAGGCGATTCGTTACCTATTTTTCGTGATATTACATCTGAAATCGCAACAAATTGACTAAAAATTGTGTGTTTTTTTGAAAAGCGAAAGTCGGTCAACTTTGAACGGTTATATCTTCTAAACTAAAAATGTGATATTATTAAGAGTAGCATATTTGAAATCGTTGAAAAGTTTCCTATAACATGGGTTTATTCACATGAAAATTTTGATTTTTGCAACCTCGTTTGCTCTACGGGCGCCACTGTGCGTTGGTAAAAATTTTACCAACAAAGAAGAGGTGGAGTCTGCAGTTGACGGTTATTTTAAGGAGCTAGACAGTTCTCACTACAAACATGGTATTGAATATCTCTGGGAAAAGTGTATCGAGCTAAAAGGAGATTATGTTGACAAATAAAGAAAATTGTTCCCAAATTGTTTGTATTTTCTTTGTCAATTTTTAACTACCAAAAGTATTTAACCTAGGCCTACTTTTTATTATACTGATCGAATCGAAATCATATTCTGAGTCAATTTATCTATGTCCATCCATCCGTCCGTCCTTCTGTGTGTCTGTCTGGTTGTCTGTGTGTCCGTCCGTTTGTCTTTATATCCATGTAAACCTACTTTGTAACCGAACTACAGGTCGCAAATATGAATATATTTTAATAGAATTTAGTATATAAGCTTTTGCCGACAATAGGATGAACGCATTTGAAATTGGTGAAAATCGGCGCATGTTCAGACCTAGCCCCCTTACAAATGAACCCTATGATCCCTATTGTCATAAGATCCAAATTATCATATAGATATCCGACAAATTTGGTTTATGTGTGTCTATTGTACACAGTAATCAGCAATCCAAAATAAACCCTGTAAGTCCAGTTTAGTTCCCATATAAAACGTTTTTCCGTTCTTCAGTTAAATATGTTTTGGAGAAAAGCGAGTGACTTTGCTAAATTTGGTCATGATCGGTCCTGTTTTTACCTAGACTCCTTATAAAAAAAACATCAGATATGAATTTTTTCTTATCTGCACACCTCAAACTAATAACAACTAGCAGATTCCGGCCCTCGAAATTCGAGTGCAAATTCTAGAAAATTTTATTTTTCATTTAATAAAATTATTTTATAAGCCCCTGAAGGCATGCTAATCAATTTTTGGCCAATTCACAATTCAACACTTTTTTGTCGTTATTGGTTTATGTCCAAAATTATTTTTGTTGCTTTTTATTTTTCAATTCAACACAGGGCTTTTTGCAAACACATTAAAAACTTTAATAAATACACACACTGCATTTTATAATTTTATGTATATGTTAGTTGCAATTTGAAATGAATTTTACTACAAAAAATCTGTAAATCTGGTGGACAGCTGACAAACTTACAGCGGTCACTAGAAATAGAGCCTTGCCTATTATTATAGATACCACTACAGTTAGGTTTATGTTTATTTTCTATACTCAGTTATAGCCTTAGCAGAGTTGGATCCAACACCCTCTCGAAGCGCATGGTATAGGGTCTAGACCGATTATAATTTTCTTACATGTTTTTAACTAGATTTGGAGTAGCTTTAATTTTTGTATAGCTATTAATTTTATGATTGCTATTTTAAACAGTCTTATTGAAATTATTACAACCTAGTAAATTATTTGTTTTCATACAAATCTGTTTATTGTACTTATTTCTCTTTTAAACATAGTCAAATTAGTAATACACGAGTTAACTTTCATTTCAATTTTGAAATATGTTCTGTCTCTTGATATACATAAATAGAAACATCTGAATACAAAATGTAATAATGCTTTGATAATTAGAAAAGAAAGAAAAAAACAATAATGAGATACCTACAGTCCCCGACAGCAGCATATCCCCATCACAGGGGAGATGTGTAAACGTCTATTAATTAAAGATCTTTTTAAGTTGGAAGTACTTATGCTTTCAATATATTTTTTAAATTTAGAGTTGTTATACATTTAGCCTAGTTTAATTAGCTGTTATACTTCTACTTCTTTTTGGTTGTTGAATTAGTTTATATTGTGCAATTTTTAACGTTGTTTTACTTGAGGGTTGTTGAATTAGCTGCAATAATCTTTACACCAATACACTCACACCTCACACCGTTTTTGTCATACTCTGTTTTTGTGATTGTATTATGAAATAGATTTTTACCCTTTAAACGTTTACATATCAAGAAGTTGTCATATTTTTATTATTGTAGTGGAGGTATATATCAATGTGCCAACCCATTTGTAACTCATCGAAATAAATTCCGGAGATCCCATAAACTATATATATTCTTGATCCTTATAAAACGAGAAGTCGATCTGGCGATGTCCGTCTGTCTGTCTGCTGAAAACATTCTCCTGTCCGCAATAGGTCGAATGGGTCAAACTATTTAGATTTAAAATGTTTGTTATAATCTGCAGCAGTTCGGTATTGCATTTGGAGCGTATAGACCAAAATGTTTATAAGTAATATAACATGTGCATATACTAAAATATGTATCAACGAGGCATACACATTATTGTTTGTTTGTTGTGATGTAATTGTATGTATTTACATTTATGCTGATTTCAATTAATAATTTCTTTCGAAAGACCTAAAATATTTGTTAATTATCTTATTAATTTAAAACGTCATTTTAGAAATTCTAGCCATTATAATTTGAAATCTGGCCTTTTATGTCTCTTAGTGTTGACAACGTTAAACACTCTTATGCCGGTTTTCTCAATGTATCGTCAAACTGCCTGTTACTTAACCAGGACATAAATTTATTGGGCCGATAAACTGCCGGTTAACAATTTTGGTTTTCTCAATGTACCGACAAAAACATTATTTTCAGTTGGCAATGCCTCTCGAAATACGTATGGAAGTTGGGAGAATTATTTTCAGTTGGCTATGCCTCTCAAAATTGATATGAAAGTTGGGAAAATAATTTATCTGTACGATAAATAAATAACTGGCAGATGAGTGCCGGTTAGCTTTGCGACAAAATAGAAGCAAACCAGACATTGAGAAAACCAAATTTCTTTAATCGGCAGTTTCTCGTTAGGATAGAAGATAATCGCCTATTGATAAAACGGGCATTACTGGTTTTTCATCAATATTCTTTTGTGTTTCTGAATCGTACCTAGCAACGATAACGAGGAAATGTATTAATCTAAAACTGAAAATTTTAAATTTAATTTTCCATTTTTCAGCAATTTCAGGTTATCTCACTCTATTTGATTTTTTCATTCTCAAATAGTAAAGTGCTAAGAAATTGGTATTTTTTGTAGGTGATCCAAAATTAAGGCCCTTCTCTACCGTGGTTTACGAGATAAACGCGTTTTTATGATTTTTTCCAATTTTTTATATGAAATTAGTATTATTAGTTAGTCTACTCTGTGATTTTTAAACAACTGTGATATAGATTTTAAGTAGTATATGTTTCTTGTGTTTTTTATAAAAAATTTTAATGTTTTAATTAATTTACAATTTTTTCATAAATATTCCCTTGAAAATGTCGACAACAAATTGATGAAACGTCGGGTATAAAAGGTATTTTATTTGCATTGGAAAAACGACCAGTAAGCTCGATAAATAAAAACCAAAGTCTTAAAAAAAAAATTGCCTGGTCATAATAAGAAATAAATTAGTACTTTTTTTGTAGGTGATTCCATATTAAGGCCCTTTTCGCTCTATACATGTATTTTACGAGAAAAACGCGGTTTTGATTTTTTCTAATTTTTCATATGAAACTGGTATTTTTTGTAGGTGATCCCAAATTAAGACCCTTTTCGCTCTAGCTACCCTACGCGTTTTTATGATTTTTTCTGGTGATAACAAATTTTTTTTTTGTTTTGAAAATTGGTAAAATTCTTGTTTTTCGGCAAGAAAATTATTTAACCAAATTGGATCAGTCAGAAATTATTTGAATGATCCAGAAAATTATTGGAAAAATCGAAAGGTCAATTTTACGCGAATTATCGAATTCTGCTGCATTCGCCCGAAATATAAAATGGAAAAATTTAAACTTCTGTATTCGGATAGTACAAAGTGTGATTAAGATGTGACTACATCTCTAATAGAGGAAGCATTTACTTGTGCGACATAAAGTTAGTAGATTTGAGTACTGCCGGTCTCATTTAAATTGGAAAGAAGAATGGTATAAGGTAATATTTTCAGACGAAAAAAAATTTAACTTGGACGGGCCTGATGGATTACAATATTACTTCCATGATTGGAGAAAATCTGAGCGAATTTTGTCCCGTCGTCATAGTGCTGTTGGTATGGGCTGCAATTTCTGTGCATGCCGACATAGATTTTCTTGTTTGAGAAAGCCGGCAGACGCAGCAGATTACATTACACTTTTTGAAATAGAGAAAATTAATTTTGGAGAAATGCTTAATGATCAAAGATGGATTTTTCAATAAAAAAAATCGAGTATCCATACAGCTGTGATGTGTAAAATAGTGTTTTGATGACAACAACGTCAAATTTATAGATTGACCGCCTCTATCTCCCAACCTACAAATAATTGATAATTTATGGGGATGGTACAATTTATGCAACAGAAGACAATTTAAAAACAGACAAAGGCTGATTAAATGGATTGAAGATACTTCAGATCAAATAAAAATAAATAATGGCCAAAGTCTGTATACTTAGGTATCTTCCAAACAGACTTTTTAAAGTTGTTCGGAATAGTGGAGGACCTACAAAATATTAACAATAAAATAGATTAAAAAAAAATTAAATCATTCGTATTATTATCTAGTTTTACAGATGGAGGCTCGACATCGAGTAAAATCAATCGAAATTCCAAAATTTTGTTTTATTATTTAAAGAAGACGGACAAACGTCAGAGCTCATTTCACTTTTACTCTTAACTAGGGGCCATAATTCGTTAACTGTGACAGAATAAAATTATTCTAAGAATTTTATTGTGGATTATAAAAATTTTATTTCGACCGAAAAATTTCAATATCGAATGCCATCGCTGGTGTCGCACTGTAAACAATTGAAAAATTCAAAAAATTAATATTCAGTTTTAAATTGTTTCCTTTTCATTTTAATATTTAAGAAAAAAAAAAGTAATCGAAATACACCCACTACATAAAAAATGTGACACTTTTCTAACTCTAACTCATTACTTTGTTAAAGATAATTAAAACAAGTAAGAAAATTATAGTCGGTCTAGACCGACTATACGATACCCTATACCATGCGTTTAGAAACCCTATCTCTTAGGCCCAACTAACTGGACATTGAAAATAAGCAAAAACCAAATTTGAGTGGGATTTTTATTAATTTTTTTGGCTGCAGATATGAAAAAGTTCATATCGGATGCTATATCTATAAAGGGACTGGGTCCAAAAATGGACCGATCCTGATCATGATTGGTAAAGTCTCTTGTATTTTGGAAAAATATGTACAAACAAAATTTGAGAAGAATCAGTGCAATATTTTTGCTTTTTAATAGATTTAAGTGAAGATCGGGAAGCAGCTCTATATGGGGTCAAAGGGATCATTTTTGGACTACTCATTAGTGGATGTAATGAACGCATACAAACCCAATTTGAGTAAGATCTATATGACAATTTGGATCTTATGGCAATTTATGACGATTTCATATGGGTAATTTGTATGGGGGCTAGGTCTGAACATGGACCGATTCTCACCAATTTCAACAGCGTTCATCCCATGGCCGATAAAAGCTTATATACCAAATTTCATCAGAATATGTTCATATTTGCGACCTGCAGTTTGATTACAAGCTTTACATGTACACACAGACGGACGGACGGACGGACGGACGGACGGACATTGTTAAATCAACTCAGAAAGCGATTCTGATTCGATCGGTATAATTAAAGATGGGTCTAGGTCAAATATTTTTGGTTGTTACAAACAGCAGCACAAAGTCATTATACCCAAACCACATAGTGGTATAGGGTATAAAAAAGATGTGTATAGAACTGCGGCGAAATGAAAAGTTAACGTTTCTATTTAAATTGCGTGCGTTTATTTTTTTTTTTTCAATTCGGCAGTACTGTTTTTTACATACTTTTCTGCAATCAAGTGAATATCTTGGTTCAATAGTGATGATCGCCCGGCTGATAAACCGATAAACAACACTTCAACGAAGTCAATGATTTGGTGCTGCAAAATAATCAAATCACAATTAGACATCTTGCTGATATGGTTAACATTTCAAAAAGAGCAGTCAACATCATTTTAAAAAATTTTTTGAGTCTTGAACCCGTCAAAACTTGGTTTGTTCCAAAAAACTAAATTTCTATCAAAACAGAGCAACGCATTAATATCTCCGATGTAATGCTTCCTGAATACCAGAACACATAATTACGAGTGATGAGCCTTAAAACAATGCCGACGACCATTAAACAATCGACTTATCAAGCATTTATCGTGCGAAAGGTGTAGGATGACCGAAAAGATCACGACAAAGTCTTTCAAAAATTAAGGTCGTGTTAACAATTTTTTCGATTGCAGTGCATTATAAATCCTTCCGCCGAGTCAAACTATTTACAAGGAATATTATTTGAGAGTTCCGCGTCATTTGCATGAGGATATTTGCAAAAAGAGGCCAGAATTCTGGGCAAAAGCTCTTGGCTGTTGCATCACGATAATGCACCGTCTCATACTGCATTGATTTATCCGATTTAGAACGTGTGACTTCTGGCTATTCAATAAACTCAAAATACCACTCCAAAATAACGAAATACTTTATTAGCGAAAGACATGTGCTAATTTTCGAAATATATGCAATTTTATGTTCACCGCCAAAATTTTAAGTTTTTCGATCTGGAACTCTTAAGATAGTTACCACCAAATTGATATTAAAAGTTGTAGCTAGCGGCATATTTTAAACTTTTCACTCTACGAAGTTTGGTTTTCAAGATATAAGCAATTATATGCTCCATGAAAATATTTGATGTTTTTCGACCTGAGAACACTAAAAGTCGTTACCGCTGGGGGCAAAATGTTAAACATTGGGTATACGACGCTTAATTCGAGATATAAGCAATATTGCAACTTTTATTTCCTTATTTTATTATTATTATATTACATGAATTCGTTATTATTATTTTTTATTAGTTTCCATAATTATTTTTGTTTAAACCCGTTCAATTTTACCCTACTATTATTAATTGATTTAAGAGAGCCATTTAAATTACTCTCAAATCTCATTGTCATAAACTTTTCTTAGTCTCTAGATTACCACTATGATCTTGAAAAACCCCAGGTAGTCAAATGCTTCATGTAATTTGACTAATTCTACATCAAACACTTAAATAATAAACTGTATCTATAATATTAATAGGATAGGCGATTTCTTGTGACCGATGTTTTGTTCTACCGTTTCATCCCGATTTTGACCGAACGTATATTATTTAAAAGGTATTTCTTTTACAGATTTACAGATTTTTAAATTTTTTACTTTATTTTGCGTAAATTGCATTTAAAGTTGCTACTAACACATACATAAAATTACAAATATGCTATGTGTGTTTTATTAAATTTGTTAATGTGTTTGTTAATGAGTTTGTTTTCTTCATTCACAATAATAATAAACCATAAAAGTGTTGGGTTGTGAATTGGCTAAGTGAAAAATAAAGCTGCCTAGAAATTTCACTCGAATTTCGAGCGCTGGAATCTGCTAGTTTAATTAAAAGCGGTTGTCTTTTCCTTTTTACAAAAAATTAATTGTAAGCTTAGTCACAAGAAGACCGAAAATATACTTTAAAATTTAGTGAAGTTAAACATTTTGTTAGAATTTTATCTCCCACGCTAAAATTTTGCATACAAAGTACCATTTTTCTATATGGCGCTCAGTTTTCGAGATATAAGCGATTTTATGCTTCCTGTTGAAATTTTAAATTTTTCGCCCTGGCAACCCTAAAAATAGAAAGTCCACAATTTGGATTGGAGACAAAATTTGAAACGCTTAGTTTACGAGATAAAAACGATTTTATGTTCCCAGGCAAATAAACCACACAGCGTCGTACATTCACCGAATTAGCGAGTCAGTGATAAGCGAAAATATATACACCCCTGTTCTTGAAACCACTATCACAAAAAAAAACTCGCAAATGAAAAAATTTTTAAATCTACGAGTGTTTTGCTGTTCTCTAATTTCAATAAGAATATTTTTTCTCGTTTTAATTCACATAGAAAAGGCTTTGTGAAATCAAAACAAATGCTCTTTTTTTCTACTAAGCAGGTCTTAAGAGATAAAAAGCTAATTGATATTTAAACTCTAACATGTTTTTTATTGAACCTTGTCATTATTTTAAAAAATTAGACATTAATTTTATGAAAAAAAAACGATTTTAAAAAACGTCTACATTTTGCGCTGATTAAAAAAAAACTCGTAATAAGTGGTCGATGTTAATAAAACGCAATTTTTGCGATGATGCTGTTCTATAACTATAATAAAAACTTTTTATTTACACAATCTATTTTCCATTATAATTTTTTCAATTATAACATAGATTCTTTATGCACTAATTATTGCAAATAAAGGAATAAAAAAAATTTTTTTCATCAAATCACATATTTTTATTTTTTGCATATGTTCGAAACAGTAGTGATGCCAGTCAAATGCAATTTATTTGAATATCGAAATTTTTTTGGTGATGTCTAACTTTTTAAAAATAGAAAAGTCATTTTTAATTGAATGAAATTGAAGAACAAAAACAATTAAATGAACAAATAAGTTGTTATTTTAAAAGAAAATATTTTTCTTTATACTTTTTCAATAAACTTAAGAAAAAACATGCACAAAATACTTAAAAGTTTTTTGTGAAACTGAATAAAGAACCATATGGCACCTCTGTTTCTAGATAACATATGTTCTTAACTCAAACATATGGTTCTTAACTCAAACATATGTTTCCATTAAATAAATAAAAAAAAGTGGTTTCAAGAAACCAAAAATTTCAATTTCATGTGATTTTAAATTCACTCTTATTCAAATAACAACGTTTCAAGAACAGGGCTGATAGTAAGATATTTATACCCTATACCATGCTGAGTTTGTGCTGATGTTTGTAAATACTAAAAATAAATGAACTAGGTCCAGTTTTTATTATACCGATCGGCTCAGAATCACATTCTGAGTCGATTAAGCGATGTCCGTCCATCTGTCATCTGTGTGTCTATGTGAACCTTATAATCAAACTACAAGTCACTAATATGAATAATCTGAAATTTGATATAAGCTTTAATCGGCCGAATTATATTGAAATTGGTAAAAATCGGTGCATATTTTGACCCAGCCGCAATACAAAACAACCCTATTAGAGACTACAATTAACGTAATATGCAGATTATCATATATAATAGCTGGGCTGAAAAAATCGAAGGATAACATATTAACACGCATTTTTTCTTTGTCTAAATTCGCTTTTATTATTCAATATAGTTGCGTTCGATGCGATACATACAATTTTTGATACCATTTTTATAGTACGATTTCTCTCTCAAGCAAGCATTCTTTTGAGATCTGTAAACAAGATATGTCACTAAGGGCCAGATGTAGCAAATACGGAGGGGGGGGGGGGGGGTGAAGCAATAGGTAGGCTAATTCATGTAACTTTAACATCGTTTTCACTGATTTGTGACACGGTGCATTGTCTTGATGTAACAGCACTTTTCTCTTCTTCAAATGGGCCCGGTTATTCGTGCTTTCATCATTTAAACGCTCCAAAAATGCTATGAAATAATCGATGTTGCTGGTCTGGCCCTTTGTGAGGTAATCGATGAAAACAAGACCACGCGCATCACAGAATGCTGAGGCCTTAACTTTGCCAGCTGATCGTTGGGTCTCACTCGGCTGACTGTCGGCTGATTGGACTAAGGAGCGTAGGGATGGAGCCACGTTTCATCCATTGTAATATATCGAACGAAAAATTTGTTTATATTACGGTTGAATATCGCCAAACATTGCTCCGAATCATCAACTCGTTTTTGCTTTTGATTGATTGTAAGCACGAGTGGCATCCACTTTGCACTCAGCTTTCGCACGCCCAAATATTCATGTACAATATGTCCAGCACGTTCCTTCGATATCTATACCCACTAATCAGTAGTCCAAAAATAACGGTGTCGGCTCTAGGAAATATCGCCCACTGAAAATTCGAGAAAAAAATAGAAATCCTTGCCCAAAAAATATGAAAACTGGCCAAAAAAAGCTAAAAATCGCAAAAAAAATTTATATTGAACAAAAGTATGAAAAATGGCCCAAAAAGTGTATTAAAAATTCAAAAAAATGTTAACAGAAATTGCCTTGCATGCGGCGCAATGTACTACCAGCGCACAGTGGCGCCCTTATCTTAGTTTAGAAGATATAACCCCTCAAAGTTGACCGATTTTCAGTTTTCAAAATAACACACAATTTTTGGCAATTTGGTCCAGTTTTAGGTGGAATATAAAAAAACTAAGCGATTAATCGTATTCTAATCATATTATTTCTATTAATTTATGTATTTATTCAGTATATTATTGAAAAAAAAAAATTTACTGTATGCTTTGTTATTCTCCTAGCGATATTTAACAACTGTCTATATTTTCACTATTTTTCAACTTTGATGGAAAAGCGCAATTTTTGAGTTTTAATGGAAATTAAAAAAAAGTATAATTTTGTATATCTGCCATATTTTCGAAGTATGTTGTTAGATTATTCCTTTACGTAATCCAATAAAGACCAGCTGCTTCCAGCTGCTCGTTCGACTGCTAGAGGTTAAAAAAGCTAAAAAAGACATTGTTCCAGTTAAAAAAAAAACACACAATTTTTAGGCAATTTGGTGTAGTTTTAGGTGGAATATAAAAAAACTGGGTAACTAATCGTCTTTTTTTATTTCTATTGATTTATATATTTATTTAGTAAGTTATAGAAAAAAAAAATTATTGCTTTCTTTGTGCTTCTCCAGGTAAATCGCTATTTACCAACTGTCTATTTTTTTTTTCACTATTTTTCAACTTTGATGGAAAGTAAAAATAATTTTTTTTATATTTATTTATGGATAATAATTATAAAATATAAAGAACTTGAAAAAGGAACATAAAAATATAAAATTGTTAAAAATCATGTTTTTAGTTAACATAAACATGATTTATTTCATGCCGTTAACAAATATCAATTTAGAAGGTGTAGCACTTTGTTCAAACAGCTGTTTTATAGGTTGGATAATTATCTACCATATGCCTTTTAACCTATTTGATGATCTCAATCGGTTCAAAGGTTATGAATTTTGCAATGAAAAAACTCAAATGGCTCCAGTGTGCAGCGTTTGAAAAATGCAAGCAACCATTTTGGCAAAAGGATTGAGCTCTTTTCACTGTCCATATTCTCATGCAGTTGTACAAGGCACTCTTCAATTTTTTTTTTAACTGTATACTAATGAGTGCATTAAAAAACATATTTACACTCAATATTTTACTGTTATTCGGTGGATGTGAAGAGCAAAAGAAAAATTAGTATACAGTAATTTTTATGGATTTCGACTAATATTTACTAAAATTAAAGGAACGGAAAATGGTCCAAATATTCTGAGCCAAAAAAATACAAAAAATAGCCCAAAAAGTGGGTGGGTTATTTCTCATTTTTTCCTTTGAGCGAATTTTTTTTTTGCAATTTTTCATTGACTGATATCTCCTACAGCCAAAGCTGTCACTTTAATCTTACAAAAAAAAAAAAAAATTGCATAGATTTTTTAAAATTTTGGTCTATCTATGTTTTTGGGAAAATAAATATTGTCCATTTTTGGACGTAGTCCCCATATAAATATAACATCAGATACAAACATTTTCGTATCTGCACGCCACAAATTAATAACAATACAACAAAAATTTTGTTTATGCTTATTTCCTGTATCCAGTTAGAACAGTTGGATCCAAGACCCTCTCTCGAAACGCATGGTATAGGGTTTCGTCTAGACCGAATATAATTCTAGTACATGTTTCAGTTTATATACTGTGTAGTTTTATGGTCGGTTATGCCTTATTTTATTATTTTAATCAAAGGTTTATGCAATTTTAAAAATAGCTACTGAACTTATTTTTAATTTCAACCCATTTGTACTGAACAATGTTATTGTTAAGACAATTCATGTGGGATAATATAAAAATAACAATAATATACTTGAGGAAAAAAGTAGTTTTCTTTATTTTGGCGTTATTTGGTGTATCATGGCTTCAGAATTTTAGTCCCAAGCTTGACGTAGTCACGTGTGCAATCGTAAAATTTTTTATTATTGCTTAAAAACAAAATAAGAACTCATAAAGATGAAACATGTTGGAAGGAATTGTGTTGCATATGCTAAATTATTGAAAATTTAAAGCAAATCTTCAGATGTAGCAAGTGCCATTTAAGGAATTGGCAATTGAAAAAATAAGTGCATTTAATCAATACAATACTGAACATGATAAATTAAGGCACGTTATTATTTATATATATTTCAGTGGTCTTTTTTTATTTAAATTGCGTTGTATTTTATGCCAAAAAACTTGAAATCACAGCTTTGTTAACCAATTTAGAAAAATTAATTTTGTTGTAAACATAAATTCTGTTTTTGCATGAATGCTTGTCCATTTTGTTTTTGTTTATGTTTTGGTTTGTTTTTATTTTGTTTGAAAAAATTAAGTTTTTTTTATAGTCTTTTCTTTGGCTGAATGGTTGGTAAAGTTTTGTTTTTATACTATTTTTTTAAAGTTTTATAACACGTTTATCTCTTAAAATATGTATGGCAAAATATTAACAAAATTTTTATAACTTTTTTTTCTCATCTAAAATATTTGATATGTTTTAATTTTGTGGTTACTATAGTTGCTTTTTATGTTTCATTATATTCTAACAAAATTTTGCATATTAGCAAAATTGTATTTTAAAATTGTGCTAAAGTTTTCTAACTCGTTACATTTTAGATGAACGTAAAATTGAGGGGGATCAACTTGAGAATATATTTCTCACATTCATTTATAGCAAAATGTTCTTGTATGTTATCATATAATGACTTTGTAGAAAAACGGGGTTTCTTTAAAGATATGTATTGTATTTATATTCAGTTTGTTATGGAATATGTTATTTTAAAAATGTTTTAGTGCCGACTGTATAAACATTAGAAGAGTTTAAAGTGTTCAGTTTTGGAGCTTTATAGTTGTTTAGAAAAAAATTGTTAATGTATGCTGTATTATGCCTTAAATTAAAATTATAAATGGTTTATATTTAAGTCAATATCGGAAAGCACCTTTAAGTTGGAAACACAACTGGGAAGAACGACGAATTTTTCTTTCTGAATATTCGTCGTCAGAAATAAAACACATTTGTGTGTATGAAAATGCACACAATCAGTGCATCGAACGATATACGTAGTGCGTAATGAACTCTGCGATAGGTTTATTTCTATTTCTTAGGCCGACTAACGACGAAAAATTGTTTTAGAGTGGCCGTATTTTTTTAAAGTTTTTCAAATGTTTTAGTATTTTTGTCTTTAAGAATTGTTTCATATTTTATTTATAACTTATAAGTTAAATAAAATCTGTTTTTAATTATATAATTTTCTTTTACATAGATTTTTGTTAATATTTATTATTTTTCGTTCAGTGTTTCTTTGTTTTAAATATGGTCACACTATCAGCTACAACACGTAAACAAAAACGACATAAAATTAATTTATTAATTAAAATTTATGTAATTTTTTTTGAGAATTAAAAAATTAAACGCTGCCGTACAAAAATAAAGGCTTTCACCATTGTGAACATGATGTTTACAATTGTAATAACTCGTACAAAGTTAAAACTTCTTTTATTCATATTTTTCCAATATTTATTTATATACATAAATTAGACACAATTTCAAATGACGTTACAGCTGTTATGTGAATTTGTCGTAATTGTATTTCATTCAACGAAAATCGTCGTTCGTCCCAGTTGTATTTCCTCCTTTATATTGAGATTATGAATTAAAATGATGGTACTTAATATTGTTTTTACTCATAATTTATTGAGGTAATAAACACACAGAAAGAATACTAGGGAAAGTTCGGGTAATGTGAACCCCCTATTTATACCCTATACCAATATGTGGTCAGAATATAATGAGTTCGTACTCATGTTTATAACTAGCAAAAATATTTCACCTAGACACATCTTTTATTATACCAATGCAATCATTTTCTGAGTCGATTTAGCGACTGTGTGTCCATGTAAAGAGCTGTATGCAGCTTGCTAAGGAATCAAAAACTTCATATAAAAAAACGCTTCAGAAATGCTTAAGGAATTTTTCAGTCTAAAAATTTCTGTTGTTATTCTGCAGCTTTTTAAAAAAGTAGTATTGTTTTTACTACTTTTTTTGATGTAAATTAAGTTAGGCAACCCAGGCCTCGAGCAGGAATATCAAATTTTTCGTTCTTTCTGAACGGAATTTTGACAGGTAAGCATAAACAAAATGTAATAAGCTTAAAAAATTAGAAGTTCTTTTTCAGTTGCAAACATGGTTGTTTTCAATATCAAAATTCTTAATAATTAACAGAAAACAGCTGATTGCTACCGTTGCACTGAAAGGTACTTTTGTGCTATTTTTTTCTTTAAGAATTATATGAAAATTTTCTGCTAAGATTCCTTAACAAGCTGCATACAGCTCTTAAAGCTTGTAATCAAACTACAGGCCGGAAATATGAATATATTTTGTTTTGATTAAATTTTGTACATAAGCTTTCATCGGCCTTTGGACGAACGCTATTGCAATTGGTGAAATTCGGTGCATGTTCAGACCTAGTCCTCATACAAATGCCATAAGATCCAAATTATTGTATGGATGCCGATCACATTTGGTTTCTGTGTGTTTATTGCCTCTATAATCAGTAGTCCAAAATTAATCCATACAATACAATTCTACACCAATTCTCAAATTTAAAGATATAACATGCGATATTAACTTTTTTATTTCCAAAGGCAAAAAAAAAACAAGTAAGAAAATTATAGTCGGTCTAGACCGACTTTACGATACCCTATACCATGGTTTAGAGACCCTATCTCTTCGGTCCAACTAATTGGATATAGAAAATAAGCATAAACCAAATTTGAGTGGCATTGTTATTAATTTTTTTGGCTGCAGATATGAAAAAGTTCATATCGGATGCTATATTTATATGGGGACTAGGTTGAAAAATGGACCGCTCATGACCATATATGGTAAAGTAACTTATATTTTGAAAAAAATATATACAAACCAAATTTGAGTAAATCTGTGCAATATTTTTGTTTTTTGATAGATTTAAGTGGAAATCGGGAGGCAGCTTTAGATGGAGGCTATGATATAGAATTGCCATATGGGGTTTATTTTAGGACAACTGATAAATGGATCTAATAAACACACACAAACCCAATTTGACTAAGATCTATATCATAATTTGCATCTTAAGGCAATTTAAGTCGATTTCATAGGAGTCATTTGTATGGGGGCTAGGTCTGAACATGGACCGAATTTCACCAATTTCAATAGCATTCATCCTATGGCCGATGAAAGCTAATATACCTAATTTCATCAAAATATATTCATATCTGCGACCCGTAGTTTGATTACAAGCTTTACATGGACACACAGACGGACGGACGGACGGACGGACATTGCTAAATCGACTCTGAAAGTGATTCTGAGTCGATCGGCACAATAAAAGATGGGTCTAGGTCACATATTTTTGGTAGTTACAAACAGCAGCACAAAGTCATTATACCCAAACCACATAGTGGTATAGGGCATAAAGATTAGGAAATATCATTTTCAAAATTCAGGGTTTTATGGAATGCACTAGTGTAGAAATGCTGAAAACTAGCTTACGCTACTGGGATATCAATATATGACCAAAAACGACATTTGCAATCAATAACAAGTAAGAAAATTATAGTCGGTCTAGACCGACTATACGATACCCTATACCATGCGTTTAGAAACCCTATCTCTTAGGCCCAACTAACTGGACATTGAAAATAAGCAAAAACCAAATTTTGGCTGCAGATATGAAAAAGTTCATATCGGATGCTATATCTATAAAGGGACTAGGTCCAAAAATGGACCGATCCTGATCATGTTTGGTAAAGTCTCTTGTATTTTGCAAAAATATGTACAAACAAAATTTGAGAAGAATCAGTGCAATATTTTTGTTTTTTAATTGCTTTAAGTGAAGATCGGGAAGCAGCTCTATATGGGGTCAAAGGGATCATTTTTGGACTACTCATTAGTGGATGTAATGAACGCATACAAACCCAATTTGAGTAAGATCTATATGACAATTTGGATCTTATGGCAATTTATGTCGATTTCATATGGGTAATTTGTATGGGGGCTAGGTCTGAACATGGACCGATTCTCACCAATTTCAATAGCGTTCATCCCATGGCCGATAAAAGCTTATATACCAAATTTCATCAAAATATATTCATATTTGCGACCTGCAGTTTGATTACAAGATTTACATGGACACACAGACGGACGGACGGACATTGTTAAATCAACTCAGAAAGTGATTCTGATTCGATCGGTATAATTAAAGATGGGTCTAGGTCAAATATTTTTGGTTGTTACAAACAGCAGCACAAAGTCATTATACCCAAACCACATAGTGGTATAGGGTATAAACATTTTGTGAAGTGTTATACTGGGAACATAAAAAAATTATACTGTCAGTTAAAACCCTATTAAAAAATGTTTAATAGATTTTACAGCTATTCTCATATTTTTTGAATTTCACATTTTTCCAATCGTGTTACATACACCATTATTTGCTGATGTTCTTTTGCCCAATATAATTATTTTATCCCCAGATTTATTTTGTCATGTATTTCAATTACAGAAGTACTTTTTCCGATTTTATATATTGAACTTTTTTCTTCACATGATACAATGTTTGTAAATTATAATTTATTGTAAAAATCGTTAGGCTTACTAACTGTGAAGCAGGATACACATAATTTATCATGAGCGAAACATGCATTTTCCAAATCTTTTGTTGATTAGCATTACTTATGCCAGACGAATTGGGAATTGTAACATGTTAAATGCTATTGGAGAATTTGTTGGAATCATTGGAATCATTCTTGGTAATATAATATGCTCTCCTTTGAATTTGCCATTGATAATTGTTGATTCAATAATGTTACCCAATATTTTCTTGATAACGAACAGTATTCCCTCATATAATTTTCGTGCTTTTAAGTTTCGAAGCAGTATAATTGGTGATTCCACTTGCAAGAGTAAAATATGTGGAGGAAGACCTGACAAATCAAATGAATTAAAAAACTCGAAAAAGCACGCATTATTTAACATTCTTCATTCATGTTAAATAATGCGTGCTTTTTCGAGTTTTTCCAATATTTTTTACTGTTAAAATTGCCCTTTAGCTCAGCTATCGGAAGTTTTTGTGATTATATCAAAGTAAGATGAAAAGAAACTTCCATATACATATATAGGAAAAACTACATTTTTGGAAACATCACCTCCCCAGCACCATCGATCGGTCATAAGTCTTGGCAAAACTTTATATTAATTTCAGCAATATTGATCCATAAATAAGAATTTTTTGAAAAAGCGACCCCAGTGCCACCTAGGACGGTATAATGCAAACAAAAACAATTCTGAGCACCTCACGATCACATAGTTTAAATATAAGATGGTTCAGCCGTGACCAGGTTTGTCAACTTTAAAATATCAAGAAGCACCAAAACCGATAAAAAAAGGCGTATTTTAAAACAAACACTAAATTTCCCATTTTTTATTTTTCTCTTTATTTATATATTTTTTTTTAATATATTAAAAAATTAATTCACAAATACAGTTTTTAATTATGAAAGGTAACAAAAAATCAAAATAAAATTCAATTATACAAAAACAAATAAAAACCTATTAAATTATATAAAAACAAATAAAAAACATATTAAAGTCAAATATTCTTTGTATTTATTTTATACAAACAAGAAGTATTAATTATTACATACTTAGATTAAAGTCTTTTGTTTACTCATAATCACTTTCATCCGGCCATAAAACGGTTTTAATTTGAAATTCTGATGTTTTGTAAACATCATTACCATTAACTAAAATATCTACTACATCAGGTATTTGATATCTTTCGCAACAGGAATTTTCTCTGAATATAATGACATTCGATTTCTAATTCTGGATTTGAAAACGTCCGTCAAAGTCAGCGTTTGAATAACGGAGCGACAAAAGTTTAATAGAAAGATTAGCTATTTTTAGTAAATTGTGTATTCTGTGCATACTTGCATTCAAGAAGAGTAAAAGTGAAATTTAATATATTTTTTTTTTTGTTGGGAAAATAAAGATTTGGTGTCACTGATGTTAAAAAAGCACTAAAACCGTGACTTTTAAACATACATATGGAATAAAGTTTTTATTGTTTTATTATTTTATACGGGAGCCACCACGCCTATTTATCAGTTCCCGCCCATTTCCAGCACGTCTACTTACAATAATTACAGCTTACCTCACACAAATTTGCAAAGCTCTCCCTGTCATTGGACTTAAGATAACTGATATTTAATATATATTTTTTGGGAGGTGCAACACCTAATGATCCGATACTGCCTTTTTTCAGCAAACCATTCACACTTATAATCTGTGAAATCACACAAAGCATAGTTACTCTCTATTTTATATTACTCGTGATATATGATATTAAAAATTCACTTTAAATGGGAGGTAACACGCACACTTATCTGATCCAGATACGTACTCCAATCGTCCTTATTCCAATACACAAAATTTCATAAATATCAGTCCAGCTGTTTAGGAGTTCAGTGACAGACACAATCATTAGTTTTTGAAATAAAGGTGTGGTCCACATTACCCACATATTCCACAATACTAGACCTTACTCTATAATAATATGAAGTTCAGTCGAAATTTAAAACTAATTTAAGGAACATTTGAATAGTGAAATCGAATGCTCAGAATATTTCAAATCCTGAAATGTCCTTTTAAGTGGAATTTTTTAGTATTTTTTCAAAGAGATCCATGAAAAGACCAAGAATAAAATTATCTAATCACAAAAATTATTTCAGAGGAACATTAACATTTTTTTTGACTTTTTTCAAAGATTGTTGGTCAAAAAAATTTACAATTTAAAAGCCCATAAATGAAAATGTGCTCTCAAGGTCTTAACCTATACTAACTTAACCGCAATCGTTCAACACAATAATCAGCTACCCTCAACGCCGTGACCCTGCTTAGAATTTGATTCTATATTTTAAATTCTGAAATTAATTCTTTTGTTTATATGTTGCTGCATACTAAAGTGTTAAAAAGTAGTTGAGTGCTGACTGTAAAAATTATTTAATATACAAAAAGTTTATGAGCTTAAAAAACTCTAGAAATTAAATAATTTTATTAAATCATAAAAAAAAAACTCAAATAAAGTTAAGTTTATTGTAAAAGTAAATCAGTTTGAAATGTTTTAGTATTCAATATGATTTAGAAAATTAAGACAGAAGTAAATATATATATTTTGTAAATAATTTTTAAATTTAAAAGTAAATTTAACAATTTTTTTATGTTGAATAAAAAAAAAAAAAACAACTGTCTAATAAAACTAAGACAGTGATTCATAACACAATAAACAAGAAAATTTCGGAAATAAATCTTTTAAGAAATTTCGAAGAGATACAGCTGACTATTTCGCATGTTTAAACAAGAGCAACACCATGGCACTGTGAATTTATATCTGTACTTATCTATCTATAACAGGCAATGCGGTACTAATGACCCCTTCTACGTTTCTAGTTATCAACCGATTTTGACAAAAAATATACCATTTGAAAGGTATTTCTTTGCAGATGTGCAACAGCTGGTTTTTTTTTTTGATCTTAAAGGTTTTTATTCTTATTTTTCCTCCTTAAACTGTGATATTTTGGTTTATTTAAGGCTCTGCCGTATTGTTATTAATTTGTGTAAAATCTCATGACATGTAATTATAACTTTAAAAAGAAACTCGAATAAAAAAAAAAACATATTTAAAAAAAAAATTTTTTTTTTGAGTAATAATGATTTAAAGTTGCTGCTAACACATACATAAAACACAATGCTGTATGCGTGTTTTTTTTTTTCAATTTGTTAATGTGTTTGCAAAAATTATATATCAATAGCCCTGTGTTGAATTTTGAATTATTAACAAGCCCGTTTATATATCTTCTGTGTCTTCAACAAATATTTATAATGAAATTTAATGAATTTTATTTAAAAATTCTAAATTTAATGCATATTATTTAAATATTCATATATATATATCTATAATATTAATAGGCAAGGCGATTTCTTCTGACCGACGTAAGTTTCACAGTTTTACCCCGATTTTGACAAAAAAAGTTCTCATTTGAAAGGTATTTCCTTTTATAGTCGGTCTAGACCGTCTATACGATACCCTATACCATGGTTATAGACCCTATCTCTTCGGTCCAACTAATTCGATATAGAAAATAAGCATAAACCAAATTTGAGTGGCATTGTTATAAATTTTTTTTGGCTGCAGATAAGAAAAAGTTCATATCGGATGCAATATTTATATGGGGACTAGGACGAAATATGGACCGATCCTGACCATATTTGGTAAAGTCACTTATATTTTGAAAAAAAAATATGCAAACCAAATTTGAGAAAACTTTGTGCAATATTTTCGCTTTTTGATAGATTTAAGTGAAGATCGGGAAGCAATTTTATATGGGGCGTATGACTGAGAATTATTCTATAGGGATTATTTTTGACCTACTGATTAATGGATGTAATAAACACATACAAACCCAATTTGACTGAGATCTATATGATAATTTGGAATTTATGGCAATTTATGTCAATTGCATAGGGGTCATTTGTATAGGGCTAGGTTTGAACATGGACCGATTCTCACCAATTTCAATAGCGTTCATCCCATGGCAGATGAAAGCTTATATACCAAAGTTCATCAAAATATACTCATATTTGCGACCTGTACTTTGATTACAAGGTTTACATGGACACACAGACGGACGGACGGACGGACATTGCTATTTCGACTCAAAAAGTGATTCTGAGTCGATCGGTATAATTAAAGATGGGTCTAGGACGAATATTTTTGGTTGTTACAAACAGCAGCACAAAGTCATTATACCCAAACCACATAGTTGTATAGGGTATAAACAGTGTTCTTTGCTGGAGATCATCCACTCTAATTTAATAGCCGCATTGATATATGGATGGAAATACTTAAATTAATTTTTAGAAATTTGTATATCCCTAAAACTTTGAAGAAAAGATAAAAAATGGAAAACTGAGTACACAGTATTTCTATATATAATCTCTAGTGTCACGTGTATATGTTCCTGTTCAAGTTCAACAACTACTGTTCACTATTCTTCTAACCTTAATTGCTTTATTGTTCAAAAAAATTTTTCTTAATATTAGACAAATAATATGATTTTTTTTAAATGGTGCGTGGTAAAGAAGAGGAAAGCATATATTTCAAAAATTCATAACTGCACTGTATTCTTAATCGGACCGGTTTCTGGCATTTCAGCCTTCATCAGCGATTTATTGAACATTGTGATAATTGTTATGTTTTAATTGAATAGATATGATTTTTTGTTAAGATTTAATTATTAAAGGAAGCTATCGGACAAAATTCAAGTATGAATGTCACAGTACAACATTTATCAGCTCATTGATTAGGGACTCGATTCTGAGAATTACAACTGAAAGTAGCCCGAAAAATAAGAACTTCTGCATCATTAGTTTTGTCAAGTTGGCTGCCATTATAATTTAGTTTGTTTGTAGGTTAGTTCCGTTTTTTTTTCTCCTATTTAATATCTACAACATTGTTTCAGACACAAAAGAGATATTCCGTATGGTTACTGAGTTATAACCGTGTTAAAATATACAAAAAGTGATAAATATCAACCTTGAGCAAAAAAATTCGTATGGTCATTAAATTATAATGACAGCCAACTTGACAAAACGAATAATGCAGAAGTTCTTATTTTTGGGGCTACTTTCAGGTGCAATTGTCATATATTTTTTTCTAGAAAAATGTATTGAAAGAACATTATTTACAAATTTTCGTCCTGCAAAATGAAAACAAAAAATTGTTTTCTAACTAGAGATTATTGGAAATATTTAAATAATTTTTTAAAAAATTTTTGAATCCTTAAAACTTTGAAGTCCTTTAAAAAGGAGAAAAGGTATGAAAATGAAAAACTGGGAATGCAGCTTTACTATATATAATCTCTTGTTTTATGCCTATATGGTCTATATGATGTAGCCTATATGGTCTAGTTCAAGTGCTGTCGCTCGGTATTATCAATAAACCGATAAAATATATATTTTTATCGAATTATTGATATTTTCAATTTTATTTTATTTAATCATTTATTGAACAAACAGATTTAAATTAAATTTCCTTATATTCTAGTGACCTTTGAAAAATGGGTTTTTTTATTCTACTGAAAAAATTATTATTAATAATACAAGATAAATAAAAATATTTTTCTTTCTTTTGCTTTACAAAGTTACAAAAGTTCACATGCCCCAGATCTTTGGTTTTGCAGATATATTCTTACAGAAATTGAAAAATTGAGTTCTTTAGTTATGTGGCCAACAGTTTAGGTTTATATGAATATTCGGTCCATCATATTATTAAAACAGAAAATGGTTAGTGTCCTATAAAGAATCTATCGGATTATATGGACCACACTCCACATAGTTCTCGCGTTAAAATTTCGCTGTACTTTTAAACTTTCCACATCATTAAGAATTTCATTCTACAATTAAATTAATATATTTTTGACAAGAGCTAATTGTTGTTCTAACTCCGCCATTTATACAAAAACTAAAAATAATATGCAAGACTTTCCTAATTAAAAACTCAAAGTTTTTCTTTAAACAAGAAAAAAAAAACTTTTTGGCAAAACTATTTTTAAAAACTTTCCATAAAACGAGTTAATCTTAAGTAGGCAAAAGCAATAAACACCTACGAAATGCAACACGTGCGTCATAAATCACATAGACTTAATGGAGACACAAACAGTCATTTTATTTTTAAGTAATATTTTCCATTTTTATGCAGCTTTTGTCTAGCTGTGGTTTGTTGTCAGAAACAGGCTGGCACACTTTTGTGCAAAAAAAAACAAAAAAAAAAAAATTATTTGCGGTCAAAAACTCCATATTCCAAAAAGTAATGCAATTTCTTCGAAGAACAAAAGTTGTCCAAAATTTGTCGGCGAAGGAGGTGAACGGAAAAGGAATGCACTAACTAGCGAATTGCAGACAAACAGACTTATAACAAAACAAAATATCTGTTATAGAAACTAATTTACTTGACTTGCCACACAGAAATGTTTGTTGGTGTGCAACAAATTTCCACAACATAAGGAGTAACTTTTGAACAATGACTTTTTGTTTGAACGGGAGTGCATATTTGTATGAATTCCAAGTAATTGTCTTAAAATCACAATCAACGAACAGACAAAAGGAGGCCACAATAACAAATAATCAAGAGTGCATGCGTGCTGTTTGCCGCTGTTCGTGCGGTGACTACAAAATTCTATGTAAGAACGTACCACAATGTCGTAGCCTTACATTCAAACAATTTGCATTTGATGCTTCGAAAGTCATGTTATAGGAAAAGGCGTTAGTTATGACTTGCTGGTGTATAACAAAACTAACATTCTGTGAAATGTTTATAAGTTAACTATAGTTTATTGCAGTTAAATATAATCAAATTAAAGTTTTATTCCTCAATAAACTATACAATGGGTAGTGAGATTCTGTAAAATTAGGATTTTAATAAAACACAAAAATAAGTTTGTCATATCATTTGAACTGTAAACAATTGCATTCTTCGCTTATAAATAACATTGAGAGTTTTGGATTCAACTTTGCTGAGGCATTAAGTGGATAAATCAAATTTTAGTGCTATTATTATTAACTTAAGGCATTCAGATATGAAAAAGTTCATATCGGAAAAAATGGGCCAATCAAGCCCATATTTAGTAAGGGCACTTACTCTTCTCAAAAACATATGTAAACAAATTTGAAAAAAATCTGAAGAATATTTAAGTGAAGATCGGGACTATGGATATATTATCGATATATTTATATATATGATTATCTGGATCTTCCTACCTGATATGGGTTATTTATATGGGGTCAAGGTCTGAATATGCACCGATTTGCAAAAGCGTTTGTCCTATGGCCGTTAAAAGGTTATACTAAATTTCATCGAAAAGAATTCATATTTCCGGCCTGTAATTTGATAACAAGGTTTACTTGGACATACAGACGAATGTATGAACATCTTTAAATCGACTCAGAGAATTGATTATGAGTCCAACATTATAATGAAATGTGGACCTAGGTCAAATATGGTTGGCAATTACAAATATCTGCACAAACGTATTTTACCCTTTTAGAAACATGTCCTGAAGACCGCACCATTGATTTCGGCTCTAATAATCTGAAAGATTATATCACATGTAATACTTACTTGCGAAAATCAATAAGTAATTTTCATGAGGGAGATCTGTTTGCAGATCATTTGAAAAAAGTATTTAAGTCAACATTTTTAGTGTGATTGTGGAGTTTTTCGGCACAGAGGAGCTGAGCTCTCACTTCTCCTACAGCAGCTGTTGGAGAAGTATGAAGTCGAAAAATTAAACCTCAGTAAAGCACTTAAAGCATCTATTAAATCAGTCATAGATACTTTAGGGGTGACGTGGTATAAATATTTTTAATCATTATTTTATAATTTTTGATGTGTAAACATCTATGCGCTCAGTTTGGGGGGGGGGGGGGGGTAAAATCCAATTTCACAATACAATAACAAAAACAGCGTAATGGAAAATCGGTGTGTGGTATATGTAAGTGTATTGGTGTATTTAGTAAGCAGAACCGCCGACTTCGCTGTCTGTTTAGCAAAATCACAAATCTTTTTGTTAATTTTAAATATTCAAGCCATTGACCGCTAGGTGTGCTGTGAGTTTAACATGTTTACAAATTTACAGAGTTGTTTTTTTTTTAATATTCAAGTATATATTTTCTATTGACAGAAGTTTTTTAGTAAGCAGAAACGCTAGGTGTGCTGTGAGTTTAAAAAGCTAAACACTAGGAAAACTTTGAAGAAGTCGAAAACAAAATTGATGTTTTCTAAAATTCAATTGATACTTTCTGAAACACAATTGATATTTTCTGAAAATCAGTTGATGTTTTCTGAAATACAATTGATACTTTCTGAAATTCAATTGATGTTTTCAAAAATTCAATTGATACTTTCTAAAAATAAATTGATATTTTCTGAAATACAATTGATATTTTCTGAAATACAATTGATATTTTCTGAAAATCAATTGATATTTTCTGAAACACAATTTATACTTTCTAAAATTCAATCGATGTTTTCTGAAATATATTTCATACTTTCTGAAATACATTAGGTGTTTTCTGAAATACATTTGATACTTTCTGAAATACAATTGGAAAAGATGTAGATGTTTACACATCTCCCCTGTGATCGGACTCACACTGATTTTTTTCAGGGTCATTATCTGGGGAATGAGAAATTCCAAGTCAGGGTGAAAGTACTAAGCCAGTATAGTAAAACCTCTATGGGGTTTGGTGTTCTCAGACCGTTTTTGATGCTCCTATATATTTTTTATATTTTTCCTTAGGAATAGAAAAAAAAAATCAGAACAATTATGATAATTATTAATTATTTGTTTATTCCTAAGAAAAAATATAAAGAAAAAAATAAAAATAAAGTTTGGCCTGAGAACGTCAAACTCGATGGAGATTTTACTACACTGGCCACCAGAATGGGTTTATAGGCTATCAACTATTGCTTTTAAGGAGAAAAATTCAGCTCTTATATCTCAAGCCTTCAACTAAATTTGTAAATTGCAAAATTTTATTATTCCGGAAGGTAGTACTGCAATGCATATACTAAGATATATACCCACTCTTGGATAGTTGCGAATTCAAAAGCAATATTAAGATATTCATGCAACTTGACAGTAGCATTTAGTTTATAAGAAGGAAACACTTACTATTCAACTGGAAGACTGATTAGATTATTTACCTTCCTACGTTAGAAGCATAATACTGTCTCCAAATGGAAAGGTAACTTCTGAATATTAGTTATTCTTTTCTCAGGTTGGTAGTGCCGATTTTCAAATCTGCGGCTAAATTTTGATTAACGATCGTTTTTGTAGGTATTAACAATGCCGGATTTGCGGTATTAACAATGCCTGATTTTGTTGAACGAAAAAGATCCATTAATTATACCCTATACCACTACGTGGTTTGGGTATAATGACTTTGTGCTGCTGTTTGTAACAACCAAAAATATTTGACCTAGACCCATCTTTAATTATACCGATCGAATCAGAATCACTTTCTGAGTTGATTTAACAATGTCCGTCCGTCCGTCCGTCCGTCTGTGTGTCCATGTAAAGCTTGTAATCAAACTGCAGGTCGCAAATATGAATATATTTTGATGAAATTTGGTATATAAGCTTTTATCGGCCATGGGATGAACGCTATTGAAATTGGTGAGAATCGGTCCATGTTCAGACCTAACCCCCATACAAATTACCCATATGAAATCGACATAAATTTCCATAAGATCCAAATTGTCCTATAGATCTTACTCAAATTGGGTTTGTATGCGTTCATTACATCCACTAATGAGTAGTCCAAAAATGATCCCTTTGACCCCATATAGAGCTGCTTCCCGATCTTCACTTAAATCTATTAAAAAACAAAAATATTGCACTGATTCTTCTCAAATTTTGTTTTTACATATTTTTGCAAAATACAAGAGACTTTACCAAACATGATCAGGATCGGTCCATTTTTGGACCTAGTCCCTTTATAGATATAGCATCCGATAAGAACTTTTTCATATCTGCATCCAAAAAAATTAATAAAAATCCCACTCAAATTTGGTTTTTGCTTATTTTCAATGTCCAGTTAGTTGGGCCTAAGAGATAGGGTTTCTAAACGCATGGTATAGGGTATCGTATAGTCGGTCTAGACCGACTATAATTTTCTTACTTGTTTTCTTTACAAAATGAAATTTCTTATGAAAAAGCGTTTATTTTGCAGAGGCCCTTTGCTGATAGGTTAACAAAAAATGTTTTCAAGCATTAAAAACAGTTTAAACAAATAAGAAAATTATAGTCGGTCTAGCCCGACTATACGATACCCTATTCCATGGTTTAGAGACCATATCTCTTCGGTCCAACTAATTGGATATAGAAAATAAGCATAAACCAAATTCGAGTGCCAGTTTTAGTATTTTTTTTTGGCTGCAGATATGAAAAAGTTCATATCGGGTGCTATATTTATATCGGGACTAGGTCAAAAAATGGACCAATCCTGACCATATTTGGTAAAGTCACTTATATTTTGAAAAAATGTTTACAAACCAAATTTGAGAAAAAGCTGTGCAATATTATTGCTTGTTGATAGATTTAAGTGAGGATCGGGAAGCAGCTTTATATGGGGACTATGACTAAGAATTGTCCTATAGGGTTCATTTTTGGATTACTGATTAATGGATATATAGTAAACATACACAAACCCAATTTGACTGAGATCTTTATAATAGTTTCGATCTTATGGCAATTTATGTTGATTTCATAGGGGTCATTTGTATGGGAACTAGGTCTGAACATGGACCGAATTTCACCAATTTCAATAGCGTTCATCCTATGGCCGATAAATGCTTATATGCCAAATTTCATCAAAACAAATTCATATTTGCGACCTGCAGTTTGATTACAAGGTTTACATGGACACACAGACGGACGGACGGACGGACGGACATCGTTAAATCAAAGCAGATAGTGATTCTGATTCGATCGGTGTAATAAAAGATAGGTCTAGGAAAAATATTTTTGGTAATTACAAACAGCAGCACAATGTCATTATACCCAAACCACATAGTGGTATAGGGTATAAAAAGGCTAAGAGAGCTTTGAAGACAAAGAGTACCTCAGGCGAGAAAAACATCAACTAATGAACAAAATGTCAGGAAAATCAAAGATTTAGTGCTGAAATGTCGATGATTGATACCTAGAGATCTAGTTGGTACTGCCAACTTTTTAAAGATTCAATAACCACTATTGTAAAGGATGTTATGGGCCTTAGGTTAGCTTAGATTAGGTTAGAAGTGGCTGCTAATCCTCCGCCATGAGTAACAATCTTGTCGCGATTTGGTAGCTTAAGTCCACTACGGTTCCTTATATGAGGCAGGTAAGGAAATGGGTTTTACTATGTCAGTACCTCTTCCTGAACCTGGGTCATGTCTGGAACCTAGAAGGTGCACGACAAAAGGTTACTCACCCCTAATCCGGAGTGTTACGCTACCCGTGCTCATCGGACGGTTCGCAGTCAGCGGTCACCGACTGAATTTTAACGGAGCCTCGCTGATACCTGGGCACCTCAGCGAGTAGGTAGAGGCAGTAGGCCACCTTTACTGCGTTACTGGGGGCTATGACGCAGCTGACATTCTTTCCCCTACACTCGTGGGATCAAAAAATGCAAATCAATTTAAAAAATAATATTATGGGCCTTAAACAGGCCAAAACTCGATTGGTTCTAAAAACACAATATTTTTTAAAAAGTGTATTATTATTATTTCTGAATTAGTATTTCTTTACTACCAGAATGCATTATTATGGGTGATGAGACTTGGATTTATGCCTACGACCACAAAAAAGCCGTCAAATCCAGTGAATGGCATGTAGTTAGATCGAAAAGGTCATGTCAAGGACCTTCCGAAATCAAGGCCATGTTAACTGTTTACTTCGATTATCGTGATGTGAAGCATTATGAATTCCTTCTGCCTGGTAAAATGGTAACAAATAAAGATCTAAGAGTAGATCTCCCTGTCTAAAGATTGAAAATTAATCCAAATATATAACAGTACCCTAGGTAAATGGACACTAGCCTTACTTGAAGAAACAAAAATTATGTTAGTCAATTGATTTGTATTCGAATTGCCGACAACTTTGTGGATCGCCAGAGTCAATTATTGTTATTTCCAATATGACCCCAGAAATAATTTCTTTAAAATATGCGGCTTTAACTAAATTGTTTTTTGTACATATGCTTGCCCCCACAACAATAGTTGTTGTTATTATTGTTTTCTAAAGTTTTCCATATTCAAATTTATACAAATCTAAGTGGTGGCAACATATTTTTGCCACAATGTAACGACACGTACATATATATTTTTTTTATTTCTATTTAACGCCTTTGCACTTTCCACAGGAACACTACGTTGCGACGTCTGGATGCATATCATATCAACACAGCATTCGAAAAGAACTTCCTTCGAATTTATTGTCACAATTTAATTAAATTCAAAAAAAAGTTTTTGCATTGAAAAGGAGACTTCGGTGTTGAGTAGTTGCGTGAGCTGTATCAATTCCTTTTAATTTGACACTGTCAAATTTGTTTTGTTAAAATAAGTTTCAACAAATTGAATTGGGAGGTTAGTTCGCAAGAAAAACTTAAAAAATAAGTGTTTTTTTAAGTTGAATACATTTCAATATAAATTGAAATTAAATAAACAAATTTTGATAAAAAAAATTGGCAACGTTGCCATGCATACAATTTTAACGGAAGTGTTAGAAAATTTATAGGAGAATTAGATTGCAGTACCTCTAGGCTATCGATAAGATACGATCTATGGTTGATTTATATAATTGGGGCTCGCAAGCTATATGAATAATTGTTTTCTTGAGGAATCTGCATGAAAGAACATAAAATATTTAAAGAAATTTTTTACGTACAAAAGTTCTTTAAATTTTTTCTATGTTGATTTGTAGATTTCATACAAATATCCATACCAATGCAGACTTGAGTCACCACAAGTTTAGTTACCGTGGAAACATGGATTCAGCTTAACTGAGGGTTTATATGGCTGGATCGGTGATGAAGATGGCCTAAGTCGGGCCGTTCCACGACGATTTGAAGAACAAGTGACTGTGTTTGGGCAAAAAATCCTCCACTAGGATGGATGCGCAAGAGTGTAGTTGCCATTTCAAAATCCTCAAATTATGGTAGGAATTACTTCCTAATCCATCATATTCTTCCGACTTGAATGCCTAACTTGCCATATAGATTAATTTTACTTTCAGATTTATTTAAATTTTAATGTAAAGTGCTTGCTTGAAGATTAAGCATTAATAACGTTAATACCAGCTTTGTATTATAGAAACTTGTTTTGAATAGAAACAGTCATCAATCAAGCTCTTTGAAGAACCAGAGAGAGAACAATGTCCCAATATCAGCAGAGATTTTGCGATCAAAATCCATTCAGTTGCATTCTAAAGTTTATCAAACCAATTCAAGATTAAACGCTAGTGATGGATGACTTAAGAAGTCGTAACCTCGTTATCGATTTGTGCACGAGTTTCAAGATAAAATTGATAAACATGGATTGATCCTTGACCTAATCTACAATGACGACGAATTCGGTTTATATTATCGGATGCTTCCCAATCACACTGTTGTTACTTGTAGTGAGACCCGGAAGGAAAGTTTATATGAGCGAATAACTTTTTTGCCCTGTTCAAATGCGGGTGGCACAGATAAACTGAAATTGTTGGTGGTTGGAAAATCTAAAAATCCACGCGCCCTTAAAGGGTTTTGTTTTAATAACTCAGTAATATACAAATCTAGTAAGAATGCGTTCAAGGACTGGTTTTATTCCGAATTTATTCCCCGTGTATGTTAACTTTCTTTTTTAGGTCAGAGAATTTTTGGCATCAAAAAGGTCTACCGCATAAAGAATTTTTGATTTTAAATAAAGCGCAGCGTCACCAAATTGCGGAACTAACCGTTATTCAGCCGTTAGATAAAAACGTTAGCAACTTCATCAAATTACACTACAAAAAAGAACTTCTCACCCATTTGCTGGGCGAGAAGGGTACAAATTTGGAGTTAAAACGAAAAAAATTAAATTTTATACAAGCCATTCAAATTCTAGCTACGTTGGAAGGAATTAACCTCGTCAAATATTAAAAAATCTTAGAGAATGGAACGAAGAAGACAATATGCCATTAAATTCTTTACAAACATAAATTCGGGAAGAAAACGCCGATATAAGTCCAGAATATAGCTTCACAGAGTTTGGATACAAGAGGAATTTCCTTCTGAAAGTAATGAGGAGCAAATAAAATTATCAGAAATGAAGGAGTATACATGTGACAGTGGTCATGAAGAAAACAAAAATAAAGTAGACGATTACATGATTATGATTGCACTGGGCTTTGGAAAATAACAAGTCGATAACAGGACTATATTAATTACGTGATTCAGCCGTTATTTCAAAAAAATCTGCCAAAAAGATTTTTTAAATCTCAAACTTCTTTAAAAATATTAACAATGTAAATTTTCCACAAATATATGAATAATGAGTAAGAAAATTAAAGTTGAGCTAGACCAACTACACGATACCCTATACCATGCGTTTATAGATCCTATTGCTTAGGCCCAACTAATTAGATACAGAAAATAAGCCCAAACCGTCCGTCCGTCTGTGTATCCGTCCTTGTAAACGTTGTAATAAAACTACAGGTCGAAAATATAAATATATTTTGATGAAACTGAACACTGCTAAACTTGGTGAAAATCGGGGCATGCTCAGACCTGGTCCCCATAGAAATGAACCCTATGAAATCGACCTAAATTGTCATAACATCTAAATTATCATATAGATCTCAGTCAAATTGGATTTGTGTATGTTTATTATATCCATTTATCAGTAGTCCAAAAATAAACCCTATCGGAAAATTCCTAGTGATAGCCCTATATGAAGCTAATTTCTGATCTTCATTTAAATCTATAAAAAAGAAAAAAATATTGCACTGAGTTTTCTCAAATTTGGTTTGTATATGTTTTTTCAAAAAATAAGTGATCTTACCAAATATATATAAATATAGCAACCGGTATGAACTTTTTCATAGCCGAAGGCCATAAAATTAATAACAAAGTCACTCAAATTTGGTTTGTGCTTATTTTCGATATCTAATGGGAGATAGGATATCGTATAATTTCCAAACTTGTTTTTAAATGAAATTTCGGCTTTCCCGCGAGAGCTCTGTTTTTTAATTAATCGCGAATATCGCGCGTGCACTGTATATATGTACATTCACATCTATAAGTATTTTTTCACATGTAAAAAAACAAAAACAACAAGTAAACAATCATGTGTATGCATCTCTGATACATATCTATACATGTGCGCATGCTCCGTTACGTCAAAAATTTTTTTTACTATTTTTAGTTTTTTTATAAAGAAATTTTATCGCAGTATTTTTGTACATCATTCCTCGGCTATTGGGTGCGGAGGGTCCGAATTCAATACCAAACTGCTAGAAATAACGAAAAACACTATTACAATAATTTTACCTAGGCAAATGGCTTATTTTGTACATGAGTGTGATTTCAACAGACAAACAGACATACAGTCGGACGGACAGACCGACTATATCGACTCGAGTTGTTATAAGAATCAAGATTATGTAAATCTTCTGGTGTCGCAAATATTTTTTTTCAATGCTTTACCAACGGAATGACTAGTTGATATACTTATACCCTCTGCTTAGTGGTGTAGAGGGTATAAAAATATTGTTATATTAGCATGTTAATAAATTTATTTGAAATTCACGGACAATTATGTATAACAATTTTTATAACTATTAACATTTTTTTAAGTTCATTTTGCACGTTCAAAACTAAGCTAAAAGTATTGCACATGTAGATTTGTCGCTAAAGTATTTAATCATTCCTTGTTTACAGGTTTATTAATTTACATTACGTGCTAAAAAAAAACTTCCACATACAATAGCGCCAAGAGTGCTTACACAATATTGCTTAAAAAACAAAAACTTTAATATCGTAGATTTATCTAATATTTGTATTATTGGTTATTCCTTATATTATTATATTTCTATACAATACACCCATCAACTTAGTTGGTGGTAGCAACAAACATGTTGCTTATAAAATTCATTTATGACGATAATTATAAGTTAATAATGCCAAACATGATACTTATTTAGTTGGTATTTAGTTAAGTGAGTTACATATTGTCGGATAATAACATGGTGGTACAGTGAAATCTGTTATGAGTGGATATTGTTAAGAATATGGAAGTTATGGAAACAACAAAAATTGTATCAACAGAAATTAAATACCAGCAAACTTTTTCTACTGTGACAAAATATTTATTGCTACAACAACATAGTTTTAAACGTAATCAACTCAAATGTATCAACAGAAATTTAAAAGCAGCTAAGTATTTTTTATTGTAACAAACATAGTTTTAACCGTAATCAACTCGAATTTCAGTAGCCTATTTAATCGAAATTCGATTGTCATAAAATTTGAATCTATGAATGAATGAATCTATTTTCTGTGTGCATTTATTAGAAGACCTTCATCGATGGATATAACCAAATTTCTGTCGCATAGTAAATTAAGCAAAAAAAGTTTTTAGCTCCAAAATTGGTTCAGACTCAAAGATGACGATGAAAATATTTTTCGAAAAAGCTTATAGCGAGATTTTCTTTATAAGAATTCATCATTACATCTCTCATTTTTATAACCTATACCACTATGTGGATTGGGTATAATGACTTTGTACTGCTGTTTGTAACTACCAAAAATATTTGACCTAGACCCACTTTTATTATACCGATCGAATCAGAATCACTATCTGATTCAATTTAACGATGTCCGTCCGTGTGTCCGTCCGTCCGTCTGTGTGTCCGTGTAAACCTTGTAATCAAACGCATGGTATAGGTTATCGTATAGTCGGTCCAGACCGACTATAATTTTCTTACTTGTTAACATTGTTGATAAGAGTGAATTAAAAAATTCTTCTCAGGCAAACTAGATCTTGCGTTTAGTGAAAGGGTCTCAGGTCCAGCTAATTGGATATGGAAACAAGCATATCTAAATTTGAGTGGCTTTGTCAATAATTTTTTTGCCTGCAGAGATGAAATATTCATATCGGATGCTTTGTTTATATGGAGTTCTTGATAGATGATAAAATAAGCAAACAAATATTAAACAAACATTTGGCCTGAGAAAGCCAAAAAGTTTTGAGTTACTATTAAACTGGCCTAGTACTTTCACCCTGACTTGGAATTCTCAACGATATAAGTTGAAAACACAACTGGGACGAACGACGAATTTTTGGTTCCGAATATTCGTCGTCAGAAATAAAACACATTTGTGTATATGAAAATGCACACAATCAGTGCGTCGAACGAAATACGTAGTGCGTAACGAACTCTGCGATAGGTTTATTTCTATTTCTAACGCCGACGAACGACGTATTTTATTTTAGTTTTCCAAATGTTTTAGTAAATAAAGTAATTATTGTCTTTAAGAATTGTTTTATATATTATTTATAACTTATAAGATAAATAAAATCTATTTTTAATTATATAATTTTCTTTTACATAGTTTTTTGTTAATATTTATTCTTTTTCGTTTAGTGCTTCTTTTTTTTTAAATATGGTCACACTATCAGCTACAACAAGTAAACAAAAATGACATAAAATTAATTTATTAATGAAAATTTATGTAATTTTTTCAGAATTAAAAAATTAAACGCTGCCGTACAAAAATTAAGGCTTTTACCATCGTGAACATGATGTTTACAATTGTAATAACTCGTACCAAGTTAAAAATTCTTTTATTCATATTTTCAAATATTTATTTATGTACATACATACATATATACATTTGGGTTATGACTTTTTTATTTTTTTTTGCAAATATCAAATTTTACATGCCCTAGCCAAAAAGGCTATTAAAAAATATTAAGAAACGCAATCTTACTTCTTCGCTGCTCTCAAAAAAGTTTCCGCACCAAACGCGTTGAAATTTGGTCTATATTTTTATACCCTATACCACTATGTGGTTTGGGTATAATGACTTTGTGCTGCTGTTTGTAACAATCAAAAATATTTGACCTACACCCATCTTTAATTATACCGATCGAATCAGAATCACCATCTGATTCGATTTAACGATGTCCGTCCGTCCGTCCGTCAGTCTGTGTGTCCATGTAAAGCTTGTAATCAAACTGCAGGTCGCAAATATGAATATATGTATTTTGATGAAATTTGGTATTTAATCTTCTATCGGCAATGGGATGAACGCTATTGAAATTGGTGAGAAATGGTCCATGTTCAGACCTAGCCCCCATACAAATGACCCCTATGAAATCAACATATATTGCCATAAGATCCAAATTATCATACAAATCTTAGTCAAATTGGGTTTGTATGTATATATTACATCCATTAATCAGTAGTCCAAAAATGATCCCTATTGGACAACTCTTAGTCATAGGCCCCATATAGAGCTGCTTCCCGATCTTCAATTATATCTATCAAAAAACAAAAATATTGCACTAATTCTTCTCAAATTTTGTTTGTATATATTTTTGCAAAATACAAGAGACTTTACCAAACATGGTCAGGATCGGTCCATTTTTGGGCCTAGTCCCCATATAGATATAGCATCCGATATGAACTTTTTCATATCTGCAGCCGAAAAAATTAATAAAAATCCCACTCAAATTTGGTTTATGCTTATTTTCTATATCCAGTTAGTTGGGCCTGAGAGATAGGGTCTGTAAACGACTATAATTTTCTTACTTGTTTTATTTGATTTAAAATATTTCTTCTACGTTTTAAAGACCATTGTATATTTTAGGTGCGATGCCCCGAATGTTTTCAAATGTTCACCACTTCTTACACATTTTGTTGCGATTCGAGCAAAATATTTTTTTTAACGGTCGAGATATTTTCCGAGTTATGGACCTCCAAAGTTTGTATCGGAATTGAGTAATATATATATCATTTTGAAGCACACATGTGTGCATTTTATTTGATATTTTTAAATTTGAAATCCAACACTTGTCATTATCTCATAAAACGATCTCTGCAATGTTGAATCTACAACAACTGAATAAAAAACATCTTGATCCACTAGCTTCATTTCGATGCTTGGTGGAATTCTAGAAAAATTCTGGCAATATTAGCATTTATCCTAATTCCGAAATACCGAGCAGAACTATATAAAATATGTGGTGCATGGTACGACGTATGGTTTTCAGACCATTGTTTCCGCGAAGACAATTTTGAATTATTAAATTTAAAAAAGGCAGTGAGTGTTTTATTATGCATGGGGTTATGCAGAAGTCGTAAATAATAAATCAGCAGCGTAGTAATAGTTGCGCAGAACGTGCTATAAAAGTTGTTCAGGACATTTTCCTTTCTACAAAAATAGTCGCACTTGTAACGACGAGTTTCCTCCGGTTGCTGGGGTAAGCTCGCGGGGTAGGGATCGTCACAGAAATTTGTTTCTGCCAGTGACCGAGAGTAAAAGGCGGTTTCTAAATGTTTTAAAATTAAGTTTTATTTTTGGCTTACTCTAATGAATAATATAATATTTTGGAACTAACGACCGGGGACGGCGTGTTGCTCCTGTGTGTTGATGTCAACGGCCGACGGTGGCACACTGAGCTTGCCGTCGAGGTTAGCGACCTGGGACGGCACGCTACTACTGCGGTTGACTAGCGACCGGGGACGGCACGCTGATCCTGCCGTTGACTGGTGACCGCGGCGGCGCGTTATAACTGTGGTCGACGCTTACCTGTTGTTGATGCCGGCGACCGGGGACGGCACGCTGATCTTCTTGTTCTTGTCAGCGACCGGGGGCGGCACGCTGATCCTGCTGCTGATGACTAGTGATCGGGGACGGCACGCTAGTCCTGTTGTTGACGTCAGCGACCGGGGACGGCACGCTGATCCTGTTATTGATGTCAGCGACCGGGGACGGCACGCTGATCCTGTTGTTGATGTCAGTGACCGGGGACGGCACACTGATTCTGCTGTTGGTGGTAGCGACCGGGGACGGCACGCTGGTCCTGCTGCTGACTAGTGACCGGGGACGGCACGCTAGTCCTGTCGTTGATGTCAGCGACCGGGGACGGCACGCTGATCCTGCTGTTGATGTTAGCGACCGGGGGCGGCACGCTGATTCTGCTGTTGGTGGTAGCGACCGGGGACGGCACGCTGGTCCTGCTGCTGACTAGTGACCGGGGACGGCACGCTAGTCCTGTCGTTGAGGTCAGCGACCGGGGACGGCACGCTGGTCCTGCTGCTGACTAGTGACCGGGGACGGCACGCTAGTCCTGTCGTTGATGTCAGCGACCGGGGACGGCACGCTGATCCTGCTGTTGCTGTTAGCGACCGGGGACGGCACGCTAATCCTGTCGTTGACGTTAGCGACCGGGGACGGCACGCTGTGATCCTGCTGTTGATGTTAGCGACCGGGGACGGCACGCTGGTCCTGCTGCTGACTAGTGACCGGGGATGGCACGCTAGTCCTGTCGTCGATGTCAGCGACCGGGGACGGCACGCTGATCCTGCTGTTGATGTTAGCGACCGGGGACGGCACGCTAATCCTGTCGTTGATGTTAGCGACCGGGGACGGCACGCTAATCCTGTCGTTGATGTTAGCGACCGGGGACGGCACGCTGTTCCTGCTGCTGACTAGTGACCGGGGACGGCACGCTGGTCCTGCTGCTGACTAGTGACCGGGGATGGCACGCTAGTCCTATCGTCGATGTCAGCGACCGGGGACGGCACGCTGATCCTGCTGTTGATGTTAGCGACCGGGGACGGCACGCTAATCCTGTCGTTGATGTTAGCGACCGGGGACGGCACGCTAATCCTGTCGTTGATGTTAGCGACCGGGGACGGCACGCTGATGGACCTTACAGGGTATCCGCAATGACCTTTCAGGATATCTGTCAGGATGTCCGGATATCTCCCAGGACCTCCAAGTATATTAGCCGGGCCTAGGACTCTCAAGGATGTTGAAGGACCTTCCGAGGACCTTCAAGGATGCGTTAAAGGACCTTCTAAGGATGTTGAAGGACCTCCCAAGGATGTTGAAGGACCTTCCAAGGATGTTGAAGGACCTTCCAAGGATGTTGAAGGACCTTCCAAGGATGTTGAAGGACCTCCCAAGGATGTTGAAGGACCTTCCAAGGATGTTGAAGGACCTTCCAAGGATGTTGAAGGACCTTCCAAGGATGTTGAAGGACCTTCCAAGGATGTTGAAGGACCTTCCGAGGATATTAGGAAGTCCTTTAAGGATATTCGCAGGATATTTAAGGACTCACGGGTCCTTCAAAGGATATGAAAAAGGGCGTGTAAGGATACTTACCGACCTTTCTAGGACGTCTGGGGTGTTTGCGAGCACTACTCTTTAACTTTACACTTTTCACTTCACTGCACGACTGTAGCCAACTGATCCTGATTTTCCTGTCGTTACGCCTTATATAGTCATAGGTACAATGGAATATTGGAAAGAGAGTAATAGCTTTCTCCCATCTGTAAATTCCCGTATACTCTCTCATAACGGGATATTAATTAATTCCAGAATTCAATAAGTCATAGTTTTAAGGGTTTTAACAAAAGTATAATTCAAAAAATAAGGCATATTAAGTAACAAAAAATAAAGAAAATTCATTTAAATAGGTGTTGGCAGAAACGAGGGACGACTTCTGCCATTACACATGGTCCCCCCCTGGGGTGCGATCAGATGTTGCCATCTCACTTCCGGGGGTCACGACGTCGGGGTACGAACCTCTCCTGGTTGTTGCTTAGCTTGTTCAGCCGTTTCACCACGGCGGCGTGTTGCCGCGTTATATGGATCCGGTATCGGTATCCATCAACCTTGAAGGCTTGATTACCCCGTTTTCCTGGGGCATAGTGACATAGCATGTAGTGGATGTGGGGTCGTAGCAGACCCCGGACCCTTTCCGACAAGTAGTCTTCTGCTATGATGGGGTGATACGGGATTCTTGGTGGTGGTGTCTTTGGCGGCGAATGCCGTGGACTGCCAGGGGGCGTGCCGAGAGGAGTATATGGTCGTCGTGGTGGTGAATAACGTCTAATGCCAGGAGGTGTGCCGGGAGGTGTATACGTTGGCGACTGTTGTGGTGGGGTGGCTTTTCGGGTGTTTGTCAGTCTCGGATTGACCCGTGCCTCCTTTTTTGAACCGGTTGGTACCTCCTTGACGCTCTCTACTTCCGGGGGAAAAATCGGGGTTGGCCTCGACGTGGCTGACGAGGATGATGTATCCGAGGAGGATGAAGAGGTGGATGAGGATGATGTGTTTGATGAAGATGACGTAGTGGATGATGCCGGTGATGGCGGGCACAATGTGGTGGTTGGTCTTCCCGATGATGAGTGCGACGTCTGGGACGACGAGATCTCGTGGCTTTGGACCGGGGAATCGCTGGTCAGCCCCCCCTCTAGATGGGGTGTCTCTTCCCGATCGTACCTCAGTTGCTTCGGTATGCGCCATGGGGAGACCTGGGGGGATGGCTGAGGTGTCGGTGCCTCGTCGCTAGAGATGTAGATGATATCCCCTTCGTCCTCCGACATGGTCTTCGTGGGAGCGGGCGTGTTTCGTTCCCCAATCGCGCGGCGAATCTCCTCCGTGGTTAAACGTTTTACCGTGACGACACAACGTGGCCATGGTTGATCGGCGACTTCTCTGGGTCGACTCGGTCCGGCGGGCCTCAACTCTATATGTGTGTTCCACCACGGTTGCAACGCATCCTGGACAATGTGGCATAGGCGTTCGCCATTCGTCGGCCTAAGGCCGACCCCTGCCTCTCGATCTAAGCGGTTCGCAAGTGAGTTGTCCTTTCTTCTTTGGTCCATTGAAGTCTTCAAAAATTCGTTTCGGGTATCTATGGGGTTGGGGCGTGATGTATTGTAGTGTGGATGATCGGATGCGGTTAGTGTTAATGAATGATCTGTAGAAGATAGATGAGAGTGTACATGTAGTGTGTGGAACGGCGGAAGGATTCAGACTATTAATGACAGTATATAGATGTTAATGAATGATTGGTGGAAAATAAATGAGGATGAGTATGGGGTATGGTGGAGGTGTGTATGTGAATGAGTGGTAATGATTGATCTGAGGTAAATGAAGATGTGTATGTGGTGCGTGGCATGACTGAAATATCTAGAGCTTTGATGACGTATATGTAAAGGAGCGGCATTAGGCGTTACATGTTATATCCCCGCATGTCTGTGGTGAGTCCGCGAAGAAGGGTTTAATTTCGCTTAAATGTGCGGTCCTTATGTCGTTGGCCTCTTGGCCTCTGAGCTGGACTATTACTGGTGACGGAAAATTCACTACTTCATAGGGGCCGGCAAACTTTGGGGCTAGCTTGGCGGCAAAATTTTCCGTTGCTTTTGATAATGGATGCTGGCGAACCAGGACCAAGTCACCTATCTTTGGGGTCCAAGGTCGCCGGCGTAGGTTATAATGCCTCCGCTGATCCTGGGCGGACCTACCGAGTTGATGTCGAACAATTTTGAATATCTCGACTAGTTCATTCGCTTTCTCCTCGGGGTTTCGTCGTTGGGCACCCGTACCGGTTACCATCTCATCATACAAGGCCTTGGGTAGTCGCGGTTCTCTTCCCTGTACCAGATATGCTGGACTGTATCCCGTCGACTCCGAGCGGCTCGTATTAATAGCTAATGTGATTTCCGGCAATTGATCATCCCACTGAGTATGGTTGTTTCGGACCAATTGAGCGATCATGGTCTTCACTGTGCGATTTGCTCTCTCCGTGGGGTTTTCCTGTGGGCAGTAAGGTGCTGTGAACTGTTGCCGGACGCCAATTTCCTGGAGGTACTTCTGTAGTTCGCGGCTGATGAATTGGCTGCCATTATCCGTGATCAAAACCTTCGGGGTACCAAACCTAGCCAGAATTCTTTCCCGGAAGGCTTTAACGACGCCTTGGGCCGTAGCCTTGCGGAGTGGTACGAGTTCGACCCATTTGGAGAACCGATCAAAGAAGACCAGGAGCATGTTGTTGCCATGTTTGGTTCGAGGTAGTGGTCCAACGAAATCCGTGCAAACTGTGGCCCACGGTTCCTCGGGAATTGTTATTAACATTTCGCCAGCTGGTGCCGCTTGACTTGGCTTGTATCTTTGGCAGGACTCGCAACTCCGGACAAATCGAGCCACATCCCGAAACATTCCTGGCCAGTAGTACCGGTCACTTACCCGATGGATAGTCTTTCGTACACCTAAGTGTCCAGCGGCAGGTTGGCTGTGGTTCTCCTGGAGCACTCGTTGCCGCAACGGGGTGGCGACACACAACTTCCAAGGGGTGCTATCGTCGTCGTTGGGATGTGTGGGTATATGCCGGAATAGTTGGTTACCCACGATCGAATAGTCTGAGTACTTTTCGGGTTGTCGCTGAACCTCTTCTCTCTTGCGTCGGAGCCAATTACAATCCGCGGGGCTGCTGTTGGGTTCGTCCACAACTCGTTGTAGCATCTCTACTGGCTGTCGGGACAAAGCATCTGCGACTACGTTATTCTTGCCTTTGCGATACTGGACAGTGAAATTGAATTGTTGTAACTCCAGAGCCCATCGCGCCAACCGTCCCGTGGGGTTGTCGATAGAATTTAGCCATTTTAACGACAGATGATCGGTGATGACATGAAAGCGGTACCCCTCTAGATACGGCCTCATCTTCCTGATTCCCCAGATTATGGCGAGACACTCTTTCTCGGTGTAATTCCGTTCTGCACTATTAAGGCTCCGACTAGCATATGCAATAACACGTTCCCCTTCTTCCAGATCCTGTGTCAAAACGGCCCCTAGCCCGTAGTCGCTAGCATCTGTCTGTAGTTTGAAGGTTTGGGAAAAATCCGGACAGGCCAATACGGGTGCTTCGGTCAGCTTCGCCTTTAAAAGCTCGAATGCTGTCTGTTGTTCCTCTGTCCACCTCCAATGCTTGCCCTTCTTAAGAAGTGTAGTGAGGGGTTGTGCAATAGCAGCGAAATCGGGGACAAAGCGTCGGTACCAGGAGGCTACCCCCAAGAATCTTCTGGTTTCTCGTATATTTTTCGGTGCCGACATCTCTCTGATAGCAGCAACCTTGTCGGGATCGGTCTGTATGCCTGCTCCACTGACCACATGGCCGAGGTATTTCGTCTCTCTCTTAAAGAATTCGCACTTGTCGGGGTTAATCTTAAGGTTGGCGGCACGGAGGCGTCGAAATACCTCTCTCAAGTTGGCCAGATGGTCGTCTAGTGTTTTCCCCGTGACAATGATGTCATCTAAGTAGGCGAATGCGAATGGTTCTAGGTCTGGTCCGATGACACTGTCGAGTGCTCTCTGGAACGTAGCCGGTGCGGAGTGTAGTCCGAATGGCATCACCCGCCATTGGTATAACCCCCGGCCAGCGACGGTGAAAGCGGTGTATTTCTTGCTGTCTTCCTCCAAAGGGATTTGCCAGTATCCATCCTTCAAGTCGAGACTGCTGACGTATCGGGCATCCCTCAACCGATCCAAGATGGTCGCGATTCGTGGGAGTGGGTATGCGTCGGGATCAGATTTGCTGTTGAGGTGGCGGAAATCGATACACAATCTCCAGGTACCATTTTTCTTTGGTGCTAGCGTGATAGGGGAGCTGTACGCGCTTCTAGATGGTTCGATGCACCCATTCGCCAGTAGTTCGTTCACCTTGGTGTCGATTATAGCCTGCATGGCTGGATTGCGTGGAGCGTACCTAATCTTAAAGGGGCGATCATCTGTCATTACGATTCGGTGTCGTGCTGCGGTGGATAACCCATGCAACTCCCGGAACTTTTGTAGCTCCTTTTCTATGAAAGTTAGTATTTTCTTTTGGTCCTCTGGACTATGTTCACTTACCGGTAAATGTCCGTTGGCGGTCTCTGTTGCTTCACCTAGGTTTGGCCCCTCGTCTCGGGATGGAACCTTCTCGGGGACAGCTGAGCTTACCGGGGTGGGCGATGACGTCAGGTGACGGTTTATCTCGCCGCCTTCCGGCGAAGAATTGGCTTGAGAAGTTCGTTGAAACTTGCAGGTGAGTCCGGCGCATATAACTTTGGTCGCGCACTTCTCCAAGAAATCCAATCCGAGGATGAGGTCTTCCGTGGTATCGCGCATGACTAAGACCTCGGTGTTTATACGTCGGTGTCCCAGGGTGATGTCGAGATCGAGCGCATGGTTGATCCGTTTTCGGGATCCGTCGGCTAGGGTCACCTCCGATTCGTATGGTCGTAAGTTGGCGGCATTTGGTAGAGTGTTGGCCACGCCTTGGCTGATGAAACATCTGGTGGCCCCTGTATCGATGGTGGCACCAATCACCCGGGTCCCTATCCGGACGTTGGCCACCAGCTTAGTAGACATATATTTGAGGGACGTTCTTAATTTTGAGGGTAGTCGTTCTGCGGACCCGTACCCCCTCGTTCGATACGGCCCCGGCGATCGTTTCCCGGTTGTCGGCAACACTGGATGGTTCGCACGTCTAGTGTACCGCATTCCCAACAAAATATGACCCGTGGGTTTTTGCACCGTGTGGAGAAGTGGCCCGCTTGGCCGCAATTGCGGCAGGCATTCTGGGGGTTGGTGATATTCTCCCGTCGACCCTGGATGTTTTCCTCTGGGGTTATTAGTCGGTGTTGTTCCCGGGGATGTTGAGGTGTTGGGGAGATACATTCAAGATCCGCCGCCATTTCTAAGAGCTCGTCCAAGTTGTTGAAATCCTTACGTCGGATGTACCAAAGATATTCGGGAAGCGCGTTCCGGAATATTCGTTCCAGCTTTTCTCTTTCTGAGTAGCCAGTGTGCCTCATCAAATTTTGCATATCGAGCGTATAATGCCCGAAAGGTTCACGAGGTCGCTGGTGCCGTTTCCTGACCTCATCTTCCAGCCGTTCGAAATACCGCGGGGGTAAAAAGAACCTGAGGAAGTCCTTTTTGAACCGTTCCCACTCTTGCCACTGTCGGTTGTTGTTCCGAAACCAGATTAATGCCCTGCCTGTAAGGACTTCGGGCATCATGTTTGGTAGAAGGTCGAGGTCGACAGCGTACATCTTTGCGAGTTCCTCGATCCTTTCTGTGAATTCCAAAGGCGCACCTTCCCCATTAAATTTAACTCCCCATTTTCTGACCTGATCCGCAGCTGCTTTAAGGTCGGGGGTGTCCCGCGGCGCGGTTGACGGACTGGGGTTGACGTTGTGTCCCAAAGTGTCCTCCGGTGGGGTAAGTTGGGGCTCGGTGGGTATACTGACCGGCTGCATTGTCCTTGGGGTAACAGGCCTGCCCTCGGCGCCGGTAGCGGATGATTCGTGCTTGGTTTGTAGCTGTAAGAGTCTCTGTACTATCTCCGGTTTATTTTCTCCGCCAATAAATTGACTCAATCGTTTCCGCAGTTCCTCCACGTTGCCAGCGCTTGTAAGGCCAAACTCGTTGAGGTATGCCGTCAGCTCCTCCTTCCGTAAGGAGTACACCCAGGATGAACGCAACATGATTCGTTCTGATGAGGATGGTGCCTTCTGCACCAGACCTGTAAAACCTTTCTCTCCTGTTTATGGATCGTATGAAGCATTAACTCTCGGTCCCTGCTCGGGCGCCACTGTAACGACGAGTTTCCTCCGGTTGCTGGGGTAAGCTCGCGGGGTAGGGATCGTCACAGAAATTTGTTTCTGCCAGTGACCGAGAGTAAAAGGCGGTTTCTAAATGTTTTAAAATTAAGTTTTATTTTTGGCTTACTCTAATGAATAATATAATATTTTGGAACTAACGACCGGGGACGGCGTGTTGCTCCTGTGTGTTGATGTCAACGGCCGACGGTGGCACACTGAGCTTGCCGTCGAGGTTAGCGACCTGGGACGGCACGCTACTACTGCGGTTGACTAGCGACCGGGGACGGCACGCTGATCCTGCCGTTGACTGGTGACCGCGGCGGCGCGTTATAACTGTGGTCGACGCTTACCTGTTGTTGATGCCGGCGACCGGGGACGGCACGCTGATCTTCTTGTTCTTGTCAGCGACCGGGGGCGGCACGCTGATCCTGCTGCTGATGACTAGTGATCGGGGACGGCACGCTAGTCCTGTTGTTGACGTCAGCGACCGGGGACGGCACGCTGATCCTGTTATTGATGTCAGCGACCGGGGACGGCACGCTGATCCTGTTGTTGATGTCAGTGACCGGGGACGGCACACTGATTCTGCTGTTGGTGGTAGCGACCGGGGACGGCACGCTGGTCCTGCTGCTGACTAGTGACCGGGGACGGCACGCTAGTCCTGTCGTTGATGTCAGCGACCGGGGACGGCACGCTGATCCTGCTGTTGATGTTAGCGACCGGGGGCGGCACGCTGATTCTGCTGTTGGTGGTAGCGACCGGGGACGGCACGCTGGTCCTGCTGCTGACTAGTGACCGGGGACGGCACGCTAGTCCTGTCGTTGAGGTCAGCGACCGGGGACGGCACGCTGGTCCTGCTGCTGACTAGTGACCGGGGACGGCACGCTAGTCCTGTCGTTGATGTCAGCGACCGGGGACGGCACGCTGATCCTGCTGTTGCTGTTAGCGACCGGGGACGGCACGCTAATCCTGTCGTTGACGTTAGCGACCGGGGACGGCACGCTGTGATCCTGCTGTTGATGTTAGCGACCGGGGACGGCACGCTGGTCCTGCTGCTGACTAGTGACCGGGGATGGCACGCTAGTCCTGTCGTCGATGTCAGCGACCGGGGACGGCACGCTGATCCTGCTGTTGATGTTAGCGACCGGGGACGGCACGCTAATCCTGTCGTTGATGTTAGCGACCGGGGACGGCACGCTAATCCTGTCGTTGATGTTAGCGACCGGGGACGGCACGCTGTTCCTGCTGCTGACTAGTGACCGGGGACGGCACGCTGGTCCTGCTGCTGACTAGTGACCGGGGATGGCACGCTAGTCCTATCGTCGATGTCAGCGACCGGGGACGGCACGCTGATCCTGCTGTTGATGTTAGCGACCGGGGACGGCACGCTAATCCTGTCGTTGATGTTAGCGACCGGGGACGGCACGCTAATCCTGTCGTTGATGTTAGCGACCGGGGACGGCACGCTGATGGACCTTACAGGGTATCCGCAATGACCTTTCAGGATATCTGTCAGGATGTCCGGATATCTCCCAGGACCTCCAAGTATATTAGCCGGGCCTAGGACTCTCAAGGATGTTGAAGGACCTTCCGAGGACCTTCAAGGATGCGTTAAAGGACCTTCTAAGGATGTTGGAGGACCTCCCAAGGATGTTGAAGGACCTTCCAAGGATGTTGAAGGACCTTCCAAGGATGTTGAAGGACCTTCCAAGGATGTTGAAGGACCTCCCAAGGATGTTGAAGGACCTTCCAAGGATGTTGAAGGACCTTCCAAGGATGTTGAAGGACCTTCCAAGGATGTTGAAGGACCTTCCAAGGATGTTGAAGGACCTTCCGAGGATATTAGGAAGTCCTTTAAGGATATTCGCAGGATATTTAAGGACTCACGGGTCCTTCAAAGGATATGAAAAAGGGCGTGTAAGGATACTTACCGACCTTTCTAGGACGTCTGGGGTGTTTGCGAGCACTACTCTTTAACTTTACACTTTTCACTTCACTGCACGACTGTAGCCAACTGATCCTGATTTTCCTGTCGTTACGCCTTATATAGTCATAGGTACAATGGAATATTGGAAAGAGAGTAATAGCTTTCTCCCATCTGTAAATTCCCGTATACTCTCTCATAACGGGATATTAATTAATTCCAGAATTCAATAAGTCATAGTTTTAAGGGTTTTAACAAAAGTATAATTCAAAAAATAAGGCATATTAAGTAACAAAAAATAAAGAAAATTCATTTAAATAGGTGTTGGCAGAAACGAGGGACGACTTCTGCCATTACACACTTTAAATCTTAAATTTATATCATACAATATTCAAATAAATAAATAATCATACCTCGTATCAAAATCTACATTGTTTAAATAATTTTTTTACTATGTATACACCTAAAACCTCGATCTGCGTCGTTAATTGGGACCCAAAAAAGACGACGCAAATCGAAACAACGCAAATCGAAATTAATTTTCCTATACATAAATATTTTGATAATTAGTACTTGCATTCCTACAGAATTAGATGGGAAATACCCTTTATATAAAATTTAAGCAACGCAAATAAAAAATTTTATGACGCAATTAAAAATTTTAACGACGCAATTCTGAAATCACGAAAATTCAAGAACGACGCAAGTTCGAAAACTACGCAAATCGAAACGACTCAAATCGAGGTTTAAGTGTATTAAATTAATGAAAAATATAAAAATAAAAAAAAAAAATTCAGTGAGTTTTTTGAAATTGCATTTGGTGCGGAAGGTTTTTCCGACAAAATGACCTGCAAACACGATATTTATTATTAGTTTAGTATTGTAAAAAATTAGTCATAACCCTAATGTACATATTATAAATTAAAAACAATTTCAATTGACGTTACAGCTGTTATGTGAATTCGTCGTAATTGTATTTCATTCGACGAATTTACGCAACGAATTGTTGCCGAAAAGTTCGTCGAGCTGTGCGAAATTCGTCATTCGTCCTAGTTGTGTTTCCACCTATATATAATATTATTAACCAAAAGTGGTCGGTAATGCAAAAAAAGAAAATATAGAATAATATTGCTTTTAATATTCCTCAACGTCGGACCCGCTACTTCAATCCTTTGTTCATCCATTATTTCCGCTCAAACTATGCAAATGCACATCCGTTCAGAACATTATCTGAGAGTTTTAATGATCTTTATAATTTTGTAGATTATTCTTTAAATATTAATGTTGTTAAAGGTAATATAATTTTGTTTTTAAATATCTAGTTTTAAATACTATTGTATATTTAAATATGTATATTATAAAGTCTGAAATGATTTAATCTATAGACTAAAATAAAAAAAAAAGATGATGTACTTGACAAAATTTTAATAAAATGTGGCTAATTCCATACTCTGTCAAATTTATTTGAGTTATCTAATGAACTGTTCATCCCATTTAATAAATATGTATCTTAGTTGAAAAAAAGCAATGGGTTTTATATTTATTAAGTAGAATTTCCTAGCAATATTCATATTATTATCAGCCCTGTTCTTGAAACGTTGTTATTTGAATAAGAGTGAATTCAAAATCACATGAAATTGAAATTTTGGGTTTCTTGAAACCAATTTTTTTTTATTTATTTAATGAAAACATATGTTTGAGTTAAGAACATATGTTATCTAGAAACCGAGGTGCCATATGGTTCTTTATTCAGTTTCACAAAAAACTTTTAAGTATTTTGTGCATGTTTTTTTCTTAAGTTTATAGAAAAAGTACAAAGAAAAATATTTTATTTTAAAATAACAACTTATTTGTTCATTTAATTGTTTTTGTTCTTCAATTTCATTCAATTAAAAATGACTTTTCTATTTTTAAAAAGTTAGGCATCACCAAAAAAAATTTCGATATTCAAATAAATTGGATTTGACTGGCATCACTACTGTTTCGAACATAAGCAAAAAAATTAAAAATATGTGATTTGATGACAAAATTTTTTTTTAAATTCCTTTGTTTGCAATAATTAGTGCATAAGGAGTCTATGTTATAATTGAAAAAATTATAGTGGAAAATAGATTGTGTAAATAAAAAGTTTTTATTATATTATAGAACAGCATCATCGCAAAAAGTGTGTTTTATTAACATCGACCACATATTACGAGTTTTTTTTTTAAATCAGCGCAAAATGTAGACGTTTTTTAAAATCGTTTTTTTTTCATAAAATTAATGTCTAATTTTTTAAAATAATGACAAGGTTCAATAAAAAACATGTTAGAGTTTAAATATCAATTGGTTTTTTTATCTCTTAAGACCTGCTTAGTAGAAAAAAGGGCATTTGTTTTGATTTCACAAAGCCTTTTCTATGTGAATTAAAACGAGAAAAAATATTCTTATTGAAATTAGAGAACAGCAAAAACTCGTAGATTTAAGAATTTTTTCATTTACGAGTTTTTTTTTTGTGATAGTGGTTTCAAGAACAGGGGTGTATATGATTTTTTTAAATTCTTTCTTTTAACTCACACTCTCTGTCTGTCTGTCTGTCTGTCGTGGGTCAACCCAATTCCGCCTTATCAAGTTGATCTGAAACTTGGCCCATAGTCTTGTTGTGAAAGAAAATTAACTTTGACTTAGTCATGCACAGTCACGCATGGTCACGAACAGTCACGGAGAGATTAAATCATCAATTCCCCTTATCCGATCGATCTCAAACCTTGTCCACAAAATTATTGTGACCAAAGATTAATTTTAAGTTAGTCATACACAGGCACGCACAGTGACGGAGATATTCAAAGGAAAGAAAGAGTTTATATAAAAACTTTGTTTTTATGGGTTCGATAATTTATTATATTTTATATTCCAAGCATGTTTTATTAATTATCTTGCTTTAGATAAACCATTTTTGTAATTGTTTAAAAAACGAAATTAGTTCCCAAAATTTCCTTTTAAATGATGAAATTGGTTTTTAACACTTTATATTAGACGGTGTTACAAAATAGATCAAATTTAATATAATTTTAAAACAAAATAGTGTAAGTTGTATACCTGGTTAAACAAATCATTTTTAAATTTTCAATTTTTAATACACCCTAAAAATCTGAAGTTATCAACAAAAACTTTTTCTAAACACTTCACGGAGTAAAATATTTTTAACAAATTCAGTTTTCAACTAATGATTACATTTTTTTCACATTTTTAGAAAGACGAATAGTTAAGATTTTCAAATATATATATGGGGCGTTTCATGCTTTCCAACTTTTAAAACCGATGTCTTCCGATCAAGATGGAAAAGTTTTCTGCTAAAGCCACATAAGAAACCACCAGCGAAATCAACAGCTGAACTTAGTAACGCCAAGAAAGGATTGGCAAAAAAGCAGCAAATAAATGTGACAAATAAGCTGGATGAAAGACTGGATTTTTAAAAAGTGACAAAACTTAAATACTTCATCAGCTACAATAAATTAAGTATAAAAATAGTTATGATATAAATGGATCTAATGCGATTAAGAATAAATTTTGTTAAATTATTTATCTATTTATTTTTTATTAGGTATGTTACACACCGTCGGAAAGATTAATTAGTCTAGTTTCTTAGTATATGCTTTATTTTTAAGGTTTTGGAATAATTACACACTAATCGGAAAAAATTCAAATTAGTGCATATGGTAAAAATTGATAAACCGTTGTCTTGAGTTACAAAACATTTTTTTGATAGATATCCCACTCGAATCCCACTAAGGTACCGAAAACCTCTTTAAGCTCTCTTTTGAGCGAAAAAAAATTTCTTTTTTGAAAAAAAGTCTTAAAAATTTTTGAATTTGCAAAAAAAAAAAAATTTCAAAAATTTTTTTTATTTTTTTAAAATTTTTCTCTCCGAAAGACTGAAGAAATAGCTATCTAAACTATTTGGGACAAATTTTGCTAAGAACAATAGGTAAAAAGTTACATGGATGAGAAAAAACACCTGTTTGGTTAAAATAAAAAATTTTGAGCCCCTCTAACTCATAGAGTTCTGGACCGATCTTGTTGAAAAATTGTGTTTAAACTACTATCCAATAGGACTAACCTTGGTGCAAATTTCATCCCGATCGGAAGACATCGGTTTCAAAAGTTGGACATGAAACGCCCCATATATATGTTTATACTCTTAAGAAACCCATGTGTCAATATTATCCAAAATATTTCAAAAGTTCAAGTTTTCTAGTTTTCTTTATTTTTTCAACCTTCATTTGAAAACCTATTTTTGCTTATTTTTATTTGAAAGTACGATTATTAGTGAGTTAAACGAGTCCTTGTTTTAAGAATAGGTTAAAAATTGTTGAAGTATCAATTTTTTTAAAAATAAAATTAAATTAAAATACTACTTTAGACGCAAACAAGTTTACAGTTACTTTTTATGCGCCATACCACATGTGGTCAGGGTATAATGACTTTGTGCTGATGTTTGTAACTATCAAACATATTTGCCATGGACCCATCTTTTATTATATCGATTGACTTAGAATCACTTTCTGAGTCGAATTAGCGATGTCTGTCCGTCCGTCTGTATGTCCATATAAACCTTGTAATCAAACTACAGGTCGCAAATATGAATGTATTTTGATGAAATTTATTGAAATCTATTGAAATTGGTGAAAATCAGGTCATTTCCAGACCTAGTCCCCACACAAATTACGCATATGAGATCGACTTAAATTGCCACAATATCTGAAATATCATATAGATCTCGGTCAAATTGGGATTGTGTATGTTTATTATATCCATTAATCATAAATCATAAATAATAAAATAAACCACTATAGGACAATTCTTAGTCATAGCCCCATATGAGGCTGATTCCCGATCTTCACTTAAATCTATCAAAAAACTAAAATATTGCACATATTTTTCTCAAATTTGGTTTGTATATGTTTTTGCAAGCAGTAAGTGACCTTATCAAATAAAGTCAAGATCGGCCCATTTTTCGACTTAGTCGCCATATAAATAAATCATCCGATATGCACTTGTTCATATCCGAAGGCAAAAAAATGAATAACAATGCCTCTCATATTTGATTAAGGCTTATTTTCTAAATCTAATTAGTTGGACCTAAGAGATAGAGTCTCTAAACGCATGGTATAGGGTATCGTATAGTTGGTCTAAAGCGACTTCTGATTACTTATTATTATTTAAAAAAAACTTGGCACATACTGGCAAAAATATAAATATTGTAAATATACTATATATATATATATATAATTGGAAAGTTTAAGTACTCTTTTTAGACACCGTTAAAAAATTTCAAATCGGTATAAAACTGATTTAGTTCAAAATATTTTAGAGTTGAAAAAAACTTTTTGCTGATAACTCCAGATATTGAGGGTGTATTCAAAAATTTCAAAGTGATTAACTCAACCTGGTCTACAGCTAAGACTAGGTCATTTTTAAGGTATATTTTCACTGTAACGCCGTTATATTTGTAGAAAAAGTTTTTAATATTTTATTTTAATATTGAAGGTTCGAGAATTAATTTCGGTTTTTAATCAAATACAAAACAGTTTATGTAAACTAAGAAAATTAGTGAAACATGCTTGGAATATCAAATATTACTAGCAGATCACAGCCCTCGAAATTCGAGTGCAAATTCTAGGAAATTCTATTTTTTCATTTAATAAAGAACCAAACCAATTTTAGCCATTTCACAATTCAACACGTTTAAAATATCGATTATTGTCGTTATTGGTTTATGTCCAAAAAATTTTTTTTTTCAATTCAACACAATTATTAATGTGAATGAAGAAAACAAACTCACAAGCACATTAAAAATTTAATAAAAACACACATTGTATAATTATACCCTATACCACTATGTGGTTTGGGTATAATGACTTTGTGCTGCTGTTTGTAACAACCAAAAATATTTGACCTAGACCCATCTTTAATTATACCGATCGAATCAGAATCATTTTTTGAGTTGATTTAACAATGTCCGTCCGTCCGTCCGTCCGTCCGTCTGTGTGTCCATGTAAAGCTTGTAATCAAACTGCAGGTCGCAAATATGAATATATTTTGATGAAATTTGGTATATAAGCTTTTATCGACCATGGGATGAACGCTATTGAAATTGGTGAGAATCGGTCCATGTTCAGACCTAGCCCCCATACAAATTACCCATATGAAATCGACATAAATTGCCATAAGATCCAAATTGTCATATAGATCTTACTCAAATTGGGTTTGTATGCGTTCATTACATCCACTAATGAGTAGTCCAAAAATGATCCCTTTGACCCCATATGGAGCTGCTTCCCGATCTTCACTTAAATCTATTAAAAAACAAAAATATTGCACTGATTCTTCTCAAATTTTGTTTCTACATATTTTTGCAAAATACAAGAGACTTTACCAAACATGATCAGGATCGGTCCATTTTTGGACCTAGTCCCTTTATAGATATAGCATCCGATATGAACTTTTTCATATCTGCAGCCAAAAAAATTAATAAAAATCCCACTCAAATTTGGTTTTTGCTTATTTTCAATGTCCAGTTAGTTGGGCCTAAGAGATAGGGTTTCTAAACGCATGGTATAGGGTATCGTATAGTCGGTCTAGACCGACTATAATTTTCTTACTTGTTTTATATATGTGTTAAAGCAACTTTAAATGCAGTTTACTCCAAAAAATTTAAAAATATGGTGGACAGCTAAAAGGAAATACCTTTCAAATAAGATAAGTTTAGTCAAAATCATCGGTCACAACAAATCGCCTTACCTATTAATATTATAGATTACAAAAATCATACCATATATCTAAAAAATTCCGGTTAAGAAATATAAAAGCCAGTTTTTTCTCTTTAATAAAATCTCATAGGTAAAGAAATAACACAGGATTATGACATAAGTTTTGTTATCCAAAATTAAGCAAACCCTAGGAAAACACTCCGTAATCTTGATGTTGAAAACATCTATGTACATCTAAAATCTTAATAAGTAACAGATTCCCCGAAGATAATTTTCCTACATGTAACAGCTTCCAACAAATCAAATATTTTACGTTTCATTAGAAAGAAGTTTTATTAGTGTGTGTGCTGATGTGAGATGCTTATATTCTGAGTACTACATAATAACTGTGACTAAAAACTTACCGTTATTTTGAGATTTAGATATAGGCGATGAGTGCGAAGATATATTAACATTTTTAACATTCTGATTGTTATCGTTGTGGTGGTGTTGCTCGCTAGCTTCGATGTTAGCATCAACGTCCTTATATGTACTGCTAATGACATGGTCACCACTAACATCAACATTATAGCTGGAATTATTGTTGTCATCGTCGTCGTCAATCACCCCATCACCACCTATACGGTCTTTGAAAGCAGCAATGAAGATTTTTTCATTAGTTGGCAAAAATTCATTGACCATGTCATCTATTTTATCACTCATATCTGCGACATGATGCGTTGCCAGTCCAGTAGTAGAGGATGGCGATACTGCAGGACTGGAAGATGATGATGATGTTAATGATAATGATGGTGGTGACGACAATTGACAATTTGTTGTTTCGGTTGCTGTTAAAGACGACGATGACAGTGATTGCTTATCGTAGCTAAGATTTTCATTTATATTTAGTTCGTTGTGTTGTATATTTGTTGCAACAGTTTTATTTTTATATTCTTGTTGCTTCGAGAACTGTGATTTACTTTGTTTGATGGTGGAAAATACATCTTCATAATCAGTTTTGTTGAAAGTTAAAGCGTTATCCAAAAATGCTATGTCACTGGTATCATCTCTATCGAGAGTTTCATTAGTTTTCTGTGTTTTATAACGTTGGCTTACCATTTCCGAGTCCAGTTGTAATTTTTCCAATAACATGGCTTGTATAAACTTTTCATCATAAGTTATAATTTCCTCCTCCGGCTCTTCAGTGCTGTAAGAATTTTCCGTATCAGTTTCGCTCAGGTGCTCAAGTTGCTTTTGATGGCGTTTTTTATTATAGTACTCATAGTTGATTTTTAGATCACCCGCCACAGAAGCTGGAGAGGGCGAAGAAGAGTCCCTATCAATTGGTGACTCATTCAATTGTTGTTGATTATCATCCACTACGAACTGTACCTTTTTGCGGGCCTGAGGCATAGGTATATAAAATTGAGAGTTAGTTGTGGGAGACTGATTGGAAAGCGGATTTCGTCTGGAGTTTGTGGGTGTTCCACTTTTAGAAGACGATGTCGAACCCTCTTTGGGTTTAGGTGTTGAGGGTAATGATGCAGGTTTGCTACTCGAATCGGTTTGTGTAACATCGCCATTTTCAGACGATTTGGATGTTGGTCTTTTCAAAATAGATTTAATATTGTGTGTGGGTGTTACCGTAACGGTCACCAGTAGCTCCTCATCTTCTTTCTCTGGAGTTTTTTGAGTATCTTTAACTTCGTTTTCATTTTGTGTTTTATTAGCTCTTGGCGATCTTTTGGGTTCCCCTGCTACTTTCACTTGCAATGTATCAGGCCGGGGTTTTGTTGGTTTCTCTGTCTCTTTGGATATAGGTTTTTCTGTTTCTATAGCAAAGCTTTCATAGGTGGCAGTACCGTCGGCTGTTTGTTGGAGTAGAGACTTTGGTGCTGGTTGTTCATCACCGAAACTAATTCGTTGGCCAGCTATAGCTTGAACATTACCATAATTGGGTATTTTATTTTGTGGTGGTGGTGTAACTGATAACGATACCGAATCCTCTTTCACTTTCTTAATGTCCACTTTAGATGATGCTGCTTTAGTTTTATTGGATCTTTGCGTAAAAGATGGTTCGTCTTCTGGAAAGCCAGCATCGCGGACATTGAAATCATCGTTAGGCGGCATAAATTCATTTTGTGAATATTGTAGTTTTTGTTTTTGTTTTCTATTATTTCTGGGTACTTGAGTTATCAAAGTTTCTGTTGTAGCTTTTGAGGTGGAGGCGTCTTGGCAAGATACTTGTTGATTTATTGAGATCAAATCGTAAGGATTAACATTACAACGTAATATAGATCTTCGGTTGCTGGACGAGGGAGTATTGGCAAACTCTTCACTTTCGGTTAACCAAGAATCCTCGAGAGCTTCTAAAGTTTTAGATGATTCTCCCATATTACAACTACTAACTAAAGCTTTGTGATGATGTCTAGTTCTTGAACGTCCTCTTACAGGGCTGGCACTTCTACCTCTATTGCGGGCCTTGTCCTTACCAATGCCAACACTACTACTACCAACACCACCACCGCCACCGGGAATCCCCGGTTCTGGTGATAACAATCGCGTTCTTCTCATTAAATCATAAGGATCTTTTTGGGGATCTAAGATGGTGGGTCTTTGTTTTTTCGTTGAGCTTACAACTCTTACCGTCGATGAAGCTCCTACGGGTCTTAACTTTGAACTAGGTATGTTACTTGTTAACCTAACCGTGCCGCCTATGTTGGCTAACGGTAAGCGGGTACCTTTACATTTTTTACATAAGCTAGGTTTCTTTAGAGTGCGACCTTTAGTGCCGCTCAGGTACTCCGGACATGAACACAGAACAACGGCCACGGCGGTGGCGCCTGTCCGTAATTCATTATTGGGTGCTGCAAATATTGTTGCAGCATGAGGATGGGCAACATAATGGGCATAGGCCGGATGGTACAACCCCGCCGGTCTGGTTGGTATACCCCTCACCGTACCATATAGCCAGGGTTCTGCATATTTCATAGAACGTCCTAAATGTTGGGGCATATACTCTGATCCCTGCTGATGATGATAATCATTTAAAGTGGGCAAATGCATGATAGCAGTTGGTTTTAATTGATATTGTGGCATTGGCGACGTTCTAGTACTAACATTATGAGCAACATTGGCTGTTGCTTCTATATTTTGAGGCGCGGTCGTTGTTACTGTTAACGCAGAAGCTGTGGCTGCGGCCAACGTTGTAGCTATCGGTGAGTCATTCGTTGTTGCTTTTTCGTTTTTATGTATTTTGAGCCTCTGACTCCAGGTTTTCTTTGATTTGTCGTACATGGGAATAACCTGGAAATATACAAAACAAGAAATATGTATTTTATACGAAATAGATTTTATTATTGCATACACTCTACCTTATTTTACTTTTTGCATACATAATCCCTATTGAGATTTGTTTAGTTGGATGAAGTTGTGTGCAATAGACAAGTTGCTGCATCGATAAGTCATTGATACTGGAAATATTGAACAAAAAAAAAATATAAATTTAATATTGTGGTTTTTAAAGATACATTTCAAATATTTTAAAATATAATTTGGAGAAATGATGTTATTTATTAATTTTGTGATGAGACGAACAGGGAAGCAGAGTCTAATTGTGGACACTTGTAGATCGCGATGAGACAATCAGCAAAAATATGTAAAGAAAAATTAGACTATGAAATATGTTTTTGATTGTGCCTATTTATTATTCTATTGGATAGGTTTTCCAAATACCTTTCATATGATGTCTAATATATAAAATCTGGAAGATCCGAAAATCGGCCGTTTTTGGTACCTCCTTCTACCCCCTATATATATGAGGGGACAGCTAAAAACTTATGGATAAGTTTCATTCGTGTTTTTTAATCGCGATTTGCAGGTGTCCCCCATGAGACCTTCCATGTGGGCCGATTGTGCGATGTTTTTCGTTATGTCTGTTCATCTGTGAGTCTATGTAAATGATGTTTTCAAATTACAGGTCTTAACTATGCAGCTTTGCTCTGGATTGCGATCGGCTCAAGGCTTAACAAGTTCAAACCTACTTCCCACATAAATGGTCTTTGAGTTGGTCTTGAATATTTGTATATTTTATATCTATAAATCGTTCGTTCTACCCGCTTCTCCAGTAGATCACATCAATTTGTAGTCTATTGCCCAGTTGACCGCACAACACATTACAGAAAAAAGTTTATTAGTCGATCTAGCCGCATGTGGAATAAACTCCCTGTACAAGTCTTTCTTGATAGTTACGATCCAATAAAATTTAAGTCAAATATCCACAAACTCTACTACCTATTTCCCCTTTTCCGTAACCTATTTTCGTGAGATCAACGCAATGCACTGCATCTGTAGGGGGCATCCCCTGAGTGTTGGTCACTAATTAAAAAATGAGATTTAAATCGTACTGGTTTAAACATCTATGAATATATGTACGTAGCACCCAGGATATTACGAACTATTGGACCAAAACAAACCGACCATGCAATTAGACAAAGAGTCCAACTAACTGGGCATAGAAACTAAGCTTAAACCAAATCTTAATGGCATCGTAACTAATTTTTTTAACTGCAGACATCGAAAAGTTCATATCAGATGTTATATTTATATGGGGTTTAGGTGGAAAAATGGAGCGATCCTGACTATATTTGATATAGACACTTAGGTTAGGTTAGGTTGATAAGAGGAGCTATGTATACACATAGCTCATATCCGTTATGTCTGGATATACACCTAAGCCAGTAGGTCGGCTTGTTGTGCGCTCTACATCTCTACTTTCCGGTTATCTACCCCTCTTACTAACTTAGAAATTCGGTCTCATCAGCAAATTTCCTGAGTATTTTCCAGCTTATCCCCCTTAGACCCGTCAGGTCTGGTAAGATGTCGCTGGATAGATATCTGACCCTTGTTCTCGCAAATGCAGGACAGTAACAGAGGTAGTGTTCTAGGGTTTCGTCATCCTCTCCGCAAGCTCTACAAACGGCTGATTCCGCCCGTCCTATACGGTATAGGTGAGCCCTCAGCTCAGAGTGTCCAGTGAGGATGCCAATTACCCTACTAAGTTCTACCATATTCAGATTCAGGATCTCCCTTGTTCTTGTTGCGTTGGGAGAACCCCATAATATTTTTGTAACCTTACCCACGTCATTCTCTTCCCAAATTGAAACATGTGAACTGGTCGCCCAGTCTGCCAGTTCCAATTTGAGAGACTTGAAAGGTATTGGGTTTTCCAAATTTACTCTTTCCAGGAAAGATCCCTTCCTGGCCAGTTTGTCAGCAATCTCATTTCCCATTATACCACTGTGTCCTGGGATCCAAACGATTTCAAGTCTGCCTCTTCTGGAGAAGTTTGAAATCTCCTCCTTACACTCGAGGATAGTCCTTGATCTAGTTTTGTCTGCGGATATCGCTCTGATAGCCGCTAGACTGTCCGTAAATATTTTCACGTCTCCGGGACTTGGGGAATCCCGTGCATTAATATACCTATACCTAATATTCCTAATACTTGAAAGGTATTGGGTTTTCCAAATTTACTCTTTCCAGGAAAGATCCCTTCCTGGCCAGTTTGTCAGCAATCTCATTTCCCATTATACCACTGTGTCCTGGGATCCAAACGATTTCAAGTATGCCTCTTCTGGAGAAGTTTGAAATCTCCTCCTTACACTCGAGGATAGTCCTTGATCTAGTTTTGTCTGCGGATATCGCTCTGATAGCCGTTAGACTGTCCGTAAATATTTTCACGTCTCCGGGACTTGGGGAATCCCGTGCATTAATATACCTAATACATTCCTTTATCGCCACCAATTCAGCCTGAAAGACGGAGTTGTGGTCCGGAACACGGAGGTATACCCCTGTGGAACGGTCCTCATCGTAGAAACCTATCCCAGTCTTACCATGCAGACTAGAAGCGTCCGTATAGTAATGTGACCCTGGAAGGTTCTGTAGAATATTCCCGTTCATCCAACTTTCCCTGTCTGGTATCCGTATACTGCAGGGTATATCTGTTGACACTTCCGCGATTCTATCACAGACACTTACTTGTTGTAAAACATATACAAACCAAAATGGAGAAAAATTTTTGCAAAATTTTTATTTTTTGATAGATTTAAGTGAAGATCGGGAGGATGGGGGCTACGATTAAAAACTGTCCTACAGATTTTATTTTTGGACAACTAATTTATGGGTGAAATAAACACTCAAACCAAATTTAAATGGAATCTATATGATAATTTAGATCTTATGGCAAATTAAGTCGATCTCATGGTCCCCATACGAATGTAGGGGACATGTAGGGAACACCCGTATGGGGACCATGAAAGGCTATATACCAAATTTCTCCAAAATATATTCGTATTTACGCAAGGAACGAAACTGAAAAATATAAAGATAGATTTTTATATTGCAGGAGAGTTTAAATAAAAATATTTACAACAACACTATTCCTTAGAAATGTTGGGCCGATAAGTACTTTTTAACCATTTCGATCATGAAAGGGTTAAAATTTAAAAGAATAAACAAAGTGCATACAATCAATTATATATCACACAATGTTTTTCTATTATTCGCAACGTATTTCCTATTCATACCAACAAAGTAACCCAACCAAAATGAGCAAAACCTTAAAAACTCTGTGTATGAATCACAAGAACACGCAAAACAAACTACAATCAACATAATGTTGCAAGACATGAGAGTGTTTATTCCTATATACAATTTTTCTTAAATAAGTAAAAATATATTTTGTTTTTCTAATAAACTTTTTAAACTTTTGGATGGGTTTGAAAACTTACAGACAGTGTACAAAGATGGATAATTTTAAGGTTTATATTTTCGGTGGTTTATTGTGACCATATTTTTAACAAATTTTTTTGGGAAAGACTACTCGGATTTGATAAAATTTGTATGGTGATTTTTTTTATTTGCGGTAAAAGTTTTTATAATTTGTATATCCTCCATACAATTGCACAGAGCATATATAACAATTTGTCACTACGATTGTAACGCATCGAAAAATTAATTTGCAACAACATGAAGTATATATATTCCTGTCAAGTCGATATAGCGATGTCTAGCTGTCCGGCTGTCTGTTGCAATCACACTTATTTACAAAATATACCATTTACTTAGGAAAAGTCGAGTAGCGTTTGAGTTAAAATGGGGTAAATTCGGCGTCATTGTGCCAAGATCGTGCCTAAAACATGGAGAAACCTTTAAAAGGTGCTATAAAATTTCATACAAGGTGGCGCAGGAATCACGCCACAAAAACAAAACGTAAAAACTTTTTTACTGTGTGTGTAGTTGACATATTTTTTATATGATGGATTAATATTTAGATTTATTAGATTATTGAATGTTTGGGATACCGAAAAGAGGGTTTGGATAGTGCGGCAGTACTATGCTTTGCAGTCTTTCATTTCCGCACAAAGGGAATTTAGGCGGGAATTTGGCGCCCCCCATCCACCAAGTAGATGGATCATTATGAGGCCGGTAAATATGTTTGCCGAATCTGGAAGCATCGCACGAGGACTGTACCATCGAGATCCCTATGATCTGGTTCAAGACACAATGGCCGCTGTAGCATCGTCCATTCAGGCAAATCCAGGCATTTCCATTAAAAATTTATCGGCTCAAATTGGAATTAGCAAATGATCATTACAACGGATAATTCATGATGACTTAAATTTGTTTCCGTACAAAGTCCATATTACAAGCAAGTAAAATCATTTGGATTTTTCTATTCGCATGGAATTTCGCCAAAAAAATGTTTGAAATGGCCGAAGAAGACATAAGCTTAATAAATTGCTTGTTTATGTCTGATGAGGCCCATTTTGACCTAAACGGCATTGTCAACAAGCAAAATTGTCGTATATGGAGTGAATCTAATCCACAAGTACTCCATGAGATGGAAGTGCAGCCACAACGAGTCACTGTGTGGTGCGCAGTTTCGTCAAGATGAATTGTGGGGCCATACTTCTTTGAAGAACACGATGTAACAGTGACTCTCAATGGTGACCGTCCTTTAAAGATGTTGGAGGAGGACTGCACCGAAGATGTGTTCATTTCAACATCATTTGGTTCCAGTAAGATGGAGCAACTGCACACAAAGCCGGACCGGTTATGGCGGAGCGCTCAAAACGAAAATTCCCAAACAAATTAATATCCGGAAACTCCACTTTCCGCTGGCCCCCAAGGTCACCTGACCTGGTTTTTTTTATAGTGATATGTCAATCAAAACAAAACCAAGGAATATGATTGAATTGAAGCAGTCCATTAAGAGAATAATTGAGGCGATCCCGACTTCAACCCTTCAGCCCGTAATGAATAATTTTTACAATAAAAGTTATTTGAAATTGTTATTGTAGCACATTTAGTGCGCCATCCTGTTTAAATAAAACTAATATTACTGAAAAATGTTTACAAAGGGTCCGCCAAATACCTTTTTTTTTTTGAAAATGCTATAAAAAAAAACTACTGAATATTATCTCAAATTTCTTTTTTTATTTGAAAGTACAATCCTTCCGGTTAATAATGGAAAATAATTTCATTCAAATGGCTGCCTCGGCTGGTCATGCAGTAGCCTACACGATCGGTCTAATTTTTAAGCACATTATCAATTGTGTGTAGCTGTATTTCACCAATGGCTTCACGAATATTGTTCTTTAAAGCGTCAATTGTCTCTGGCTTGTTGGCGTAACACTTATCTTTGAGGGCACCCCGAGGTGGCCAAACGACATCAGCTCTGCGGCTGATAATGAGATCTTCAAAAACAGGGCGCAAAACATCGAGTGTAGCTTCGGCTGTGTGGCACGTAGCGCCGTCCTGTTGAAACCAAATGTTGCCAATATCCTCCTCTTTAATTTTTGTGAACAAAAATTCGTTCAACATGGCCCGATAATGATCGCCATTGACTGTAACGGCCACTCCTTGCTCATTTTCGAAGAAAAATGGCCCAATTATGCCTCTGGACAAAAATCCGCACCAAACAGTGTCTCGTCAAATGCGTCAATTTTGCTTGTTTACATACCCGCCAAGATCAAAATGAGCTTCATCTGAAAAGATGATTTATTTTTGGCAAAATCGCCATCTTCTGTAAGTCGATCGCAGGCCCACTTAGCGAAGCGAAAACGCATTGGATGGTCAGTTGGCTTCAACTCCTGAACCAATTGGACTTTGTATGGCGTCATACCAAGGTCTTTATGCAAAATTCGTCTCAATGATGTCTCCGAAATGTTCAATTCTTGAGAACGACGGTGAATTGATGTTGATGGCACTTCACGCACACTTTCTGCCACAGCAGCAATATTTTCGGGTGTACGCACTGTTTTTGGCTTTTCACGCTTTGGTTTATCGATGAGGATGCCAGTTTCTTTCACTTTTTTCACAAGATAACGAACATACGGAGCTGACGGTGCTTCTCTTCTTCCAAAATCCGTACGCAATTTTCGCACACATTCTGCAACATTACCATGATTTTCAAAGTAATGTCGCAATATTTCCCAGCGTTGTTCAAGCGTATACACAACCACATTTCGTTCAGCGGAAGGATAAAACTAATTATCTGTCAAATCAGACATGAGCTAAGTATTACCATTCACGAAATAGGCACTAGTTGAAAAAAAAACGTTAGATGGCGGACCCTTTATATAACAGAACATGTGCATGTAGATATGTATCACCAATGCATACACATACATTTTTGTTTGTTTGTTGTTTCTGTTTTTCGAAAAGAATAACAGCATAACAAGATGGTTATGCTCTTACTTAATACGATGGTTATGCTCGTACTCCTGTAAAAAAAGAATGTAATTGTATGTATGTATGTATTTTTGCTGATTGCAATCAATAATTGCTTTCAAAAGCACGAAAATACCAAAAATTTTTGTAAAAAATCTAGCCGTTATAATATGCAATCAGCCTTTTCTCTTACTATTGGCAACCTTGGTTATAATAATGTGTTTAGTATATAAGATTCGATACGGCAGTTTGATACAGCGATACAGCGTTTGTTTGTAACGAACGATCTAGCGTACCACAAAAGTATATTTTCTCAAAAAGTACTATTTCTTTTTCTTAAATTATTCTTAAAAATTACTATTTTTTTAAATAATACATTTTCTTAAAAAGTACTGCTTCATAAAAAAGTATCTTTTATTAAAGAAGTACATTTTCTTAAAAAAGTACCTTTTCTTAAAAAAATGTATTTTCTTAAAACTTATCCTCTCTTATAAAAATTACCTTTTCTTAAAAAATATATTTCTTAAAAAGTATATTTTCTTGAAAAGTACCTTTCTTAAAGAGTACCTTTTCTTAAAAATAACATTTTCCCAAAAAGTGCCTTTTCTTAAAAAGTACTTCTTCCTTAAATGTACATTTTCTTAAAAAAGTTTCTTTTCATAAAAAAGTAAAATTTCTTCAAAAGTTAATTTTGTCTAAAAAGTACCTTTTCTTAAAAAAGTATATTTTTTAAAAAAAGTAATTTTTTTAAAAGATGCGTTTTCTTCAAAAATTACCTCTTCTTAAAAAAGTAAATGTTCTTAAAAAAATAAATTTTCTTAAAAAAGTACCTTTTCTTAAAAAGTACCTGTGCTAAAAAAATATCTTTTCTTAGAAAAGTTACATTTCTTTAAAAAAAAATTTATAAAGAAGTACCTATTCTTAAAAAAGGACTTTTTCTTAAAAAATTAAATTTTTCCTAAAAGAGTACCTTTTTCAAAAAAGTATATATTATTAAAAACAGGTTAATTTTTTTTCGAAAAATGTACCTTTTCTTTAACAAAACCTTTTCTTAAAATGGTGACTTTTCGTTAAAACATTCCCTTTTAAAAAAAGCAACTTTTCTGACGTTGTTACCTAAATTCTTGGTATTGAAATCCAATTTTGTCTCTCAAATGTTAACTAGAGCATACAGCGCCTTTCAACTAACTAGTTTGAAATATTAAAGTTCCATATGATTAAGATTTTAATTTATACTAGCAGATTCCAGCCCTGGAAATTCGAGTGCAAATTCTAGGAAATTTTATTTTTCCATTATATAAAGACCCGAAAAGTATGCTAATCAATTATAGCCAATTCACAAATCAACACAAGAAAAAAATTCATTTTTATTACAAACACTTTAACAAATTTAATAAACACAAACATAGCAATGTATAATTTTATGTATGAGTTAGTAGCAACTTTAAATGCAATTTACTCAAAACAAAGGAAAAAATTTAAAAATCTGTAAATCTGCAAAACGGCTAAAAAGAAATACCTTTCAAATAATATACGTCTGGTCAAAATCGGAATAAAATGGTAAAACAAAACATCAGTCACAAGATATCGCCAAGCCTATTAATATTATAGATTAATTTCTAAATAAATAATTATTTTGCTCGACTGTAATATTGTTAAAGATTCTATGTGGTTTTAGTTACTGGCACTTTTTCATGTGATAAATAATATTGTTGTGTTTTGAAAAATTTCTTTAAACAAAATATTATTGTTTTTTTCTCAAGGTGTGTACTTTTGGGTGGGTTGTTAGTTTCTTTGGTTTCCTGATTATTCGTACATTGAGTGGCAATTGTAGCACTTTTTTGTATGCATTGTCTCCAATTGTTTTGTATTGTTATTTGCACTTTTGGTTTGTTAACTTATTTCGTTTTTATACTTGTTGTTTTTATTTTTGTGAAAAAGTTCTAAACAATTTTTGATAAATGTTGACACTTTTTTCCGCCAACCACGCCTGATAAATATAACTGTAGCAAAGTGACAAAAAATCTGTAGAAATGACCCTAGAAAAAAACACTTAAAACTCTTGTAATTTATTAAAGTTTAACAAAAGTTTATTGCAAATGTAGTTGTGGCTTTTTAACAATAAATATGAAAATATGAAACTAAATTCGGAAATAATGGCTAATTTTTGTTACCATATTTATTATTGGGCAGCAAAAAGTGTAAATGTTTTTCTAAAGACATGCAAGGCTTTGATAAATATCAGTAATAAATAAAAGTGGTTAATTAATTCAGAAAATACAATCTTTTCAAGATGGGAAATGCGAAAGACAAGTCGTTTTAGATGGTTATTTGTGAGTATTCGGAAAATTATTAACTTCATGAGTCAGAATTATAAATTATGAACTTTGTTTCCGCTATGTAATTCTGAAATTTTCAAATCATTTTACATTTATCGATAAATTATTTTTTAAAAAACTTCATGCCACTATGAATGGAAAATATCCAAGCTTCCGAAATAAAAAAAAAATAGTTGTTTACCTTTGCAATTTTAATGATTAGCAAAAGCTGCTTACTTTTAACAATTTGATAGAGAACTTAAAAAACTTGTATTTGTTATTATGGTTATTATTATTTTTTTTTTTTGAATAATTAACATATGACAATATCAGTTTTTAAGATTTGCATACAAAATTAATAAATAATTATGATTTAAGTTTAAAGAAATTATATTGTGGAAACTTCCACTTAAAATCACAAAAGATACTAAAAATTTAAGAACTCAACCCCTTCGAATTTGATATAAATAATATAATAAATAATAAAAAAATATGAGGCCAGCTTTAAAATATATGTGAACAAAAATTATGGAACAAGCAAGAAAATGATAGTTGGTCTAGATCGACAATACGATACACTATACCATGCGTTTAGAGACCCTTTCACTTAGGTGCAACTACTTTGTTATACAAAGAAAATAACGGACATGAAAAAGTTCGTATAGGATGCTATATAAAGGGTCCGCCAAATAACTTTTTTTTTTTTTTTGAAAATGCTATAAAAAAAAAAACTACTGAATATTATCTCAAATTTCTTTTTTTATTTGAAAGTACAATCCTTCCGGTTAATAATGGAAAATAACTTCATTCAAATGGCTGCCTCGGCTGGCCATGCAGTAGCCTACACGATCGGTCCAATTTTTAAGCACATTATCGATTGTGTGCAGCTGTATTTCACCAATGGCTTCACGAATATTGTCCTTTAAAGAGTCCATTGTCTCTGACTTGTTGGCGTAACACTTATCTTTGAGGGTACCCCACAAATAATAGTCAAACGGTGACAAATCGTGGCTCCGAGGTGGCCAAACGACATCAGCTCTGCGGCTGATAATGTGATCTTCAAAAACAGGGCGCAAAATATCGAGTGTAGCTTCGGCTGTGTGCACGTAGCGCCGTCGTGTTGAAACCAAATGTTGCCAATATCCTCCTCTTCAATTTTTGTGAACAAAAATTCGTTTAACATGGCCCGATAACGATCGCCACTGACTGTAACGGCCACTCCTTGCTCATTTTCGAAGAAAAATGGCCCAATTATGCCTCTGGACCAAAATCCGCACCAAACAGTGACTCGTTTTGGGAGTATCGGCTTTTCAATGTTTGCGTGCGGGTTTTCTGTGCCCCAAATGCGACAATTTTGCTTGTTTACATACCCGCCAAGATCAAAATGAGTTTCATCTGAAAAGATGATTTTTTTTTGGCAAAATCGGCATCTTCTGTAAGTCGATCGCAGGCCCACTTAGCGAAGCGAAAACGCATTGGATGGTCAGTTGGCTTCAACTCCTGAACCAATTGGACTTTGTATGGCATCATACCAAGGCCTTTATGCAAAATTCGGCTCAATGATGCCTCCGAAATGTTCAATTCTTGAGAACGACGGTGAATTGATGTTGATGGCGCTTCACGCACACTTTCTGCCACAGCAGCAATATTCTCGGGTGTACGCACTGTTTTTGGGTTTTCACGCTTTGGTTTATCGATGAGGATGCCAGTTTCTTTCACTTTTTTCACAAGATAACGAACATACGGAGCTGACGGTGCTTCTCTTCTTCCAAAATCCGTACGCAATTTTCGCACACATTCTGCAACATTACCATGATTTTCAAAGTAATGTCGCAATATTTCCCAGCGTTGTTCAAGCGTATACACAACCATATTCGTTCAGCGGAAGGATAAAACTAATTATCTGTCAAATCAGACATGAGCTAAGTATTACCATTCACGAAATAAGCACTAGTTGAAAAAAAAAAAAAAAACGTTAGATGGCGACTATATGGGGACTAGCACGAAAAATGGAGCGATTCTAAACGTATTTGTTAAAGTCATGTTTTTCAATAACATATACAAACCAAATTTTCGAAAAATCTGTGCCAAATTTTTTTTTGTTTTTTTTAATTCTTTCTTTTAACTCGTACTCTCTGTTTGTCTGTCTGTCGTGGGTCAACCCCATTCTCCCTTATACAATTGATCTGAAACTTGGCCAATAGTCTTGTTGTGACTACAGATTAATTTTGGGGTTGTCACGCACAGTCACGAAGTGATCTAAATGTCATTTCCCCTCATCCGATCGATCTGAAACTTGGTCCCTACACTGGCTGTGAAAAAAGATTAACTCTGACTAAGTCACGCACAGTCACGCACAGTCACGGAGTGTTCTAAATGTCATTTCCGCTCATCCGATCGATCTGAAACTTGGTCCCTACACTGGCTGTGAAAAAAGATTAACTCTGACTTAGTCACGCACAGTCACGTATGGTCACGCACAGCTATGAAGAGATTTAAAACGGTCTGATCTGAAACTTCGTAGATATACTTGTTGTAAAGAAAGATTAAATTCGACGTAGTCACGCACAGTCACGCATAGTTACGCACAGTCACGGAGTGATTTAAAACACATTTTCCCTTATCCGATCGATTTGAAACTTTGTCCATAGCGAGCGACTAAAACATCACTTCTCCTCATCCGATCGATCTGAAACTTTGTCCATAGAGTTGTTGTGGCCAAAGATTAATTTTAAAATAGTCACACATAGTTACGCACAGTCACGGAGTGATTTAAACCCCATTTCCCCTCATCCGATCGATTTGAAACTTTGTCCATAGACTTGTTGTGAACAAAGATTAATTTTTGAAATAGTCATGCAAAGTCACGTACAGTCACGGAGATATTCAAAACTCATATGTACAAGGAAAGAAAGAGCTTTAATAAAAACTTTGTTTTTATTGGTTAGATTATTTTAGATTTAAGTGAATATCAGTTTTATTTATGGACTACTGTTTAGTGGGTGTAATAAATACACCCAAACGAAATTTGGCCGAGATCATTATGATGATTGGGATCTTATGGCAATTTACATTGATCTCATAGGAAACATTTGAATGGGGTTTGAATATGAACCGATTTTCGCCAATTTCAATAACGTTGATCGTATGGCCAATAAAAGCTTATACAACAAATTTCACCAAAATATATTAATATTTGCGACCTGGGTTTACTTTTCATGTACACACAGACGGACGGACAGACGGACAGACATCGCTAAATCGACTCAGAAAGTGATTCGGAGTCGATCGGTGTAATAAAATGGGCATACCTCAAATATTTTTGGTAGTTAAAAACATCAGCACAAACTCATTATACCCTGACCATGTAGTGGTGTACGGTATAAAAATGTAACAAACGTACTGAAGAAGAAGAACTTATGATTTATTTATATTTGTATATACAAAATGGCCGAAATTTTATAAAACCAACCAAAAAAAAAAAAAAACACCATATGGCAGATTATATTTATAAGCAACGAACGCGTCGGCCGCAGAATTTATAAAAATTGGTAGAAATGTTGTATCTGACTCAACTAAGAAATACTTCAAAAAATTGAACCCCTGGCTTGATAGTTCCCGAAATATGGCGGTGTAAGAGGGCGCTCCACCAATTTTATCATAACTTGAGAACGACTTGACCAATTTTGTTCCAGAAGACATCAGCGAATTTTAATTTTGATTATCTCTAAGTTATGCTAATATCATTTTTTACATACCCAACAGTTTCGAAGTTATTTAGAATGAAACGATAAAAAACTCCACAAAATTAGAATTTTTTCCGCAAAAATTTAAATATATTTATTTTTTTTTTTAAATTTATAAAAATTAAATTTTTTTATTGCTAAATCATAAAGCTATAAGTAAAAAGATACCATGAAAATGTATGGGTAAATATTGACTTTATACTTAAGAAAGTGAAGGTCTTTTGTTTTGGTAAAAATTGCGAATTTTGATGAATTTTTATAGAATATAAATATTTCAATATTGCGCAAAAAATTTTCATTCTTAATAACTCCGAAAGTGTTGAGTATATAAGAAAATAATATTAATATTTTTTGATATTTTCTATAACAAAATTACACAGTTTTAAATTTCAACTGTGTTTGTTGTTCGGGGACCATAACATATCAAAAATCAAGTAAGAAAATTATACCATGCGTTTAGAGATCCTATCTCTAAGGCCCAACTAATTAGATGTAGAAAATAAGCATAAACAAAATTTGAGTGGAATTGTTATTAATTTTTTTTGCCTTTGAATATGAATAAGTTAATATCGGATGGTATATTTATATGGGGACTAGGTCGAAAAATGGACAGATCCTGACCATACTTGTTAAGGTCACTTATTTCTTTTTGCAAAAACATATACAAACCAAATTAGAGAAAAATCTGTGCAAAATTTTTGTTTTTTGATAGATTTCAGTGAAGATCGGGAAGCAGCTTTATATGGGGGCTATGACTAAGAATTGTACTATAGGGTTTATTTCTATACTGCTGATTAACGGGAGTAACATACACAAACCCAATTTGACAGAGATCTATAAGATAATTTGGATTTTATGATACTTTAAGTCGATTGCATAGGGGTTACTTGTACCGATTTTCACCACTTCAATAACGTTCTTCCTATGGCTAATAGGAGTTCATACACTAAATTTATTCAAAATATATTCATATTTGCGACCTGTGGTTTGATTACAAGGTTGGTTTACATGGGCACACAGACGGAAGGACGGACGGACATCACTTAATCGACTCAGTAAGTGATTCAGAAAGTGATAAAAAAATGGGTCTAGTTAAAATATTCTTTCTAGTTACAAATATCAGCGTAAAGTCATTATACCCTGACCAAAGTCATTTTACCCTTTTATATCTCAGGAACCAATAAAAGCTTATTCACGTTATTTGGCACAAGTGTAGAGAAAACAATCAGGAACAACATATACGAGGACAGTCCCAGAACAAGCCGATGTGCCAATAAAACATAAAATATTTTGGAAAATTTTTCTTTAGGCTTAACGTAAACTACTTTTAGCTCGATACGCTTTTCCAGCCATATTAAATAGCTAACCTAATAGATAACCTGTTCATAGTAAGAACTATCTAGCTCCTTAAAAAAAAAATCATCAACCACAAACTCCACCACTTCATTGTTGAAAAATCCTTTACCACCGAGCCATTACTTCAAGTGTGGAAATAGAAAATAATCCGAAGGGCAAAATTTGGCGAATTAGGTGGGTGGTGAAGAAATTCGAATTTTAATTAACGGATTTGGCCATCACAACGGTGGATGTGTGATCTGGTGCATTGTTTTGATGAAATAACTCTTTTTTCTCTGGATACGATTTTCCCATTTCAGTTCACTATTTCGACTGTTATTTTGTCTCAGGTGTAAAGTAGTGGAGCCATGTCTCCTGCATAGTTACGAGAAAAAACACAGTTTTATTGTGTTGAAACATCGACACACATCTTCACGACGCTGTTTTTGTTTTATTGTGAGCAAACGCTTAAAACATCTTGCGGACAGCTTTCTCATCTCAAAATTTTCGGTTCATATGCGATATATATATCACTTTTTGAAATGCCTATAATTCCGGCTAGATCAAGCACCTTCAGCAGTCCATCATCTAATACTATTTTGGGGATTTTGTTAAACGTTCCCAGCGTGGACGCCTCAATTGAACGACCACTACGGTGTTCGTCTTGGCAGCTTTTACGGCCCCGTTTAAACTCTTCCACCCAATATTTTATAGTCGTAAATGAAGGAGCAGATTTCCCCGGATTAGTATCTAGCTCGGCTTTAATATTGGTTGAATTAATATGAAAGTATTGAATAACATAAATTTTTTCTATGTTTGCCAATACACTGAGATCGTCTACTTTTGATGGCGCCTTGAAATTTAAAACATATGTTTTATAAGGTTGCCACTCTTCATAAAAATATTTTTTTTCAAATCAAATATTACTTTTTAAGATATTTCTACACATAATTTTATCTTTCATATAAAGGTTTTTCCTCCCATTTTCCTTTAAAAATCATTAAAAAATAAAATAAAAACTATTTAATATCTTTAGATCCTATATATTATTTGTTGCAATATCTATATGTTAAGATAAGATCTCATATGTAAATATCAAATTTTATTAAAATATGTAAATAAAGTAAGAATAAATAATGGAAAAAATACACATAATTTTACCATGCAATAAAGGCCTCTGACCTTTTCCAAATAAAATTTAGTCAAATATTTTTTAAAACATTGCCATTATATCATTTATAAGAGTGGCACTCTTCGTAAAAATATTTTTTCTTTTTTAAATCACATATCACTTTTTAAGATATTTTTACACATAATTTTATCATGCAATAAAGGCCTCTGAACCAAATATCATTGTGTAAGACTCTCAATACCTTTTAACTAAAACCTTGAGTAGAGTAATAGTTTAAAAATTTTTTAATATAAACACAATGATTCTAGATGCAAATTTTCTTAGTTTAGTAAGGTAGTGCATTTGTGCCAAATTTTACCAAATTCAAAAAGTGTACGGGCCAAAAAGCATATTTTCTGTATTGATTAAAAACAAAAGTACCCATATGATATGCGTTCCTAGCTTAATCGGAACTACAGCCATGGATCTTTGAATTCCTTTTGTATCAATGGTTTAACATTAAGCTTAGCTAGTTTTAGCTGATCTTAGTTGGGGTACATTTCTTTGGGCCCAAACTCTAATGTAACCCTAACTTAATGTGAACACGTTAAATCAGACCGGAAATTTTATTCGCGTCGATCGTATCTTTCTATATATTTTTGAAGAGCTTGAATAACGTCTTTCATTAGAAATTTACCCATTGACATCTAGCCTCCTGGTACACTGATACCACGTTCATTTATGGCCAACCACAATAAAACCTTTACCTCTTATAAATATATTAGTCAATGTTAAATGCTTTCTGAATGGAAGGATAAAGATAATATTCGATTATGAAGTAAGATTCGTAAGCGGAAAATCCTTTTTTTTTTGGAAAGTTGCATTTGTTTACTTTTCGCTGCCTTCGGATCTTTTCCGCACTTACGGTTGGATTTTTTAGTATGGCCCATGGCTTCAACTTTATAATTTATTCCGAAATTTAGAGTCTTGTAGCCAGGATTTCTTTCTATTTTAATAATATTTTCCACAAATTTAACTGTTTCAAAAATGAAAGATTTTTGAACTCCATACTTTGACGATGAGAAAGAATATAATTTTTTGTTTTGAAGGGATATTCTTTAGAAAATATTCAAATGTTATAATTTATTGATTGACGCTTTGAATACTAATTTATCGGACAACAATATGTTTTCGTTTTGGAATTGACAACTATAAGTAGATACCAAAGTTAAATTTAAATTTAAAAAAAAATTTATAATCTAACCCATAAAAACAAAGTTTTTATTAAAACTCTTTCTTTCCTTATGCATATGAGTTTTTAATATATCCGTGACTAAGCGAGCAAGTCTATCGACCAAGTTTCAGATCCATCGGATGAGGGGAAATGACACTTAGATCACTCCATGACTGTGCGTGACCATGCGTGACTGTGCGTGACTAGCCGAAGTTGATCTTTTTTTCACAGCAAGTGTATGTACCAATTTCAGATGGATCGGATGAGGGTAAATAACATTTAGATCACTTCGTGACTGTGCGTGACCATACGTGACTGTGCGTGACTAAGTCGAAGTTAATCTTTTTTTCACAACAAGTGTATGTACCAAGTTTCAGATCGATCGGATGACGGGAAATGACACTTAGATCACTCCATGACTGTGCGTGACCATGCGTGACTGTGCGTGATCATGCGTGACTGTGCGTGACTAACTCGAAGTTATTCTTTTTTCACAGCAATTATATGGACCAAGTTTCAGATCGATCGGATGAGGGGAAATGATATTTAGATCACTCCGTGACTATGCGTGACCACGCGTGACTGTGCGTGACTAAGTCGAAGTTGATCTTTTTTCACAGCAAGTGTAGGTACCAAGTTTCAGATCGACCGGATGACATTTAGATCACTCCGTGACTCCACGACAGACAGAGAGATTGAGTTAAAAGAAAGAGTTTAAATATGGTATTGCTTGAAACGCTTTGACGCGCCTTCACAATATTCAATATTTTATAGAAATATTTATAGAGAGAGTAGTAAATGGTATACAAATATCGGTGGTTTTCTAGAATAACCGCGTATGTCATAAAATCAAAATGTTCAGGGGAGCCAAAAAACGTTATATTTGAAATTATGGACTCGATATAAAGATTTTAGAGTTTTTTAATTACCAGTCCTGTAGATATGGGCAATAAATACTTTATATAAAATTTTGAGTCAAAAATCTTCAGAGGAATAGATCCTAGGGAAGGACGAAAAAAAAACAATATGTAAATAACACTTAAAGTGTGTGCAGATAAAACAACTTATGTCGACAAACGTCGTGTTCTTTGAAAAAGAAAACTAAGAATGCAACCAACCATGTAGACATAAGTTGTTGTTTCTTGAAAAATGGATTTTTTTGTTCGTCAACAAAAAGTTAACGAGACTTTGGATGAGAATATAACAAAGTATCGAGAATAATAGTGACAAAAAATAACAAAAATAAACACACAAGTTTTTACAAGTGTTTATTAACTGAAAACTAATCCAAAATTATTTTGCATTTTTTTTTTCATTAATAAGAACGTATGTCGCTATGTGTCGTTTTCTGAGAATATAATTTGTCAGCGATCAAACGTAGGTTGACATACGTCGTTAGTGCTGCAAATTAATTTAATAAACATTTAAGTTACGTCGTTATTTAAAGAAAAAACTCAGATATGGTCAATATTTTTTAAGAAAAAATTGAACACATGTAAAGAGCGTTAAAAATTAATATATTTGACATCGTTAACTCAAAACTGACAAAAATGGACATACGCGGTTATTCCAGAAAACCACAGACATATGGTTTTAAAATTTACGTGCAGTTAGATCAGCTAAAAATTTTTATAAACTTAAAATAATTGACCTTGACCATCAAAAAAATTTTCTATTGAATACATTTTTTTTCTCTCAAGAGCTCACTAAAAGTTTGTATATGCAGAACATTTTCGTTGGACACCATAAATATGTAATAAATATTTCCTCTATATAGACAATTTTTTAATTTGATTAACGAAATATTTCATACCCAATACATATCGCACATTTACAGTTACTTACATACTCATACGTTGCCTAATCTTTAATCACTTTGTAGAGTTTTTGTTTTGTTCTCATGTTGCCCTTTGGCAACAATGTTGCTAATGACCAGCACCACAATTACCCCAAAAAAACAAACAACTAACATTCTGAGGCATGTACTGGTTGCAATATAACAACAAAAATAAAATTTAACAAAAAAAAAAAGTTTGGACTGCCGTAAGTTTGCATCTTCTAGGGTTACAAGCAGTACAAACTGCTACAGCAACAATAACATACACAACAAGAACAATAAAGAAAAGTGTAAACAATTTTTACATTTTATACGATTTTACAATGCCATTTCTATCAGATACTCGCATATCTTGCAGCTAGCTATATCTTCAAGCTGTAGTTAATCTACCCCAATATACCATATATACTACTTGCTCCTTGGCCCTCGTTTCGTCATACATACATAAAACAATAGTTTGCAGTTGGAATATTTGGACAAATGAACAGTCATGGTTTATACTCATCCCAGAGTTTTGAAGGAACTAATTAATTTGATTTTCTAACTGGAGTTTTTAATGAAAAAATTGCTCTTCATAATAGGTACTTTATCGAAAAAAATATTGAACTACTTCGCAAATGATTTTAGGTTTTAAAAGGGGAAAATCCGAACAATAACACAAAATTGACTTTTATTGTCTTGTATTTGCGGCCTACAGATATAATTAAGTTTATATTGGTCATATAATGGTCTATTTAATGAGGCCTCTTATATAATCTAAAAATATATTTAAACCAATTTTGAGTAAAATATATAATACCAGTTAGTTGTAACGCATTTAAAGCGCCCGAATATTTGTTCGTGTGATTTTTGAAAGTTTTCAATTTATATATTTTCTATTGAAAAATATGTATTTTTTTTTTGAGATTGTTCTCAATATGAGCTAATATGAATGAATTTTCGAGTGATTTTTAAAACCTTCAATTTATTTGTTTTATGTTGAAGCAATTAAAAAATAAAATTAAAAAAAAAAAATAATCTATATATATAAAATTGAATGTGTGTTTGTTTATTTGTTTGTTTGTTTGTTTGTGTGTACCTTATAGGAGACCAAACCTCTGGACCGATCTTCCTGAAATTTTCACAGCATTTAACTGGGACTCTGGCATGATTAATAGGGTACTTTTTTTGACCACGCCCACTTTTACGCCCACTTTTTTAAAATTATGTAATTGCTCCCATATAGTTTTTAACAGATTTACTTCAAATTGTATACACATTATACTCCAGGCGAGGTAGAAATAAACATTTCTTACGCCACGCCCCCTTTCACGCCCCTTTTCACGCCAAATTTTGTTTGAAAGTTTTAAACTATTTTTCTCTGTACAAATTTGTTCCTTCCAACGGATTTTTTTATTTGGTAGTATATTGCTCTTAATACTGTTAACGTCGCCATATAACTATGAACCACGCCCATTTCACCGCCCCCTTTTTTTTTACTTATACCACTAACAATGTTTGCTATACAAAATAATTTTTTTGTAATATGTATTTATCTAAAGTTTTATACACTTTTTATCTACAGGTAAGGTAGCCATACATTTTTTTATTACCAAGTCCCCCTTTTTCGCCCCATTTTACCTTAAATCATAATTAATCTGCTTTCAATCTATCTATATATATAAAAATGAATGTGTGTTTGTTTGTGCTTTATAGGAAGCCAAACCAAAGAACCGATCTTCCTGAAATTTTCAGAGCGTGTTACTGTGACTCTGGAAGGAATAATATGCTATATAAATTTTTGATTGGACAAAGGGGCGTTGCCACGCCCATATAACCCAAAATTTGAAAAAGTCATATCACGGGAATTTTTTTACCTACAGCAGTCATATTTGGTACATATGGTATTAGCATGAATAGAAATACATACAAGAAGAAAAGTGGGCGGGACCACGCCCCTTTTTAGAAAAATAAAAAATCGTAATATCTTCTAAACTACTGGAAGGATCGTCATGAAATTTTCACAAAAGGATATTTTTGCGAAATAATAAGACCTTAGATATATAAAGTTGTTAGTGGGCAAAGGGGCGTGGCGTATATATAAAAACGTTGATGCATTTGATTGTAACGAATGATCTCCGGAACCATAAGAGCTGTCGAGGTAGGATTTCCAGCATAGGTGCGGTTCGAGCTCTTCTGTGTTTTTTTTTTAGTTTTAACCCTCTAGCTGGCGTTGGGGTCAAGTTAAAAACAAAAATTTTTACTTTCAGCGCGATTTGACTGCAATTCAGAATGAACGTATGTTTCGTCATAAGAAATTTTTGTATGTATAAATGGACCCGATAGGTGGCGCTGGGTAAAGTTATTTCGAATATTCTTATTTATGGTGTGATTTTAATGAAACTAAGAATGTACATATATGTATGTTAGAAACATTTTTTTATTGGACCCGGTAGATGGCGCTGTCGTTCGAAAAATAATGAGTTGTCAAATTTATATAAATTTTAATAAATAAACTCACCAACGTTTTTATATATAAATATTCTAACGAAAAAGAAGGAAAAAGCCGCTACATTATTGCATGGTGGCCGCACAGCTCATTCAGCACTCAAATCACCGTTAAACGTACAAAAAAATGAGAATGCCGTCTGTAATATCAAAAAACATTGCGGTATGGCAAAAGTTCTGCAAAAATGCAGTATTTTTATTTGGGATGAATGTACCATGGCTCACAAACATTGTGATTTGATTTGATAAAAGATTTGAAAGGCAATGAAAGATTTTTTGGTGAAGCTCTCATTTTATTATCTGGAGATCTTCGTCACACATTTTATATAGGTATATACAGATTCTAACTAAAATAAAAATTCATTGAGGGCAAAACAACGTTTGCCGGGTCCAGCTAGTATAATAGAAATACGAAATTACAATTTCCAAAATATTATTTATACTTTTATTTATTTATTTATTTATTTATTTTATTTATTTAATTCCATTTCCTGTACAACAAGATGGAGTCTTATATTTAAAGTACAGGAACGTATTGCGTTACAAAGAAAACATTTTACAATATAATTAATTATTAACATAACATTTTTAGTATAATATAACAATATTGATAAAAAAGAGACTATTTAAAAAAGTCAAATAAAAAAGTTTTGAAACTTTTAGCATTGCTGTTTTGTTGTTGACTTAGTGGAAGATTGTTCCAAAGACGAGCGGCATGTACATAAAACTGCCATTCAGATACTAGGCATTGATGCCTTGGAATTACAATATTTCGGTTTCTTGGCGATTGGAAAAAACAGATTTCGTCAAATATATATTTGGGTGTTTGTCTGTTTATTATTTTATGCAAAAATGTAAGAGTGCGAATTTTCAACAGATTACCAAGAGAGACTCCGTAAATATTACTGGAAACAGAGGAAACATGATCAAATCTTTTCAATCCATACATATATCTTATAACATTATTAAACAAGACATTTAGTTTCCTATTACTAACTGCATCACAGCTTCCAAATAGCTCACACCCATACAACAGGGAAGGAATCAGATACGTCTTGGCAAGTAAGGCCCTTATTCTTAAAGGGGTGAAATACTGTGTGGACCAGACATCTCGTAGTTTTGAATAATTTGACCAACCATTGAATTTATATGATCAGTCCATGTCAAATTGCTATTGAAAGTTATCCCTAGATTTTTCGCCCTATTAACAATTTCAATTTTCTGTCCATTAAAAGCAATGTCTTCAGAAATGGTGGGATTTAAACCTTTTTTTTCGTATAACAATGCATTTAGATTTCTTTGGATTCAAACAGAGTCCGTTAGCATTAGCCCAAAGGTAGATTCTGTTTAAGTCGTCATTTAGAAGGGTTATGCCTGAAGCAATATTCTGAACTGGGCTACTTAAAGTGAGTTGCACGTCATCTGCATATAAATGTATCTTACAATTGGAGAGTTGTTTTGGCAAATCATTTGCGAACAAGGAAAATAAAATTGGACCTAAAATAGAGCCCTGAGGCACTCCCCTAGTAAGGGATAATCTATCTGACCATACACCGTTTACAAGTACTGATTGTGTGCGGTTCGAAAGATATGATGATATAAGTTTGGTTGCTGTATCCGTAAATCTAAAAAAGTGTTTCAATTTTCCAAGGATTATATCATGGTCTACCGTATCGAAGGCCTTAGAATGGTCTAGAAGCACTAAAAAGTTTATATTACCATTTTTCAATCATTGCCGTATGTTCTCACTAACTTCCACAAGAGCCGTAACGCAGCTATGGCATTGAGAGAAATTATTTTTTTTTTGTGATTTTGTACATACAGAAAAAAATTCGTCAACCATATTTTTCTAAAGTTTAGCAAATTTATTTTCGATTGTATCAACAGCAATTTAATAGCAGCTAACCGTTTTCTCTTGTGATATGTTAAGACAATAGAATTGTAATCATAATCAACTTGAAATTCGGTTATTATCTTTATCGCATTTCGGTTGGCAATAAATTTGGTTGACGTAATGTTTGTTGTGTATTGTACTAAGGTGTTACTATCTTTAAGAAAATATGGGTGTTTTATCGAATTTCCGTACATTTTAAAAAATTGTTTTTCAATTTCTGTTTTTTATTTTTTGCATTTTTCCAATTTTGTGTTTTTGCTTTTATCGATCCTGAGATTTTGCGTTTTTGTAATTTTACGATTTTGTGATTTTGCGTTTATGCATTTTTTTGTTCTTGTGATTTACCGTTTATTCATTTTTTCATTTCATCTCTACGGTCTTTATATTTTTGCGATTTTTATTTTCGCTTTTTTGTAGTTTTGCTATTTTGCATATTTGCAACTTTTCTTTTTTGTCTTTTTCCGATTTTGTGACGGTGATCTTTTTTGCTCTGCACTGTAGCAGAAGAATTTCTGGTACAGGCAGAATAAGAAAGAAGAAAAAATAATAACCTTGATCTTGAAATTATTTTCAAGTTCAAGTATGTACATATAAACAACACATTATATGGTAATAGGGTGATGGCATTTTTTTTTTATGGCGTATTTTTTCTCTTCATTGTGTTGAAGTAAATCATGAACACATTCATATGCAATCATGCTGGTCAAACCACGTATTTTCTTGTATTGATCTTACTTGCTCTCATAGTCATATATGAGTGTGAGTGTTATAAATACTAGAGAATATTATGAATGCATATGAATGTTCTCACTGAATTGCTGGTGATTTTGTTTGTTTAATAAACAGGTTTTTATCTGCAGATGAATGAATGAAGATGAGAAGGTTAATGTAATAAATTTAAAATTAAATCGAGGAGTTGAAGTTTGGCATTTGAAAGTAAAAGGTTTAGGAAAAACCTCCAAAAAAAATTTAATTTAAGTTTAATAAAAAAAAATGAAAGTTTAAGAAAATTAAAAATTAAAGTTTTAAGAAAGAAATTGAAAATAGATTTTTAAGAAAGTGAAAAGAATAAGACTTAAATTTAGTTAAAAAAATATAAATATAGTTGAAACGAAAATTTAAGAAATTTAAAATTTAATGAAGAAATTTGTAATAAAAACATTAAAACCCGCGTAAATCAATTAAAATTAAAGAAATAAATTTGATTTGAAAAATTAAATTGAAGTTTTGGCGATTGGAGTTGAAGTTTTGTTTTGGAAGAACAAGGTTGAGGAAAAACCTGAAATTAAAATTAATAATTTAAAATGTAGTTTTAAGAAAGAAAGTAAAAATAAAATGTAGATTAAGTGAATTAAAAATTAGTGTAAAAGTTAAATAAAAACAAATAAAATAAATTAAAGATTAAAATTAAAAATTAATGTTTTTAAAGTTTAAAAAAATATAAAATTAAATTTAAGAACAGAAACGGAGTTGAATTCAGACAATGAAAAGAAACGGTTGAATATAACCTTTAAGTATAAAATAAAGAAATTAAAATGTAGTGAAAGTAAAAGGTTGAGGAAAAACCTCTTAAAATTAAAAAATTTAGATTAAGTGAAAATTTAAAATGTAGTAATGTTAAAAAAAAAAAAAAAATACTTTTTGGTTAAGTTACAAAGAAATACGAATGGATGGAATACAGAAATCATTTATTTGTTTATAATTATTTTTTAAAATACTACACTTAATTTATAAGACTCATTTAACAAAAAAAAAAAAAAATACTATATATTAATAATCTGAAATAAATAAAACCACCAAATATTGGATACCTGTTTGATAAAACAAAATTAAGGAATAAAATTAAAGTTTACATCATAAACCAATCAAGCTTATACACACAACCACGGCGTATGGCGGCAGCAGCTTCATCCTCAACACCTACAACCATATGGCGGTAATTAAAAGACACTAATTAAAATGTTTTCTTAAATCGAAATTAAATAAATTTTCTAAGATTTGTCTAACTATAAATAAAAATTATTTTTTTAAGATTTTTCTAATTAGAATTTAAAAGTTTTCTAAATGCGAGGTTTTCTAATTAAACCAAATTTTTGTCATTAAAATTTGCTAAGTGTAAGGTATTCTAAATATAAAAATTTACCTAAATACAAAATTTTTCTAAAATTACATAAAAAAAAGTTTTCTAATTATAAAATTTGAATAAATATATAATTTTCGAAATGTCAAAATTCGCAAAATATAAAATATTCGAAATATAAAAATTTTCTAAATATAAAAATTTTTCTAAATATAAATTTAAACTAAAATTTAACTAAAAATTTTCTAAATTAAGAACTTTGTTAAATATAAAATTAATCTAAAAATTTTCCTAAAAAAAATAAAATTTAAGCTAAAATTAAAAAATTTCCTAAATTTAAAATTTTCCTAAATTTAAAAAAAAAATTTTTTCCTAAATTTAAAAATTTTCCCTAAATTTAAAATTTTCCTAAATTTAAATTTTGCTAAACTTTAAATTTTTCTAAAATTAAAATTTTGCAAAAAATGTAAAAAAAAAAAATATAATAAATTTTGTTAAATATAATTTAAATTTTGAAACCTTAAATGAAGGTTAAATAAACTTTTTGTTAAAACCCAATGTAGAAAACCAAACCAAACCAAACTCTTTTCATTGCAGTGGGTTACCTCCAATTGAGATGGAGTCGAGGTAACATGGTAGGGAGGGCAAAAGGGGCAGAACACCTCGTCCCCAATCCCAACGTAAGTATGGCCATCCGTCCCACTTAGTATCCGTTTTTTTGACAGTTGTTTTTTTTTAATCGCACGTGAAAATCTGTAGTGCGGTTTCCCTGGGCCTGAGCAAGACCCCACCCATCCGGCGAGCTAGGCCCCTACGCCAGCACGTGCGACCAGCAAAGGCTCAGGGAAACGGAAGCGGATCTTCCACCAACGCCGCACCATTACAATTTTACATTTTTGCGATATTGCATGATTGTGAATATTTCGTGTGTTTACGATTTTCGTTTTTGCGATTTCACGTTTTCACTTCTCGGATTTTGTGACATTATGATTTTCTGATGTTATGTTTTTTACATTTATGCTATTTTGCGATTTTGAGATTTTTCTTTTTACCTTTTGCAATTTTGCGTTTTTACTATATTACGTTTTTGCGATTTTGCATTTTTTTCTATTTTGCGATTTTGAATTTTCAGTTTTTACTTCTTTTTTATTTTTTTGAATTTTTGATGTTTTTCATTTTTGTGACTGTGCGATTTTGTGAGTTTGCTTTTTACCTTTTTGGGATTTTGGATTTTGTGATTTAAAAATTTTCAAATTTGCCACTTTTGCTTTTCGCAATTCTGCAATCTTTTTATTTTGCTATTGCGCATTTTGCGATTTTGTGTTTTTGAGATTTTGAGACTTTGTCAGCTTTTGTGATTTTACGATTTAGCGTTGTTTTGCGATTTAAGGTTTTTGCGATTTTGTTTTTTGCGATATTGCTATTTTTCGTTTTAACTTTTTACCTTTTCGTGACTTAACCTTTTTTTTTTTGCAATTTTACATTCTTGCGATTTTTCGCTACGACGATTTTGCGATTTTTCGTTTTTGCCTTTTTCAATTTGCGTTTTTGTGATTTTTCGTTTTGGACAGTTTTCAATTTTCCGATTTTAAGATTTTGATTTTGTGTCTTTACCATTTATGCTATTTAGGTTTGAAATTTTCCGATTTTGTATTTTTTGGATCTTTTCTGATATGACGAATTTGTGATTTAAAATGTTTGGAATTTACGGTTTTTGGCCTCTTTGTGATTTTGCTATTTCGCTATTCTGGTAAATGCTTCATTTTATATTCCGAATTTTTGCGTTTTTGATTTTTTGCGTTGTTTTACAATTTTAGGTTTTTGCAATTTTAGTTTTTGACATTTTTCAATTTTTCGTTTTAGTTTTAACCTTTTTTGCGATTTTATGTTCTTGCAGTTTTACATTTTTGCAATTTTTCTATTATGTATTTTTGCGATTTCACTTTTTTGCCTTTTTGCTATTGTGCATTTTCGTTTTTGTTATTTTGCGTTTTTGTGTTTATGCTATTTTTCGTTTTTCCAATTTTGAGGTTTTGCGTTTTTTCGATTTTAAGGCTTTACGTTTTTACTTTTGTGATTTTGTGACTTTGTGATTTGGCGTTTTTGCAATTCGTTATTTAGTTTCACTGTTTCGATATTTTGTTATTTTTCTATTTCACGTTTAGCGATTTTACAATTTAGCGTTTTTACGATTCAGCGATTTTGCTTAAACTAAAAACAACCGAAATTCTGTACATTCTAAATAACTGTTTTTGAATGCTTAAATTGAAAATGTGATGATCTTAACTATATTTTAAAATATATGTGTCTTTAGGTAGACTTAGGCGAATAGTGCATTATAATATATTACAATTTAATATGGTCCACATGGCATATTTATACCCTATACCACTATGTGGTTTGGGTATAATGACTTTGTGCTGCTGTTTGTAACAACCAAATATATTTGACGTAGACCCATCTTTAATTATACCGATCGAATCAGAATCACTTTCTGAGTTGATTTAACAATGTCCGTCCGTCCGTCCGTCCGTCCGTCCGTCTGTGTGTCCATGTAAAGCTTGTAATCAAACTGCAGGTCGCAAATATGAATATATTTTGATGAAATTTGGTATATAAGCTTCTATCGGCCATGGGATGAACGCTATTGAAATTGGTGAGAATCGGTCCATGTTCAGACCTAGCCCCCATACAAATTACCCATATGAAATCGACATAAATTGCCATAAGATCCAAATTGTCATATAGATCTTACTCAAATTGGGTTTGTATGCATTCATTACATCCACTAATGAATAGTCCAAAAATGATCCCTTTGACCCCGTATAGAGCTACTTCCCGATCTTCACTTAAATCTATTAAAAAACAAAAATATTGCACTGATTCTTCTCAAATTTTGTTTGTACATATTTTTGCAAAATACAAGAGACTTTACCAAACATGATCAGGATCGGTCCATTTTTGGACCTAGTCCCTTTATAGATATAGCATCCGATATGAACTTTTTCATATCTGCAGCCAAAAAAATTAATAAAAATCCCACTCAAATTTGGTTTTTGCTTATTTTCAATGTCCAGTTAGTTGGGCCTAAGAGATAGGGTTTCTAAACGCATGGTATAGGGTATTGTATAGTCGGTCTAGACCGACTATAATTTTCTTACTTGTTTTTATTTATCGATGTAATTCCAGATCATAATACCGCACCCGTTCCTCAAAAGGGAGTAAATTAAAAATTTTTAAATTTTCAGTTTATGCAAGAAAACGCTATACTCACAGTAAAAATCTTACATCATCATCTCTACTCTTTCGCCAAAAAAAATACAGTTGTATCCCTCTTTGTGATATAAGGCTAGTTTCTTTAGAATCAACTAAAGAGACATATTTTGAGTTGTTCCCAAAAAACTTGTTATTTTTCCAGAATCACTGAAAAATCTGCAATAACAACTACTATTGTATACTTATTGTTCGCATTTCTTCACAATGAAACAAATGTTTTTAAATTTTATAATAAATATTAAAAAAAAAAATAGATTTTTGATTCTACTGAAAATTTGTAAATTTTGAGGAACCGGTGGCTTTAGAGGAACCCATGCGATAGGTATTAATACATGAAATAATGTCCAAAATAGAACCAATTTGTTTAAGGCACTGATCCATTTCAACTAATGTTGAAGCATGTTGTAAAAGTTGCAACTTGTGCAAATTCTGGTAACCAGGCAAAAATAAAAAAGAAAACAAAACAGAATAAAATTGTTTATATGCATGTGCTGGCAGTCATTCACAGCAACCAAATTCATACACGAATAAGTTGATGAGTAAAACTGAATTTAAATAACAAAACTTAAAACTTAAACCAAAAAAAAAAACAACTTTATTTTTCATTTATTTCAAAACTAATTAAAATGTATTTTTTCTGAATGATAAAAAGAAGAATTATTTTGAGTTTTATATTATGTGTGTAAAAACAGAATTGTAACTCTGTAAACAAAAACATGCAAGTTTTAAAGAATCAAATCATTAAGAATTTTTTTTTTACAGTATATATTGTCTTAATGATGAAGAAAGAAAAAAAAAAAAACAAAAACAAATTCTATAAAGTTTGATTATACTAAACAAATAGCGTTTCCAATCTTAACCAGCTACAAACTACTTTTAAAAGTTTTATGTTTTAAAGGTTTCTTTGGGTAATAGGCAAATAAAATATTGTACTTTTTTGGGAGGTTTTTTTTTCTACGACACATTTAAAATTGTTTTTGTTTTTATTGGTGTTGTTGTTGATACAACTAACATGTTGCATATAATTCATATTTTTTTCAAATCAGTTAGTGTTGCCAACTTAATTTGGTCATTGTGTCGAAACTTTCTTAACTTAAATTCTTTAATATCAAAATTGCTTGAGATGAAAGTTACAGCCATTTTAGTCAGCATTTAATTATCTTAATGCGATTGTGCTTTTTAAATGCACTGACATTTTTTTTTTGGAATTTTATGGAAAAATATATATCCTGAGGTTCATACTACGAATTGTCTTAATACTTAAATTATGGTCTTGGAAAAACCTATAAAAGAGTAGTAAGGAAGTTCAATTTAAAATATGCAATATACAAATTATAAATTTCTTTATACAGTGTGACGTATAATTACTATCCAAGATATAAATATTAATCATACGCCCAGTGTTCATGTTAATCGGATGTTTGTTTAGAAAAGGTCTACTTTTATGACAACTGGCAACTCTAAATCATCAAGTCTGTTTATTTGAGTGCACTCTTGGGTGCTTCCAGTGTTTTATGTTATAGTTTTAAAGAAGTTTACGAATAGTTTGTCCTTTCTTATGGTATTTGTTGTCTAACGAGTATTTTGCCGTTACTGTTGTTAGCACATTATTTGGAAGAACATTTTCTAAACTCATTAGTTTAAGAAACTATATGAACAATATAAACTAAACTTTGTCGTTTAGTTTGGTTACGAACATTAAAGCATAAATCTAGAAATGTGCATATAGTTTAATTAATCATGTAGTTCAAAGAAGCACCAGATTACAATGAAAAACAATTTGCAAATTAGAGACACTCTAGTGTGGGTCTTATATGCGATTATGATTTAAACCAAAAATAAATAAAATAAAATAATTTAATAAAATAAAATCAACTGTTTAGCAGGGTGGAAAGTTTTAAATAAAATCAAACAATTTTACTTGTCCATTGGAGAAACTTGGTCACCCAATGTCCTAAGTATATCTTCTATCTATCTATATATATAAAATGGAATGTGCGTTTGTTTATTTGTTTGTTTGCTTGTACCTTATAGGAGACCAAACCTCTGACCCGATCTTCCTGAAATTTTCACAGCATTTAACTGGGACCCTGGCATGATTATTAGGGTACTTTTTTTTCGACCATGTCCACTTTTACGCCCACTTTTTTAAAATTATGTAATTGCTCCCATATAGTTTTTAAGAGATTTACTTCAAATTGTATACACATTATACTTCAGGCGAGGTAGAAATAAACATTTCTTACGCCACGCCCCCTTTCATGCCCCTTTTCACGCCAAATTTTGTTTGAAAGTTTTAAACTTTTTGTTCTCTGTACAAATTTTGTTCCTTCCAACGGATTTTTTTTTATTTGGTAGTGTATTGCTCTTAATACTGTTAACGTCGCCATATAACTATGAACCACGCCCACTTCACCGCCCCCTTTTTTTAATTCAGATACTTACTTATACCACTAACAATGTTTGCTATATAAAATACTTTTTTTGTAATATGTATTTACCTAAAGCTTTATACCCTTTTTATCTACAGGTAAGGTAGCCATACATTTTTTTTATTACCAAATCCCCCTTTTTCGCCCCATTTTACCTTAAATTATAATTAATCTGCTTTCAGTCTATATATATATATATATATATATATATAAATGAATGTGTGTTTGTTTGTGCTTTATAGGAGGCCAAACCCCTGAACCGATCTTCCTGAAATTTTTACAACGTGTTACTGTGGCTCTGGAAGGACTAATAGGCTATATAAATTTTTGATTGGACAAAGGCGCGGTGCCACGCCAATATAACCCAAAATTTGAAATCGTCATATCTCGGGAATTTTTTGACCTACGGCGGTCATTTTGGTACATATGGTATTGGCATGAATAGAAATACATACCAGATGAAAAGTGGGCGGGACCACGCCCTGTTTTAGAAATTTTTCATGAAATTTTTACAGAAGGATATTTTTGCGAAATAATAAGTCCTTAACTATATAAAATTGTTAGTGGGCAAAGAAGCGTGGTCCCGCCCATATAACCCAAAATTTAAAATCGTCATATCTCGGCCATTTTTAACCTATGGCGATGATATTTGGTATATATCGTATTGAAATTAATAGAAATAGTACTACAAGAAAACTGGCCGGGACCACGCCCTTTTTAGAGAAATTAAAATCCATAATAACTACTATTAAGCCCTTGACTATATAAAGTTATTAGTGCAATAATTAATTCTAAATTAAATAAATATTTTGTTAATGTATAAATATTTTTTTTTGTATTTTATTTTATTTTATTTTATTTTATAACGATGAGGGGTAGCGAAGCACACCGGGTTCAGCTAGTAGTATATAAAAACAATATCCACGAGAGAATAAGTCTTCAGGTGTCTTACTGTTTTTTTGTTCTCAGAATATTTATTTTTAATAAAAACAGAACTCCCTTTGTAGTAAGCGCAATTCGATCTTTATTTGTCGAAGGTTAAAAACAGAATGAATCAATATTCTATAAATGCGTTACATTACAACTTTTTATGACCAAACGAATCCTAGTTAAAAGAAAATATAAAATAATACAATCGAAGTAGTCGTAAATATTCAAATTTAAGTGACTTCCAAACTTTAAGAAAATAAAAATATCAACAGAGTTGTAATTGAAAAATAAACAATGCTTCTTAGAAATATTAGTCTCCAATCCGATAGGATAAATTTAAATAAAGAAAATAATATAATAATGTAATACAATAAATGAAGTAATTTTATAATATATGATAATATCGGCGCTACAACTGGAAGATTCAAATATCTTTAAAATTTAGTTCATTACTCATTATAGTTCTTCAATTTGAATGTACGCAAGTCGCACAGGGAATTTCTCCACAGTTAAAGACACTCTAGTGTGTTTTATCTGCAATTATGATCGAAGAAAAAAAAATAAAATTAAATAATTTTATAAAATAAAATGCACGAGATGATGTCAAATTTAGTACAAAACTTTTTATAATAAATTAATTTAAATGAACGCATGGGGGTTTTCATCATAAATAATTGAAACAAAAATGGAACCAGTTATCGTAGATAAACAAAAATTGGCGTCATCAAATTAGGAAAAAATCGGTGCAAGGACATCTACCTCTTCCGTACATAATTTTTTTTTTTTGATTAAAGGTGATTGCATTTGGCTGAATATGTATTTTTCCAACACAAATTCCATTTCTAGAATGTTTTCTTTTTTAATTAACTCACATTTGTTGTTCTGTCATTTTATTTATTTATTTATTCAAAAATTTTGTTATTACATAAATGTACATACTAAATATATTTTTTTTTATTATTAGCTGTAGCAGCTAGGCCTTAAGCTAAGCATATAGCAGTTATAGTTATACAATTTTTGTTAATATTTACAAAAAAGGTTATTATTTGGATTTAATTTTTAATGGTAGTACTTTTAAAGAAGGCCATAATTTCTAGTGAAATTAATAAAATAGAATAATTCAAATATGATTATACAATTTAATACTTTTTAAATAACTTATAATTTGTTTAATGGAGGTGGCTGAAGGTGAGGATAATAGGGTGAGCGGGTTTATTCCTGAGAATATTTGATTTCTTTGGTTTATAAATTTGGGGCAAACACGAAGGAAGTGTTCTATATTTAGTGGGCTATTGTTGTCACAATCACAAATAGGGGGATCACAACCTGATATAATGTGACTATGAGTAAGTTTGGTATGACCTAGTCGTAATCTTACAAATATAATTATATCTTTACGATTGATAGTATTGTTGTCGGACAACCAAGAGAAAATGTTATTTTTATAAGGGTTAGCTGATTTATACCAATTATTTGTATAATTCCAGATGTTGAGATTCTTGTTGTGTATTTTTGCTTTATATATTGCTATTATTTCGGCAGAAAATATAGAGCTGAATTTAGGAAGAAGCGAGTTTGAAATTATTTTGTCCCCTAGGGTGACCGCAAAGGATACTGCGCCGTTTGATCTAGATCCATCTGTATAAATAAATGCTCTGTCATGATACTTGTTGCGAATTTCATGAAATAGAATTCGATATTGGGAGGGTGGAGTGTTTTCTTTTTTATGTATTGAGAGGGACGAGTCAATAGATTCAGCTTGTAAATGCCATGGAGGATGTGTCCAATTGTTTAATTTGGGTATTTGAACTGGAAGATCGAATTCTGAGGAAAAACTTATTGCTTTATATAGAGCCGATTTAATTTTAGAAGTATTTCTTTAATTTGGTGTAGTTTGAGATAAACTTTTTTAACGGAGTATCCTGACAGAGTACAATTGATTTTAAGACTTTCTTTGATTCAAGTTTGCATAAAAGATTTATATCTAAAGTATTGGTTTCTACCATTATGTTATTAATTGGAGTGGTTCGAGGTGCACCAAGTACACATCGAGTGGCTGTGTTTATAACTGTGTTAATTTTTTTCAAAGATGTTTTGGATGCATTACTATATAGAAACAGTCCATACCTGATTTTCGATATAATCAAAGATTGTATTATATTCAAGAGGATATTTGAGTTAGGATTAAGTTTGGAATATGATAAGCATTTTATAATGTTAACTCGATTTACTAAATCTTTGGTTAGATATTCGATGTGAGAGTTTTATTGAAATATATGCCCAATATTTTTAATGCATTAGTTTCTGTGAGTTGAATGTTACCTGAAGTCATGTTACATGTGCAATTGTGTTTTCTACAGATATGCATATATTTACATTTTGTACTAGATAGTACGGCACCTGATTTGTTCTGTCATTGATAACAGTTATTTCATAGAAACATAGAAAATGATTGCTTGGAAAATGGCACCCACTCCCTGAACATATTTGAGGTAGTGTAACTAATGTCTCCTGTGTACATGTCTGTACAAACTTCCTGCTCCTCATTCACGTGAAAATTGTTAGCATTTATAAAGTTTAACCTTAATGATAATAATAACCTTGTTAGTTAGCTCTAATATTTGTAGCTACCAAAAATACATGACTTGCATCAACCTTTTGTTACACCGATCGACTCAAATCATCATCAGAGTCGATTTGATGATGCCAGTCCGTCTGCATGGCAATCTCGCTTAAATTATGTTTATACATATTTTTTTTATGTTTTCATTTTCATTTCATTTTTTTATGTTTTCATTTTGCACGGTTTGATTTTAGACCATTTTCCGAAACTCACGGTTTAGATAACTATATAGGCGGCGTTTACTGACTATAAATTTCTTACTTATTTTTTTATACAAAAAGGAAAAAAAAGAAATATTTTCTATTAATGCAATTCGTTCCATACTTTCGTTCTTTACTTTCATTGTTTACTTTATAATTGTACTGTTGTTAAGATGTTACTACTGTTACTACTTACGTATGTTTGTACGTATTCAATCCAATTATATATAAGTATATTATTAAATCCTTTCTTAGAATGTGTAGTGTCAGATAATAATAAGAGATATAAGGAAATAAAAAATAAGATATATTTATAAGAGTAATAAAAATCGATGAAGATAAAAAAATGAATGATATAATCAAAATCAGACAGAACAAGTAAGAAATTATAGTCGGTCTGGACCGATTATACGATACCCTATACCATAGTTTAGAGATCCCATCTCTTCGGTAAAACTAATTCGATACAGAAAATATGCAAAAACCAAATTTGAGTGGCACTGTTATTAATTTTTTTGGCTGCAGATATGAAAAAGTTCATATCGGCTGTTATTTTTATATGAGGACTAGGTCGAAATACGAACCGATCCTGACCATATTTGGTAAAGTCACTTATATTTTGAAAAAAATATATACAAACCAAATTTGAGAAAAATCTGTGCAATATTTTTGTTTTTTGATAGATTTAAGTTAAGATCGGGGAGCAGCTCTATATGGGGCCTATGACTAAGAATTGTCCTTTAGGGATTATTTTTGGACTACTGATTAATGGATATAATAAACACATGCAAACCCAATTTGACTGAGATATATACGATAATTTGGATCTTATGGCAATTTATGTCGATTTCATAGAGGTCATTTGTATGGGGACTAAGTCTGAACATGGACCGAATTTCACCAATTTCAACAGCGTTTATCCTATGGCCGATAAAAGCTTACGTACCAAATTTCATCAAAATATGTTGATATTTGCTACCTGTAGCTTGATTACAAGGTTTATATGGACACACAGACGGACGGACGGACGGACGGACGGACATCGCTAAATCGATTTAGAAAGTGATTCTGAGTCGATCGCTATAATAAAAGATGGGTCAAGGTCAAATATTTTTGGTAATTACAAACAGCAGCATAAAGTCATTATACCCAAACCACATGGTCGTATAGGGTATAATCATGAGGAAGTGCGACGTGGATTAATATAAGTTTTAAATTTTATTAAAAGCTATTGAAATATCGATCTAGGAAGGCTATGCATTTGAAAAAAATGCGGTATTTGCAAAATTTAAGCTAAAAAGTTCATTAGTCCAACGTTTCGTTTGTGAATAAGAAAGTTGTAGTGGGTCTAGTCTAACTATGCGATACCTTACCAATGACATGTTCTTGTATAGGTCTAAAAATGGTCAAATACTAACCAAACTTGATTAGCTCTTTAAGGGAAATCTGTATATATTTATAAAATACGATGTATGTATATTTTCAAAGACTCTGAAACTACTAAACCGATGTGACCCAAACCGAATTCATTAGAAAGGTAATAGTCCAGATTAGATTTACGTATGTATATATACTAGCAGATTCCAGCCCTCGAAATTCGAGTGAAAATTCTAGGAAATGTTATTTTTTCATTAAATAAAGACCCTAAAGGTATGCTAATCAATTATAGCCGATTCACAAAAAATTTAATAAACACACACATAGCATTGTTTAATTTTATGTATGTGTTAGTAGCAAATTTAAATGCAATTTACTCAAAATAAAGAAAAAAATTTAAAAAACTGTAAGTCTGCAAAACGGCTTAAAAGAAATACCTTTCAAATAATATACGCTTGATCTAAATCGGGATAAAACGGTAGAACAAAACATCGATCACAAGAAATCGCCTTGCCTATTAATATTATAGATATTGAATATTGTGATAGTAAGAGTTTTTAAACATTGCAATAGTACATATGTTACTAATGTGAGTAGTCGGGACAAAAATGGGCGGGATCGAACAAGTTGGCGTGGCAGATCTCATAGAAAGTTTTAACATATAATATCTGGAGTACTATGACAGCAAGAGTTCTGAAACTATGTAGATATTGAACTAATTTGAAGAGTTGCGAAAAAAATCGGCTGGATTGAGCCAATTGGCGTGGCACCCACCACACAAAGTAAAAATTTAATATCATATATTTAGAGTACTGTAATAGATAAAGTCTTGGGACTTAATGTGTTCATATGTTATCAACGTTAGTAATCGGAAAAAATCGGCGGGATCAGATTAGTGGGCGTGGTACCCCCTATACAAAGTAAATACAATATATAATGTCATATATCGTGATTATTGTAATAGTGAAAGCCTTGGAACTTTGTCTCAGTTTATGAGTTATTAATGTGAATAGTCTCAAAAAATGGGCGGTACTGGGCCAGTGGGCGTGGCACCCCACAAACAAAGTAAATATTCAATGTCATATATCTGGAGTAGCGTGAGAGTTGAAGCCTTACAACTTTGTCTGACTTCATGAGTTATTAATGTAAGTAGTCGGAAAAAATGGGCGGGATCGGACAAGTGGGCGAATCCGCTAGTACAAAATAAGCTTCAATTATATTTGTTTAAAATTAACAATTTCGCCAGGACATATTCCAGAAAAAAATTTATTTCTAATTTTTGTAGCGTTTCCTTATTGTAGTGACCTGTTTCCAAGAATACCGTTAATTAAAGCAGAAAACAAAAACTATTTAAGGCAGAAGGCAGAAGAAGGCAGAAATTTCTAAATTGATTTTACTGTTTGAAATATGGGTCTTTCATTCACTGACAGATGCATGATTTTTATGTTCAGAAATTATCAAATGTATTTCAGAAAGTATCAAATGTATTTCAGAAAACATCAAATGTATTTCAGATAATATCAAATGTATTTCAGAAATTATCAATTAAGTTTCAGAAAATATCAATTGAGTTTCAGAAAATTAAATTTAAATCAATTAAATTTCATAAAAGTAGTCAGAGCGCTACACAAAAACACATATCTTTAAGTATTACACTAGGTTTGTAACATTCTAGTAAACTATAAATGATGACTATGGTGACTTCAAAATCAGGCGTCACTATGCAGGCAAAACTTTATTCCCGATTCCTGTCCTGGTTTTTATATTGTAATTGAAAAAAAAAAAAAATCATGTGAGTCCGATCACAAGGGAGATGTGTAAACATCTAATAATTAAAGAAAACATCAACATCATATTTTCCAGTGCATAAAAAATAAGTCAATTATGCTGTTTTCTGAAATGCAAATGATGTTTTCTGAAATTCAATTGATGTTTTCTGAAATACAATTAATGTTTTCAGCAATTCAAATTATGCTTTTTGAAATTCTATTAATGTTTTCTGAAATACAATTAATGTTTTCAGCAATTCAAATGATTCTTTTTGAAATTCAATTGATGTTTTCTGAAACTCTATTTATGTTTTCTGAAATTCAAATGATGTTTTCTGAAATACAATTGATGTTTCCTGAAATACAATTGATGTTTTCTGAAATTCTATTGATGTTTTCTGAAATTCAATTGATGTTTTCTGAAACTCGAATGATGTTTTCTGAAATTATATTGATGTTTTCTGAAATTCTATTTATGTTTTCTGAAATTCAATTGATGTTTTCTGAAATACAATTGATGTTTTCTGAAATACAATTGATGTTTTCTGAAATTATATTGATGTTTTCTGAAATTCTATTTATGTTTTCTGAAATTCAAATGATGTTTTCTGAAATATAATTGATGTTTTCTGAAATACAATTGATGTTTTCTGAAATTTTATTGATGTTTTCTGAAATACAGTTTATGTTTTCTGAAATTCTATTGATGTTTTCTGAAACTATATTCATGGTTTCTGAAATACAATTGATGTTTTCTGAAATTATATTGATGTTTTCTGAAATTCTATTTATGTTTTCTGAAATTCAAATGATGTTTTCTGAAATTATATTGATGGTTTCTGAAATACAATTGATGTTTTCTGAAATTCTATTGATGCTTTCTGAAATTCAATTGATGTTTTCTGAAACTCGAATGATGTTTTCTGAAATTATATTGATGTTTTCTGAAATTCTATTTATGTTTTCTGAAATTCAAATGATGTTTTCTGAAATTATATTGATGCTTTCTGAAATTCAATTGATGTTTTCTGAAACTCGAATGATGTTTTCTGAAATTATATTGATCTTTCCTGAAATTCTATTTATGTTTTCTGAAATTCAAATGATGTTTTCTGAAATTATATTGATGTTTTCTGAAATTCTATTTATGTTTTCTGAAATTCAAATGATGTTTTCTGAAATTATATTGATGGTTTCTGAAATACAATTGATGTTTTCTGAAATTCTATTGATGCTTTCTGAAATTCAATTGATGTTTTCTGAAATTATATTGATCTTTCCTGAAATTCTATTTATGTTTTCTGAAATTCAAATGATGTTTTCTGAAATTATATTGATGGTTTCTGAAATGCAATTGATGTTTTCTGAAATTATATTGATGTTTTCTGAAATTCTATTTATGTTTTTTGAAATTCAAATGATGTTTTCTGAAATTATATTGATGGTTTCTGAAATACAATTGATGTTTTCTGAAATTCTATTTATGTTTTCTGAAATTCAAATGATGTTTTCTCAAATTATATTGATGGTTTCTGAAATACAATTGATGTTTTCTGAAATTCTATTGATGCTTTCTGAAATACAATTGATGTTTTCTGAAACTCGAATGATGTTTTCTGAAATTATATTGATGTTTTCTGAAATTCTATTTATGTTTTTTGAAATTGAAATGATGTTTTCTGAAATTATATTGATGGTTTCTGAAATACAATTGATGTTATCTGAAACTCGAATGATGTTTTCTGAAATTATATTGATTTTTTCTGAAATTCTATTTATGTTTTCTGAAATTCAAGTGATGTTTTCTGCAATTCTATTGATGCTTTCTGAAATTCAATTGATGTTTTCTGAAAATCGAATGATGTTTTCTGAAATTATATTGATGTTTTCTGAAATTCTATTTATGTTTTCTGAGATTCAAATGATGTTTTCTGAAATTATATTGATGGTTTCTGAAATACAATTGATGTTTTCTGAAATAAAATTGATTTTTTTTGAAAGACAATTGGAAAATGTTTAGAAAAGAACATATCATAATTTTTCACAAATACAATCAGATAAAGTCACACCGATTTACACTTCAGCTCACACCGCTGTTTTTGCGATTGTATTGTGAAATAGAAATTTACCCCCCTGCGCGTATAGATGTTTACACATCAAAAATTAAGTCCTCATTTTTCCCCATTAAAAAATAAGTCCAAACATTGGCAACCATTTTCTCTGACTCCAAGTCACTACTAGAAACAATAATAACTTTTTGGTATAGTAGGGTAAAATTCTTTTTGATTCTGAAATTCAATTGATATTTTCTGAAATACAATTGGAAAGGGAGTAGTTTATAAAAAATCGTATCTTCTAAACTATGGATCTGAGGAGGGAGAAATGTATGTCGTGTTTGTAGAAAATAACATGGCAGATATTTTGTTTTAGTACAGGGTGCACCATAAGAAACATTTTGTCATTTAACTTCAAAAAATTTAATTTAATGCTTAAATTTTTCTTTCTAAGAAAACAAATTTAAGGCATTTCTTGTATAAAATTAACGTAAAATTTTTACGTCTTGTGTAAATGGTCAGAGATATACAGTTGTGGCTACGGTCAGTTCCACTTTACTGGTACTGGTTAAAAGAGAGATTCACATAAAATATTTTTTTTCGATATTTGCAGCTTTTAAAGCGGAATATGAATTCTTATAGACCACATGGTTTTTGAGAACTTTTCAGATTTTTTGGAATGAAGTTATAAAACATAAAATTATAGTATTTTTTTGCTCTCGAGCCTAATTTCCGTAAAGATACTAAAGATAATTATCTGCGATAAACACGTTTAGTTTACTTGAAAGTAAATCTCAGTATTTCACAAGTTTAATCTTCAATGACTAGAGAACTATACAATAAATGTGCATAAAATTAAAGCTGCTAGGTAGGCCTTCAGTTGAAGAAAATCTGTCTCTGGTTACTTTAGGATAAATATTAAAAAAAAAAATGTTACAAAATAAGTTTTTCCCATAGCATTCCCTCTAAATATGAGATTTGTATTTTCTATTATGGGCTTCAAATGAAAAGTATTTCGAAAGCCTATTTGACACCGAAATATTGCCAATTTATCAAGTGATTGAGGTTTGAACTTGGGTAGTACTTAATTTTCATTTTCAAAGTCATAAACTAATAATTTTTACCACATATAATTGTTTTTAGTAGGCTGAATATAATGGACCAGTGAAAATAAACAAAAGAATTTTTTTTTAAAAAAATCGATTTAAGAGGACCATTCTCCAAAAAAAAAAAATTTAAAAAATCTTTTAGGCCATAGAAATTTATATTCCGCTTTAAGAGGAATGGTGAAACGTTCTACCATATATAGAGAAGATCAGAAGACTTCTAATAATCTTAGTATTTATATGATGGTAGGTTTTTCTTTATCCAACCTAAGCCACGTAGAGAAAATGGCAGAAACTTTTTCTGCACAGAATCAATTGCATTGCCAATGAGTCTTTATTTGAGAAATAGAATATTATGATCCACCTTATCAAAAGCTTTATTTAAATCAGTGGATATCACCTCGGTGTGCTCCTCACGGACAAAGATGTTTTCAAACAGCCATGTTGAAATGAAGATATAGTCGACTTTAGCTGATATGAGATTTCATCAGTTGCAAGTTTTTCCATTAACTTAAAAATAACACTAAGCTGTGCTATTCCTCTACAGTTAAGTACGTTCGCCCCTTCCACCAGACTTATACAAAGGAATAATATATGATTCATTTCAGAAAGTAGGTTATAAAAGACTTTCAAAAATATACGTAATGGGTCCATTTAGAATTTGAGCGCATTAAAACCAGTTTTCGTATCAAAGAGCGGAACATTTGCTAACGATCCAACTTTAATTAAATAACCATATTATTAAATAACCATTTATTTATTTAACCATATTACATCAATAACGATCACAGAACCAATTAATAAAAGTGGATATCATTGAAAAAATTGTTAAAGATAGTCCAGTGAGAACAAAACGGATTTTTAAAAGTATACCAACTTCGAGCGATGCAAAACAGTTCACAAATGAGGAGGCATTAGCATTATTTCTGGATTTGAAATTAACAGAACAGCAATATATTCAGCTCAGATTGCGTGCGATTGAAAAAGGCTCAAATATGTATCCAGCAAATCAGCACATAACCGCTGCTAAAATGGACTGTTTGCCATCAAAGGACACTATTACAATCACACCAATTTCGGCAGAGGTACAACTACAATCCCTACTTGATCACACAGCCGAACGCTTGCTTCAATCAATAAAAGGAAATGAGTTAAAGAAATATGGAAACACAACGTTAATTCTTTCTGTAAATGGGGATGTGATAGTTCTTCGGGACAGAGACAATACAAACAAGTAGTATGTGAAAATATTTCAGACTCAGATATTTTCACGGCATCATGGTACCATTGCGATTGAAAACATTTTGGAAGATTCAGAGCCTTCGACTAGTACAACGCAAACAATGGATATTTGGAAAAATGAGACACCATCTTCTACGAAATACTGCAGGCCAATCAAATTTGAATTCAAAAAAGAAACTCATGATGCCATTAACAAAGAAGTTACTGATATCAAGGTTCAAATTGCAATACTGCAGCCATTACAATTACAGTTAGATGGGCAGCAAATTGAAGTAAGCTACCAATTAGTGCTGACAATAATAGATGGAAAAGTTGATCAGGCTTTGGCTAACACGAAGGCTGCATCCAGCTGCATTATATGCCAAGCAATATCAAGCCAATTAAACTAAGTCCCGACAAAATCATTGGATAATACCGATGCATATGAATTTGGCTTATCACCCCTACATGCCAGAATACGACTTATGGAACACATAATAAAAATCAGTTATGATTTGGATTTCGGGTCTTCGGGATCAATAAGAAACAACGAAACCAACAAAGAGCTAAGAAGTTCAAAAAAGGATATCGCAAATTTTGATTGATTATAGATCAGCCAAAACAAGGGTCAGGCAATACAAATGATGGCAATACCGCAAGAAGATTCTTTTCAGATCCAGAAACAGCATCTGAAATAACAGGAGTTGATTTAAAACTTATTTGAAGATTTAAAATAATCCTAGAAGTACTTGCATGCAATGAAGAAGTTGACTCTGGAAAATTTGGAGATTATGCTAAGGAAACTTCAAAAATATATACAACCAACTACCCATGGAGAAATATGTCTGCAACAGTTCACAAAATCCTTTATCATGGAGAATATGTAATTAAATATCATTTGCTGCCACTTGGAGATCTATCAGAGGAGGGTCAGGAAAAAAGGAATAAGGATTACAGATTTTATAGAGAGCACAATACTAGAAAAATTTCACGAAATTCCACAAATGAAGATCTATTTAATATATTATTGGCAACATCAGATCCTTTCAACGCCAGTATTCGAAATCAAATGAAAGTGGAACATCGGGATTTAGATGAGAAGTTAAAAAAAATACTAAAGAACAGAAATAACACAGAACAAAATATGGAATTTTGCAATCAATATTTGAGTCAAATGAATAATAATTATAATTGCCTTTCATTGTTATTTAAGTGCGAAAAAAATAGAATTAGTAAAAAATAGTAATAAATGGAACCTACTATTGTTGCAAATGTAATTAAAATCTATTGCAGTTTTTATTTTTAAAATGTTTTTTAAAATTATCAAATTTGACAGCAAAAAATAATAAATTTTTCTGTAGTAATAGCAAGATTTTTAGATAATATTATTAACATTTTTTTTTTTAAGTGTAAATATTCTTTGAGTGTAAACAAATTTGCAAATTTGACAACAAAAAATTTTTAATTTTTCAGTAATAATAGCAAAATCTCCAGTTGGTTTTACTATTTTTTTTGAGTGTAAAAATTTTTTTGAGTGTAACATTAAAAAAATCCCATTATTACAAAAAATGCTTATAATTATTATTAAAATCCAAATATTAAATTTTTTAATAAATAAAAAAATAATAAACACATATTTCACTCTAAAAGTAAAAGAAAAAATCAAAAGTTCAACTTTGACCTAGTATTCCATAAAAAGTCCTCAATCAATTTTAATGTAATTAAAACTGAGTCAAGCAGAACTAAATATCTATCCATTAAAAGAAAAATTGCTTAAATATTTTCATCGGTTCAAAAGTTACAGAATTTTGGCCAATGAAAAACGATTTTCAGCCACTGTGCGACGGTTAAAGTATTTAAAATGGAATTGTTATACGTGGAGTGAAAAAAATCAGCAAACAGATTCGCAATATCATAGGATGGTTTTCTTGATTTGAATGGTCAATGATTTATTTTAAAATATTTTAATAAACACAAATTATAGTTTTTATAATGTTACTGTTTTAAAAAGAAAAAAGCAAAAATTTTAAAAACATTTTGACCGTATCCAATTAAGCATTTCTAATACCTTTATACATTAAAAAAAATTACCACTTAAAAATTTATATTCTTATACACCTGAGTCTTTATTACATCAATACAAGAACAAAGGTTCAATAATACAGCAATATTGTTGATACCAAGTCACTTACAAAAAAAAAAAACGGGTTTCGGCGTACATATCATTCATTTTCCAATGTTAGTGCATAAAGCAAAAAGTTTTGAATGCATATTTAAGCAGTAACTATCTCACAATAATTCTGTATTAAAAGTTGTTGTATTGTAGTAAAAAAATAGACTTTCTAAAAGCTAATTCTCTCTGTGTGCTGTCTAATCACAAAAAAAAAGAACTTTCATTAACGTTAGTTTACTCTATTCATATTTGTAATATTTATTGACAAAAGCAATATTTTGTTTAAACAAGAATTTGCATATGTGTTAAACCAACACAAAAAAACAAAATCAATTATGCAAACATAATAAGAGACTCGTACGTTCGAGTACGTGAAAAGACACACAAATATATGAAAAGACACACAAAAGATACTTAAAGCCGTGACCAATATATTAAATGATATTTATTTTAAGATTAACTATAATTATGTATTATAATAATTAAATAAAAACATTTTTATCATTATCATGCTCTAATAAATGAGCAATGTTCGCGGGAGGGGATGGAGAGGTGGTAGTTATAATAATACATAATTATTTGCACACACCAACATTATTTTTGTATCAATATAATTAAGATGTTTATAATTGTGTTAATCAAACTAATCTCTAAAAAAAATTTTGTTAAATTAATATGCATTTTGTGCTTTTTAGTTAAGGATGAGAGTTATGACGCAATTAAGAAATTAATATTCCCCTATTTAAATATTTGAAAAAAAATTTTAAAATACACAAAAAAGTTACAAAAGCTTTTAGCTTCGAGTTAAGCAATAAAAATAAAAAAGTTGTTGAATTAACAAAAAGTAAAAAATATTTTTTTTATTTAAAACTTCTTTCCTTTTTCAATTGGTTACGCACTAAATTATTCTTTATAGGTAGTTACGGCCATCACTGACTCACGATTGACTCACTCATACATAGCGCTGATTAATATCTAATCTCATAAAATTATCACTCATGCGTCTAATAATAATTATTAATATCTTCAAGTTAGAAACTTGAAATATGGAATATAAATTCCCCTACCATATATTTTTTAAATAAGAAAATTTTCTTAAAAAACGTCTGCTCTTAAAATAGCTCATTTTCTTAAAAAAATAGTTTTTCCTAAAATAGTTTATTTTGCTAAAACTACTTTTTCCTAAAAAAAGTAATTTTTCTACTTTTTCTTAAAAAAGTACTTTTTCTTAAAAAGTGCATTTTCTTTAAATATATCTTTTCTTATCAAAGTACATAAAATGTATTTTTTCTAAAAAGGACATTTTCTTAAAAAGTATCTTCTCTTAAAAAAGTATTTTTTCTTAAAAAAGTACTTTTACTTAAAAAGGCACATTTTCTTAAAAAAGTAAATTTTTTGAAAGGACGTTTAACAGAGTATTTTTCCTTAAAAGAGTACATTTGGTGGAAAATTCCAGTTTCTAAAAAAGTATATTTTATTAAGAGAGTACCTTTTTTTAAAATGTACGTTTTCTTATAAAAGTGCCTTTTCTGAAATAAATACCTTTTCTGAAATAAGTACCTTTTCTAAAAAGTGCCTTTTCTTAAAAAAGTATCTTTTCATAAAAAAGTACCCTTTCTTAAAAAAGTACATTTTCTTAAAAAAATAAATTTTCTTGCTTAAAGGAGTACATTTTTTAATAGGAAGTTTTTCTTAAAAGTACTTTTTCTTAATAAAGTAACTTATTTTAAAAAGTGCATTTGCTGATAAAATAGCTTTTCTTAAAAAAGTACCTTTTCTTAAAAAATTGCATTTTCTTAAAAAAGTAAATTTTTTCAAAAACTACTTTTGCTTTAAAAATACTTTAGTTTGCTTATAAAGTATTTTTTCCTACAAAAGTACAGTTTTCTAAAAAAGTACATTTGCTTTAAAAAGTTCCTGTTCATAAAAAAGAACTTTTGTTGATAAAATAAGTTTTCTTAAAAAGGCATCTTTTAAAAAGCTGCCTTATATTAAAAAGGCTAGTTTTCTTAAAAAAGTAACTTTTCTATCGAAGTACTTTTTCTTGAAAGTTCTTTTTTAAAAGTATCTTAAAAATATGCAGTTTTCTTAAAATAGTATTGTCATCATAAAAAAACTAAAAAAAATCTTTTAACAGAAATAATGTTATTTTTTAGCTTTTAAGTTGGAATAAAAAATATATTTTTATTATATTAACCCTTTCACTACCAAACCTAAACTGCTGGAAATTTTATATTTTTTTTGTGGATTCGTACTTAACGACCCAAAATTTCTAAACAAAAGTGTCGTCAGAAATATTTTTTTTGTTAATTCCTTCAAGGAAAAAATCCATGGGCCATATATATCCCATTGGTCGTCAATGGTCAAAACTAGCAACGAATTTACTCCGCTCAAAGCAAGTCAGTGATTTGTGTTTTTATTTTTTACATAAAGAACTGTAGCTTTGGTTTTGTATTTGTTGTAAATTTTTAAGTATAGGTCACAGAAAATCGACTACTACATTTTAAGTTTGTACTAAAAATGGAAAGGAAAATCGTTCCTTTTGTAAAATACCTTTTTGTTTCACAAAAAACTGTAATTGCTTCGAAGATTACTATAATTTATTTTATATTTTTGAGATATTTAGAATTAATTTTCTAAGTCTTTTTATTTATAGTATAATTAATTGTTGATTTAATATTATGAATTTTTTTTTAATTTAATAACAATATAAAACTATAAAACATCTATTTTACCCGTACTGAATTTTGCTGAATAATAAACCTATTCCAAATATTTTAGTGTTTCTGAAAACCATAAATACTGGTCCATGTTATATCAAAATTTAATGTTTTCGGTTTAATAACGTCCGAGTTAATGACATCCAAATATCATTAAAGAATACAATTTTCAGATTTTGGGGTCACCATCTTAGGTCCTGAGAATACATGTGCCATTTTTGGTATGGTCTGAAATCTAAAACTATCCTCTGTCGATTCAAGTCAGCTTTAAAAAAATCGGTTGGATAATGTGGAAAATCGAAGAAAAAATAAAAATGGGACATATATGTCCCATTGGTCATGAAAGGGTTAATCGTACTATTATTAAGTATTAAGTTCCACATGTACTCATGGATAAGTAACATGTTATAATTTAATGAAAATTAGGCAACTCCTTTATTTTTTAGAAAATTATTAAAAATGACCATTAATTTTTACTGGTAACTGACACTGACAGTACTTTTCTCGCATAAAAGTCATTGCGTTGAAAAAAATGTAAACAATAAGTTGTTGTCAAATCCTTTGCAAATAAAAATGGTTTTAGAATTAAGGAAAATGGTTATTGTAAAAGTTCACCTAGGAAACGTGACACACTTTATTTTCCGTAAAAGACTCTAAAGGTTTTCACCCCCTCGATTAAATTCAGATACAAAATTTGAGGAGACTTATGGCGTTTTCTTTTCTGGCAAAAATGTTACACGTTTTTTCCACTTCGCGCTTTTTTTCTCTTTTTGTGTTGTTTTCTAAAAAAATGTCAACCTTCCGAAAGGGTAACGTGTTCTTTTCTCAAAATGTCGCACTATAAATATGTGAAAAAATTGATTTTTTTCGCATTCTACAAAATCAGAGGGGGAGAATAATGCGATAAAACAGCTGAAATTTGTGTTTTTTATAAATGTGTATTTGTGAAGAAACAAAAAAAAAAAAAAAATATGGAAAAGTGTAATTTTTATTGTTTTGTTTAAAATAAATTATTAATGTGGAATACAACAATGTTGTTTTTAAATTTTTATTTTTCCTTTTTGGTGCCCAAGAATAAAAATGTCAACAAAATCAGCTGTTCATTAAAAAAGTGTTGCAGAGTTGTAATTTTATGTTCTATTCTGACCATTAAAAATGCAACATCTTTAATGTGTGAGGCAAACATTATAAAAATGTAATTCTATAAGTGTAACATATTTTTTCAAAGACAAAAACGCCATTACTGAGACTTATTGATAAATATGTTTTCATAATCAATCTGGCTACGAAGTTTGTATTGTACAATTAAAGCAATCTGTTTTATTTTATTTTTATTTCAATGTTTGCTGATGTACAATACTTTTTGTTTTTTCATTCGGTGCAAAAAGTATCAAAAATTTCGCCTGCCCATAAGAAAAAAGTGAATTTTCAAAATTAAATCCGGCAAACACTTAACGAGTGGCCTTGAATTTAGAATAGCATTTGGCAATTAGTTATTTTAACGATTTTGATTTTGGCTATTTTTGGTTTTGCCGATTTTTGATATCGAATATTTTTGTTTTTGGCGATTTTTGTTTTTGGCGATTTTTGTTTTTCGCGATTTTCAGTTTTAGCAATTTTTGAGTTTTGCAATCCCTTTCATATTTTCCACGACTACTCACTTTGGTAATTAATGTAGTTGTGAAAAGTTTCAAGACTGTCGCTTTCATAGTACTTGATATTTTTTGTATAGAAGGTGCCACACTCACTAATCCTATCCCGCCCATTTTTTATCTCACCACTCACAGTAATATCTAATGGACTCGTACAAAGTGTCAAAGCTTTATCTTTTATAGAACTCCAGTTGTAGGATATTATATATTTACTTTGTATGGGCGGTGTCACGTCCACTGCTCCGATAATGCCCATTTTTGGTTCGACTAATCACATGACTAATCACGCAAAGTCCCAAGGCGCTCACTATTACAGTACTCCAGGTATATTCACTTTACATGGGGGTGACACGCCCATTGGTCCGATCCCGCCCATTTTTTCCGAATACTTACATTAACAATTGGCAAAGTTACCTCTGTCATAGTACTCGAGATATATGATATTGAACAATTACTTTGTATGGGAAGTGCCACGGTCACTTATCCGATCCCGTTATTGGCATGGCTACTAATATTATTAATATATTAGATATGGGTATTTACACAGAAAGGTCTACCGTGGCCAAAAAATTATAAGTTATTAAACAATTATTTTTAACCAATATTATGAGAGAAAAATATTCCAATTTTGTTATTTTAATGAATATATACCTTAACTTAACACCCATAATGAGAAAAATGTTAGTAAAATTCAAAATAATATGTTACTTGCTTTCGCTTACTTTTAATCGAATTTTCTCTTTAATGGTTACTTTTTTAAAACGCATTTTTTACGATTGCACTAATTACAAAATAGTTTGCTTACAACAACAATAAACTAAAAAAATGCGAAAAGAGCAAAGCGAAAGAAATCTAACTTTCATTTTTCAATTTGTTTTCCTTGATATTCTAATGTCACGTGCGCACCTTAAAAGCATAATTTTTTGTCATATCTTCTCCGCTGTGGAACGGAATTCAATAAAAATTTAAAATTAAAGCAAGTTTTATATATAAAACTTAAAAAATAAATTACTTTGACCGAAGTTTATAATAGACCCTTTCTATTTATTAAAATTGAAGTTTGTCACGTAACGCAAATGGTGTAAGGTAAACTTTTTTCAAATTTTTGCTGCAAATATTTTTATAATCAGCAATAAATGGATTTATGTAGATTGACACCGTTTCTGCAAAAATTAAAAACAAAGATAAGAAATTTAGGGAAAAGTTGAAAGAAGCTCCCGTAAAATTGCAAGCGTCTCGCTTTAAAGCAAAGGAAAGAGCACAAAAATATCGACAGCGGCAGTTGAAATTGTCTAAAACGAGCTAGAAACTTACAAAGCAGAGGAGAGAAAAAGACCGTGTAAGACAAAAACAACACCGAATGTAAAATAAAAGCAGTAAATTTGAAGAAACGAATGAGGCGTATTCTTGCAAGCAAATATTGGGAAAAGCAGTCAAGAAGGTAGAAAAAGCCTTGCCTATGAATTTGAAAAACAAAATAGAAGTTCTCAACGTTTTGAATGCGAAATATCTAAATTCAACAATAATTGCCGAAAAAAAATCTTCCAAGTCTTTAGAACACGAACAGAATATAAAGACTGTTAAAGATTTTTACAGGCTGCAGGTCGTAAAGACACTCTTGTTATAGATGGACAAATAGTTGCTACGCGCTTTATTTTGATGACAGTCCTTGAAGCGTTTGAGTTGTTCAAAAATGAATATGATGAGGAATATGTGAGTAAGTCAACATTTTTCCAAAACCGGCCAAGGGAAATCGAACTCACGAGCAAGACGCCCCACAATATGTGTGGCTGTCAGCACCATGCCAATTTTCGCTTTTTATTAGAGGGATGTGCAAAAGTCTTAAAATCATTTTCAACTAATTTTCAAAGCTTCCTGCAAACTGCCTGTTGCAACATCGAGACGGAAAAGATGTGCAACATGATCTGATTCCAGTCAAGGACTTAAAAAAGTTGGAGGAAACTGTCAAGTGGCAGCATTGGCGCAAAGTTCAAGATCGTGTTACCTTAACTCAGACTATTGCTCCTTTACCGCTGCTCACTCACGAATTGGAAGCTCGATTGCCTTTATCTAAAGTTCATTTTTTTGTAAAGCGTGCTCAACAACAATATTTTGACATGAAGAAAAATACAATCAAGCCCGGAGAACTGATATTGCAAGTTGATTTCGCAGAAAACTACCGCCTTATGTGTCAAAACGAAGTGCAAAGTGCTCACTTTAGTTACCAACAAAGCACGATTTTTACATGCGTAGCCTGGTTGGCTGGAGGCACAAAATCGTTTGCTATAATAAGTGACAAGCTAACCCACAACAAATACGATGTTTACTGTTTTATAACAACACTTGTGCAGCAAATAAAAACCAACACGGACATTTTCAAAATATATTCATTTTCTCAGATGGAAGCAGCAGCCAATTCAAAAACAAGTTTATAGCTAGGAGTTTACCCAATTTTTTAGTGGAATTCGGCTGCAAATTTATTGAATGGAACTTCTTTGCCACTTCTCATGGCAAAGGAGCAGTCGATGGAGTTGGGGCTGTAATTAAAAGAAAAGTTTGGCAGATAACGAAAGCAAAGAATATAATTTTGCACGACGCCTTAGCTTTATTCGAATGCGCACGAGACCACACAAATGGGATTTATTTAACTTTTATAAGTGCAGACGAAATTGAAAGACTTTCCCCACAGTTAACGGAAAAATTGAAAGAAGTGCCGAGTATCTCAGGCATGCATAAACTTCACTTCTTATCATGCGAAGAAGATTTACAAATAAAAGTAGCTCGAACCACAATTTCGTCAAAGAGAAATGTTTAATAAATAATCTTTTTTTTACTATTTTTTTTTATTCTTATGTACCTTTTCAAACATTGACCTGAAGTTGAATTTTCATTTATTTTCGTTGAATTAAAACTTTAAAACCAAACTACATCAAAAATTATTCGAGTTTATCATGAGAAAAAAATGTCACGTAACGCAATGTCACGTCACGCTTCATATTATGGCTCGTATCAATAAAACTAAACATAAAATCATAAAAAAAAAACAGTTATGAAAATAAAGCTAAACTATCCTTTAATAATATCCAAATAAGTTACATAAAAGTTTTTAGCTTATTTCGCTGGTTTTTGCACTTTAGTAAATGTAGAAAGAAACCACTTCTATTTTTTGTCACGTCACGCAACAGCTTTTGTTGACCAATATGTCAGGACCCCGACTCTTACAGCACCCGTGCTTTCCACTAAATAAAGAGCTCTAAAATTGCTTCGCAAAAACCAAAATGAAGAAAAAAATATTTGGGCCTAAGTTTGATTTTCTTCATGTTGAATACGTGCGACTGTCACGTGCGCAACCATGGAAATACCCATATTTAAAAATTATGGCACGCCCACAAAGAGATATCAAAAAAGTTATAGTTCCTTCCCGATACACTTGCTGTAGATTGGTCTAATGGTTTAGCGTCCTATAAGCTTCAAACAAACAAACATACATACTTTTGCTTATATACATATATGTGACCTTCTCCGAGAAAAGGGACCTAGTGTGTGAAAATTAAGTTTTGAGAAAAAAAAACGCATTTAAAGTTTCTACACCCTTTCAGGTACCAGAATCCACCGTTTTTGACACAACCCGTTTTCTCGGAGAAGGTCACATATATAGATAAACCAAAAAAATATTTCGTAATTGTTGCTTATCTCATTAGCTTGTGCGGAAATTAAGTTACATCCCTAATCCTCATTTATATTACATAAAATTACATTCATTTGAAATAATATGTTTTTATTTAAAACTATATTTTTTTATAATCATTTTTTTACTGCAAAAAAAAAATTGCATTATTCTGTATTTGCACTTGTTTCTTTATTAGCTTATATAAATTTCTTTGTAGCAACGAACGCATTTTTTTATTGTTCGGCGAATAAAATGTTGATATTGGTATAAAACTTTTGTGTTAATTTTTGAGGAAAACATTTTATTATTTTTTACTGGAAAATTGTTTGATAGTGGAATTGTACAAATTTAAGCTGTACTTATTCTTTTGCAAATTTATATGGAATATTATATGGAATGACTATTTAAAAGTTTTTAATTAATTATTAATATGAATAACAATGCAAAAAAGCTAATAAATAACAAACCACCTTATTACAAATTTATGCCCTATTTTCAGTGCCATCTATTCTTTAAATTATAATTTAATAATTTTATTTGCATCTAAAAATGCAGAAATAAATGCTGGAAGTAATATTTTGTTTTAAATAAATAATTTATGCCAGTTAAACAAACCATTTTTGAAAATATCAATTTCTGTAGGATTATTTACAAAAGAAAAACTTAGGTATTTTAGCAACATTTGAAGGTGGCAATAATTGAATGTGAAAAAAACATAGATAACATAACCTTAAATTTATTGAAATACAGGATCCATATTGCATGATTTTTTGGTTTTTGAATTCTACAATATAACATGTTATTAACCAGAATGATAAAATGTTATTGCTATATATAACGCAATATTCACAGAAATTTATATTCTGTATGTCATACTCATGCGATTTTAATTGCCAGTGATAATTGTTTTTAAGTGACAAATATTTTTAATCAGTTTGTTTATAAAGGGGAAGATAAATATTAAATATATTTTGGATGAAATACAAATATCAGTTCTCTATTTGTTTTCAGAAAAATTACACAACCAAAGTGTGTGTAACAACCAATAATCCAATGATAGTTAGTGGCGTTCCGGTTAATGCTTTCTCATAAAAACATATCGGAATTTGTGTTTTTTTCACAAAGATCTTATTTATTGATGGCTTTTTCCTTCCGACAAAACGAAAGATTTTGTTTGATTTTGCTTCTTAGGTAGGTAAAGGCCAAAGATCTTGAGTACTTCAAACTATACAAAAATCCCTAGAATTTGGGAAAACATAAAATTTTGTGCTTCTTCTAAAGAAAATGCTTAGATTTCGAAATCTTGTTATTATATAAATAATAATGTGTAAAATTCTGATAATTTTTCTATAGAAATAGGTCTTTAAAACCTGATATTTTTATGAGAAGTATTTTAATTAATTATGTTTTTCTATAGAAATAAAACTTATTATTCTAATTTTCTTCTAAAGGAAAATTATATTACCATGACATTATTTTTCCATATTCATTACAAATAACAAATCTTCAAATTCTTAGGGTTTCCTAAAGAGAATACCTTAGATTTCTTGAACTAAACGTATAAAATAACTTTTTTGAAATGCTAATTATAAATATTTTTCTATAGAACATGAGAATCTGTGGAGTTTTCGTTAATAAAAAATCATGAGATTTTGTAGACTTGTTCGTTTTAAAGCCTATAGAAAAAACTTCATTCCTTTACAGAAAACATCAGAATTTGAAGAATTGCTTCTGCAGAAATTGGAGGAAATCTTTCTATAGATTTTTTTTACACAAAAAACCTTTTAATCTCAAATTATTATCGACAACAGGATTCGAATATACACTTTTATGGTATTCGCCCATGAGGGTGATGCTTATGAGGAAATATTTCAAAGTTTCCAATCAAAAAAGCCATGTTTGGTAGTTAATGCTTCCACTGTCTCAAATAATACCAATCATATCGACTTAAATATTCCAATCTTAATAAAAAAAAATAACAAAAAAACACCAAAATCAAAAACTGCCAAAATCAAAAAATTGCCAAAATCAAAAATCGCAAAAAAACAATAAACACCAAAATCAAAAATCGCCAAAACTGAAAATCGCGAATAACAAAAATCGTCAAAATCAAAACACACCAAAAATCGCCAAAATCAAAAATTGCAAAAAACAAAAATCGCCAAAATCAAAAATCGCCAGAACTGAAAATCGCGAATAACAAAAATCGCTAAAAACACAAATCGCCAAAACAGAAAATCGCGAATAACAAAAATTGCCAAAATCAAAAAACACCAAAAATCAAAAATCGCCAAAATCAAAATCGCCAAAATCAAAAATCGCAAAAAAAAACATAAATCGCCAAAATCAAAAATCACCAAAATCAGAAATCGCCAAAATCAAAAATCGCAAAAAAACATAAATCGCCAAAATCAAAAATTGCCAAAATCAAAAATCGCAAAAAACAAAAATCGCCAAAATCAAAAATCGCCAATCTGAAAATCGCGAATAACAAAAATCGCCAAGATCAAAAAACACCAAAAATAAAAAATCGCCAAAATCAAAATCGCCAAAATCAAAAATCGCAAAAAAAAAATCGCCAAAATCAAAAATCGCCAAAACCGAAAATCGCGAATAACAAAAATCGCCAAAATTAAAAAACACCATATATCAAAAATCGCCAAAATCAAAAATCGCAAAAAACATAAATCGCCTGTATCAAAAATCGCTAAAACCAAAAATCGCGAATACTAAAAATCGGCAAAATCAAAAAACACCAAAAATCAAAAAACGCCAAAGACAAAAATCGCCAAAACAAAAAATTCGCAAAATCTAAAGTCGCAAAAACAAAAATTAACAAAATCAAAAATATCCAATATTTTTACAAAATGTTTTCCCAATTTTTTATTTCGTTACGATGGGCGCATCGGCTTACATCTAGTATGTTATAAAAGTCCGCATAAAATCCGAATAAAAAATATAAAATTTTTAAATAAAAAATCTCCTGGGTGATGAGATGTAAAAATTAACAAAAATGAAGTTGCCTATCACGTGGTGCTAGTGCCCTTATATTCATATTTATTACAAAGATACATACATTCCTTTGAAATAATATTTTTTGGTTTAAAATTGATTTCTATACTCGTAATTAATTTCTTATTGCGAAAAATATTCACTTTTTTATTTATTAACTCATACATTTGTTTATAGTAGCATTTTTTTTTATCCTTTGGCAAATTTCAAATTTCATATTGTCATCAAATTCTTGTATTAATTTCATTAGAATTTTACTTTGAGTAAAACCTTTTATTACTATTTTTACTAAAAAATGTTTGACAGTACTATTTGTTAAATCGTATTAATTTAAGCCGTACGTATTGCTGTACAGATTCATGGAAAATTTATTTAGAAAAAAAAAATATGGAATGACAATTTAAAAGTTGATAATGAATTCATAATATGAAATGAATATCATCGCAAAAAAGTTAATAATAACAAATTCGCCTTGATTCCCTGCCACCAATGTTAGTAACCATGCAACTAGGCAACTGTGCACTTTATGTTACACTTGTACTCTGCAATTCTGGATAAATGAGTGAATGTAAAAACGAACAAACAAATGGGCGAACGAAAAGTAGGAATGTCGAAGACCACAGACCATAACCGTTGAAATATTGCAATCAACAGTAAAATTACAATTCACCCAGCATGTCAGTCCCCAAACACAACTACAGTGGAGAGAGGCAGAGACCATCAGAACATCAGATAATCCTGTGGAAAAAGATACTCGTTCTAAAGGAACATGAAAATTCAACAACCACATGAAAACTAAACTGCTAAAAAAAAATATGCAAACATGTTTTTTGTTGTGAAATTGTAATGAAAAGAACGTCTGTGTTACAAATACAGATTAATTTTGTGAAACGGAAGGAGTTTAAAATAAAAAAAAATCGAAATTAAATCACAGTTGGGGTATGTTGCAACAATAACAAGTAACAAATATTAGTATTTTTTATTTTTTTTAAATTTATTTATTTTATATGTTTAACAAAATGTGTTTATTAAATTTTATATTTTAAAATTTTGTATTTGTTGGCAACAAACCAATTACCGCATAAAAATATGCTCGCTATAGGGAGCAGAAGATTATATAGCATACATCCCAAATCAACTAAAGATTGTTAAATATCAGAAATATTTTGTGGATGATAAGAATTTTTGTTGCTTACCACATTCTTTTAATACCAACTTTCGTTCAATGTCATAACTTTATCATTGCAAAAACTTTTTGAAATGTACATATAAAGTCCTGTTTCTGTCGTTATCGACAAGATTGGCTTTTTAATCAGCACAGTTATTTGAATTTGTTACACACCCCGTAGCCAAATTATATTTAAAAATTCTTGTCGAAGAAAAGTTGTAGCTTCTCTACCCTCATCTTTCGTATGTTTGATTTTTCATTTCCGGTCATCTGTTACCAATTCATCGTTGCATTCATTTAAGATTATTTTTTTTTTGCTGTACTTAACTCTACTGACAAACTGACAAACTTTTGCAAAAAGAAGAAATAAACAAAAAAAAAAAAAGTTAAGAAAAAGTGTTACAATTTCATTAAGTAACCTTTTGCATTTCCGTTTTCTGTTTGTCATGAAGTTCAACATTTATATTGCTTTTCCAATTCCCTTTACTCTTTCTGTAGTTTTGAAAATGAACTTAATTTTCTTCACATCGTGACCCATTAATGTTTAGGTGATTACTTGTTAGTAAACCAGCTAACAATAATCCAGTTTTCATCTATTTAGCCTTTTCATAGTTTTATCTGTGGCTGCCTTCATTAGAATGCATTTTCTGTATGCTTTTCGACTTTTCGTATTAAATTTCTTCATTATCACAATTTTCAGTTATACAGCGTTTAGATTACAAATCAAAATGTCTTTAAAATCTATTTTGAAGTTTGCTTATTTAAGAGAAAAGCAAACTGATTTTGTTTTTTTTTTCTGAAAATTTCTCTTATTCTTAAAAATATTTTACTGAATTTGAGCCGGTGCGCAAATTTGGGCAGATCTCACAAATTATGATTCTCAAATTATTTTATTTTATGAATACTTTCAAATGAGAATCTTAAATAAATGTAGATCAAAATCTGTATTCACATTCTTATGAATCATAAAAAATGATTCGAAATATGAGTCCACTTCAAAGCGTTTCCGAATGGTGTTATTATTAATATTACAGTAAATACAACATTGCTGATGTCATTTGCAAAATATATACAACAATGTAATGTAAACAATTCCCCATAAAGAATACGTTTCTTAGGGATGCAGAAGGTACTATTTGAAGAAAAGGCTCAATATTTCTTTAATAAAAGGTACTTTTTTAATAAGGTATTTTGAAGAAAAGGCACTTTTTTAAGAAAAGGTACATTTTAAAAACAGGTAATTTTTTTAGAATATGTACTTTTTTAAATAAAAAAGACTTTTCTAATACTAGCTCCTTTTTAAATAAAAGGTACTTTATTAATATTTTTTAGCCATAGCTATGTTTTTTTAATAAAAGGTACTCTTTAATAAAAGGCAGTTATTTAATAAATGGTACTTTTTTAACAAAATAAACTTTTTTAATCAAAGGTCTTTTTTAATAGAAGATTCCTTTTTAATAAATGATAACTTTTTAATAAAAAGTACTTTTTTAATAGAATTCACTTTTTCAATAACAGGTACTTTTTTAAAGGCTCAATATTTATTTAATAAAAGGTACTTTTTTAATAAGGTATTTTGAAGAAAAGGCACTTTTTTAAGAAAAGCTACTTTTTTAAGAAAAGGTACATTTTAAAAACAGGTAATTTTTTTAGAATATGTACTTTTTTAAATAAAAAAGAATTTTCTAATACTAGCTCCTTTCTAAATAAAAGGTACTTTATTAATATTTTTTAGCAAAAGTTATGTTTTTTAATAAAATATACTTTTTAATAAAAGGCACTTATTTAATAAATGGTACTTTTTTAACAAAAGAAACTTTTTTAATCAAAGGTCTTTTTTAATAGAAGATTCCTCTTTAATAAATGATAACTTTTTAATAAAAGGTACTTTTTTAATAGAATACACTTTTTCAATAATAGGTACTTTTTAAAAAAAAAATTACTTTTTTGAAAAATGTAATTTTTTAATAAAAGGAATTTTTTAAAGAAAATATAAAATTATATTGAAAGGTACTTATTTAATAACACGTATTTTTTTAATAAAAGGTACTTTTTTAATAAAAGATTTTTTTTTAATAAATTAAATTTTTTTAATAAAATGTTCTTTTTTAATAAAGGGTGCTTTTAAACAAAAGATACTTTTTAATAAAAGCTACTTTTATAATGAAGGGTAGTTTTTCAATAAAAGTAATTTTCTAATAAAGGTACTTTTTAATAACAGGTGTTTTTTTAATAATATGTACTTGTTTAATAAAATCTGCTTTTTTAACAAATGGTAATTTTTTAATAAAAGGTCAGTTTTCTAATAAAAGGCACTTTTTTAATAAAGGCACCTTAACAAAAAATTTAGTTTTTGATAAAAGGAACTATTTTAAAAAAAGTACTGTTTTAATAATAGATACTCTTTCACTAAATCGTATTTTTTTCTATTAAAATGTATTTTTTTTTTATAAAAGGTACTTCTTTAATAAAATGTATTCTTTTTAATAAAACTAAAAGAAATTCGAGCGAAAATTCAAGGAAATTGATTTTTTTCATTTAATAAGGACCCTAAAGGTATGCTAATCGATTATAGCCAATTCACAAATCAACCCAAAAAAATAAACGCATTTTTTTACAAACACATTACAAATTTATTTTTATATATGTTTTAGTAGCAACTTTAAATGCAGTTTACTCCAAAAAAAAGTAATATTTAAAAATCTGTAAATCTGGTGGGCAGCTAAAAAGAAAGACCTTTCAAATGAGGCATGTGTAGTCAAAATAGGATTAAAACTGACATTGTAGCATCGGTAACAAAAAATCGCCTTGCCTATTAATATAATAGATTTTCTTTTTTAATAAAATGTAATTTTTCAATAAAAGAAACTTTTTTAATAAAATGTACTTTTTTTTAAAGAGATACATATTTAAAAAATTACTTATACTTATTTATTTTAAAAAATTTTCTGTAAGAAAATATACTTTTTTCAGAGTGGGTACGTTTTAAAGAAAATATGCATGTTTAAGAAAAGATACTTTTTTGAGAAAATGCATTTTACAATACTTTTTACGAAGAGCTACAATACTGAGAAAAGGTGAAATACCGTTTTAGGGAAAGATACTTCTTTTAGAAAAGTTACATTTGTAAGAAAATTTAAAAGGAATTTTTTTAAGAAAATATAATGTTTTAAGAATAGGTAATCTCATAAAAAATGTACTATTTGAAAAAAAAAAAAATACTTTAAAATTGTGTTTTTACAAATGGTACTTCTTAATTATATACTTTTTACAAAAAATACTTTTTAAGTATCTGGTGGATTCTAGATATTAGAATTCAGTCATCTACATCATTATATATCAGTAAGATAAAAATGGTACCACTTTCGTCTTTTTGGTCATTTTAAACCCATTAACGTTCGAGTTTCCAAAAATGCTCTTTTGTCTGATGTTTGGTGTAATCTATGTACGCAATTACATATTCCTACATAAATTTGTTTGGTTATACAAAATGAACCATCTCACTCTTATGTTGCATTTTTATGCCATGAAATGTCGAATTTTAGAAAAATTCTTCCTAGAATCTCCATACCAAATCTCATTTTTTTAGGAGGTCCAAAGGGTACAAGTCTTTAAAAAATTCCTTTTTAGTAAATTTTTTCGCTGGTAGAGAAACCTATATTCGGAATTTCAAGTTCCTAGCTTCAAATAAATTTTAATCACACATCGTTAGAGAATGAGTCAGTACAGGGAGGTTGAAAATTAAAATAATTAAAAAAAATTTTTCATATAAAGTAACATTTTATAAAAAAAAAAGGTTTTAAAGTTTATCAAATCATTTAAAAAGAACAGTTGAAATTCTAAATTCTAAATGGAATCAATTTAAAAGTTTTTGTAACAAATTATACCAGCAGAGTCCATCCCTTGAAATTCGACTGCAAATTCTAGGAAATTTTATTTTTTCATTCAATTTCTTTCTTTAATTTTTTTTTTAAATTTTTTTAATTCATTAAATTTATCTTATTATAAATATTTGTTGAACACACAGAAATAAGAGGTATTTGAATCACCTTGTATGCCATCTAAAGGTCTGCTAGTTTTAGGCAATTCACAGGGCGTGTTATATGCAATTATTATAATGAAATTCGATTACATTATTGTCGTTATTCATATACAGTTTTTGCAAACACATTAACAAATTAATAAATACACACAGCATTGTAACGTTAGAGCAACTTTAAATGAACATTACTCCAAAAAAATATTCCAGACGGTGCAAATCTGTAATTCTGGTGGACAGAAATACCTTCCAAATGAGGGATTTTTGGTCAAAATAGGATTAAAACTGACAAAGTTACGTCCGTCACAAGAAATCGCCTTTCCTATTAATATTATAGATTTCAAAGTTAAGATTTTGAGGCAGTCTAAATGCGTTAAAACCTTCAAACTTCAAGAGTGTTCCTTAAGGTGTTAAACGAAAGGTTGCGGTATTTTATTTTCTTGGCTGCGGTTGCATTTCAACTATACCACCAACCAACTAAATGCTATCAATGTGTCAACTTTTTAAATTGTTTTTTTTTTCTCATAAAACTTTGAACTTTTTAGCTGCAACTTTGAGGAAAAAACAAAAAAAAAAAATTGCAAAGAAAAACATATTGTTCGTTATTTGGAATTTCAATGATTTATTGGTTTCAATGCTGAAGTCGTAAGAGCAAGAATTTAGAGTAAATTTTTCATCATTTGTCACAGTTGGATAAGCGAAAACTTATTTAAAAGATTTTAACTATTCTTCGGAAAGGTGCTGATTGCATTAGTTATTGTTGTTGTTGTTGTTGCTAATGTGTGAAAATAATAAAAAAAAATGTTTTCTAAAAATTCTTAAAATGCAGTTTGAGTTGGTTTTTAGATGGGTTTATGTTTTCGAACAATTTCAGTAGCATTATGATGGTGCTCGTATGGCAGATGGTTGAAAAGGTTTTTTTTTTTGGTAACAGTTTATGAAGTGATGAAGGTTAGATAGTGATAAGTTGAAGTGTGGACTTTATAGTATTTTTTTAAAGTCTGTCTATATATCTGGCTATATCCTGAACCACTGTGGTCAAAATCCTTATATATATTCTAAAATACAAAATAAGCCATAGCTCGGGTTTGTTGCTTTTGGCCGCCTTCTGTTGGAAAAAATTTGAACTCCATCTTCAAAAAGCAATATGATGGGACAGGTGATTTATGGATATGTGGTGGTAAAAGTCGTGTTTTTCTATCGAACCGGGTTCAAATTGAGTGAAGTAACAGAATTGTAGAATTATTATCACAAAATTAAGACTTTTTACTCAGTTTTTTGGAATAATAAAGCAACAAAATACCAATTTCAAGATGTCAAATGAATTATTGAGAATAAAAAAATAAATCCCTAAATAAAACTATGCACAAATAGCTTAAAAATCCGATATGTCACGAGATAGAATAACAAAACTTCTTAAATTTTAAAAGTGCAATTTATTTTATTATCTGGCTCATATATAGAACTTAATAAATTTAGCAAAAACCCATTAATTAAAGGCACTTTTTTTTGAGAAAAGCTACAATACTTTTTTAACAAAAGTTACTTTTCTAAGAATATGTACTTTTTTGAGATACATACTTCCAAGCAATCTGTCGCAAAGATTTGTATAACAGAGTACTTAGAGAAATTATTATTAAGGTTTTGGTTGGATCTGGCCTTCCATGATCACGTGGAATCACAAATCTGTAATGAGTACTGAAAAAGTGAGTAGAGTTGAATCATGATTCATATATTCTTGTACTTATACGCATTCATACTTATTGAAATGTTCTTGAACCTCATATCCACTATAAAGTTTGAGGAACTCATGGTATTCATACTGAACAACATTTATGATGTTGCTGATTTAGACTCTCCTTAACTCAATGTGTATAGACATTACAAGATAAGTATGATACGAATACGAACACTAAAATACTCATTTTGGGGTTGTGCGTTGGCTCTGTTGTGTTACTATGGTAAATATAAATGTACACATTTTTTTCTGTGTACCAACACTCAGGGGATGCCCTCTACAAATACAGTACATTGTGTTGATTTCAGGAAAATAAGTTTAGGGGAAGGAGGAGAGAGGGAGTAGTGTTTGTGGATATTTCACTTAAATTTTATTAGATTGTAACTGTAAGGAAAGACCTGTGCGGGGAGTTTATTCCACATACGGCTAGTTCGACTGATAAACTAATTTTCTCTGTAATGCGTTGTGCTCTCAACTGGAGAGTATACTTCAAATGGATGTGATTTACTAGAGAAGCGTGTTGAGCGAACTGAAACTCGGGCACTTGTAATGAGTTCGCTAATCTCAGAAGAACATTTCCCATTGTAGTATCTATAGAACAGTATTACACAACCCACATTTCGACGATGTTCCAACGAGTCAACATAGGTGGATACCCTGTTGTCATTAATGAGTATCAACGTCCGTCTTTGTACACGGTCCAGTAGCTCCAAAATAGACTTTGAAGCTCCTGCCTATATATGGTAGTTGTATTTCATTTTCGGCCGGATGTAAGTGGTATAGATATCAAGGAAATCAGGAGTAAAGTAATTTTTGCTCCCTTATAGAAAACCAAGACACTTGAATGCTTCTTTCGACACTTGAAAAACATGCTCATTCCAACGAACGTCACATTGAATTCTGATACCCAGAACATCAAGAATATTAGATTCCTTAATACCTATATACAGATGACATTGCTGAATCCTGGCCATATAGGTCAACAACATTGAACGCGTTGAAGGAATTAAATCAGTTTTAAGTATTATAAGTATTTTTATTTTATTATGAATAAAACAGATTTGGGAAGGTATGAGTGTGATGTCAATGTTGCATTCATATTTGTTGCTACTTATACTTAAAAAACAACGTAGTTGTGAGTATGAGTACATCAGAGTAGTTGAATTACAATGATCTTTACTCACTTTTAATTAGAATTTCATAAGTCACTATGAGTAGCGAAAAAATGATTCATTGCTGATCTCTGCCTGGACTAGTGAATAAATATTGATTTTATACCGGAACACCTTAATAAATATTTTTTGTGTTAAATTTCGCTTAATTGAAAACTGCTGAGCGATTTTCAAATACAAATTTGAAAGGAGTCCACTTTTATTAAGAAACACAAAAAATAATAAAATTGTATAATATATGGGGGAAAATACGAAATATCTAAATGCGGTATTTAAAAAAACTACGTAGTTTATCAGCCCTGTTCTTGAAACGTTGTTATTTGAATAAGAATGAATTTTAAATAACATGAAATGGAAATTTTGGGTTTCTTGAAAACGCAAATTTTATATTTTCGAAGTATTTTTCGAAATCATATTTTTTTTATTGTCAAATGACATGAAACATATGGTGTAGCTTCAGAACCATATGTTATCTAGAACCGAGGTGCCATATGGTTCTTTAATCACTCTCACAAAAAAAAAGCTTAAGTTATTTTAGCATGTTTTTCCTTAAGATTATAAAGAAAGTAAAATAAAATATTTTCTTTTAAAATAACATTTTACTTTTTTATTTAATTATTTTTGTGCTTTAATTTCATTCAATTAAGAATGACTTCTCTTTTTGAAATAAGTTAGGCATCACCAAAGAAAATTCGAAATTCAAATAATTTGGATTTGACTGGCATAACTACTGTTTCGAACATAAACAAAATTGTGGCAATCATATGCAAAAAATAAATAAAAATATGTGATTTGAGTGAAATATTATTTTAAATTCCTTTATTCGTAAAAATTAGTGCATAAAGAATCTATGTTATAATTGAAAAAATTATAATGGAAAATATATTGTGTAAATAAAAAGTTCTTATTATAGTTATAGAACAACATCATCTCCAAAAGTGTGTTTTATTAACATCGACCACTGATTACGAGTTTTTTTTTTTAAATCAACGCAAAATTTTGACGTTTTTAAAATAGTTTTTTTTTCATACAATCAATGTCTAATTTTTTAAAATAATGACAAGGTTCAGTAAAAAACATGTTAGAGTTTAAATATCAATTGTTTTTTTTTAACTCTTAAGACCTATTTAGTAGAAAAAAGGCATTTGTTTTGGTTTCACAAAAGCTTTTCTATGTGAATTAAAACAAGAAAACATATTCTTATTGAAATCATAGAACAGCAAAAAACTCGTAAATTGTTTGTGATAGTGGTTTCAAGAACAGGGGTGTATAACAAAATTTTTTACAGAAAATTTATTGTTAATATTATTGATAAGTAATAAAAATATCACTAACTAAATTAAGGAGTGAGATGGAAAAATCATAACACACGTTTTTCGTTTTAACTTTTTTCGCAAGCCTAATAGATATACATTTTTTTATGATCAAGTTATCTTTGAAAAATATGTCAGTTATTATGTTTAATGACAACTCTGTTCAATTGTTGTTAGTTTGATTAAAATAAGTGATGAAACAGATGTACGTGTTAAAATTATTATATATTTTCAATAAAGTCCAACTTGGTTCTACAGCAAGTTGGCCGAAGAATAAAAGGTCTGCCATCAAACGGTTTCCAATATTATTAGAAAGTATGAAAAGAATTTGACTATGGCTAGGATGCCAGGTTCCGGCAGAAAGAAGGGACAACATGATGTTTGTAGGTCCAAGACAATAGAAAGCATATTGAAACGAGCTCAGGTAGAAAAGCTGCCGCGTTAGCGCAGTGCTGGAAACATGCAAAGTCCAACAAGTTATAGACAGGAACGTTTTTCTGTCCGATTTTGCGCAGCTTGCGGGTCAAAATTTGTATTCTTATGCTCGAGGAAATGTTGAAGATAAAATTTCCAAAATAGTTCAAAATAGGTATGACTTACAAAAAATGGGGGAAAATGGGCATTTTTGCGATTTTTAAGGCACTGGATGCACTTTTTTCTGGTAGGTTTGTTCTGCTTTTTTTTTTCCTATTTAATATCTACAACTTTGTTTCAGACACAAAAGAGATATTCCAGTTATTTTGTAAAAACGGTGCAAATCGGAAAAAAATTGGGGGAAAATGGGCATTTTTGCGATTTTTAAAGCACTGGCTGCCCTTTTTCGGATAGGCTTATTCCGCTGTTTTTCTCCTATTCAATATCTACAACTTTGTTTCATACACAAAAGAGATATTCGAGATATTTGGCAAAAATGGTGGAAATGGGGAAAAATGGGGGGAAAATGGGCATTTTGCGATTTTGAAGGCACTGGATGCACTTTTTGGGTAGGTTCCGTTGATTGGAAATGTTGAAGATAATTTATGGACCCAAAAGCAGACGAAATTTCCAAAATAGTTCCTGGTATGACATACAAAAATGGTGGAATTGGGGAAAAAATGGGGGAAAATGGGCATTTTTGCAATTTTTAAGGCACTGAATGCACTTTTTTCGGGTAGGTTTGTTCCGCATTTTTTTCTCCTATTCAATATCTACAACTTTGTTTCAGACACAAAAGAGATATTCCGTACGGTTAGCGAGTTATAACCATGTTCAAATATACAAAAAGTGAAAAAAATTCACCTTGAGCAAAAAAAATTCGTATGGCCATTAAATTATAATGGCAGCCAACTTGACAAAACTTATGATGCAGAAGTTCTTATTTTTGGGGTTACTTTTAGGTGCAATTGCCAGAATTGAGTTCCAGAATCATGTCTTGTACTGTGTAAGGAGTGTTTTAAAAAAAGATTGTTTCCTTTAATAAGCCAACACAATGTGTCCACATATTTTTGGACCCATTTTTTTTGGATCGGTAAGAAAGAGTGGTATAAGAACTCAAACTGGTTTTTTTTACCAAGGTGGGTAAATGCTCGAAACTGTCTGGATCTTATGCCACTTGAGAGATATGGAGCTCTTGTGAAAAAGGAGTAGAATTACACAAAGAAAGTTTCCCAAAATGTGGAAGATTTTAAACAGAGATGGACTACATTTTCTATAAAATCGCTAATGAAAGGGTTTCTGGGAAATGTTAGTAAGTTCATAAGTAGTAATTGGAACTATAAAAATTATCTTTTTTTGTAAGTTTTAATATAATTTCAAGTAATAAAAAAAATAAAAGCTTTAGGCTCAATGGTTTCCTTGTTATTACATTGTACACATGTTAAGATTTTTTCGATCTCACTCCTTAGATTCACGTAAACTAATTTGGAAATTTTGTAAACAAAAACCCGTCTTAGAAAAAGATTGAAAAAGATTCAAGGATAAGGGGGTTAAAAATACTTTTCTCTAGAAAACAGTAAACTTTATAAAGACAAATAAAAGTGTAGAAAGAAACTCAGGTTCGGTAAAGAAATGTCGTTGGAGGACTTAAAAATTCTTCGTAAATTTAAAGTTAAAACCTTGGGCCGAAGCGCAAAATCTTGGGAAACAAAAACACAGTTAAGATATATCTAGAGTCTATGGGAGTTCAGAAAAAAAAGATAATGCGGCACCAACGACTGAGAGAGAAGAACAAATTATTAAATCTAGACTAAGCCTCCTTTCTCAAAATTACTTCTCTGCAGCCACTGAGTAGAAATATGTGACCTATAATGAGTCGTAGTTCACAAGGGATGGCAATGGATGACAAGAAAAGTATTATTTTGAATCTTCTGAACATGAAGCAGCCAAAACATTCAAGTATATATGTATGTAAGACAAAATTTCCAGGAAAAGTTTTATTGTAGTTTGCAACTAGTGGGTGTGCTGTCAGTAAACAAATATTTTTCAAGGGCGGATTAAATGTAAATAACGGGTGATTTTTTTGAGGTTAGGATTTTCATGCATTAGTATTTGACAGATCACGTGGGATATCAGACATGGTGTCAAAGAGAAAGATGCTCAGTATGCTTTGACATTTCATCATGAATAGACTTACTAACGAGCAACGCTTGCAAATCATTGAATTTTATTACCAAAATCAGTGTTCGGTTCGAAATGTGTTTCGCGCTTTACGTCCGATTTATGGTCTACATAATCGACCAAGTGAGCAAACAATTAATGCGATTGTGACCAAGTTTCGCACTCAGTTTACTTTATTGGACATTAAACCAACCACACGAATGCGTACAGTGCGTACAGAAGAGAATATTGCGTCTGTTTCTGAGAGTGTTACTGAAGACCGTGAAATGTCGATTCGTCGCCGTTCGCAGCAATTGGGTTTGTGTTATTCGACCACATGGAAGATTTTACGCAAAGATCTTGGTGTAAAACCGTATAAAATACAGCTCGTGCAAGAACTGAAGCCGAACGATCTGCCACAACGTCTAATTTTCAGTGAATGGGCCCTAGAAAAGTTGGCAGAAAATCCGCTTTTTTATCGACAAATTTTGTTCAGCGATGAGGCTCATTTCTGGTTGAATGGCTTCGTAAATAAGCAAAATTGCCGTATTTGGAGTGAAGAGCAACCAGAAGCCGTTCAAGAACTGCCCATGCATCCCGAAAAATGCACTGTTTGGTGTGGTTTGTACGCTGGTGGAATCATTGGACCGTATTTTTTCAAAGATGCTGTTGGACGCAACGTTACGGTGAATGGCGATCGCTATCGTTCGATGCTAACAAACTTTTTGTTGCCAAAAATGGAAGAACTGAACTTGGTTGACATGTGGTTTCAACAAGATGGCGCTACATGCCACACAGCTCGCGATTCTATGGCCATTTTGAGGGAAAACTTCGGAGAACAATTCATCTCAAGAAATGGACCGGTAAGTTGGCCACCAAGATCATGCGATTTGACGCCTTTAGACTATTTTTTGTGGGGCTACGTCAAGTCTAAAGTCTACAGAAATAAGCCAGCAACTATTCCAGCTTTGGAAGACAACATTTCCGAAGAAATTCGGGCTATTCCGGCCGAAATGCTCGAAAAAGTTGCCCAAAATTGGACTTTCCGAATGGACCACCTAAGACGCAGCCGCGGTCAACATTTAAATGAAATTATCTTCAAAAAGTAAATGTCATGGACCAATCTAACGTTTCAAATAAAGAACCGATGAGATTTTGCAAATTTTATGCGTTTTTTTTTAAAAAAAAGTTATCAAGCTCTTAAAAAATCACCCGTTACATACTTTTATAATGAAAAGTGTATTCCCCAATTTGAAAGATTCACCAAACATCATCCCACTATGTGAAAGCTAGCATGGAATAATTAAATAGTAGAAAAATCAAATTTGAGCCCATAGAAACTTTTTGGGCAAACTTAAAGAGTATAGTGTATAGAAATGGATACCGAGCAGACAATGTAGATTGCTTCATTTAAGAAACCATAGATACAAGCGGAATTCAAAGATAAATGACTGAAGTACCCAAAAAATTCGGGAGACAAACCGCTTTGACGTCAATATTTTTTTTGTAATCTTGTATCTTATTAATACCACAACAGTTTTTCTGCATATTTTTTTAAGTAAAGGGTCCGCCATCTAACGTTTTTTTTTTCAACTAGTGCTGATTTCGTGAATGGTAACACTTAGCTCATGTCTGATTTGACAGATAATTAGTTTTATCCTTCCGCTGAACGAATATGGTTGTGTATACGCTTGAACAACGCTGGAAAATATTGCGACATTACTTTGAAAATCATGGTAATGTTGCAGAATGTGTGCGAAAATTGCGGACGGATTTTGGAAGAAGAGAAGCACCGTCAGCTCCGTATGTTCGTTATCTTCTGAAAAAAGTGAAAGAAACCAAAGCGTGAAAAGCCAAAAACAGAGCGTACACCCGAGAATATTGCTGCTGTGGCAGAAAGTGTGCGTGAAGCGCCATCAACATCAATTCACCGTCGTTCTCAAGAATTGAACATTTCGGAGGCATCATTGAGACGAATTTTGCATAAAGACCTTGGTATGACGCCATACAAAGTCCAATTGGTTCAGGAGTTGAAGCCAACTGACCATCCAATGCGTTTTCGCTTCGCTAAGTGGGCCTGCGATCGACTTACAGAAGATGCCGATTTTGCCATATTTTCAAATGAAGCTCATTCTGATCTTGGCGGGTATGTAAAGAAGCAAAATTGTCGTATTTGGGGCACAGAAAACCCGCACGCATACATTGAAAAGCCGACACACCCAAAACGAGTCACTGTTTGGTGTTGATTTTGGTCCAGAGGCATAATTGGGCCATTTTTCTTCGAAAATGAGCAAGGAGTGGCCGTTGCAGTCAATGGCGATCGTTATCGGGCCATGTTGAACGAATTTTTGTTCACAAACATTGAAGAGGAGGATATTGACAACATTTGGTTTCAACAGGATGGCGCTACGTGCCACACAGCCGAAGCTACACTCGATGTTTTGCGCCCTGTTGTTGAAGATCGCATTATCAGCCGCAAAGCTGATGTCGTTTGGCCACCTCGGAGCTACGATTTGACACCGTTGGACTATTATTTGTGGGGTGCACTCAAAGATAAGTGTTACGCCAACAAGCCAGAGACAATTGACGCTTTAAAGGACAATATTCGTGAAGCCATTGGTGAAATACAGCTGCACACAATCGATAATGTGTTTAAAAATTGGACCGATCGTGTAGGCTACTGCATGGCCAGCCGAGGCAGCCATTTGAATGAAATTATTTTCCATTATTAACCGGAAGGATTGTACTTTCAAATAAAAAAAAGAAATTTGAGATAATATTCAGTAGTTTTTTTTTTATAGCATTTTCAAAAAAAAAAAAAAAAAAAATGTTATTTGACGGACCCTTTATTTGTCATTTTTCCTTATTCCCCCCCCCGGTAAATGTGGAAAATCAAGCATCAAACATGCCCTATAACTGATGTGAAATAAATTTTTTTGGGTTTGCTGTCTTCTATAGCTGAAGGAATTCTTTTTAGTTTGTGATACCAATTTTTTAATTTGTTAATGGATTCACAAGTTATTGAGATCACAGTGAGCTGAAAGTTGAAATGGATCGTTCTTAAGTTTACAAGTCTTAGCATCTTTAACTCAATAATTCAATTGCTCTGAAGTTTGGAGATCTATGAGAGGAAAACAACTTGGCGTTGTCTCTAATAAAGATGGTTAGTTGACGATAGTATTTTGTTGTTTTACGTCAAAATCTTTGCCTTGTGTCAAATGTTCCCGTATTAAGTATTTCTTTGGCCTAATTTTTTTTTTTTTTTTTGCAAACTCAAATATTTATTCGTTGGACATACTTTACCAGTGTACAGTCATTGCAAAGATTTTTCAGAATCTCTAATTTAATTACCTGAAAAGATAAGAAAAATATAAAATTAGATATATACGAGTATTATACATACATATGTATTTAAAAACTCTACTATACTATTCTTTAATGGAACTTAAAACAATATTTCAGCAGAATTTTTTATTTGTGCGGAAAGAGCAAAAGATAACATTAACGAAAAAATAAAAATATACTGTATTTTTGACGTGTTCAAATAATTCAACTATTCCACACGATTGCAAAATTGCCAAATGAACACGTAAATGTTTCGAAAGAAAAAAAGTATGTTAAATGAATTGATATGGAAAAATGTGTGAAACGTTTATTATTTCGTTTGGGGTGGCAGCCAAAGTATAAAATGTAAATATACAGGCTCGAGGTATAGAAACAATTATTAAAATGTATTTTATCACTATTGAATTTAGTTAACACCTCAAATGTAGTTCAAAACAAGATTAGAATAATTTATCTGTCTAATGTTTTAAATGAAAATATTTTGTATTTTAACATTTAATTAGTATTGAATGATTTAAAATAAATCCAGTATCAATTAACATGTAAAATAAATACAACTCTGTATTTATACGATATCAATATTGTGAAATTTTTGTGGTTTCAAATCAGAATTTGTTAATTTATTTGTATATTAGTTACGTTCATCACTGACTCTGTAAAGCTGTATGATGGCTTTTGCGGTGCATAAATGGTTTATGAACTAGATAAAACAAAATACTAGCACAAGTTTGCCAATATTTGGACTTACTTTTTATGCACTGGACTATTACTGGTAAGAAGAAGAGGACTTAATTTTTTAATCAGCTACAAATGAAAATGAGAACAGGAATCGGAAATAAAGTTTTGGCTACATGGTGGCGCCCAATTTTGAAGTCACCAGTTTGAAAACACACGTTTATAGTTTACAAGAAATGTTACAAATTCAGTGTAAATCTTAAAAAAAATCTTTTTGTAAAGCGTTCCGACTATTTTCCTGAAATTTAATTGAATTTTCTGAAATTCAGTTGTTTTCTGAAATACATTTGATAATTTCTAAAATATATTTGATACTTTCTGAAATACATTTGTTAGTTTCAAACAAACATTTCATAATTTCTGAAATACATTTAATGCTTTCTGAAATACATTTGATAATTTCTAAAATTCAATTGATATTTTCTAAAATACATTTAGTGTTTCCTGAAATACATTTGAGGTTTCTAAAATACATTTGATGTTTTCTGAAATACATTTGATACTTTCTGACAAACATTTAATAATTTCTGAAATACATTTGAAAATTCCAGAATCACATTTCATACTTTCTGAAACTCAATTGAAGTTTTCTGATTTCTTATTTTCAATTGGAAAAGGTGTAGAAAAATCAAACGTATACAAGAGTGTATCGATCATTATAGATAATATGCAATTATTAAAGTTAATTTTTCCGCATACATAATCTGCAACCAACCCTCGTATCATTTGAATGTTCAATATAATACAATTGAATGTTCTTGATACCTTCAATTACTGGCGCACTGTGGCACAGTTACTGGCATCCATTTAGATGTAAATAAAGTCATGTAAAAAGCCAAGAACCCAAGGAGCCAAATATTTAAATCTCGCATTTTTTTTCTGTTCCGTTATATCTCATTTCAATTTGAGGAAAAACGAAGATTGGAATGATAAACCAAGAATTTGAATTGTGCGCCGCTATCATGCATTTTAGTCTGCCTTTGCCATCCCAAGAGAGTTTATGCGTACGTTTGGTGGCACTTTGGAAAACGTATTTTCCGATCGTGGAACAATCATAAGAAGGCCTTATCATTAACGGCAATCATTTCGGATGGAGCAATGGGTATCAGCAGACAGTCACTGCTGACAATTCTAAATAAGAATTCAAATTTATTTGCTTATAAGGAGTAAGATCGAAAAACTCTTAACATACATAAAATGAAATAACAAGGCAACCATTGAACCGAGAGCTATTTATTTTTTATTTAATTGAAATAATTTATAGCCTGCAATAGAAGATAATTTTTGTTGTTCTAATCACTACTTATACACAGAGAATGAATTGGTAAGAATTCCGTTACCACTGGAAAACTTCAATCAGGTTATAGCCATTTATATTGTACATCATAAATATTTTAGAATACAGTAGACTTTCTTCATTATCTATCTATGTATCAATATAAAAGAGTTGCGTGATTCATCATCATCGCCCTGCCCAAACCATTCGATCCAGAAACTTGAAATTTGGACTGTAGGTTTTCCTGTCGGCGTCAAAATCCACTAAGAGGGGATTTTTTGAAAATCGTACATTAAGGGGATAAAAGCGATAAAAAAGGGGGAAAATGGTAAATTTAATAAACACACACATAGCATTGTATAATTTTAAGTATGTGTTAGTAGCAACTTTAAATGCAATTTACTCAAAATAAGGGAAAAAATTTAAAAATCTGTAAATCTGCAAAACGGCTAAAAAGAAATACCTTTTAAATAATATACGTTTGGTCAAAATCGGGATATAACGGTAGAACAAAACATCGTACACAAGAAATCGCCTAGCCTATTAATATTATAGATATATTAATTTTGGTATACAGACAGAATCCGTGGGCATCAGTCAAGAATGATTTAATTGATAATTCTAACGTCTTGGGTAGGAAAAACGGCCAAAAAGGAGACACATTTTACTTTTGGTATTTTCTAAACAACAAACTGATGAATATGAAATATAGTCTGTGGATTCCAGTAGATATAGAAACATCAGATGAGAGGAAAACGGTCAAAAAATGGAGAAACTGGTACTTTTTCAACTGGTATGTTTTCTTAAAAAAAAAAACAAATAAAAAATTATAGTCGGTCTAAAGGTCTAATTTGAATAATTTTCGAACCTGTTATGAATAAAAAATTTGTTTTTAAATAGAGTAGGTGGCAATACATTGAAAACTTACAAAATTCAAAATTTAATATAAATAAAAAATAAAAAAATAAAATTTTTTACAAAAAATACAATTAAAAAAATAGATAAACAATCTTGGTTGCTATCGTTCTGTGAGAAAACACTGATGTCAGAGAAAAATCGTCTGGCTAGCATTAATCTTGCTAAAGAACACACGAACTGGAATTAGAATACCGTTGGCGAATAGTGTTGACAATATAATTAAATATTTCAATGGCCATAAAATTTGCCTATACTCACACCGGACCAAACGGGGGTTTACTATAGTAACTTAATACCAACCAACCCAAGACCATGATCATCATTTTGTTCCACAGTGTTACTGTTTCCATTATTTTATCAACAGCATAAAAATGAATACTTTTAAGTTTTCTTTTTTTTTCTGTTAATATTTCTTCAACGCATACAAGTATTTAAATTAATAAAAGAGTTTTTTATTGCACGATAAAATTTTTTGGTATTGACCGTCCAAGTCGCCAAAAATATATTTTGTTAAAAGTTTCCATCGTATTGTCACTTACACTATATTTCTTATTGTTTTTAAATGTTATTAACAATATATAATATAATAATTACGCTAACAACGTAGCGGGTATACTGCTAGTCTACCATATAAACATAATTCTCATAAAATTAATGCACCTTCAACAGAAAAATAAGTTCCATTTGCATCGTTTCAGTCGTGAATTCTACAGTCAAAAATTTTTTTTGCAATAATTTTTCCGGAATATTTTGTTTAATCGTCGCCACAACTCTGCCAGCAAAGTTTCAGCTTGATTGGATCATGGGAAAAGGGTTAGAAATCGATCCAAAGTTTTTTCAACAGGCAAGCAGACACTACGAATTAAAATAAAGTGATTATAAAAATAATAATTTTAAAAGATCATAAAAAAAATATTTACATCCAAAAAAAAATGTACCCCTATTTCATACAACCATAATTTCCTTATTTACGTTTCTTTTTTTGTTGATTCAAGAATAAACACCATGAAATATAGAAAATCGCACCTTAAATGCTAATTTGCTCCCAAGAAAACCAGAAAAACAAAGCTGCAATTCTAATAGGACGAATCGCTAGTAGCAACCACCCCTCAACAACAATTGTGTAAAAGTTTAAAGATATAGTGTAGAGATAAATTCGTATGCATCACTGAACAATGTACAATAATTAGAAGGAATTCCCAAATATATCAAGTTCGTTTCCATGCGGCCGAAAATAACTTGGATTCGACGATGACACCCGTGAATTCTACGTACAATATTTAAAAAAATGGCATACTTATTGATGATTACTTGCAACGGCATAATGCAGATCCTTTGATGTTACCAGCAAGTTTTTATATTGCCCCATTTATGAAGTTGTCACCGCGGTAGAGTTGGAAATGTTCATTAAGTAATAATATCATTCAGCTCGACTAAGGAAAAAATGCCCCGTATTTCATAATTGCAGCAACTCGATGGTTCTCAGGAACAAACAAAAAAAGAAGCTAACTATAATCAACTGATACATTAAATTACATTTAAAGTTGCTACTAACACATACATATAATTATACGTATGCTATGTATGTGTTTATTAAATTTGTTAATGTGTTTGTTTATGAGTTTGTTTTCTTCACTCACAATGATAATAAACCAAAAAAGTGTTGGTTTGTGAATTGGCTAAGTTGAAAAAAAGTTGTCGAGAAATTTCACTCGAATTTCGAGCGCTGGAAATGCTAGTATTATTTAGTAGTCAGAACATAATAATGTGATATCATGGGAGTATCAAAATTAGGTTTCCACATCGATCCCGTTTACTGTGTGCATAAACTTTCAGAAACCTTCCGGACAGTTTGGAACATTTCCCTTGGTACATAAATCACGTTATTGTTCTTGCACCACTCAATAGCTTACTTACCGTAGTGATAGGATGCCCAATCGGGTCAACAATATGTGGACACATTGTTTTGGCTTAGGAAAGGAAGCAGTGTTTGAAACCAGTCCTTAATACAAATTTTGGAATTTATAAAGCCATTTGTAACAAATGGGTTGCTTTTTTTACCACAACTGCGTACTGCTTATCATACCAGGATTTTTTTTCTGCAAATGCCGTCTGCTGTTGGGTCTTAAGCTTTCTTCGGCATTTCCTCGAGCATTGGCAACATAAAAATGTTGACTCGGAACTTGCGAAAAATCTTGCCAAAAAGGCCTCTAAGTTGGCTTAAAACTTCCACCTCAAATAGTTCGAGCAATGAGCTAACCGGGCTGCTTTTCTACCGGATGTGTTGGGAGCTCTTTGCAATATGCTTTCTATTTTCCTGGACTCATAAACAATATGTGGACCTTTCTTTCTCCTGATGGTTTCTAATAACATTATGAACAGTTTGAGGGAAAGCCTTTGATTTTTTGCCCGGCTTTTTGTAAGACTAATTTAGATTTTGTTGAAAATATTCAATAATTTTGTGACTCATTTTAATCAAACTAAGAACAAATAAATATGGTTGTCATTATGGGGGGGGGGGGGGGTAAGGTTTTCAAACCTTTTTTTTAATATTTTTTCTGAATGTAGAACATATCAAAACTGTTGTTTCAAAATCTAAAGTAAATCGGAGCAAAACTAAAGAAGATAAAGCGCTTCCAGCGACCGGCCTCATACGGTATATCGTATATAAATCGGTTTTTAAAAAACTTAAAATCGATTTTCTCGCAAAAAACATGTTTGAAGTCTGTGAACATCAGTGTCATAATCTACTTGACACATTCTTTTGAAATTTTACACACTATTTCTACACATAAATCATCAGGTAACCACGAAGGGTTTTTTTATTTTTAATTTTCTTCACCATTTTTTAACAACAAATTCATCAAAATTTTACAGCATAGTGTTTTTCACTTCAAAATGCTGCCAAAAATAATATAAAAAAAAATAAAAAACTCTTCGTGATTACCTCGGGAAGCATGTCACATCTTAAACTCAACATTTCGTCGAGGCGCCTCCGAAGATTCGCTGTCAATTACTTATTTATTAAAATTTTTAATTCAAATTTTTTTCAAAGATTCCTCAAATGTTAAGCAATAACATCTATATGAAATAAAATAACCCATCATGATTCGTATCTACAAAAAGAAATTTAGAAAATAAGCCTTTTTCGCTTTTAAAACCTTAAGCATAATAACTGACACATTTAATAAAAATCAAATAATGCTTGCGAAAAAAATTAAGAGAAATGACATGTCACTAGACTTTTTTCGATCTTACTCTTTATATATAAATAATTCAAATCACAAGCTGAATGTAGCCCACTTGCCGATTAACTGGGAATTTCACCAAAGGACGACAATGCGTTGAACTGCATATTTATGTCTGACTCTAATCCACAAATACTCTATTATTTAGATAGAATTGCATCTAGCGCGCCACAGTGAAGTATGCAATTTCATTAAGCTGCATTGTTGGACTTTCTTTTTCGAAGAAAACGGCCTTACCATTACGGCCAAGGGAGACAATTACTTAAAAACTTTAAAAGAGTTCACAGAACTAATCAAAACGAGAATCCTTTCAACTCTGTGTGGTTTTGACAAGATGGTTTCTCTTATCACATAGCCAGGCAGAATTGAAGCGATTTCAAGCCGATTTAAAAAACTACAATTTCATTGAACCGAACGTGAGTAAAACAGAATCCAAGAAGTACTGCTTCCAAATTAGTTTTAAAATCAAAAAATCCTTCGGCAAAAACATCCATGAAGTAGACGTTCGCAAAATATTAAAAAAAATCCGACTATCATGGTCATGTAGCACATAGAAACCCATTCATTTTCAATATCAATAGAAAAAAAACTTTGGACTTTGCAAATGAATTTCTAAAAATGGCTACGGAGTTTTGGGAATGTATTTTTTTTCCAGCTGAAAACAAGATTTGCGTTTCCGGCACTAAAGAAAAAAAGTTAGTTTGACCAAAAAGTGGAACTGTATAAGAAAATATTGTGCCAACGGTTAAACACGCTGAAGATGGTATTATTATTTGGGGCGAAATGGCAGGCAACGGGGTTAGTAAACTCGTATTTATTGAGTTTATAATGGATAAAATTGGATACATAAACAGTTTAAAAGAAAATTTTAGACAAAGCACACAACAGCTTTGCTTTGGATAAGATTTTTGATTCCAACAGAATAATGCTATATAACTATATGGCGCACAACACTTAATATCGATAGATATCATAATTCGTCAGCATAAAAAACCTCAAAGAAAATGTTGAAAATCGTCATTTTGGATGAGTGGGGTAAAATAAGAAAAGAGGATACATCAAACGTAATTTATCTGCATAAAATTTATGCAATAAACATTAATTAAATTTAAAAACAAACTAATTAAAAGCTTAATAATGTCGTAGTAATTCAGTTTTGTCAATTTTTTCTTTTTTTTTCTTTCGTAGTATGACAGTTGTTGTTTTGATGTACGGATACTTTTCATAGCAAGTGTTGATTCAATGTCGCACATCTTGAGTTGAAGCCCAAGATTCAGTGCATAAAAAGAAATCACCCTTAAATACAACTTCTTCAAAAGTTATAGACTTTTAACCGCTTACCACCCGACAAATGTTCCACTGTGCGGCGTAACTAATACGTTTTGTTTGATTTGTAATACGTTTTGTTTTCTAGTATTCGTGAAACATTGCACAATTGTTTCCTTTGAGATGATTGTTCGCATTTATATTGATTGTTATTTATTCATTATTTGTTTGTCTTACGAACATTTTTATCTTGCATTGCTAATGGAAGTCGTTGAAGCGTTAAAAGTATTTCATTTTTGAATGCAATTGCCTTTTTTTGAGGATGTTGTATTCAATGTAAAATAACTTGTTTATATCTGTACATTTTGGCACTATGGGCCTGTATATAATTACCATATTTTGTATGTCAATTACTCATAACTTCAGGTGTCTTCAGTTTTATACACTAAACGAGCAGGGAGTCGAAGAGCTTCAAGGCCATAATCTATGATGGATAAGGATTGCTTTTTGCACACCTGCAGCAAGAGTCGAATAGCTGTCATAATCAACTAGCGCCTAGTTAAACGGCAAGCAAAATAATGAAAAATTATTGTTAAGAATATGACACCGAACTAAATTATGTTTCTCGCTTTAGCCAATTTTTCAGTTCAATTCATAGTCTTTAATTTGCATTATAGTTAAAGTGAATGTAAGTCTTAGTTCTGTGAGACAAAAAGTTTAAGTTTCTTGTACTAGGTGGTTGGTTGATTTAATACTGCTATTTTAACCTATATAATATCTTACTAATTTCCCATTTATTTAGTAAATTAGAAATAGCAATTTACAAATTAAGTGGTAATTTTCATGTAATATAAACCCCACTTCATTCATTCTGACTTTGTATCATTAACAATATAATATAAGCATAAACTTTTCTTCACTCATCATTCAGAAGCAGCAGAATACAAATACTTATAGTTTAAAAGAGATACAGTTAAGCACATAGTTAAGTTCACACCTAAAGATTTTCACCATAAAGAAATAACTTGGCTTAAATGTGATTACTAGTGGAAGAGAACTACTTTCATGCCTTAACAAATTCTGTGTATAAAAAGTTATTCGAGTGATTTTTGCACTTTCAGGTTAAGCTTTCAAGAAAACCTGATCTGAGTAAAAGTATACTCTACTCAAAGGATCTAATTCATGGTCAGCCTGAGTTATTAAATAAGGCTGAAATTATTTAGAGGAAAGATGGAAGGTTTTTGATTAAGAAAAAATTACTTAATATGTTAATAGAAACTAGCAAATCTCAGCCCTCGAAATTCGAGTGCAAATTCCAGGAAATTTTACTTTTTCCATTTAATAAAGACCCTAAAGGTATGCTAATCAATTTTAGCCAATTCACAATTCCACACTTTTTATACCATGTACCACTATGTGGTTTGGGTATAATGACTTTGTGCTGCTGTTTGTAACTACCAAAAATATTTGACCTATACCCATCTTTTATTATACCGATCGACTCAGAATCACTTTCTGAATCGATTTAGCAATGTCCGTCCGTCCGTCCGTCCGTCTGTGTCCATGTAAAGCTTGTAATCAAACTACAGGTCGCAAATATGAATATATTTTGATGAAATTTGGTGTATAAGCTTTTGTCGTCCATAGGATGAACGCTATTGAAATTGGTGAGAATCGGTTCATGTTAAGACCTAGCCCCCATACAAATGACCCCTATGAAATCGACATAAATTGCCATAAGATCCAAATTGTCTTATAGATCTTACTCAAATTGGTTTTGTATGCGTTTATTACATCCATGAATGAGTAGTCCACAAATGGTCCCTATGGGACAACTCTTAGTCATAGGCCCCACATAGAGCTGCTTCCCGATCTTCACTTAAATCTATCAAAAAACAAAAATATTGCACTGATTCTTCTAAAATTTTTTTTTGTATATATTCTTGCAAAATACTTTACTAAACACAGTCAGGATCGGTCCATTTTTGGGCCTAGTCCCCATATAGATATAGCATCCGATACGAATTTTTTCATATCTGCAGCCAAAAAAATTAATAAAAATCCCACTCAAATTTGGTTTATGCTTATTTTCTATATCCAGTTAGTTGGGTCTAAGAGATAGGGTCTCTAAACGCATGGTATAGGGTATCATATAGTCGGTCTAGACCGACTATAATTTTCTTACTTGTTAAATACTGGTTTATGTCCAAAATTATTATTTTTTGTTTTTGGTTTATGTCCAAAATTATTTTTCAATACAACACAATTTTTATTGCGAATGAAGAAAACAAACTCATTATTTTGCAAACACTAGCAAATAATACATATATAAAATTATGTATGTATTAGTAGCAACTTTAAATGCATTTTACTCAAAAAAATAAACTAATTTAAAAATCTGGTGGACAGCTAAAAAGAAATACCTTTCAAATTAGATACGTTTGGTTAAAATCGGGAGAAAACTTTGGAACAAATCATCGCCTTACCTAATAATATTATAGATTTGAACTATTGGGTATTATAAAATGAGGAGAATATATGTACATTATAAATAATAGTAATTCACTATCTGCTATTTATTTCAATCTTAGTTTTAATTTTCTCACATTTAATAATATTTATACATATCTCCCCTATAAGAACGGTTTAAAATGACCGAGAGCCAATATTATTAATTATTCTGTGTGAAAAAATAAATAAATAAATAAATAAATAAGTAAATAAATAAATAAATAAATAAATAAATAAATAAATAAATAAATAAATAAATAAAATCCGATCAAAGCTTTTTCTGCTCAATATTTCGCTTTATGCTAATTAGGATCTGGCAACCCTAGTCAGAGAATATATAAATTTAGAAGTAAATGCTTTTCGGGCATCAAGGCGAGCTAATCTGAATTTCGTACTAATACCTATAAAAATGATATGGTGATACTTGGAAATTGATGGAAATACATTTTTAAGAAAAGGTCCTTCTTGATAAAGTGTACGTTTCTAAGAAAAGATACTTTTTTAAGAAAAGATATTTTTTTGAAGAAAACTTTATTTTTTTAAGAAAAGGTACTTTTTGAAGAAAACATTCTTTTATAATAATCAAAGGTAAATTTTTAAAGATAGATAATTTTATAAGAAAAGGTACTTCTTAAGGTCAGATACTTTGTTACGAAGAGGTACCTTTTTAAGAAAAGGTACTTTTTCAACAAAAGAGACTTTTTATGAAAGAGTAATTTTTAAGAGAAGGTTCTTTTTAAGAAATGGTAATTTTTAACACAATGCACATTTTTAATAAAAGATACTTTTTTAATATAAGCTTATTTAGGAAAAGGTACTATTTGAGGAAAATACTCTTTTTTAACAAAGCGTATATTCCACATTTTTGGAGTAGGTACTTTTTTTTAGAACATTACTTTGTCAGAAATGTTACTTTTTAAGAAAAGGTAATTTTTAAAGAAGAAATACTTTTTCAAGAAAAGGTGCTTTTTTAAGAAAATTTTATTTTTTGGTAAAAGGTACTATTTTTAAGAAAATATACTTTTTCAGAAAATATACTTTATTATGAATTTTTTCAAGAAAAGGTATTTTTAAAAAAAATTATTCTTTTAAGAAAAGGCACTTTTTAAGAACCGTTATATTTTAATATAAGGTACTATTATTTAATAAATTGTACTTTTTATAACGAGGTACTATTATTAATCAATGAAATATATTTTAAAATAGGGTACGTTTTTAAGGAATTCTACTTGTTTCGGTAAAGGTCATTTTATTAGGAAAGGTACTTTCTTACTTTTTAGGAAAAGCCAAGTTTTAAGGAAACGTACTTTTTAATAATAGGTATTTCTTAAGAAAAAGTACTTTTAAGAATAGGCACTTTTTAAGAAAATATACTTTTTAGGAAAGGGTACTTTTTGAGAAATTTACCTAATAAAAAGTACATCTCTAAAAAAGTTCTTAAAGAAATGAAACATTTCTAAAAAAGTTCCTTATTTATGGAAAGGTACTTTTGAAGAATAGGTAGTTTTTTAACACAAAATACTTTTTAAGAAAAGTTAAAAAATTTACATTTTCAGAATTGGTACTTTTTTAAAAAGTAAGTATTTCAACATGTACCACCACTTTTCCGTTTAACTGTATTAAAGCACACTCACACCGCTCTACAATACGAGTACCTTTTGGATACAAACATAAACCGATGAATAAAAGCTAAATCTGAAACATTACTTATTCGCACAAGAAAAAAAGAACTACTCCACAGTTGTGGTAATAAAAAATGAAGCAAATAAAAAATAAAACAATCTTTCGTAGATATAAAATCACTAGTTGCCATAAACAGTTTAACGAGTGAAAAAGAAAACTTACACTTTAAAGGGTATAATGAAAAACTCCTAAAATAGTTTCGACTACAACTTGTGTTAAATTAGTAAAGAAAAAAAAAAATAAATAAATTACGTATAAACCGACATAATTTTTTACAAATTAAATACTTTCACAAATTCACAATTTAGCTCGTGAAAACAAAAGTAGAGTAATAACTTTTCAAATAGAGTACATTGCAGCCAGGGGGCGTGAAAATAAGCTTAACAGATTGTAATTGAGGATGCAATATTTTTGGTTATTTGTAGATTTTCGAAAGATAATTCCAAACGAAATCATGTTGAACCATACCCTTTTACAATGCATATTTATTGCTGCATTTGCCTTGGATAAATTTAACTTTTAAGTTTACTAACACTTGCTAGAAAAAGTATCCATTCACTTGAAGCGAAAAATTTAATATAAGTATTAATAGAAAATTTTAATAGTGCTTGGTAAAGAAGAAGAAAGCATATATTTCTAAAAATTATAACTACTCTGTATTCTTAATCAGAGCGGTTTCTGGCATTTCAGCCTTCATCAGTGTTTGTATTAAACATTTAAAAAATTGTTATGTTATAATTGATTAGATTGTTTCTATAATTGATTAGATTGTTTTCTATTTAGAGTGGCCGTGAGGTTTGAACCAGCGTCTTCTCATATACCCACCCTCGTACTTGTGGCTTTTGGTCATCAGCTGTAACACAATCACCTAAAGTCGATCCTACGATTTTGATTTACGAACTTTTTAGCATTGACACATTGGGAGCATAACTTGTTTTTCAAAGAACTTACGGAATGTTTCTAACAAAATTTTTTCTTTACAACCGAAAAACGCAGTATGTCAACTATAAGTGCCAAACATTTACAATTAGGGGAATCCCAATGATTTATTTCAGTAGAAGACAAACTTTGACTCAAAATCAATGAAATCGATGCTGTCGAGAAAAAAATTATCCTAAATCTTAGAAATGAAGATAAATCTTTTCGTGATATAGCTCGGATCATGGGCAGAAACAAATCTTCAGTGCAATACGTCGTTCATAAATACAAATACACTAATTCAGTGCTGTCAAAACCTCGTTCTGGCCGCGCCTTCAAATTAACTAAGCTCGAAAAGCCAACTGTTTCGGCATCAGTTAAACAGAACACCAGAATTACTGCTTCGCACAAACTTACACAAAATAAGTTAAAAAATATAGTTTTTGAAAAAATTTAACAGTTTTTAGTTTTTTAATTTTTTAGATAAAAACAAAAAGCTTTGCCCTAGCGCAGTGGTGGCCATCGAGAGAATTGAGTTAGTAATAGTGTTTATGAGCATGTGTTAGTTGTACTACACTGATCGAAATCTATGGACGTAACACAATGCCGATATTAAATTGGTTTGTGTAGATTTTGTATGAATGTTTATATTAATGACTAAAAGGGAAAATAGTTGAGTTCACGAAGAATATGGTAAAATTTTAAATATATTTTGTTGTTTAAAAATTTCAAATCTTACATTCTAAAAATGTAAACCAAAATGTGAAGAATATTTAATCTTTTCTATTCATAAGTTTGAAGTTTATTAGATCAAATAAGTAATCCATTTCTTTAAAAAACAAAAAAAAAATTAGCAAAACTTAAAAAGATAAGAAATTTCAAAGGTTATTAAGTGGTATGTTACCAAAAACTAAAAAACTTACCAGCCTGCAGTACCTGGATATTTTTTTAAATTAAAAAAATAATTAATTTCTTTAAAATACAAAAAAAAAAAAAAAAATATCAAAAGTTAAAAAGATAAGAAATTTCAAATGTTATTAAGTGGTATGTTACCAAAAACTAAAAAACTTACGAGCCTGCAGTAGCTGGAAATTTTTTAAAATTAAAAAAAAAAAAAATAATAAAAGACAGCTATATTGTTGTCAAATGGAGGCGACGTATGTAATTTATAGAAAATGTTTAATTTGTAGCAGATTCAACTGCTTTGCGTAATTTAGTTTATCAAGTCTTCGAAATTTTCCCAACATTTTTGGTTTCTTTTAATTAAAATTATTTGGTGAGAATGTAAACAAAATAAATATCGACACAATTTAGTTGACATTCGTATTTGAATTGTGAAATTCGACCAATTTTTCAATGTCAATTTCTTTATCATAACATTTAATTTTCAATAACGTTTCTAAATGACTGTCAGTTAATTTATTTCGGCTTTTGCTTTTGATTTGAGACATTACTGAAAATGTTGACTCACAAATATAGGTCGTGGAAAACATTGAAAATAAATGAAGTATTAGGTTTCTAAAGGTCGCCCTTTTTTGCCAAGGCCAAAGCAATAGGTGTACGTTGCCTTAATTTTTCTGCATTCAGAGGTATTACCGTTTAAAATGTAATTATATTTTATTTTAAAATTTTCTTTTAGTTTTATTAGTAATTTTCTTCTTTCGTTTTCGACAACTAAAAGAAGTTTAGGGTGACAGATTCTATAATGACGGTTAAGGTTAAATGCCTTTTTTATTTTTAATACATTGTTACACACCAGGCACTCCGCTTCATTTAGCGCGTTTAAACAAAAGAAGAAACTACTTTCCCATTTTTCATCCCACATTATAGCTTTCTTCTTATTAAAAATGTATTTATCAAGTAAAAGCTTTAATAAAACAAAAAAATTGTGTGTCGCTGTAAATATTCTCTGTGTACCTATTATAAAAATGTATATATGAATTTCAAAACGCAATGCGACATAGACCTGCTTTGTTCAAAAGCTTTCATAAGACTGAATAAAATTGTTGTTTACTTTTACTCTTTGGTGAGTATTTTTGTTTTCGCTCGGCTGTAAACATATAAGAAGCCGAACACCAATGTGTTTGGCACGGCCTCCACTGCCCTAGCGGCATCTGTTGTTCTTTTCTTTCAAATATAATAAAAATAATAAATAAAAATTTGGCCGAAGACATGGTGACATTATCATTATTTGACTCAAAAGTTCCACTAGAAGTGAAAGAAAAAAAATGGTCGTTCGTCTAGATGCAGTGAAACTAGTTCTGAAACTAATCGAAAATAGAAAATTCATAAACCCAGAAAATTTTATAAAATTTTATAAAAATTGTTTTAGCTGTTTTAGTATTTTTATTATTTCCTCCATCGTCTTGGGAATCCAAGAAGATTTTAAACAGAGTTACAATTTTTACAAGGAGTTATTTGTTGTAAACGCTTCTGCCGAAAGAGGCGTTAAATTCATAAAAGATTTTAAGAAAATGTTAACAAATAATGAAGAAGAAAATCAGTTTTTACTCCAGATAGTAGAATCATACAAAAAACAACATCCTTCCTGTACAAAATCAAGTCTAGTTTAACAATGTTGAGCTATGGTTCAACAATGTTATTATTTTATTTGGAAACATAGAGATAGTTTATAAAAATAATATAATTATATAATAAAATTGGTTAAAAGTTGTTTCAATTTCTATTTGCGAGCAATAGGCAGACAATTACACCAAAGATATATCACAATGGATAATTTTATTCCAAAGAGCACTGAAGGGTAAAAAAAAATTATATTTCTTAAATTCTAAAAAGTGGTTTCATCGAGTTTAATGGAAAAACTCGTTTTCGGTAATCTTTATTTAAAAATATCTTAAAAACCAAAGCTGGCCTTGGCAACCAATGGTTTAGCTTTCTCGGACTTATCCCAAATTTTAGGAACGGAAGATATACACATTTGGTTATAATATTTAACGCTTTTAAAAATTCAACAGTATTTGCAAAATATTTGAATTTTGTGAATGTATTGTCTTCTATTAGATTGGGGTCATATGTGGTTCCAATTCCAAAAGGGTTAATGGGGTCATATTACTTTTTTCCAAAACCCTAGGCTATAAAGATAAAATATAGTATTTAAAAGTAGAGAAGTGATTAATTTTTGATATAAAGAATTTAGAAAGATTGCATATCTATATATACTAGCAGATTACAGCACTTGAAATTCGAGTGCAATATCTAGGCAACTTTATTTTTCGACTTAGCCAATTCACAAACCAACACTTTTTTGGTTTATTATTATTGTGAATGAAGATAACAAACTCATTAACAAACACATTAACAAATTTGATAAACACACATATAGCATATGTGTAATTTTATGTATGTGTTGGTAGCAACTTTATATGCTATTTACTCAAAATAAAGGAAAAAATTTAAAAATCTGTGAATCAAAAATAAATACCTTTCAAATAATATAGGTTTGATCAAAATTGGGATAAAACGGTAGAACAAAACATCGGTAACAAGAAATCGCCTAGGCCATTAATGTTATAGATTAGAGAAATTTAATATTTAACTCAGTAAAAGTTCCAATGGATCCAAATACAATGTATAACTATATTGTATATTTGTGTTTTATAGACTCTGAAACTACCCAACCGATTTCACCAAAACCGGTTTCAGTAAAAAGGTAATATTCCAGATTAGGTTTACTGCTTTTTGTATTTCAAGTGGGCGCGGCCCCTCCCACATAAATTGAATAGCATCATATATATTGACTATTGTGATAGCAAGAGTTTTAAAACATTGCAATGGTACATATGTTACTAATGTGAGTAATCAGGACAAAAATGGGCGGGATCGGACAAGTGCGCGTGGCAGATCTCATACAAAGTTTTACACTGACAGCAACAGTTCTGAAACTTTTCGCATGTACATATTAAACTAATTTGAAGAGTTGTGAAAAAATGGGCGGGATTGGGCCAATGGGCGTGGCACCCACTATACAAAGTAAATATTTAATGTCATATATCTAGAGTACTGTAACAGATAAATCTTGGGACTTTGTCTGAGTTTATGAGTTATTAATGTGAGTAGTCATACCAAAAATTGGCGGGATTGTATTAGTGGGCGTGGCACCTCCTATACAAAAAATATTATCCGGAGTACTATCAGCCCGGCAGTCTTGAAACCAGGTGTGAGTTCACGACTGATGAGTGTGAGAAGTTGTGTGAAAAATGGGCGGTATCAGACAAATGGGCATGGCACCTCTCATACATGGTAAACTCATATCATCATATATCTAGAATACTATGATGGCCACAGTCTTGGCCCTAAAATGAACGTGATTGGACAAGTGGGCGTGGCAGATCTCATACAAAGTTTTAACATATAATATCTGGAGTTCTATGAAAGCAACAGTTCTGAAACACATATACATACTAAACTAATTTGAAGATTTGCGAAAAAAATGGGCGGGATCAGATTAGTGGGCGTGGTATCCCCTATACAAAGTAAATATATAATGTCATAAGAGCTAAAGCCTCAAAACTTTGTCTGAGTGCATGAGTTATTAATATCAGTAGTCGAAAAAAATGGACGGGATCGGACAAGTGGGCGTGGCAGCTTTCATACAAAGTAAGTATTTAATATCAAATATCTAGAGTTCTATATAAGTTAGAGCCTTCAACCTTTGTACGAGTCCATGGATTACCAACATTAGTTGTCGAACTGAAAATGGGCGGAATGTGATAAATGGGCGTGGTACCTCCTATACAATGTAATTATTGAATATAATATATTTCGAATATATACTATGATAGGCAGAGCTTTGCAACTTTTTGGGCGTTCTCATGATGCAATATTCAGTATTAATTATGTGGAAAAATAACGTTTGCCGGGTCAGCTAGTACTGAATATTTCACAAATCTCCAATCGAAATCGGCAAAAATAAAATCCTTGTCAAAAAAATTCCCGCCTATCGATTTAATTAAAAAATCACACAGTTAATCTCTGACATTTACTTGACAAAACCTTAAAGTGCCAGATCCATGTTTATTAAATTTGGTTAAAGAAAATTTTTTAAAACTTAAAAGAGGAGTTTTCTAAATTTGATTAACAAAATTTCCCATTTCCGGTGACAAAAAAAAAATAGTGTCGGCTTTAATCAATTTCTTCAAGTTGAAAAAAATGCCATCAAATTTTATGACCTAGTTTTTTTTTTGGCACAAAAGTGGTTTGGGACATTTGCTATGTCGATTTTGAAGTTACATAGCTTTTTATAGAGACAATTTAGTACTAAATTCCATTCATTATTATGACAACTTTTCATATTTTCCCCATATAAACACACTTGAAATTTTCAATCGATTACCGGCGCGACTTTTCTTTATCCGATTGTCCCCAAACTTCACATTTATTAGTTTTATATAGAAACGAAACAAACTGGACCCCGACACTCCCTAAAATCGCATTTTCATTTTTAAGGACCACTCTATTGAAGCTACAAAAAATATTTGACCTAGACCCATCTTCTATTATACCGATCGACTCAAAATCATTTAGTGATGGCCGTTCATCTGAGTGTCTGAATATCTGTCTGTATATCTGTCCGCCCGACCGTCCATATCCATGTAAACTTTGTACTCAAACTACAGATCGCAGATATTAATATGTTTTGATGAAATTTTTTATATAAGATTTTATTGGCCATACGACGAACGCTATTGAAATTAGCGAAAATCGGTACATATTCAAACATAGTCCCCATGCAAATGACCACTATGTGATCAACTTAAATTGCCATAAGATCCAAATTATCATATAGATTTCGGTCAAATTTGTTTTGTATGTATTTATTACACCCATTAATAGTCTCAAAATAAACCCTGTAAGACAACTCTTTGTCTTAGCCCCCATATAAAGCTATTTCCCGGTCTTCACTTACATCTATTAATAAATAAAAATATTGCACAGATTTTTCTCAAATTTGGTGTGTTTATGTTTTTACAAAAAGTAAGTGACTTTACTAAATATGATAAGGATCGGTCCATTTTTCGACCTAGCCATATATAAAAATACCATCAAGTATGTAATGTTTCTTATCTGCAGGCAAAAAAAATAATAACAATTGCACTAAAATTTAGTATATTCTTATTTTCTGTATCCAATTAGTTGGTCCAAAGACTCGTTCTCTAAACGGTTGGTATAAGGTAGAGTATAGTTGGGCTAGACCGACTTTAATTTTCTCAATTGCTTTTTTTAATGAATTTCATCTTTTTATAGGCAATAAACCTTAAATAAATTAAAAAAGTGTAATAAATAGCATAATAATTTATTAGAAACCAACAATAACTGAGCTTAGTTATTGTTTTGTTTATTTCTGCATAGTATAATGGCTATATATTTAGCTGTGCGGTTACTTTTTCTAGTAAGTGTATTTGATAGGATGAATTTAATTTCTACTCAACACAAATTATTGGAAGTTTTCAATAAAGTTCAATAAGCATTTAGTGCTTTTATTTCTAGCTATTATCAATTTGACTTCAAATGAAATGAAAGATATGATATACAAATTTTGGGGGTTTGAGGCTAAATACATAGATTTCAATTAAATTATATTACCAACAATCGTATAATGTGTTTAGATGGCATCATTGCAAAAAGAAAAGAAAGAAATTATAAAAGATTACATTGAAAATCTAGTTCAATATAAAATCGAATCAATTTAGTAACAGTCCAAATTTTGTATGTATTAAGTATTTCTACTTAATACACATCATTGGTCTTTAGACAACGACTATTTAAGATTGCATTCATACTGCAGTCAGAAAATATACATCTTTCAAATTTTAAAACCAAAGAGAAAATTTGATGCAACAAAAACTAAAATTTACATATGGGACCATAAATCTAACGAAGCATAAATTTCATATTGAGGTAATATTAAGTAAATATTCAAAACTTCATTTCAATTGTTAGCTGATGGACAGATGAGATGATTTAATATTTTTACTTAAATATCAACTAGTTTTATTGATTTTGGGAGCTTCAGTAAAAGTTTATGTATGTCAGTAAATGTAAAAAGAGCAAGCATTAAAAACAATATAGAAAAATGGAGTTACATGGTTAGGCATTTGTTGCCTGGAGAAGTGTTAAACAACAGAAATGCTTCACATCAACACACATAGACTTTGAGGTACATTGTGATGTCACGCATCAGTGTTCATTCTAGATCTATTTTAAACTTCTGCATTTCTTATATCCGATAGATCAGAGATCTGCATTAATTCCACTAACTTTTTTCGTAGGCATTATTTGATTTTTTTAAATCAAGTTATACTTAAAAAATATATCAGTTCTTCTACTTAGTGACTACTCTAATCATTTGTTCTTAGTCTGATTAAAATGAGTGATGAAATAGAAGTACGTGCTAAAGTTATTAAATATTTTTAACGAACTCCAACTTGGTCCTACAAAAAATCCAAGCAATCAAAGGTGCGTCGTCAAACTGTTTCCAATGTTACTAAAAAGTATCAGGAGAATTTGTCCATTGATAGGAAGCCTAGCTCTGGAAGAAAGCAAGGTCAACATGATGTTTGTAAGGCTAAGAAAATGGAAATCATATTGAGCTCCCAACACATTCGAAAGAATGGTATTCCCGACAATTTGGTACGAAAAATTAAAGCCGTTGAAGATTTGAAAACACACAAATTCCAAAAAGTTTCAGATAGGAACGCTGTAAAAATTTAGAGATAAATAATCTAACCAATAAAAACAAAGTTTTTATTAAACTCTTTCTTCCCTTATGCATACGAGTTTTGAATATCGCAGCGACAGTGCGTGACCACGCGTGACTGTGAGTGACTATCTTAAAATTAATGGGGTTTAATTCACTCCGTGACTGTGCGTGCCTATGCGTGACTGTGTGTGACTATGTCAAAGTTAATCTTCTTTCATCGCAAGTCTGTCGACCAAGTTTCAGATCGAGCTGATAAGGGGAAAACGGTTTTAAAGCACTTTGTGACTGTGCGTGACTGTTCGTGACTACCCCAAAATTAATTTATACTCACAATAAGACTATGGGCCAAGTTTCAAATCAATTGGATGAGGGTTACCCCATGGCAGACAGACAGACAGAGAGTATAAGTTAAGAGAAAGAGAAAAACAGAGCAGAGAAATTAAAATCAATTTTTATAAAAGAAATGCTCCTGCTCAGATTTTTTGCAGCTTCCGGGTCAAAATTTTATTTGTCGCTCATGCTTGAGGAAATGTTCAAGCAGACAAAATTTCAAAAAAAAAAGTTCTTGGTATTGCAAGCAATATTCAGTTACGACATAAGAAGCAAGTGATTTGTTGCAGCGGACTCTATGAATACCGAAATTTATATTCGGAAGTGTTTACAACACAAAGTGTCCACATATTTTTAGTCCGCTTTAAAATCCTGTCCTGCTCTTGAGTGTCTCAAAACCCCTAATGGAAGTTTATACTAAGATTTTTTCGATCTCACTTCTTAAATGGACAGCAGCAGAGAAATTGTTCGATACTCTCTATTTCCTCTACCTCCATAAAACTTCTACAGAAATTATATGATAAAAGCTTAAGCCGTTTAATGTATCTCCATATTCGGCAGTGTTCGGTTTGACCCCAGTTACCGCTGGAATATTCTTTCTGGGGATATTTGTGCAGCAGCACACTTCCATGCTTAAATCATGACATGATCAATTTGACCAAATTTGTTTCACTTTCTTAGCGGTACAAAGTTCAAATACAAGCTTACACATTTCAGTTTCATTGGATCCAGCTAGTTGGTTCCCAGGCCTGCCAGCTCATCGACTTTGTAATTTCTGTCAAATCATTTACGGACGTGGAGAAGATATAAGAAATTCTTGTTTTCACAATCAATCATTCCATGGAACTTACCACGGCTTGTCTAACATATTAGTTTTTAACTACGGTGATTGATATACAAAACATTTTGTCTCAGCAAATCAGAAACTTTTTATATTGCCAACAGTTTTGGCTAAAAATTGTCCTAACATGAACACAGTTAGTGAGAACACATACATGCTCTTAACTAAACTAAAATACACCAGTAAGAAAATTATAGTCGGCCCAGATCGACTATAAAATACCCAATACCATGCGTTTCGAGAGAGGATTTTGGATTCAACTTTGCTGTGGCTGCAGTTGGATATAGATAATATCCATACAACAAAAATGCACCGATCATGACCATATACTTACTTTTATCTTACGGGCGGACTTAGAAAGTGATTCTGAGTCGAGCATAATAAAAGGTGGGTCTACATAGTACAAGCAAAATAGTTACAAACACCACCGCATATGCTCTATAATAAAGCTTTATAAACTCCCATCAGTAACAACTTCTTTAATTAAGTTTTAAACTTCTTCCAACTTCTTTGGATGTAGTTTTAAACTAATTCCAAAGATACACATAGAAAACCGATTAATTGCGGTTACCGAATTTATTGCTAACCGAACTGAGAAGACTTGATAAATGATTCTGTTGTCTTAACAGTATATATTTTACCAAAATAGGATAGGAAGTTTAACTGCTATTAAATTTAAATTGGTACAATCGAAAATGCAGTTGTTTAAATTTAGAACAAATCGGTTGATAAATTGTTGTTCTGTGTGTGTGAAAAAACGACACATTGAATTCAACACAATAATAAGATCAAAAACGTATATGTAAAAGGATATTAACAAGGATAGTCGTTTATAAATTATGAACAACTCATATTGAGCTAATAGTAGTTTATATTGTGAAAAGAAACTTATAAGTACGTATGAAGAAAATAACGATTTTCGGCCTCTAAAGTAAAAAAAATTTGAAAACTTACTGAATAGGTCTAGCATAATTGCGTCTAATTTCAAATATTTTAAACCCACAATAATAAAGTCCCATTTAAACGTATTGAGACATCCTTTATAAAAACCTGTATAACAAGTAAGAAAAGTATACTCGGTTTAGATCAACTATACGATACTTTATACCATGCGTTAATGGACCCCCATCTCCTAGTTGTAACTAATTGTATATAGAAAATTATTATTAATATTATTAAATTATTAATTATTATTATTATAAAATTATTAATTCTTCCGCCTGCAAATTTTAGAGATATCTTTGTAATATTTTTTGTAATATTTGTGATGCAAAGTGTTGAAAATTTTAATTTTTATTAAATGTAATAAGTGAGTTTTTTTTCCTGAGTTATAAATGAAAGAGTGAAGTTAGTAGCATTTTGTTCTGTAAATTTGGTTCCATATTGAGTTTTTTTTATAAAATATTACACTGTGCGACAGAAAAAAATAACTGGGATGCGATTTTGAATTTCTCAGCGGATCTGGAAACAAAAAAATGAGGCCTTTCGAACATATGAACACGATATTTAAGGAATGTTGAGACATCTGAGCGTATTCCTCCAGCAAACTCATTTTGCTTAAACTTTGCGGATGTTTCTACGCAGTTTTTTTTATTAAGGAACTGTATAATTTATTATAAAAGTGTGGATTAAAAAATCTGCTTTGGATTAAAAAATCTGCTAAAATAACTTTTTCGGTTATTCAACTCAAAAATGTTTGCAGGCATTTATTCCATTTATTTTCATTAAAAGTTTAATAACTCAGTTAATTTTTACCAGATTTTTTAATCCAAAGCTGCAGTCTACTCATAAAGAAACATAATTTGTATTAAGTCCACAAATTATTCGGTTCCTAAATAAAAAAATGTGTAAAAACGTCTCCAAAGTTGCAAAATAGAGAATATTTAAAAAAATGAGTTTGCTGAAGGAATACGAACAGATGTCTCAATATTACTTAAATATCATGTTCATATCTTTGAAAGGTCTTAGTTTCCTCTTTCTAAATCCGTTGAGAAAATCGAAACCGGTTAATATTCAACAAAGTTACTGGCTTATATGTGCAAAAGGGCCGTAAAACCGGTTTTTTACCCGTAACTCAAGATTTTGGAGGTGTTTAGCAAATTTCAAGCACAGGATCTTGTTGTACTCGACAAGACCTATCAGAAAAAAAGTATCGCATTTCAGGTATTTCTATTTCATTCTTTTTTGTATCTATCTAAAATTAAATTCTGTTATTTAGAAACATGAAATAAATAATCTAACCCATAAAAACAAAGTTTTTAATAAAGCTCTTTCTTTCCTTATATGAGTTGAGTCTTGAATCTCTCCGTGACTGTGCGTGAATATTTTAAAATTAATCTTTGGCCATAACAAGTCTATGGAAAAAGTTTCAGATCTATCGGATGAGGGGAAATGGCGTTTAAATCACTCCCTGAGTCTACGTGACTATGCGTGACTGTGTGTGACTATCTTAAAATTAATTTTTGGCCACAACAAGTCTATGCACAAAGTTTCAGATCGATCGAATGAGGGGAAGTTATTTTTTTATCGCTCCGTGATTGTGCGTGGCAATGCATGACTGTGCGTGACTACGTCAAAGTTAATATTTTTTCACAGCAAGTCTATCAAGTTTCAGATCGATCGGATAAAAGGAAATTGGTTTTAAATCTCTCGGTGACTGTGCGTGGCCATGCGTGACTGTAAGCGATTAAGTCAAAGTTAATCTTTTTCACAGCAAATGTGTGGACCAAGTTTCATCGGATGAGGGGAAATGACATTTAGATCACTCCGTGACTGTGCGTGACTACCCCAAAATTAATCTGTAGCCCCAACAAGACTATGGGCCAAGTTTCAGATCAATTGGATAAGGGGGAATGGGATTGCCCCAGGACAGACAGACAGAGTGTACGAGTTAAAAGAAAGAGTTAAAAACAAACCAACCCATAAAAACCAAGTTTTTATTATACTTCTTTTATTTGTAAATTATCTTACCATCATGTATTTAAATAATTGATTGACAGAAAATATCTATGTCAAAAATCAAAAATTTTTGGCAAAAAAATTTTTTTTAGATCATTTTTGTCATCGCCACGAGTCTGCCTGCTCGATTGGATCACGGGAAAAAGGTTAAAAATCGAACCAAAGTTTTGTCGACACGCAGGCAAGCAGACACTACGAGTAATATGAGGGGATTAAAATTAAAATAAAATACAAAGAAATAGTCGGTCTAGACCGAATATACTATACCCAGCACCATGCGTTTAGAGACCCTCTATCATAGATCCAACTCAGTAGATGTAGAAAATCAGCATAAACCAATTTTAAAACACATAACAATTTTAAGTGGCATTGTTATTAATTTTTGTGCTTCGGATATCGAAAAGTTCATATTTGATGCTATATTTATATGGGGATTAGGCCGCAAAAGGACCAATTCCGACCATATTTGTTACGGTCACTTATTTTTTGCAAAATCATATACAAACCAAATTTGAGAAAAATCTGTGCAATGTTTTTTTTTTTAGTAGATTTAAGAGAAGATCGGGAATCAGCTTCATATGGGGGCTATGATTAAGAATTGTCTTGTAGCGTTTATTTTTGGAGTACTGATAAACGGTTGTAATATACACAAACCCAACTTTACCTAGACCTATATGATAATTTGGATATTGTGGTAATTTAAGTCGATCTCATAGGGGTCATTTGTATGGGGACTAAGTCTGAACATACACCGATTTTCACCAGAGTCAATAGCGTTCAAGAACATTCATGCCATGGCCGATAAGAACTTATATACTAAATTTCATTAAAATATATTCACACCTTTAGGTTTATTACAACGTTTACATGTCAAGGTCAAGCATTTTTGATGGTTAGAAACATCAGCACAAAGTGGTACGGTATAATTAAAAATTTATTATTTTGTATTACTAAAATATATACTTGACTTTGGATATTTGTTTGGAATTCCGGAGCCAGGAAAATATTATCAGCAATAACAATTCTGTAATAAATAAATTAAAAATATGTATTTTTTTCCAAACAACAATCATATGATTATGAGCTTTCGCAACAGAGTCTTAAATTTGTAAATATATCTTGTGTAAGGCGGAATATTGTAGTGAATTTTAAGGGGATAAGGAACTCTCATTCTTTGCATATAACTCAAAATTTCCAAAGTTTAAATTGATGAAAGTACAATGAAGTAATTATAAAAATTCTAAAAAATATCTATTCTGCAAAAAATTATAGATGTAATTTACGTAAAATTTAGTAATGCAGTGGCACTTAACATGAGTTGTTTTATGTTTTAATTTATTAGAAATCAATTAAAATGATTACATTATATTTTATAAAATTTCTTAAAAATATTATTCATAAAAGATAAATTGACTTTTGAATTAATGAAAAAATATCGCAAATATACATATTTACATACGTGCATACATACAACCATACATACACCCATTCCATTTACCAGAAAATATCTCAAAATCGCCAAATCGATAGGCACTTCTAGTAGGAGGACCACAATATACATGTATTTACATTTAAATGTCGGTATTTGGCTGAGGGATCGGACAGATAAAGATCAACTTACGTCGCGTCTTTCACACAATTCCTCTTTAGTTCGAAATTCCCTCAAGATTTTTTTGATCTTGGTATTTAATTTATTGATTGTTATAATTCTATCGATTTTCCATTTCGATCAGCTTCGTTAATAGCCATTTTCTTCAGTTTACGTATACGTTGCAATTGATCTTTTAATTTCTTTTTGAACAACAATTCTCTATTAATGACCTTAATATCTTCATTAGAACACTGTTGGATATTACGTAAATTTTTTGAAATCAATTTTTCGGTAAGAGACAATTTTGTTCTATGTAGTCGTATTACATGAGTTTGGGAACGTTTTAGTTCATCACGATAAAGGAATAACGTAAAACAGGTAGTTATTTTTGATTTGGAATCCATTATCAAATGCTAATTTCTTTTAAATATGTAAAATAATAATTTCTCTGTATCGATTAATGTTGCTGCTTATATTTCTCATGTGAGATTGATGCTTTCTTTCATATGTGCCCTTGTTTATATAGTATACTACACTGTAGTTTATATAGTGTGATACCTTAATTGTCTATTAAGGCCACCTACCTAGTTTTTATTGTTTTTTATTGTGCTTGTTTAATTTTTGAATTTGCCTAATTCGAATATTTAAGAGTAATAACTTAAAAAAGATTCATTACTAATCCACCTTTTTAAAAGACTTAACCACACATTTAAACTATTTAATCCAGTTAACTTAAAACAAATACAGTACTTATATATATACTTGGCTAAATATATTTAAATGTTACTAAGCCGGGATTTTTTCAATTTAACATTTGTTAGTTGGCGGAAATGTTGTTTTCTTCTTTAACTCGTAGTTTTTAAGACAGGGATTTTGTTAATTGCTAGCACACTTCTTTTACAGAGAGGTTGTTATTTCTACTAATGAGTTCACAAATATTGTGTAATTTTGTCCCATTGTTTGCAAATGTTTAGTAAAACATCTGCAAGTCGAACATATTTTCAATTTTCTATCTACTTAAGATTTAGTGTACTAATGACAAACATATGCTTTCCTAATTCGATTGTTCGTTAATCTTTGCGTTGACTATAAGGTAATTTAAGTCATTATCCAGATATTAACTAAAATGGAAAAAAACGTTATATTTAGCTATATATACATATGTATGTATATTCAGTTTGCTAAGTATAAAGTTTATTATTCTATTTTCCAAATATGTACTTTAAAACAACTTGAAAAATAGCTCTGTACATAATTATAAAAATCAGTAATTACTAGTTGGGTTATTTACAAGATATTTAAGCTCCTTTTATTTGGACTACAAAACGGTTTACTTAAATTCTGTGGTTTTCTGGAATAACCGCATATGTCCATTTTTGTCAGTTTTGAGTTAACGATGCCAAATATATTAATTTTTAATGCTTTTTACATGTGTTAAATTAAAAAAAAAAATATTGACCATTTCTGAGTTTTTTCTTTAAACAACGACGTAACTTAAATGTTTATTAAATTAATTTGCAGCACTAACGACGTATGTCAACCTACGTTTGATCACTGACAAATTATTTTCTCAGAAAACGACACATAGCGACATACGTTCTTATTGATGAAAAAAAAAATTCAAAATAATTTTGGATTATTTTTCAGTTTATAAACACTTGTAAAAACTTGTGTGTTTATTTCTGTTATTTTTTATCACTATTATTCTTGATATGTTGTTATATTCTTATCCTAAGTCCCGTTAACTTTTTGTTGACGAACAAAAAAATCAATTTTTCAAGCAACAACAATTTATGTCTACATGGGTGGTTGCATTGGTAGTTTTCCTTTTCAAAGAAAACGACGTTTGTCGACATAAGTTATTTACATATTTTTTTTTCGTCCTTCTCTAGGATCTATTCCTCTGAAGATTTTTGACTCAAAATTTTATATAAAGTATTTATTGCCCATATATACAGGACTGTTAAATAAAAAGCTCTAAAAACTTTATATCGAGCCCATAATTTCAAATATAACGTTTTTTGGCTCCCCTGAACATTTTGATTTTATGACATACGCGGTTATTCTAGGAAACCACAGAATTGAGCTTATAAATCTTTTAATAATTGCGAAAGCTCTACTCACTGAAAGCTCTCATTATCAAATATATCGCTTGAGAGGAGTCATTGTGTTTCCTAAGAACCATTTAATTATATGTACACGTCGGCTTATTAGAATGTTTGAAAATTTAAATTCTCCGTCTACTTTGATTACGACAAATAAATTAAAATACTTGGGTCTTTAACAAAATATAATATAAAGAAATCGACTTGACTTTTTTATGTTTATGCCGGCAAACTTAAAATTTTGTTTAAAAAACCCAATTTCGACCAACGCGGGACGTAGGGTGCATATCCAAAAATATAAAAATTTAACTTTTAACAATTCTTGAGACCTCTTCTTTAAAAATGTATTAAAAAATAATTTTGAGAAAAAAGAGTGAATAAAGGGTATTTTGCGAAAAAAAAAAAATAAATTTTGAAGATCCGATTTTTTGCCCGCTAAACGGTTTGAGATAATGAAAGAAATTCTTCGTCCATTTCTTTTAGAAATATTTTACTTATCACCACATATTTATTTCTCATAAAGCCGTTATTTGCAGTAAACTAAAAAAAAAGTTTTGGCAAATATTTCAAATTTTGATTTTTTAAATCAAATGTCTTCTTAGATATAAGTATTGATCATTATTAACCATTTTTTTAGACTATCAGAGCCCACCCCTCGGAATTAATATACAAATTCTAGGAAATTTTATTTTTTCATTAAATTTTTTGCTTTCAATGTATTATTTTAAACTATATATAAATAAAAAATTTATGAATATTTAAGTAAAAGTCATTAAATTGTGAATTTTTAAATAAAATTCATTAAATTTCATTAAAGACTAGCTGAACTCGGTGTGCTTCGCTACCCCCCATCGTTACATAATAAAATAAAATAAAAAAAAATATTTATACATTAACAAAATATTATTTATTTAATTTAGAATTAATTATTGCACTAACAACTTTATATAGTCAAGGGCTTAATATAAGTTATTATGGATTTTAATTTTTCTAAAAAGGGCGTGGTCCCGCCCAGTTTTCTTGTAGTACTATTTCTATTAATTTCAATACGATATATACCAAATATCATCGCCGTAGGTTAAAAATGGCCGAGATATGACGATTTTTAATCTTGGGTTGTATGGGCCCACTAACAACTTTATATAGTTAAGGGCTTATTATTTCAAAAAAATATTCGTTTGTGAAAATTTCATGACGATCCTTCCAGTAGTTTAGAAGATATTACGATTTTTTTATTTTTCTAAAAAGGGGCGTGGTCCCGCCCACTTTTCTTCTGGTATGTATTTCTCTTCATGCCGGTACCATATGTACCAAATATGACCGCTGTAGGTAAATAAAATTTCCGAGATATGACGATTTAAAATTTTGGGTTATATGGGCGTGGCGTGGACGTTTCCAATCAAAAATTTATATAGCTTATTATTCCTTCCTGAGTCACAGTAACACGCTCTGAAAATTTCGGGAAGATCGGTTTAGGGGTTTTGCCTCCTATAAAGCACAAACAAACACACATTCATTTTTATATATGTATATAGATAGATTGAAAGCAGATTAATTATAATTTAAGGTAAAATGGGGCGAAAAAGGGGGATTTGGTAATAAAAAAATTTATGGCTACTTTACCTGTAGATGAAAAGTGTATAAAACTTTAGGTAAATACATATTACAAAAAAAGTATTTTGTATAGCAAACATTGTTAGTGGTTTAATTAACTATCTGCATTAAAAAAAGGGGGCGGTGAAGTGGGCGTGGTTCATAGTTAAGTGGCGACGTTACTAGTATTAAGAGTAATATACTACCAAATAAAAAAAAATCCGTTGGAAGGAACAAATTTGTACAGAGAACAAAAAGTTTAAAATTTTCAAACAAAATTTGGCGTGAAAGGGGGCGTGGCGTAAGAAATGTATATTTCTACCTCGCCTGGGGTATAATGTGTATACAATTTGAAGTAAATCTGTTAAAAACTATATGAGAGGAATTACATAATTTTAAAAAAGTGGGCGTAAAAGTGGGCGTGGTCGAAAAAAAGTACCCTATTGATCATGCCAGAAGCCCATTTAAATGCTGTGAAAATTTCAGGAAGATCTGTCCAGAGGTTTGGTCTCCTATAACGTATAAACAAACAAGCAAATAAACAAACACACATTCCATTTTATATATACTCCATAGATATTTTTTGAACACACAGAATAATAAATAATTTTATTATTTTATTTTATTATTATTAGCATATCAATTTCAGCTAATTCGTAAACACACACACAGCATTGTATGGTTTTTTATTTGAAACTTAAATATGGGTTTTATGTATGTGTTAGTAGCATATTTAAATGAATTTTACTCCAAAAAAATGATCCAGATGGTGCACATCTGTAAACACTGTGAAAATCTGCAAAGAAATACCAAATGGTATATTTTTTTTTTTGTCAAAATCGATTGGTAATTGAAGTTGTAGAATATGTCACAAGAAATCGCCTTGCCTATTAATATTATAGATTGCAAAAAGTTTAAAATTTAAAAAGTCAAATTTGGCTACCTATAAATCACCTTTTGTTCTAAAAGGGTGCCTCCATATTTAATATTTCGAAATCTTATATTCTTGATTACAGTCGCTATAAACACAGTGTTCCAACCTGATCAATATTTATAAGTTCTATATTTATAGCTACTCTTTTCTTGAAGGCGCGAAGTAATGATATGTGTTTTTTTTTTGTCAAAAGGGCTCGAATTAGCGTGGTTTTCGATTGCAGAAAGTGAGGCTGAGTGCATAATATGGCTCTTAAATCCGAAATATATCTTAAGGGTAAATTGAGAGAGGCTTTCAAGTTGTGTCAATATGGAAGATTTTTCACCAAATTCCTTTAGAAATTTTCTCTGGCTTCAAATAGTGGTTACAATTTCGGTTGTCACTAAGCCGATATATCGATTAATCGGACAAAAATGGTGATTTTTAAATCATCGATAAATCCTCTAAACATTTGCGACAATTCAATACATAAAAACCATTGTTGTCATATGTACAGATTTACAGATTATTGAGGAACCGAACAGACTTAAAGATTTTTCCTAAAAAACTGATTTATTGAGATTACTGCAAGTTACATTCTCAAAAAGTCTGGACTTCATCGCATGTTTACAACATTGTTTTTAATAAAATTTTTAAAATTATCTTAAAACTTGATTAATGTTATATACCGAACTAATTTAATGCTGAAATTACTTTAAAATTTGTGCTAGATGAATTTTCGCAACACAACAGCTATTTAAGTAATCAATTTAAATCAGAATTTTACGTATCAAGGAACGAATAACAACTTTTGAAGATGTTTTTCAATATATGAGTAGTCCGCACAGATACTTTGCATCAGATACTTTGCATTTACGAGATATTTTACAAAATAAATAAAACTTTAATAACTAAAATTATCGTAAAATTGGTGATGAGTCATTGTGATAAATATTTTTAAAACTTTGTGGAATACGTAGAAGACATTATAAAAAGAAAAACTTTTGTAGGTGTCACATACTGCTGCTTCTAATGCGATTATCAATAAAAGAAAAAACCTCACCGAGAAATCAAATTTAAATCTCGAAGGGCCACAAGCACCACAGCAAAGAACTATAAAAGATATAGACAAAATTATCAAAAGATAAATGACGCACTTTGAAGATGTGAAAGGTCTTGATAAATATTTAAAATCCGTGCAATCAACATGTGTTGAAACGGAAAAGTTGTTTTCGGCTGCAGGGTTTTCTGCACAAAAATTCGGTATCGATCAATTGCTATATTTTATTTATATTATATATATTATATTTTATATTTTTATATACTAGCAGATTCCAGCCCTCGAAATTCGAGCGCAAATTCTAGGAAATTTTATTTTTTCATTAAATAAAGACCCTAAAAGTATGCTAATCAATTATAGCCAATTCACAAATCAACACAAAAAAACAAACTCGTTTTATTACAAACATATTATCAATTTAATAAACACACACATAACATTGAATAATTTTGTGTATGTGTTAGTAGCAAATTTAACTGCAATTTAGTCAAAATAAAGGGAAAAATTTTAAAATCTGAAAATCTGCCAACCGGCTAAATAGAAATACGTTTCAAATAACATGCGTTTGGTTAAAGTCGGGATTAAACGGTAGAACAAAACATTGGTCACAAGGAATCGCCTAGCATATTAATATTATAAATATGTATTTATATTATATTTTTTTTATATTTTTTTTATATTTTATTTTTTTATTTTATTTTTTTTTCGTTAAATGTATTCATAAATATTTGTAAGAAGTATTCAGAAAAGTTGTAAGCAAATATAGGAATTAAATTAATTTTTTAATATAACGTTTTGGGAATAAGTGGTATTTATTTACTTTTCTGGTTTTGCTTTTATAATGTTTAATTTTATATTTGCTTTTAACCGCATTTAAGAAATATTGGATTTATCAACACTGATTCTGATTATTTGTTAGTCGAAAAGCCCCATTTTAAAGTTGTTCGATCCAAATTTTTTGTATTTGATCGAATAACTCTCAACCGATTGACAACTAGAAAAATTTTCATTTTAACATGAACAAAAATGTCCATTAAAATTAGAAAGCCACTGAAAATGTACTGAAATATTTAGGAAAGAACTTGAAACTTTTAGCTAATTATCTACACTAGTCGGCATAATTATTTTGACATACGCAACTGTGATATTTTCTTGTCCAGTTCGTTTGATTGCATGTAGTAACGGCACGCGGGTTATATTCAAAATAAATTGCATATTATATAAGCGTGCCCAATATTTTGTCGTTTACGCTTTGCATTTTCTTTCTGCTGCTTTTTTTGTGGCATGAGTATTTTAACAAAATCTTTGTGGCAGTGTTCGCGCATGGTTTAGCAAGCGACAATCAAATAACTTTGGTATTTAAATTTTATTGCCATTTTTTTTATAATATTCAAATAAAATATTGAATAAAAATTATTGGAGACCATGGGAAAAACGGCTAAGTTAAGCTTGTTGCTAGAGCTTCAATATTAGCAATTTTAAATGTGGCGTCGCAGTAAAGGACATTGTAATTGAATTTAATTTGTCGCGCCAAACAGTGCACTATCAAACTAACTAATTAAGAAACATAATGACATCAGAAACTTACGTAGATCAGGTGCTAAACGCAAAACAACGCAAATTGAAGACCGAATCCTTCTGCAGGAATTTCACAAAAATATTCAATTAAAGCCCTAATCTGCTGCAAATTAATGGAATCAGTTGGCCAAGTATGCAATCAGTGAGCGTAGTATTCGGCGAGATTTAAAAGACGGAGATTTTAAAACATACAAAGCAAGAATATACCTCCATATCAGATGTGAACAAGCAGAAAAGTTTGGCCTTCCCAAAGGAGTACTTTTAGAAGCCACAGAGTTTTGGAGAAGCGTTCTATGGACATATCAGTGTTCCTTTGAATTCAACTCATCAAAACAAAAAAATTTTTTAAGGCTACCACAGGTACGAAGGCCAAAAAGTGAGCCGTGGAGGAGGCTCTGTCATTGTCTGGGGGCACATTGCGAACAATGGGTTGGGTCGCCGGCTCGATGAATATTTGAGCACCCTATATGATAACGCTTTCTCTTCCGGTGACAAATTGATCGGAGAATCATTTATCCTGCAACAGGATAATGCCTCATGCCACAAAAGCAGGATGATATCCAAATATTTGAAGGATGTTAGTGCTACTACTCTGGACTGGCCACCCCAAAGTTCAGACTTGAATACCATTGACCATTAAATACCATGGACCAAAGTCCAGACTTAAATACCAAAGAATTGGTTATTTACATAAAATCAAAGAAGAGACAATTTCCGAGGTCACTTCCCTTTGGAAGTCCTTCCTCAGGGGCCCTTCAAAATATACTGGACTCAGCTCCAAGACGCCTTAAAAAAGTTATTGAAGCCATAGGGGGATATACATTTTATTAACTCATAATCAAATTTCTATACATTTGTTAAATATTAAAGCTACTTTTTTTAATAATAATAACTTGTCAAAATTACTTTCATTCATATCTTCTTAATTTTTTAATAAAGAAACTCTATTGAGTTATTTTTTAGTTTATATTAGCAATATCCAAACAAAACAAATAAAAATTTTATATTCTATAAAGATAACTAAAAATTTGATACAAAAATGCATCATTTTGTTTTTGTCAAAATAATTATGCCGACTAGTGTATATTTATATCCAATACCACCAGTGTTGCCATAAGTTGAAATTGTAAAGATGCTAAATTCCAAAAAAAAAAGATGCTAAAACGTACTGGAGTCAAAAAAAAGATGCTAATTTTTTTTTTTCAAATTTCATTACCTTTATATTGAAAAATTAAATACTTATTAATAAATTCTTTTTAAATCGAAAAATTAATATAAAACATAAGTTTCGATTTATATCTTTTAAATTTTAATTAAAATTATTTTGGATTTCATCTGTAATTTTTTTTAACATCAAATTGAGTTTTTTTAATTTTAAATTAAATATTTTTAAATTTAGAGGGATTTTTTTTAATTTCAAATATAACAGAATTTACATTATCAAAAGATACGATTATATTACAATAATTGGTTTATGGAATCTATATTTCTGTGAAGTCTTCATCTTCCAGTTCTTCTTGGCTCTGATATTTTTCTGACGATCGACTTTTATCAACGAAATCGCTCGGTATATTGTAAGTGTAACAGCACCCATTATTCAATTTCAAACCTTCTTTTGTAAGTATTACAGAACATAACAACTCGGATTTTATTCTGTTCAAAGTTTGCTTTTAATTAAACAAACGTTCAACTTCGTCTTTTGAGAAAGACAAAACTAATAAAGACAATACAAATACTGATAACTCTTTAAATGGATTTTCGCCAATAGAATTTTTGTTAACTTCAATCCATAAAGAGGTTGAATTCAGTGTTGTATCCTAATATTGTTCTGTGATATAACTCCATTGGATTTGAAATTTTTCTGTTTCAAATGATCTAAATTTAATCTCTTCTAATATATTGGTTATCGGTTCTTTTACCCGGTTTAATGTGTTTTGTATTAAAAATTTTGGCAATTTTTTAATATAATAATATCTTTTGTTAATCGACTTTTTAATTCATTAAAAACTGTTGTTGGTGTTTACATGCTTCTATTTTAAAATATTCTGTTATATTTGCGAACGAAACGAGCAGAGTGGTAAAAAGAGTAGTACACAAAATTCTCGTATTACACTTTTAGAAATTAACACATATCAATACCATTAAAATTAATATATTAAAAAATAATGAAAAAAAATCCAAAAAATAGATGCTAAAAGCAACTTTTTATTAATAAAAGATGCTAAGTTAGCATCTAGCATCTATTCATAAATTTTGGATGCTAAACGACAAAAAAAGTTGCTAAATCTAGCAACTAAAATGGCAACACTGAATACCACTATCCGTTCGGAGTATAATAACTGTGTGCTGATGTTTGTAACTACCAAAAATATTTAACCTAGACGTGTTGTTTATTATACCGATCGACGTAGAAGTACCTTCTCATTCAATTCAGTGATTACGGACCGTCCGTCCGTCCGTCCATCCCTGTGTCCATGTAAAGCAAACTACAGGCCGTAAATATGAATATATTTTAACGCAATTAAGCATATAAGTCTCTATCGGCCATAGAATAAAGGCTACTGAAATTAATGAAATTCGGTCGATGTTCAGACCAAGTCCCCATACAAATGACCCCTATGAAATCGACATAAATTGCCATAAGATCCAAATTATCATATAGATATCAGTAAAATTGGGTTTGTATGTGTTTATTATATCCATTAATCAGTAGTCCAAAAATAATCCCTATAGGACAATTCTTAGTCATAGGCCCCATATAGAACTGCTTTCCGATATTCACTAAAATCTATCAAAAAACAAAAATATTGTACAAATTTTTTCAAATTTGGTTTGTATTTATATATTTTTTCAAAATATATGTGACTTTACAAATATGGTCAGAATCGGTCCATTTTTCGATCTAGTCCCCATATAAATATAGGAACCGATATGAACCTTTTCATATTCCAAAAAAAAAAAAATATTAATAACCCTGCTACTCAAATTTGGTTTATGATTTTTTCTATATCAAATTAGTTGGACTGAAGAGATTGGGTCTCTAAACCATGGTATAGGGTATCGTATAGTCGGTCTAGACCGACTATAATTTTCTTACTTGTTTTCTTACTAGTTTTATATGAATTAATTTTATAATTTTATAATTATGTTATGGAAATATATATTATTTGACAAGTAATATGGCTTATATATGAATCTTTAAATATTTTTTTTCGTTTTTAAGTGAGATATTTATTTAACAAGTTTTAATTTTGTTTATTTTTAAATCTAAAACATAACAAAATCAAAATCTATTAGCGTAAAATTCAGTTGTGCCAAATCTTTGATAACTTCCTTTCGTGTTGTCAACCAAGAGACGATGAAGGCTGGATTTTGCATTATAAAAGCTAGATTCTTTCCTATGATGTTTAATATTAATAGTTAAAAAAAATTTTTGGTATAACTTATTCGCGTTTTTTTTTTAATTTAAAGCAATTACTAATGCAATCAGGATAGACGTCAATAATACAATCACATTTTTGTTTGTTTAAAGAGAGTAAGAGTATATCAATCTTGGCTACTCTCCTACCCTTCTTGATAAGCCATACGTTCGCATGTAAAAAAAAACGCACAAGTTCTGTTACGTTATACCTATAAACATTTTTTTTCACTATATGTAGTTTATTATATGAAATTTTATCGGATTATTTTTACATTGGTCTTAGACGCTCCAAAGTCAATACCAACCTACTCGAAACAATGATGAAAAATATTATCCGAATTTTGCCCATGCAAATGGTATCGATATCGCTATATCAACTAGAATTTTTATAAGGATCAAGAATACATATATTTACTTTTTGAGGTCTCAAATAAATTTTTCGATGCCCTACAAACGGAATGACAAACTGATACATACAGTGGTTTGGAGGGTATAATAATGTCAAATATGCGCTAAATTTAAAGAGCGTTTCAAATAGTTTTATTAAAAAGTATCAGGTACTAACAAAAGAAGCATGTTCGAACATGTCGCCAGATGAGCCTTGGTGTAAAGTAATGTCTTATAGACTTACATTACTAAAACGCTTAAACGTTTAAAAAGGGATTAAAAATGAATATTTATGAGGGGCCAGAGGTAAAGAATGAAATATATTTATAGACAACTAGTAGAAACGAAATATTACTACACTACCTGTACCTTAATCGTGCATTTTGCAGGTACCGCAATATGATAACACATTTTGTATATAAATTCTTTGCGGTTCTAACTTTCACATCACTCTCATTCGAGAAACAAGCAAATAACATCAAAACAAAATATAATTTTAAATCATAAAAAAAATAATGGAATCGAAATCAAAAACCTCTGTCAGTTACACTTTATTTCTTTACCGTCAAGAATTACGTCGTTCTGAAACACGTTTCATGCGTTTGAATAAAACGAAAATTTCTCTGACCGCTAAATTGATATCAAAAAGTGTGCGAAACCTGCAGCAGTGTTCCACAGAAGATTTACATGTGATTAATAGAGAAATTATATTCAAAAAGAAATTGAAATATGAAATGCAACGCATACGTAAATTGGAAAAAATCGGCCTGAAAAAGTTTAATCCAAATACACCAAGCACAAAACTCTGATTTGTTTATGGATATAAATATGACATGGAATCAAATGCAATGACATGCAAAGCTTAATGGCATTGTTTGTAGGAACTTGAACTATAATTGGAAGTGAGCATTGGCTATTGACGATCCTCGAATATACAAAAAATAACAATTCCGAGAGAATTTAAAATAATTTTGTTAAATTTGGGATAATTAGCAAAAATCCAAACTAATTTATGTGTATAATTTTGTTGAAGTATTGTAAATTTTGTAAAATATTATTTGTAATTATATTTAGAAAGTTACTATATATTTTTATATTTAATATTTATCTATACTAATATTATAAAGAGGTAATGTGTGTTTGTTTGTTTGTTTGTTTGTTTGTTTGTTTGTAGGAGGTAATCTCCGTAACTAGCCATCTGATCTTCCTGAAATTTTCACGGAGTCTTACTGCGGATATGGGAAGTGCTATAGGCTATAATTTTTTTCAATATTTTTAGTGGGCGTGGCACCTCCCACACAAAGTAAATTTTTAATATCATATGCATATATTGAGAATTATGATAGGGAGAGCTTTGCAAATATGTGTGAGGTCACCTATTGTTAATATTAGTAGCCACGCCGGAAATGGGCGGGATCGGAGAAGTGGGCATGGTACCTCCCATACAAGTAATAATTCAATGTTATATATCTCGAGTACTGTGACAGAGAGAGCTTTTCAAATTTGTCTGATGGCACCTATTATTAATGTGAGCAGTCGGACTAAAAATGGGCAGGATCGGACCAATAGACGTAGCACCTGCCATACAAATAAAATATAAAATGCCATATATCTGGAGTACTGTTATAGTGAGAGTCTTGGGACTTTGTGTGAACCCATAAGTTATTCATATGATTAGTTACACAAAAAATGGGCGTGATCGGAGCAGTGGGCGTGGCACCGCCCATACAAAGTAAATAAATGATATCATATAACTGGTGTACTAAAAAAGGGAATCTTTGCAATTTGCACGAGCCCATCAGATCTTAGCATGAGTAGTCAGACAAAAAATTTGTGGGTTCACACCAATGGGTGTGGAACTCCCCATGCAAAGTAACTTTTTAAAGTCATATATCTGGAGTACTGTAAAAGAGAGAGCTTTATGGCTTTGCGTGAGCCCATAGGTTCTTTGTATGATTAATAGAACAAAAAAAATGGGCGCGATCGAAGCAGTGGGCGTAGCACCGCGCATGCAAAATAGATATCTAATATCATATAACTGGGAAAGACTCGAAATTTTGCACGAGTCCACCAGATATTAATGTGAGCATTCCGATAAAAATTGGGCGGGATGGGATAAGTGGGCGTGGCACCTCCTATATAAAAAATATGATGTACTACGAAAGCAACAGTCTTTTGACAAGTACATTAGTTATCAATGTGATTTGTCGTGGAAAATATATCGTCGAAATCAAAATCGCCAAACCCAAAAATCGCGAAAAATAAAAATCGCCCAAAAACAAAAATTTTCAAAATCAAAAATGGGCAAAATCAAAAATCACTAAAAATAAAAATTGCCAAGTGATATTTTAAGTTCAAGGCCAATAGTTGAGTGTTGCCAGATCTAATTTGGCAAATCCATGTTCTTCTCATGGGCAGCTACATGTACCTCCAGGGCAGGAACGCCGAAAAATCTGATAATTATTGTATCGAATTAAAAAAGCAAAAATCATTTTATATCAGCAAGTATCAAAATAAAGGAATCTATATCAATGATCTATACTTTGCATAATAAAGAGGTAATGTGTTTGTTTGTTTGTAGGAGGTAATCTGCGTAACGACTTATCTGATCTTCCTGAAATTTTAGTGGGCATGGCACCTCCCATACAAAGTAAATTTTTAATATCATATATACTAAGTACTATGATAGAGAGAGCTTTGAAAATTTATCTCAGGTCATCTATTATTAACGCGAGTAGTCAGACAAAAAAATGGGCGGGATTGGACAAATGCGCATGGCACCCCTATACAAACTTAATATTAAATGTGATATATCTGAATTACTGTATTAGTGAGAGCCTTGGGACTTTACGTGAGCCCTTTCATAAGGATTCGGAAGGGGGGGGGGGGGAGGGTGTAGCGAAGCACACCGGGTTACATCTAGTAATAAATAAAACAACAAAATATGTGAAAAAAAAACCCTGATACACTATTTTTGATTTTGTTAGGAAAAACTAAAGTATTTTTAAAGCACATTGGGCAAAAACTTAAGGTACACACACACACACACCCAGAAAACAGCTTCATGGTGGCTACTGAATTTATTGCCAACCGGATTGAGATGAAGTTAGTAACCAAATTTTGGGTTGATTACGATTATAATTCTGTTACCTTTACAGCAAATATTTTATCACACTAGAAAATCGTTCGCTGCTAATAAAATTCTGTTGATACAATCGAAAATACAGTTGTGTAACTTTAGAACAATTCAGTTAGAAAATTTTGTTTTTCTGTACGCAATTTAAAATACTGCAACATTTTTTTTTTTTGAGAATCGAATAAACTATGAAATATTTTATGCTCAAATAAATGCTGCGAAAGTAATATTTTAAAATAACACAATCCTACAAACAACAAAAAAAAAAAAAAACTTCATTACACGCAAACCAGATGTTATACGTCTGAAACTAAAGGCCAAATGGTGTAAAACTGGTATTATAGTTTATCATTTCGTGTTCTTATTTCCTTCTTAAAGGACTTCAAAGTTTCAAAAATGTATTTTAATACTTCTTTCTTCCTATATTGCCACTAACTATCATTGTCAAATTATAGTACAAAATCTTGGGAATTTTGTGCAATCTTTTATCATATAAAGACCAAATTATGTCATTAATGTTCTTTCAAATGTGTTTTTTTTTTTTAATTTGAGAATCATTTAGATATTTATTTAATTTGGAATTTTTATGGGCAATGTATTAAATTTTTGTGTATGGAACAAATTTTAAATTTAAAGCTAGAAGGATGAAATTTTTGCTATGTGTTACTAGATATTTAAGTTCCCAACATATATTTTTATGGAAGAGTATATTAGAATTTTCCAAAGATATTGTATGAAAAAGTTTTTTTAAGAAAGTTTGTATAATAATAATAAAAAATAAGTGGGAGTGTTAAATTTGGTTGTCCGAATATTTGATACCCTCTTCCCGTGTTTTAAACTCAATATTATAAAGAAAGGTTATGAACACTAAGAGACAACAAAGGATAGATTACACATAAAAATGGCTCGAAGTTTTACAATGACTTTCAAAATTAACAGGATAATTTAAACAAAATTAAGGTATTTTGTGAATATGAATATGTACATAACTGTCAAATATAATGTTAATTTTGATACCATACATTATTAGTACGACTATTTCTTAATAGATATTGTAGCAAATCGATAGAGAAATACTTTCAGGTCTTTTTAATAAATTGGTTTCACACGCCCTCTTTAAAATAATTATTGATGCAGATAGCACTTTTTGAATATAAGCCCTCGATATACAAATTTGTTTATACCGTATTAAATATAAAAACTAATTAATCGACATATTTTCATGAAATAACGAATAAATTTGAGGAATTTTATGAATACATTAAATATTTTTTATTTAAAAAAACAAATCCTGATGAAGAAAATATTTATAGATTTTCATAAAGAGTCAATTTGACATCAGGAGTACCCCACGCGTTAATTTCAGAAAATAAGTCCAGACTATTATTTTTTTGAATTACTTAAACATTACCAACAAGTTTTATCGAAATTCTTCCACAAATATATATTATTTCGATATTTTGTTTAAAAAAAATGTAAATCTCCTTAATTTGACCTTTGATCTTAAAGAAGGACAGTTTATAGTGTTTCGATTTAATCTTAATTTACAAGGTTGAGAACTTATATCAAGTTGTATAATATTTTGGCAAAAGATATTTTAAATATGAAAACAACAAAAAAGATGTAGCCTAAAAGTTGAAAAAGTATGAAAAATCACATTTTTCTTCAAATCCGCTGAAATAAAAACGCTGCCCTCGCCAAATTAAGAACAGGATACCTACAGTATTTAGCATTTTTAATAACACATATTTTGCTAATAAGACTTAAAGTCTAATCGTTAATTGCGGTAAATTTCTTGAATAAAATTTTGGAGAAAGTAAAATTGGAGATTTAGAAATAGTGCTAAAAAATACGTACCGTTTTGACATTAACTTATAAGGACATAACAATAGACGAGATGCAAAACACTTTACATGAGATCATTTTGGGATCAAAGAATGCAAAAATGTTGTTGTTGTAAATTATTTCAGTGTCTTAAAAAATGTGAGCTCGATTTTCTTAATCAAGTGGGCTGCGGCGCACTTATTGCCTGGGGAACTTGATATAACTTGGCTGTTTTTCAACCGATAATAGATCTTGTTGTTTTATTAGAAAGATAATTTACTCTAGATTATGGTTTATTAATTAATTTAATTGAAAAATTATTTTTTTTTGATAACTTTTACATACAAATACATATTTGAACTTTGAACTCAATGCGCGTCCAGAAAGCATTGTTCGATTTGGCTCAAATTTAGCTTACTAATGTTTTAAATCCAGTGTCACAATAATCCGACCCGTACACCTCAAAATTCGACCAAAATTTTTTTTTCATACAAACCGCTGTCACCCTGATGCGCATACCCATAATATTACAATGCTATAAATAACATCCCTGTAACTCTACATGTCATGTATGATGATTGTACAATAAAGACTTCATTTGAGATCGGACTAAAAAATACACAGCAATTACATTTAGGTTACTCTCTTGTTCTCTTACTGCCATCAATAAGCCATTCGTTCACATGTATAAAAAAAAACAAACAAAAACAACTAGCAAACAAACATGTGCAAACATCGCTGATACATACTCGTATCTATGTGGACATGTTCTGTTATATTTAAAATTTTTTCCACCATTTTTAGTATTTTATATGAAATTTCATTGTAGTATATATATTTACATTTTCGTACGTCATTTATCAGTCATTGGGCCTAGAGTTTCCAGAATTAATTCCAAATTTCTCTAGACTATGATGAACATTTTAAGCCTAAGTAGTGCAATCCACTGGACCTAATGCGAACAGAAGAATGTTTTCAACAGACATACAGACACACAGATGGATATCGCCAGATATTATTTTATAAGGCAGTGAACTTTTATGGGGTCGGTGAAATTTATTTCGATAAGTAAAATTACACAGATGTTCTTCTTTCATTTGAAACTAAAAGTGGAGTCGTGGGACGGGTATAAGTATTTAAGTATATATTTTGAAACAATTTTAGTCCTTTAATTGTTATGAGTTCTCTTAACAGGAAACAATAGCACGAAATAAAAATTTATAAACGCAGCTTAACTTTAATTTAATTATTAGTTTCTTAAGTAAGTCGTCCGGTTCGTGTGTAATTTAATTCTTTAATTTGAATTAAAATCAAAGATATTATCTTAACTAAGTGAACTTTCGTAACAAACCAAAATTTTTAAGGCATTTAAAAACGATTTCGGTCACGAGCTTTTATCGCTAAAGCCGAACTAATCTGAGAAGGATCATAAAATATGTCTGTGCATAATTTTCATGGAGTCCATCAAACATATTTTTTGATACCATACAAAGGCACTCTAATGTATATAAGGAGTGAGATCGAAACAATCTTAATACTTTTATAGAACAGGTGGTCCATCTCTGTTTAAAATCTTTCACATTTTGGGACAACTTTCTTATGTTCTTCAACTCCCTTTTTCCCAAGAGCCTAATATCTCTCCACTGACCTGAGCTCCGCATATTTGTGGGGATTTGTATCCGTTGATACAAAAATAAGTTATTGTTCTTGTACCACTGAACAAATCGGGCCAAGAATATGTGGACACATTGTGTTAGCTTATGAAAGGAAATAGTCATATTTTCAAACACTCATTAATATAAACTAGCAGATTCAACCGCTCGAAATTCGAGTGCAATTTCTAGGAAGCTTTTTTTTTCAACTTAGCCAATTCACAAACCAACACTTTTATGGTTTATTATTATTGTGAATGAAGACAACAAACTCATTAACAAACACATTAACAAATTTGATAAAACACACATAGCATATGTGTAATTTTATGTATGTGTTATTAGCAACGTTAAATGCAATTTACTCAAAATAAAGGAAAAAATTTAAAAATCTGACGGTAGAACAAAACATTGGTCACAAAAAATCGCCTAGCCTATTAATATTACAGATTTCTCTATTTATAGAGCCCATTGTAACAAATGGCTTGCTTCTTTTGCCGCAACTGGATATTTATACCCTATACCTTACACCTTATGTGGTTAAGTTATAATGACTTTCTGCTGATGTTTGTAATTAACAAAAATATTTGACCCAGACCGTGGCATTTTATTATACCGATCGACACAGAATCATTTTCTGAGTCGATTTAACGAGTAAATTGCCGTAATGTCCAAATTATCATATAGAGCTCGGTCAAATTGGTTTTGTGTATGTTCATTACATCCATTTATCAGTAGTCCAAAAATAGACCCTATAGGATAATTCTAAGTAGTAGCCCCAATATGAAGCTGATTCCCGATCTTTACTCAAACTTATCAAAAAACCAAAATATTGCTCAGATTTTTGTCAGATTTGATTTGTATATGTTTTTGCAAAAAATAAGTGACCTTACCAAATATGGTCAAGATCGGTACATTTTACGACCTAGTCCCCATATAAGTATAGCATCCGATATGAACTTTTTCATATCCGAAAGCAAAAAAGTTAACAATGCCACTCAAATTTGGTTTGTGCTTAGTTTCTTTATCTAATTAGTTCGACCTAAGAGATATGGTCCCTAAACACATGGCATAGGTTATCGTATAGTCAGTCTAGAATTTTTTACTGGTTTTTCAATTTTTTTTTGGAAATATTGTCTGCAACATAAAAATTTTGACACGGAAGCTGCGAAAAATCTGTCAGTCAATGCGTTTGGTCGTCCATTATGCAGCAGAAGTATTTTTTTATGAAAATAGGTTTCAATTTACGTGCTCTGTTTTTGGCTAATAATTTTTTAACTGCGCTCTTGTCTGGAACTTTTTGTGTTTTCATACTTGAATTTGCTTTAACCTTTCGTACCAAATTGTGCAAGTACTGAGCTAACCAGACACTTTTTTCTACCGGGTGTGTGGGGATCTCTTTTCAAAATGCTTCCTATTTGCTTGGTCTTTAAGACAACATGTGGACCTTTCTATTTTCCCGAACCATGTTTCCTGTCAATGGCCAAATTCTCCTGATTTGACGGCAGACCTTCGACTCTTTGCCAACTTTTTGTAGGGCCAAGTTGGATTTTGTTAAAAATATTTAATAATACTAGCAGATTCCAGCGCTCAAAATTCGAGTGCAATTTCTAGGCGGCTTTATTTTTCAACTTAGCCAATTCAGAAACCAAAATTTTTATGGTTTATTATTATTGTGAATGAAGATGACAAACTCATTAACAAACACATTAACAAATTTAATAAAACACACATAGTATATGTATAATTTTATGTATGTGCTAGTAGCAACTTCAATTGCAATTTACTCAAAATAGAGGAAAAACTTAAAAACCCGTACATCTGCAAGACGGCTAAAAAGAAATATCTTTCAAATAATATATGTTTGGTCAAAATCGGGATAAAACGGTAGAATAAAACATCCGTCACAAGAAATCGCCTAGCCAATTAATATTATAGATTAGTATGCCCTCTTGTTTCGTCACTCATTTTACACAAACTAAACACAAATGATTAGGGTTGTCCTTAAGCAAAATAACTGAAATTAAGAGGAAAGGAAAAAAGTGTGTTAAGATTTTTTGAATTCACTCTTCAAAGTTGCGAGCAAAAAAGAATGTAACGTCGGGTTATATGGTCTTTAAGTGTGTCTCTCTGGTTTTTTGTTGAAGTCACTATGCCTATATAATTTTAATGAATAACATTTTTTGTTGGTTATTTATTGAACTAAGTACTAATTCAGTGCAACCAAAAAATTCAGTAGCTTGCATTTTAACACGTTTATTGAAATTAAATTTTTATTTCTTATAAAACTTTACGTAAAACTAATATTTTCAATTTCCCGATCACGCGGTAGCTTTTATTCTACGAACACTACCTGGTTTTCTTTCTACAGTTTGCCGCAAGTGAAATCGTGATACAATACGGAATAAGGTGAAGTTATTTGCACTAAAGGGCAGTCCAATTTCACGCATGGATTTCCCTTCCTCTTCAGCTTTAATAGTAGCTATTTTGTTGCCATTTGGCAACTGTTTCAAATAAAAGATTAAATAGCCAAAAAAGAAAATATAAATTGGTTACCGTTATTTTGAAGTAGATGAATTTAGAGATCATACGGGTCAGCGTTGCATTTTTTGTGCTCGCAACTGTATATATATTTTACTAAAATCTTTTTATGCACGATTGATAGAAACACATAAAGTATTTCAATGAAAACGTTTTTCCATTTATTTTAAATTGTGTCTTTTTATAATCACACTAGTCCATAAATCCTTTTCGTTATTTTTCATCATCATTATTATTATTTTTAATTGATTACACACAAAAGAGAAACTTGTCAAACGTAACCATAACAATTTTCTTTTGTTTTAATTAATCGAACAACATATTAACACTTGATTGTATTTCGTATTGCCTGCTCATTGCACGAATGTGTGTGTGTGTACTCGTATGATTGAGATTATAGAAAATCACTGACTATAAAAATTGTGATGAAATGACCATAACAAACAGCTGACGTATGAAAAAGTGAGTGATATCAACCGTCCACCAACACAATTACTATAAATAGCTGCAGTAATGAAACAATTTAAAAATAATTATAGAAATTGTAGTCCATCAAAGTCGGCCATATTATATGCTACACTATACATTTGCCAAAAGGACGATTTAAATAGAATTTTGCTATGGGGAATCGGTTTCATGATGGTTGCGTTTAGGTTGCGATACATAATTTTTTACAGATTTTAAAATTTGGTTCACCATAAATGTTGTGCAATATTTCATATGTCTGTTCGTATGGGATCAAAAGAAGTTATTGATGTAACGTGTAAGCTTTTAAGCCGGATAGAATAGATAAAAAAAAATATTTTTTATTCGAAAGATCAATACTTGACATTAAAATTCAAAATGATTTCGGGCGCGTATGTCACGAATAACACGAAGAATGTTGGTCTTCAAGGCGTCAATTGTTGGTGGTTTATCAGCATAAGCCAGTGACTTATAGTAGCCCCACACGAAATAATGGAGTGGTGTCAAATCGCACAACCTTGGAGGCCAATTGACAGGTCCCTTTCTCGAAATCAACTTATCGGCAAATTCTGGTTTCAATAAGTCGATGGCTTCGGCCGCCCTCCTGTTGAAACCTCATCTCGCCCGGATCAATGTCATTCATATTTTCGAACAAATAATTATTGATCACGATGCGGTAACGACCTGCGTTGACCGCAACGCTTAATTTTTTGAAGAAATAAGGTCCGATGATGCCTTGTCAAAAGGAGATTTTTTCTGGATTTAAAGGAGTTTGTAGGGTCTGCTGTAGATTGGTCTCACTCCATATGCAGCAATTTTGGTTATCAACAAACCCGTTAAACCAAAAAAGAGGCTCATCGCTGAACACAATTTAGCGATCGAACATTTTTTATAAGTTACGCGAATCGATGACTGATTATCAAGGTAAACTTGGAGACTTTGTTAGCGTTGTTCGAGAGTGAATCTATTTACGATGTTTTGCCGAGGTATACTGATCATAAATGTCAAACCCTTTCGTAAGTTATATATAAGCAAAAAAAAAAAACTTTACTTCCCTATTTTCAAACTATTCATATTTTTCACGTCCCAAAATATTGCGGCTTTAATAAGTCTCCAAAAAATGGTATTTTTATGTATACAAAATATGATGTACCCTGCCAATTTTTTTTTTTTGGTTTTTAAAAGATTTTTTTTTTAAATAATTCTTTTGTTTTGTATCAAAATATTATGACAATCTGCCACAGATTGGAGATACGAGTAATAATTTTCATGTAATTTTTTTTATGTTTTTAAATATACTTTTCATAAAAACTTAAATAGCATTATAATTTTTTATGCTTTTTTCCCAGTTATGAACAAATTAGATAATTAATAACCATATAGAAGTAAATTCTCTATAATATTAATAGGCAGAGTGATTTCTTGTGACCGATGTAACTTTGCCAGTTTTACCCCGAATTTGGCCAAACGTACCTTATTTGAAAGGTATTACTTTTTGGCTTTCCACCAGATTTACAGATTTCTAAATTTTCAATTTTTTTTTGGAGTAAAATTCATTTAAATTTAGACATAAACCAATAACGACAATAACGCAATCGATATATGAAAAGTGTTGAGTTGTGAATTGAATAAAATAATTTATTAAATGAAAAAAAAAAAAAATTCCTAGAATTTACACTCGATTTTCCAGGGCTAAGCTCTGCTAGTTAGTAATAGATGTACTTGTGAGTTTTTATTTTTTGTTTGTCAACAATTGAAAGCATCCCTAAAAGGGGCTAACGAGTTATTTAAAATATTGGATAAATGTAATACAAATCTAAAATAAAATTATTTATTAGATTTTATGAATCAAGCCGAACATATATAAAAAAATGACTTTAAAATCTAGAATAATGACGCAAATTTTCTAAATTTTTTAATCCAGGATTAACGAATTTTTTAATCTTTTTATAAAACAAAAAAGAAAAAATAAATAAATTGGCAGAAGGTACCATGACTGTTTTGTTATTAAAAAATGCTTTTTCGAAGGGTTGTTAAAAAACGGTTTTGATCCTGGCTAAGCCAGGGTCACATGTGACCCCAATTCCAAAAGGGTTAATGGGGACAGAATATTTTTATCCGAAACCCTAGTCGATTAAGATAAAATATAACATTTAAAAGTAGAAAAGTGATGAATTTTTTATACAAAGTATATAGAAATAGTACATTTGCAGAATATTTTACAAAAATCCCATTTTATCGAAATCCGCAAAAATAAAATCCTTGTCAAAAAATTTTGGCAAAGGAATTTACCTAAAAATGCACACAGTTAATCTCTAACATGTATTTAACAAGACCTTAAAGAGCTTCATGAATTTTTTAAAATTTTGTTAAAGAAAATTTTTCAAAACTTGAAAAAGGAGTTTTCAAAATTTTATCAAAAAAAATTTCCATTTTCGGTCTCAATGCTTAATAGGTTAACAAGGTGGTAATAAAATAATACTTCATATATGAATACTTACAGATACAGAGAGCAAAATAAACTGTTGGCTTTAATTAATTTCTTAAAGTTGAAAAAAATGCCATCAAATTTCATGACCTAGTTTTTTTTTTTGGCACAAAAGTGGTCTGGGGCATTTGTTATTTCTTGGCGAGTTTTCATTCGATTTTGGAGTTGTATTGCTTTTTGGAAAGATAATTTAACACGGACCCCGAATTATATAACAATTTGTAGGACAAATTAAACTATAGAACGAAATTTTCGTAAAATCTGAAAGAAAGCCATATTTTCCCCATATAAAACACACTTGAAATTTTCAATCCCGTTGAGCCACCTCTAAATGGTTTTGATTGGCCCAAAACTTTGTATTTCTCAGTTTTTTTTTCTGTTTGCATATTTCTAGGGGGTGTGACCAAGAACACTTTTTTTTCTCCATATAATGAAGGGCCACCCTAACGGACACAGATAGACGGACATCGCTAAATCGACTCACAAAGTGATTCTGAGTCGATCGGTATAATAAAGTATCTAGTTAGTTACAAACATCAGCACAAAGTCATTATACCCTGACCACATAGTGGTATAGGGTATAAAGAAATTCCAAGGAAAGCGAGAAGTGTGGATATTGGAAGTATGAAGTATAAAAATAACGATTGTTGTATCCTCTGAGATTAAAACGAAAAAAAAAGCCTTAGGGTATAAAACCGATTTTTAATTACACTGTTCGTAGGCCTGACTTTCGGAGAGTGTGTTTCAATGTATTTTTAAAAAGTGCAAGTATTTGAGATCGAGAAAGTAGAAAACAATTTCATATCAAAACAATCTAATCAATTGTAACATCTATAATATTAATAGGCTAGGTGATTTCTTGTTACCGATGTTTTGTTCTACCGTTATATCCCGATTTGGACCAAACGTATATTATTTGAAAGGTACTTCTTTTTAGCCGTTTTGCAGATTTACAGATTTTCAAATGTTTGTCCTTTATTTTGAGTAAATTGCATTTAAAGTTGCTACCAACACACACATAAAATTATACGTATGCTATGTTAGTGTTTATTAAATTTGTTAATATGTTTGGTAATGAGTTTAATATTTATCTTCATTCACAGTAATAATTAACCAGAATGTGGTAGTTTGTGAATTGGCTAAGTTGAGAAATAAAATTGCTTAGAAATTGCACTCGGATTTCGAGCGCTGGAATCTGCTAATAACAATTATTACAACACTGAATATAATCACTGATAAAGCCTTAAAGTCAGATATCAGACTGATTAAGAATATTTACAAAGCAGTTATGATTTTTGGCAATATATATTTATTTCTTCTTTTCTACCAAGCACTATTGAAAAAGAGATGCAATTAAATTTATTTTATTAACTTATTTAAAGGTTTTGATTTTGTTACTGATAACTTTGTACTATTTTTAAAAACTGCGTGGTATGTACAGTAATCCGTCCGATTTGGACGGTTAAATAATTCTGGTTTCAATTTGCACTTTATGAAAACAATAAAGAAGACTATATTATCCAAAATAGTCAAATTCGAACCATGCTGAGTGAATGAAGATAAAATACAATATTCAGTGTGGTTTACAAGATGCTGCACATGGCTGGATAAACTATATATACCACCCATTATTACGATACAGCGATCACAAAAACTTTGAAAAATTCAAACAGGTGTTTGTTTTTCTGCAAACAACTATGAAGGCAGCATAGCAATAGTTGCTATTACAAATCCGTTGTAGGTAACTGTAATCGACCCATAATTAGAGGATGAAATCTATTAATGAAACTTTAATCATGTGTTGTTGTACATACTTGTTTGGCATGATTGCGAGACATGATAATGACGACAATAATGATGATGCCTTATGGCCATCTTAATAGCAAAAAAAAAAAACAACATTATAGTGAAATCCCCTAAACACCAACAACGACAACAACAAACAGTAGCAGTATTGCGTAGTGTCTGCTCAAAAAGTTGTGTTTTTTTTTTTTTTTGTTGATGCTGCAATTTTAGTGCTACTGACCGATACTTTAACGCAAGTAATAATATCAAACCAATATGAACCGGCTTTTAAAATTAAAAAAAAAATAACAACTCTTTATACGGGTACACATGGCAGTCGCAATAACATAAATTTTTGTTTTTTTGAATTTTTCATTAAAAACTCAGTATTACTTTCAAATCACACATATATTTATATTGCTTTTTTTTTAAATATTAATCTCTAGATATTTTAATGGATTTTTGAAATTTATTTGCGTGATTTTTTTTAACTGTTTCTATAACTAGTTCTTAACGTGTTGTTTTGAATTTTATTTTTGAGTTACAAATGATTTTTTTTTTCAAAAAGTAGTCGTTAAGCGGTTTAAAGTACATACACAACAAATGAATATATAACTTGTTTTTAAATCTGTTTTTAGGCCTTGAAATCAACAATATTTGGAACTTAAATAAGAAATTATTTACTTAAAAAAATACAACACAATAACAGCAATGTAGCCAAAGGTTAGTGGAAAATAAATTTCAATTAATACTGGTAAATTTGTTTGAGTCAATTGTTTTTATATTTTCCACCAGTTGAAATAAAAATTTTGTAACAAAAATTTTAAACATAAATATATATATGTATACATTTACAAAATTCGGAATTTGCAAAATTTTTTTTTAATATATTCGCGTTAAGTTCTAAACTTTTTTTTGTGGCAAAATCACTCTTTGCTGTGTCACTATCGAAAAATAAAAAATTTATTACAAAAACACAATAAAAAATAAATAAACAAAAAATTTTTTTTGTGATGCCAAAACAATGGAAATTTTTCAATTCTGCTCCAGAGTTGATTAAGACAATAAATATGAAGAAAATGTATAATATCTTAACCGTTATTTAACTTTTTATATTTTTTGACTTATTCTTTTAACTGGTTATATTCTATGACCAGTGATAACCAGAATTTACTTCGCGAAAACTCACCTATAACTCAAACTAGCAAAGAAACGTATTCTCCCCAAAATTTTTGGTATTAATATATGTGAATTTAAGAACAGTCCTTATACATCAGAGCGATCTGAGGGTCCCTCCCACTACATCTTCAATTTTAGTAATCATCAGATCAAAAATAAACCCTTGAGCATATTGTTTAACCATTGTCCTTTATATAGTCATTGTCCTTTAGATAAGTACAACCTCTGACCGATCTTTAACTATCAAATATAATAAAATATCCGATATGATATTAATGATACCTGAAGGCAATAAATTCAATAACACTACTCAATTTTGGTTTAAGCATATTTTATAAATATTATCATAAACCACATTATAATTGGACTTGTGACCCTTTCTCAAGAAAACTATAATTTTCTTATTTCTTTTAAAATATATATTTACAATATTTTTTAAAATTGTTTCTTATTTACAATATATCTGTGGATAATAAGCAAATTTGTTTAATTGAATACATGACATGGGTTATGTATCTCCAATCAGATACGTTTAATTGACGCTGCCTAATGAAGATATCGCCGCACAGTGGCTGAAAATCGTTTTTCGTTGGCCAAAATTCTGTAGCTTTTGAACCGATGAAATATTTTAGTATTTTTTTAGTGGATTTATATTTAGTTGAACTTGACTAAGTTTTAATATTATTAAAATTGATTGAATATTTTTTAAGGAATTTTGGGTCAAAGCTTAACTATTAATTTTTTTTTAACTTTTAGCATGAAATATGGGGTATTTTAAATTTATTAAAAAATGTCGTATTTGGATTATAATAATATTTCTCAATTTTTGCCTTATTGAAAATAAATATTTCATATATGATGATAAATTTTTTCATCAGATATTTGGAATGCCAATGGGCAACCCGTTATCTCCCACACTAGCGGACATAGTACTCGACAGTCTACTTAACGATGCACTAGCAGAATTAAGAGAGGAAAATATACATTTTAAATACATAACCAAATATGTAGATGACATTTTGGCTGTTATTAAAATAAACGACAAGGATAAAATACTTAAATAATCACCATCCAAAGATTCAATTCTCTATTGAAGTTGAGGAAAAAAGCGAAATTGCTTTCTTAGATATGAAATTGCGGAAAAATAACAATAAAATAACGTTTGACTGGTTTACTAAGGAAACGTCCTCAGGTAGAATCATCAACTATAATGCAACACAACCGAAGAGCCAGATAATAATCACTGCGAAAAATCTTATCTCTAGAGTTCTAAACATTAGTGACGACAAATATCATACAAAAAAAAAAAAAAAACATACCAAAACTAGAAAAAATACTAAAAACCACAATTTTCCAAACAAAATTATCAACACTTTAATAGAGGCCACTTCAAAAAATCGGAAAAATCATATTTACACTCAACATAAAACTACCGATGATGAGGATAAAAAAAATTTTACAGCGTCAAATACATTCCGGGCTTAACTGACAAAAATAATATAAAAACATCGATTGAAACGGAGAAAATGAGATTTGCGTACAAGCCTAACACAACATTAAACACAATTTTTTCCAAAACGAAAGCGCCAATTGCAAAACAACAACAGAGCAATTTTATTTTAAAAATTAACTGAAATGGTAATGACGATCAAAAATGTAACCTAATATATATAGGGACAACAAAAAGGACATTAGAAAAGAAAATAGGAGAACATCAAGCAGACATAACAAAGGGCTTTAGCACAACATATACTAAAGACAGGCCATACAGCTGATTTTAAACAAGTGGAAATTTTGGATAAAGAGACAAGAGAGAGGAAGAGATTTACATTGGAAAGTTTACATATATAACAGAACATAAAGAATACGATGAACTTGAAAGAGGATACAAACAATATTAATCCGAGTTATATGATTGCCATCAGTTGATACCCTGTGATACTATTTTTAAGTTGTGTTTTAATTGTTGTGTGTAATTAAATGTTATTTTAAATTGAATGTTTTTTGTTTATATTTAACAAATATTTTTAATTTAATGTAAAGACAAAGCCATATCACTGTGAGTTATAATTGCTGTTGGCGAATTATCTATTGTTGTAATAATTTATGTTTTATTTTTGAAATAGATGACCTTTGATAAAGTCAACATAAAATTGGCGAAACGTCAGGCAAAATGGAATAAACGGTTGTTTTATTTACACTAGAAACGTTAGGCTTAATTAGCTCAAATAAAATATAAATAAATAATTTTATTAACTTGGCAAAAAAAATAAATCACATTTTTATAATGTTAAGACTCCAAAAATGTTTTACACTCAAACAAAAGAAAAAAAAAGTAAAATCAGCTGGAAATTTTGCTATTATTACTGAAAAATTAAAAAATTTTTGCTGTCAAATTTGCAAATAATATTTCCACCTCAAAAACGTTAGTAATATTATCTAAAAACTTTGCTAACTATTACTACAGAAAAATTTATAATTTTATGCTGTCAAATTTGTTAATTTTGGCAAAATAAATCTGCTGAACATTAGCGCAATGATTCCGACTGTGATATGAAAATATGGGTTTTTATATTTTGAATCTTTCATCTGTAATATTAATAGGCTAGGCGATTTCTTGTGACGGATGTTTTGTTCTACCGTTTTATCCCGATTTTGACCAAACGTATATTATTTGGAAGGTATTTCTTTTTGGCAGTTTTGCAGAAATTTTTTCCTTTATTTTGAGTAAATTGCATTTAAAGTTGCTACTAACACATAAATTAAAATATATGCTATGTGTGTGTTTATTAAATTTGTTAATTTGTTTGTAATAAAAATGAGTTTGTTTTTTGATTTGATTTGTGAATTGGCTATAATTGATTAGCATACTTTTAGGGTTTTTATTTAATGAAAAAATAAAATATCCTAGAATTTGCGCTCGAATTTCGAGGGCTGGAATCTGCTAGTATTTATTAAAACATTTCATACAAGTGTGGGTAAAAAGAACTTTTAAAAATAAAAACTGCAATAGATTTTAATTACATTTGTAACAATGGTAGGTTTTGTTTATTATTATTTTTACTAATACTATGTTTTTCGTACCTAAATAATAATGAAAGGCAATTATAATGAATAATTCATTTCTGTTCTTTATTAGTTTTTTGACTTCTTCATCTAAATCCCGATGTTCCACTTGACATTGATTTCGAATACTGGAGATCCGTTCATGATCTAACGTTACCAATAAAATATTTAATAGATCATTTGTGGAATTTTGTGAAATTTCTACATGGGTACTTGTTATATATATTTTTGCAGTTTCCTTAGCACAATCTCCAAATTTTCTAGACTCAATTTCTTCATGCACCCAAGTAGTTCTGTATTATTTTAAATCTACTCTTGTTATTTCAGATACAAATTCATATGCATATCGGTTTTATCTAGCAAGCCTGGCCTACTTTTCCATCTATCTTTGTCAGCATTAATTGGTAGCTTACTTCAATTTGTTGCCCATCTAACTATAATTTTAATGGCTATAATGTTGCAATTTGGGCCTTGATATCAGTAACTTCTTTGTCAATGGCATCATGAGTTTCTTTTTTGAATTCAAATTTGATAGGGCTGCAGTATTTCGTAGACGATGGTGTCTCATTTCTCCAATTATCTTTGTATGCGTTGTACTACTCGAAGGCTCTGAATCTTCCAAAATGTTTTTCAGTCGCAATGGTACAAATGATACCATGAACATATCTGAGTCCGAAATATTTTTACATACTACTTGTTTGTATTGTTTTTGTCCGGAAGAACCATCACGTACCCATTTACAAACAAGAATTAACTTTGTGTTTTCATTGACATTCTTACTTCCAAATATATAAAGAAGGTGGTGTAATAGAACAAGTAATGATAATGATAATAAACTATAAAATATCTAAAGCATAGATTTAACACACCGTTGTATACTTATAGGGCGTTTAAGTTACCGTAATATGAAATTTTTTTGAGTAGTTTTATTAAAATGAAAAAAGTGTTCTACCGGCGGACCGTGGCGGGTGCAAAAGTGGGGTTAATGACAACACTTTTACCTTTCTCAAGGTGGTATACGTTGCTTGTTCACTTTTGTTCCCTAAAATTCTATTCCACTAAAGTTGAAATTTGACAAAAAGACAGTAGTTTAATAAATATTAAACGGTAGGGCTGTGACCACCTACAACAACTAAAGACTGCAATCCTATCAAGCTTCTAGAAAGGACGGTAGGTCATTATCCATAATAACTTGCATGTTGTAACCATTTATGTATTATTGATAAAAACAAAAAATCACCTTTTTCTGAAATCAAAAACAGTTGAGTTTGACAGCATGCCACGTCCACATTTAGCAATAGTTTAACCTAATTTTTTGGCTACCTCAATGAGGATATATTAGCTAAATGGTGATAAAAAAGAATTTGAATTTTGGCCAATGAAATCAAAATTTCAGCCACAGTGCGCCGCAAGACTAACATGGTTACTTAGCCTCAGCAAATATTTCTCACGTACAATTTTAGCTTCCTCTCGAAATAATAAATAATAACATTATTTCTCACGCAGGCTTTCTCGAAGTTCAACGTATAGGATTTCCTATAGCTGGTCTAGACTTTATTAATACAATATTTTACTTTGTCGGTACTTTTTCTAAGAATATTGCTGTAGATCGATCGAATAAAACTTTCAATTCGTGTGGGTATAATTTTTTGCTCTTCTACCCAACTGTATTGCCTTAGATAACCCCTACCGAAAAAAGACCTCCAATACTTGTGATCACGATTTTTTTTTCGATATATTACAAATGAAATTATATGTTTTTCAACCCTGCTCCACAGTTTTGGATAGCGTATACAAAACTTTATTTAAAAAAGCTATTTAAAAGTTTAGAGTAAAGAGTTGTTAACTTAGTGATGAAACTCTATAAAAAATTAGAGATAATATAGAATATCAAGGTGGATGATTTGTATAAGTCTAACGTAGTAAAATCCTCAGTCTTTGTGCCAATTAATGTGAAAAAAATAAATTTAATTTGAATCTAGTAAGAAAATTATAGTCGGTCTAGACCGACTATACGATACCCTATACCATGCGTTAAGACACCCTATCTCGTGGGACCAACTAACTAAATATAGAAAATACGAATAACCAAATTTGAGTGGCATTGTTATTAATTTTTTTCCCTTTGGATATGAAAATTTCATATCAGATGCTATATTTATATGGGGACTAGGTCGAAAAATGAACCGATCCTGACCACATTTTGAAAGGTCACTTATTTTCTGCACAAACATATACAACCCAAATTCCAGAAAACTCTGTACAATATATTTGTTTTTTGATAGATTTAAGTGAAGATCAGGAAGCAGCTTTATATGGGGGCCATGATTAAGAATTGTCGTATAGCGTTTACTTTGGGACTACTTATTAATGGCTGTGATAAACACCACAAACCTAATTTGACCGAGATCTATACGATAGTTTGGAGCATAAGCAATTTAAGTTGATCTCATAGGTGTCATTTGTATAGGGACTATGCCTGAATATACTGTTCATGCTATAGCTGATGGTAGCTTACATACCAAATTTCATCAAAATATGTTCACATTTGTGTCCTGTAATTTGATGACAAGGTTTACATGGACACACAGACGGACAGACGAACGGACGGACATCGCTAAATCGACTCAGAAAGTTATTCTGAGTCGATCGGTATAATTAAGGGTTGATCTAGGTCAAATAATTTTGGTAGTTACAAACATCAGCACAAAGTCATTATACCCTGACCACATAGTGGTATAGGGTACACAAACAGCAACTCTATTTTTTAATGACTTTGATTTCCACTATTGTGGTCAGTGTATAATGACTGTGCTGATGTTTTTAATACCAAAAATTTTTGACCTAGACTCATCTTTATTATCCGATCGACTCAGAATCACTTTCTGAGATGTGCGTCCGTCCGTCTGTGTGTCCATGCAAACTTTGTAATCAAACTACAGGTCGCAAATGTGAACATATTTTGATGAAATTTAGTACATAAGCTTCTATCGGCCATAGGATGAACGCTATTGAAGTTCGTGAAAATTGGTGCATAGTCAGACTAGTCCCCATAAAATTGGCCCCTATGAGATCGACTCAAAGTACAAATTATCATATAGATCTCGGTCAAATTGGGTTTGTGTGTGTTTATGACATCCACTAATCAGTAAATAAGCCCTATAGGATAATACTTAGTCACTGCCCTCATATGAAACGGATCCCGATCTTAAGTCCACCAAAAAAGAGAACTATTGCATATTTCTCAAATTTGGTACTAAATATGGTCAAGATCTATCCATTTTCCCACCTAGTCCCCATATAAATATAGTATCCGTTATGAGCTTTTTCATATCCGAAGGGAAAAAAAATTAATAACAATGCTACTCAAATTTGGTTATGCATACTTTCGATATTTAGTTAGTTGGACCTACGAGATAGGGTCTCTAAACGCATGATATAAGTTAACGTATGGTCGATCTAGACCGACTATAATTTTTATACCCTATACCACTAAGTGGTTTGGGTATAATGACTTTGTGCTGCTGTTTGTATCTACCAAAAATATTTGATCTAGACCCATCTTTTATTATACCGATCGACTCAGAACCACTTTCTGAGAATCACTTTCTGAGTCGATTTAGCGATGTCGGTCCGTCCGTCTGTGTGTCCATTTAAACCTTGTAATCAAACTACAGGTCGCAAATATGAATATATTTTGATGACATTTGGTACATAAACTTTCATCTGCCATAGGATGAACGCTATTGAAATTGGTAAAATTCGGTCCATGTTGAGACCTAGTCCCCATACAAATGACCCCTATGAAATAGACATAAATTGCCATAAGATCCAAATTATCATATAAATCTTAGTCAAATTAGGTTTGTATGTGTTTATTATACCCATTAATCAGTAGTCCAAAAATAATCTCAATAGGACAATTCTTACTCATAGGCCCCATCCAGAGCTGCTTCCCGATCTTCACTTAAATCTATGAAAAAACAAAAATATTGCACAGATTTTTCCCAAATTTGGTTTGTATATATTTTTTCAAAATATAAGTGACTGTACCAAATATGGTCAGGATCGGTTCATTTTTTGACCGAGTCCCCATACAAATATAGCGCCCGATATGAATTTTTTCATATCTGCAGTCAAAAAAAATAATAACAATGCCACTCAAATTTGGTTGAAGTTTATTTTCTATATCAAATTAGGGTCTCTAAACCATGGTATAGGGTATCGTATAGTCGGTCTAGATCGACTATAATTTTCTCACTTGTTTTAACTTGTTTTTAATTGATATTTGAAATAGGTGGCACAACGAAACTTTAAACAAAATTTTAATATGATACAAATGGAAAACAAAATATTTTCAAAAACTACGAAACTTGGTATTTCTTTATTCAACCTTAAACAAGTAAGAAAATAATAGACGGTCGGTATAATAAAAGTCGTTCTACCTTGGCTATAATAAAAGTCGGTATAATAAAAGTCGTTCTACCTTGGCTAGTATAGGGAATAAAAAGATAGTGAAATAAAATGCAATTTCTCAAAAATTGTGTTAGTTTATGCAATTGAAGCCTACAGAAAATGTGTAAATACAAATTTTTAAAAAATACCACGGGATGTATTTTGTATTTAAAAATCCACAACAAAAATTCACGAAAAAATTTTTCGTAGAACATTTTAAACCTATATCGGCCATTTTTTATGGCTTATTTCGGTCTTCTAAAAAAATAAGTTCACTGGGCGTTTCAATTGTTAAAATTTTCGTGAATATGATAATCCGTCTCAACTTCACTACTGGTCGCCAACGACTAAAAGTATATTTATCTAGCAAGTACCATGCACCCACAAGAATAGTGTGCACAGTGTAATTAAAGTATAATATTTTATTGTGTTTAGAAAAATATAAATTAGGTTTAAAACTTAAATTTCAGTCATAATCCTAAAAGAAAAATCAAAAGTATCAAGAAAAAAAATATTCGAAAAAAAAATCTGAAAACAACTCTGTTCTCGTATGTAAATTATATCATATTTTATTGTTTTTAAAATATCATGTGATGCATTTAAGTACGTATTATATATGTGGTTGTTGAAACCATTAAACTTGTTTGTTTTAGTTTTAAAATGTATTTTTGTCTGGCACGAATCCAGTTGAATGATCTTATTGTAAATATACTGGATTTTTTTCTTTCAAAATTTACAATTGTATATTGATATCTTTAAATATACCATGAATCATATGTGACCTTTAAAAACAAAATAATATATACATACATATATTTTTTGGGAATATAATAAAAGTGGTTGTGCTGGCACCACAATACAATATATTTTTTTTGAAACAGTGTTGAGACATGTTCTGATCCTACAAATAACCAGTTTTTACTAATTTTTTATTAACTCGCTTTCACGTTGATTTGTTTGTTCGGTATAAATTTCTCAATCGATTTTTGGCTAACTTCCCTGGATGACGGTGCAAAATAGGCTATTGCTTCACCATGTACAAGTATAAATGATAGGCTATTGCTTCACCATGTACATGATATAAATTCATCTTCATATATCTATAGTACTTAACATAAGTAGGCAAATAAAAAATGGGAGGAATCGGACAAATGGGCCTCCCATAATAATTAATTCATAAAATACCTCTAAAAAATAACGATAAAAGAAGCAATTGCAATATTTGTATTGTAGATACAAGACTAAAATGCGGAAAATAATTATATAAATAAAATTTGAAAATTGCTAAGGAACTTGATTCTGTATATCAAAAATATTTTATTTTAACATGTTTATCAAAAAATTACCTGCGGCAGATCTTCATTCAGGTATAATTGGTATTACTTGAAATAGTCACTGGAAATAAATTTCATTCTCTATCTATTAAAACCATAAATAATCATTCTAAATCCTTTAACATATTTCTAAATAAAATATTTAGCTAAAGGTAGGTCACAACAAACTAACATACAAACAATAATGTAAAATTGTATAATAAAAGATTTTGTTTGTGTCATTGGTTGTGTCGCGATAAACCTTCTTTAACTTATTAACTAACTTTACTCGTACCTGCGAATGTTTGAAATTTTGCACACAAGCCTTTCTCAGAGAGATTTTTTAATCTCTACTCATAAAAAATATGTTTTAATTTTTTAATCCACTTTTATATTTTTTTTACTGTTTGTTGAATAATCTTTCTGTTTAAAGGATTATTTAAATACGGGCATTTATTGAAAATAAAGAATACAAGTTGCATATTGTAAAAGGATTTTTCATCATTTATTTAAAATGTTTAAAATATTAGCGCAATATTGGTGTTAGGTGGTTTTTCCAACTATTTATTTCAAAAGACATCTGTTTAAAAGCATAAAACATACTAACGCTTACATCTTTAAAATAAAAAAAAAACAATAAAAACGATTTTAAAACACCTTATATAAGACATGAAAAACCTGGTACATTTTCACCTTGCGAATTGAGTACATTGGCAGCCATAAGTCGTCATCAAGTACGTACGCTTTTAGTTATCATCCCAATAAAAAATCTTAAAGGCAATTTACATCTGGTTACCAACAAAAATAAATACTTGAGCAATACTCTTTTTTTTATTTATTATTTAGCGTTGTTCATTCGCATGTCCTTCTGTGAGTCCATGAAAACCCGGAATAGCCGCAGTTGTAAAGTTAATTGAATGAAATTTGGTACATAAGCCATTCGGTTCCCAGCCCATTTAAAACTTAGAATATTAGAATTTAAGAATAATAAGATCAAAAAAGATCATTTTTTAGGAAGTGTTATTTTAAAGCTGCACCCATAGTGAAGTGAGAATTAATTATAACATTTATTTTTATAGATCTATTTTGAGATATAGACAAAAAATATCATTGTTCAATGAAGAAAGTAAAAATATCAACAGCAAATTAATAATACTATTTTTTAATTTAATTTTTAATTTTATTATTTAATTTTATTTAATGCTAAGCATTATAAAATTGTCCGCCTCTTTGTAACCCCGCAATTACAAAGGGATCGACTAGGTTAAAAAGAGGGGATGTCCAGACGAAGATCCCATTTAAAGTTTCCGCTAAACATAAAATAGAATTCGAAAATTATAAAATCATTAGAAAAGATAGAAAAAATGCCATCCAAGGGGGAGGCACAGCAATACTAATAAAAAATAACTTAAAGTATAATAGTTACACAAATTAAGACATAAATTCTCTTAAAAATTTTGAAACTTGTATAATTAGAATTTATTAGGAAATTAAACTTTGTATTTAATATCTGTCTATTACCCATCAGGAAATAATAATAACCATTTTAAGTCAGAGCTATATAAGCTTTTTGAATGTATGAACTTACAAAATGATAAAAACTATTATATTCTAGCGGGAGACCTTAATTGTAAGCACATAGACTAAGGTAACCCAACTAATAAACCAAATGGAAATCATTTGAAAGAATGGTTATATGAAAATGAATTACAATTTTGATGTAAAATGTATGCTTCAAGTTTACCATCATTTCCTCGTACCGGGTCATACTTGGATATATGTATAGCGGACTGCAGTTTATATATGCGTAACCAAAACAACTCCTTAAATTGTTTGGAAGTCCTAGACTACGATAGTGACCATAATGCGATATAAATTGTTGCTTATTTGAATAACGAACACGAATTTTTCACATTTTTGAAGAAAAACTTATTTACAAAAACAACTTTAAAAAAACTAACTGGTCGAAGTTTCAAAACAAAATTGTACAAAATTTAAATAACGATACACAGATATCAAATATTCGTAATAGACTTTCATATTAACAGATTACATGGTGTTATAACCAAAGCAATTGAAGAGGTAGTACCAAAATATAAAAAGAATGATAATCTTTCCAAGATAACAAATTCCAGAATTAAAATGCTTTATTCAGAAAAAATTAAAATATTAACGATAATTAAAAGACATAATAGATTAGAATATCTATTATCAGAGGCCACTATTTATTGAAGACGAAATTAAAACTGGTGCAAAAGCTTATAAATGAAAACTTTGGAATTGCAATTAATAGACGTATGCAAGAAAAATTAACAAATATGGATCCAAGAGATTCAATAAATATGTTTGGACAAATAAAAAAGAATTTAAAAAAATGTAAACCACTGAATCTTCAACATATTAAAATCCCCAAAAATTCTGAATATTTGTTGATTAATGCTGGAATTGATACACAAAACCTGGAAAAAGATAATCTAAATAACTTTATTGTACAAGAACAGGAACAGATTTTAGATACCATAGGTAGCTATTTACAATCAATTCATTCTCACAAAGATATTAATCAGGAAAACATCATACATACTAAAGTAATTGAGCCCTTCAATATGTTTTTTGAAACAAAATCTTTATTTGAACTACCGCAACTAATTTTAGCAGTACCATGTTGTCTGACAATATAGATGAATCCCAATCCAATAACTTCTTTATAACAAAGTCAAATATTTTATACATATTCTCGAATTTGAGAAATAAACTATTTTCTGGGATTGATAATTTTAAAACGGGGTTTGTACCACCTGAGACAACAAACAAATTATTCAAAACAAAAATGGCATCCCAATCTTCTACCACAATCATAGAAGAACCAATATAAAAGCAGTGAACTGCAATACAGAATATATAAATATAAAATATGATACAAAGATATCAAATAAAGATTTAAAATTTATAAAAAAATTAAATACCAAGACATTTTGGTGGCTACCTGAGTAATTTGGCATGTCCCCTGCTTTATTTTTATTTTAACCCTTGACTATTTCCTCTGTTATTAAAGCAATGTTTTTTAAAAAATCTTTCATTGCAAAAATCAATTATCTATTTTTCATTTAAAATGAAGAAAATTATATTAAGTGTAAAACCTAAATTTTTGTTATATTAATAATACTCGAGAGCCCGATTAAGGGACATTGTATATTCAAAATGTTATTATTACTAGTTGTTTATTATAGTATAATTATAATTATTGTAAATAAATAAACTTGAAAAAAAAAATACTATCTTATATATATTTACGCTGATCCCTGACTCACTGACTGACTGACTGATTCTGTAACGCTGAAATAATACACACACATAGCACTCCATACAAAGCTATGCAAAATACACAAACAAAATTTAATCTTTCTCATTTGATACAAACCCACACACAATTTTCTCTCTTCTTTGTTACTGACCAGTGCTGCTAATAAAAGCTTCTGAAAATCGACAATTTTTGAAACTAAATCGCCAAAATCGTCACTTTTAAAACAAGAAATTGCCAAGAAAATTTTACTGCTTATAAAATTCGAAAAAATATTACAAAAGGAAACAATAAAATTTATTTATATCATTCATATTACGAATATTATTACAGTATTGGTTATTTTTATATATAAAAATGTATTAGTGATGAAATTTCAACGAAAAAAATTAACACAGCAATCAACTAAATAATTTTATTTATATGTATCTATAGCTGAAACATATAATATAGGTTTAAAGTATCGCCGTAATTAAAACTTAAATCTTAAATGGAGATGCCATTCAAGGTGTTTCCGTTTTGAAACGACTTGACCCAGAATTAAATCTATACATATTTTGTAATTTACATTTACACTGAACTAAAACTATCAATTTTCGATTTACAACCCATTAATTGTTAACCCTTGAAATCCTAATTTTTATACTACTGAAAGTTTAAAATCTTCAATCATCATTTTAACAAATTTAAAAAATCATTTTAACAAATTGAAAAATCGTCGAAATTAAAATAAGTTGTCAAAATTAGCAGCACTGCTAACGACAATAGCACTACATATGCAGATTTCGTGTTACATATGGAATAAGATCAACGCAAAAAATGCATCAAAAAACTAATATCTATTCAAATTTTACTTTAAATTCCCTTTCTTGGTAAATGAAAAAATTCTGCAAAAAAAGTAGTGAAGGAAATTTTAAACATTTTTATTTTTCTCATTTAACGTCGTCCGATATGCATACATACTTTTTTTTTATCAAACTAAACTTTACCGTTTGTCTGTTTTGTTTTTCATCTCAAAATTGTTTTGAATTGTTAGGAGTGCTTTCGCTCAGGTTCTCTGATGGCCAGCACTTACCAAAGAGTATGCTTTTTTTGATAAATATTTGAGAAAAAAGAGATCTTCAACGTGGATTTTGTTGTTGTCCAACGTGTGATTTCGTTTAAAGCTCTGTATTGAAAAGCACTTGAAAAATTAGTACAATATTAAGTTTAAAATTTAAATTATTCTGACTTTCCTTAATTAAATTACATTGTAATTTCAGAAGAGAGGTGGGAAAATAATTTTTTTTCACTCATAATATTAATTTTTGCATAATTTGCTTTCAAAAAATTTTGACAAACATAAATTACGTATTTAGGTATATTTAAGATTTTAATTTGAATAATTTATTGAAATTATCATAGAAGAATTAAAGGCGATTTGGAATAATAATTTTGTTTTTTAAGTAACTAATACTAATATTTTTTTTTATTTATTTTTGGATTTATAGATAACTGGAAAAATGTTCGCTTTTTACAGTTCACATTTATGATGACATTTGAAATATTTTTTTTCTCTTTTTTGTAGGTGTATTGGTGTTTGCATTTCCTTAAGGGGTGGTAGGTTTTAAACCCTTTTTTGCATTTCTCTTTCTGAATGCACAACATATCGAAGGTGTTGTGTCAAAATTTTAAGTAAATCAGAGCAAAACTTAAGAAGATACAGCGTTTCCAGCGACCGGCCTCATACGGTATATAATATATAAATCATAGTATATAAATTCGAAGTTCGTCAACATCATAACTCAAAATTTACTTGACCGATTCTTTTGCAGTTTTAGACACTATATCTACACATAATTCATCACGTAACCACGAAGGGTTTTTTTTTAATTTCATTTTCTTTCCCATTTTTTAACAACAAATTCCCAAAATTGTATAGCAAAAATCGTTTTTTACTTCAAAATGCTGCCAAAAAAAAAAAAAAAAAAAAAAATTAAAAAACTCTTCGTCACCTTTAAAACGCGTTTCGATTTTTTTATTTCACAGCATCCGGTAACGAGTTATGATGTTCACCGCAAAACAACAACGCCTCCGGAGATTCGCTGTCACGGACTTATTTATTAAAATTTTTAATTGAAATTTTTTCAAAGAATCTTCAAATATAATGCTATAACGTATATATGAAATAAATAATCCAACATTATTCATATCTTCAAAAAAGAATTATGAAAATACGACTTTTTTTAACTTTTAAAATCTTACCCCCCTTAAGAAACTTTTAGGAACCTTGCTCTAAAACGTTTTTTTTTTCTATGCTATTCTATTTTTCTACAATAAAATGGAGTTAGGTTATAGCGAACTCGGCGGGACCGGCCAAATTAGTTCCTTATAGACTAAGTTCGTTATAACCGTAGTATTTTTTTGATTTGTCCGAAAGGTTTAAAAAGTTTTTTTTAGTTGAATAAGTTTATTTATTTTGGGGCATTTTAAAAAGTTATAAAACATAAATTAAATTACTAAAAAGATACATATTAATTGTTTGTCTTAATAAGACTAAAATTACCGAGTTTCTATCTAAATAAAATATTTTTTTTAAATCATATATGTATAGAAGCAGAAAGTAGAAAGCAAAGGTTGGCTACTGGCAAACTTTTACGAAAATATATGTACATAAAAGGACCTTTTACAAAACTTCATTCGAAAATCGAAGTTTTTGTTTTGTATTAAAATTAAATGAAAATAAAATTAAATTACATTGAAATTAATTTTTTTTAAATATATAAAATATACGAAATTTCTGAAATGGAAAAAAAAATTTGTTTGTTAAAGTCTAAAATTTGTATGAAAAATGTGATTAAAACTCTTGGGACCGAAGAAATTCTTCGCTGTAAACAAAAATTTATTACAACCAGGGTTCGTTATAAGCGAACTCCATTGTATTAAATTTTAATAATTTTGGGAATCTCTAATCTCCTCACTTTACCCGGCCTTCCCATGTTCAAGTCAAATTGATCACACATCCAATAGTCAAAAAATTGTTAAGCAACTGTCCCATTGAAATATTGAAAGAGAGAATTGAAACGTATGATTGTTTAGTAAAAAAGAGTAAAAAGTGTGAGTGCATTAAAACCTGAAAGCCAAAAATTTAACGTGTGAAGGCCGGGTAATATCTTAAATATATTTACGCTGATCCCTGACTCAGTGACTGACAAATTCTGTAACGCTGACCAAAATGATACGGTTCTAAGTCCTAGGATTGATCTCGCCCCAACCGACACCACATTACCTTTCATATTAAAACGCCGCCAGTTTCCAGTAATTCCTGCATACGCAATTACCATCAACAAGGCTCAAGGCCAGTCATTTGATTTGGCATTAATTTGGAGACCGCGGTACTTTCACACGGCCAACTATGTGGCTTTGTCACGATCAAAAGTTGCAAGCCAAGTTAAGATACGTATTCAATCGAACCCACAGCAAGGAAAACTATTAAATGACCAACGATATTTCACACGAAATATAGTTTTTCAAAGATTCTAAATTGAAAAACTTTTTTGCCAAATATTTCTTATCTGTTTTGATACTTATGTATATAATTTCTACAGACACAATCTTTTTTCACATGTACATATGTAACAATATAATTTTCAATTTACTACTATATTAAAAGAAATATAATTTATTTAAATTTAAACTGTTTTATTCATAATTTTTAAACGGGCGCCTAGGCGCCACACAATTAACTAGTTTGGATATATACATTGTTATTAATTTTTTGACTGCAGATATGAAAAAGTTAATTTCGGATGCTATATTTGTATGGGGACTAGGTTGAAAAATGGACCGATCCTGACCATATTTGGTAAAGTCGCTTATATTTTGCAAATACACATACAAACCAAATTGAGAAAAATCTGTGCAATATTTTGTTTTTTTTGATAGATTTACGTGATGATCGGGAAGCAGCTTTATGTGGGGGCTATGACAATTGTCATATTGGGTTTATTTTGGGACTACTGATAAATGAATGTAATGAACACACACAAACCCAATTTGACGGAGATGTATAACATAATTTGGATTTTATGACAGTTAAAGTATTCACAGGGATCGTTTGTATGGGGACTAGGTCTGAACATGCACCGATTTTCACCAATTTCAATAGCGTTCATGCTATGGCCGATATAAGCTTCAATACCAAATTTCATCAAAATATATTAGTATTTGCGACCTGTAGTTTTTTTTAAAAGTTTACATGGACACACAGACGGACGAAAGGACGGACGGTATAATAAAAGATGGGTCTAGGTCAAATATTTTGGGTAGTTACAAACATGAGCACAAAGTCATTATACCCAGACCACACAGTGATATAGGGTATAAAAATTGTAAAAAAGTTTATTTCGGGCTTTTACGTTGAACAACAAAAATGTTTTCTAGATTTGCCTTATGTTTTAATTATACCCTATACCAATATGTATGTGACTTATACCCATTTTTACACCCTCCGCACCACTGTACGGAGGGTATATAGCAGTTTGTCAATCCGTTTTTAACTCATCGAAATAAATTACCCATAAGCTATATATATTCCTGATCGTTATAATAACCTATCCCATAAAAACAAAGTTTTTATCAAAACTCTTTCTTTCCTTATGCATATGAGTTTTGAATCTCTGCGTGACTATTTTATTCTATGGGCCAATTTTCAGATTGATTGACTGTACGTGACTATGCGTGACTGTGTGTGACTATCTTAAAATAAATCATTGGCCACAAGTCTTTGGACAAAGTTTCAGATCGAACGGATGAGGGGAAGTGACTGTGCGTGACTTGCGTAACTGTGCGTGCGTCAAAGTTAATCTTTTTTCACAGCAAGTATATCGACCAAGTTTCAGATCGATCGGATGAGGGGAAATCCATTTTAAATCTCTCCGTAACTGTGCGTGACCATGCGCGACCTTGCGTTACTAAGTAAAAGTTAATCTTTTTTCACAGCAAGTGTATAGACCAATTTTCAGATCGATCGGAGGAGGGAAAATGACATGTTTATCACTCCGTGACTGTGCGTGACTATGCGTGACTGTACGTGACTACCCCAAAATTAATGTGTAGTCACAACAAGACTATGAGCCAAGTTTCAGATCAATTGGATAAGGCTGAATGGGGTTGAACCACGACAGACAGACAGGGAGTATGAGTTAAAAGAAAGAGTTTAAAAAGGGAAGTCGATTTAACCATGTCCGTCTGTCTGTCTGTTGAAAACATTCTCCTGTCCGCAATAGGTCGAGTAGGTTATACTACTTACATTTAAAATGTTAATCATAATCTGCAGTAGTTTGTTATTGCATTTGGAATCTCGAGGTCCAATAGCCGAGGAATAACGTACGAAAATGTAAAGATACTCCGATAAAATTTCATATAAAAAACTAAAAACTGTGGGAAATGTTTATACACAAGAGAACATGTGCATATCGAAGTTATAAGCTATGTATACACATTTTTGATAGGTTGTTGTTTTTGTTTTCTTTTTTTTTGGACACGGGAACAACAACAAGCAAAAAATGTAATTGTATGCGCTTACTTATATAATGCTGATTGCATTTAATAATTGCTTTCAATAAAAAACCTCGAAAATACCTAAAATCTTAATCTTATATCTTGAAACGCAATTTTTTAAGCAAAATGCGCGCACGTAGGAGTTTGAAATTTGGCTTTGTTATAGTTCATATGGAGGAGAAGCGCAGAATGATAAAATTTGTGTATAATATGTGTTAAAAATTTATTAAATTAGAGCCTAACGGTATGCTAATCAATTTTAGCCAATTCACAATTCATCGCCTGTGCCTTTATTATTGATGGTTTCAAAAAAGGGTACATTCTAATCGCCCTGTGTTGAATTGTGAATTGCCTAAAATTGATTAGCATATCGTTATGAAATTATTTATTAACAATTCCATTTATATCACTTCTGTGTGTTCATCAAATAATTATAATGATATTTAGGTATTTTATTTTAAAATTCACAATTTAATGAAGTTTATTTAAATTTTTTATCAATTATAAATTAATTTTATAAATTTTTTATATATATAGATAACAAAAACATTGAAAGGAAAAAATTGGACAAAAAAATAAAATTCTTTAGAATTTGCACTCGAATTTCAGCTTGTTAATTGTGAACATCACTGTAAAAATCTAGACACAATAATTTTAAACTAGCAGATTCCAGCCCTCGAAATTCGAGTGCAAGTTCTAGGAAATTGTATTTTTTCATTGAATAAAGACCCTAAAGTTATGCTAATCAATTATAGCCAATTCACAAATCAACACAAAGAAACAAAATCATTTTTATTACAAACACATTAACAAATTTAATAAACACACACATAGCATTGTATAATTTTATGTATGTGTTAGTAGCAACTTTAAACGGTCATAACTCCAAAAAAATATTTCAGACGATGAAAATCTGTAAATCTGGGTAACAGCTAAAAAGAAATATCTTTCAATTGATAAATTTTTTGTCAAAATTGGGGTAAAACTGTGAAACTTCATCAGTAACAAAAAATCGCCTAGCCTATTAATATTATAGATTTAATCTTTTTTGTATCTTACTGTTAACAACCTTGTTAGAACACGGGCGGAGGGGATCAAAGATTCGGCACAGCCGAATTTAGTACTCTTATTTGTTTATTGTACCTGAAAGTGATTCTGAGTCTAATTAGCCATGTCCATCCGTCCGTCCGTGTGTGTGTGTCCATGTAAACGCTGTAATTAAGCTACTGGCCGGTGATATATTAGCTTTTATATGCAATAGGATGAAGTTTATTCAAATTTGTAAAAATCGATGCATATTCAGAACTTGTCCCCATACAAATAACGCCATAAATCCGCATTTGACGAAAAAAATGTTATTCCACCGTGGCAACGTCACGTCATAACCGAAATCCATAAATTGGAATGCGAAATGCTAACCCACCCAGCATATTCTGTAGATTTAACCCACTGCAACTATTTCCCATATCCAAAACTAAAGAAAAGGCTTTGAGTCAATTGAAGAGATCATTACTAAAATAAATGCCTAATCTAAGATCCTTAATAAAACTTATTATTTGGAAGGAGTAAAAAAATTGGGAAAAACACTGGACTAAATGTATGTGTGGACTTAAGGAAATCATGTCAAGAAGTAAAACGCTTTGTGCGGAAAAATATCTTATATTCAAATGTTAATAACCCTCGTATGTTTGGCTTAAATGTTATTAAAGTTCGTGAAAATCAGCCTCCAAATGTAATACCTGCGATTTTAATTATATTATTTGATATTCCTGGTTATAATTAAAAAAATTCTTATCCATCTTTGGATAACAAGTTTGCCCAATGACAGCTTTTTCATTGCATTAAAGTGAGTGTAGCAAATCCTCATAATCATAAACATTAAATTCCTGTCTAACAGACATGCAAAATAAATGCAAAGTTATGGATAAATCTTTATTGAAAAAAAATATCGTTGATGACAAAATTACACAAATTTTCAGAGTTTTAGTTGATCGTGAATTTAAGCAAACATAAATAGCAACAACAACAAATAAAAGTTTCACTTTCAACGAAAAACAAAGGTGTTCAATGACTAGCTTAGTAAATGAATAACTTGGAGACCGTCTGCTAGTTCGTTTACCAATGAAAGTTTTTGTTTGTTTTAATTTAAATCGAATTTGTTTATAATAAAGAAAAAAAAAAAAAACAATATGATTTATCGACATTACAGGACCTGCCGCCACATGTCTTTAAATAACTAAGTATCAATGTGTGCATTCAAGTACTTACTTGCAGACACGATTAACGAAAGTGTTTAAATGTCGTTAACCCATTTTTTTTACAATTAATAGAGTGTTGTTCAAATATTGGGCAATAGTTATATGAACACGAGCAATCGAGTATTTGTATGCAATTTTACATTTTTGCATTTTCTGTTTTGGTGTGCAGCATTCAATAAATAGTCTGTATGTAGCATGTAGTTGTTTGATAAATCGTGATATTAGAAAAAGTTTACAAACAACTTTTCCTTTCATTTAAGAGTCATTTTTGTATGTACGAGTATCATTCATATATGGCCACCATACTATTATAGGGGGAGAGAGATACTTAGCATAGGAAACCAGTTAAATTTTATTATATCGAGATGTGTTGATAGCAACAAAAGCCAGCAACAATCACTTAAACCAACAAGAAAGCCACATGGGTATTAGAAGACTTTTTTTTTTCGATAAAGTATGTGCAACAATTGGTTCAGTTTACAGCCAATTTAAATTGTTTTAAATGGCTGAAAAAAAGAAGAAAAAACAAGTGTATTAAATACGAATGTATTCAAATTGTCCTATTATGTTTTGCCGGTCATTCACATGCCTTGGTGGTTTATGTAATTCATGTAGATGAACTCATGTAGCAAAAAGAATATTGGATAGCCATTTGGAAAAGGTTTTTGTAAAATCAAATTGAATCATAGAAATCTTAGTCTTTTTTGACTATTCTTCTAAATTCAGGTTCAGGTAGGTAAAAATATGTTTTTCAAACAAGAATTGTATCTCTGAAAGTCGTCGAAACTTACTATATATATAAGAGAATATAAAAATCCTATAGAAACGATTTCGATTTATATCGAGTTTTCTCAGGGTCCGCGCAATACGCGTTGTTATTGATAGGGTCACATCCAATGATTATCAGCTTAGTTTATAGGTACCACAAGGTTCAGTTCTTTCTCCTTTTTTTTCCTTGTCTTTCTTAATGTCCTTCTTGGTCAAATCTCCAATTCTATATACTCTTTCCCAGACGACAGTAACATTTGTTATTCATTTTCTTTCAATTGTAGGCCAACCTTTTGGAGGTTGGGGGGCAAGGGTTGATCTTAATGCGGAGAAGACTAAATGTTGTTTGTTGACCCATATGGCCTTGGATTCAACAATGTCATCTGTATTTTTGGGTGGTATAAGTATTGATGAATACTCTTGATGTTCTAGGCATGAGAATTCAAGGTGATGTTCGTTGGAACGAACATGTATCTCAAGTGTCGAGAGAAGCATTCTTGGTTTTCTAAAACGGTGCAAAAATTACTTCACTCTTTTTGATCTCCTTAAAATGTATACCACTTACATCCAACCGAAAATGGAATACAACTCCCACATATATTGGCAGGAGCTTCAAATTCTTTGTTGGAGCTACTGGAAAGTGTTCAAAAGAGGGCATTGATGATTAATGACAGTAAGGTTGGAACATCGTTGAAATGTATGTTGTGTAACACTGTTCTATAGATACCACCACGGGAAATGTTTTTCTAAGCTTAGCGATCTCATTCCAAGTGCCCGAGTTTCAGTTTGGTCTACCAGCTTCTCTAGTAGATCACATCCGTTTGTAGTCTATTGTCCAGTTGACCGCACAGCGCTACAGAGAAAATTCGTTTATCAGTCGAACTAACCGTATGTGGAATAAACTCCCCGCAGAGGTCTTTCCTGAAAGTTACAACCATATAAAATTAAAGTCAATTATCCACAAACACTACTTACTACCTCTTCCCTCCTTCCCATAACCTATTTTCCTGAAATCAACACAATGCGCTGGATTTTTATGGGGCATCTCCTCTGGGTTGGTTAATAATAATAACGAAAATGTATACTAAGGTGGAATTAATTCGAAGTATGCCTAAGTTTTTATGAACTTCCATTTTTCTACCCTACAATCTACCGATCTATTGGTGTAGTCAAGGAAAATACAACTGTCACTTTAAATTCGTAGCGCGAGTGGTAGTGGATTGGTCACACCCTTCGACGATATGATTATAACGGGACCAGACAGAATTCGGTGGAATCAATCGGGGCAGCAAGCAGCAAATTCCAGGAGTTACGTATCTAAAATCTATATAATACTGTGCCCAAACCAAAAGTTGAATTTCCAAAATAACATCGCGGGTTTATCGAATTGCCCAAATAATTTTTATTTTAAGTTGGTAGTCCAGTTTTTGTAAACAACTCAAAGTGAATGTGGCGAATTGAACAATGCCTAAACAAAGTTATTAAATATTGTTAGCGGAAAGAAATTACGAAAGCAAATGTTTACATGTTTACAAGTACAAATAGGTTCAAAAAGTAGAGCAAGTGTTGTGGACAAAGAGCGCCCAGAAACTGATTTAGGGATAAACGACACATGTTGGAAATGAAAGATTTAGTGATGCAAAATCGTTGATTCATAGTTAGAGATCTGGGTGATACTGTTGACATTGCAAAAGAATTAGTCAACATATTTTTGGCCTCAAACGCATCTCAACTGCTTTCAAAATACACAAAAATTTTTTTTCAACAGACTTGGTTTTATGACTTCCGAAAAAACTGACCAATCAAGCAAAAGGTAAAGCAAGGCCGAAAAGATCACGCCAAAGTCTTTGAAAATGAAAGGTCATGTTAATCGTTTTCTTCGATTATCGTAGTGTGGCGCATTATGAACTCCTTCCGCCGGACCAAACTATAAACAAGTAAAATTATTTAAAGTTTACACGCCGTGTGCGTGAACCTATACGCAAAAAGAGGACAGAATTATATTTTTTGCAATACGCTAATGCACCGTCTCACACTGTATAGATGCTTTGAGGGTATTTCGCACACTTCTGTGGAGCGGTATACGAGTACACTGTTTTGAATCGATTGAGGAGATAAAAGACGAATTACTGCGCGCTTTGAAGGGCATTTCTAAAATGGCCGGTATCGAGGATTGAAAAAACTTGGACATAAGAGCATTGTTTCGGATGGGGATTATTACCTTCAGGCGATGAAATTGATTTAGAAGAATAATAATCTAACTCATAAAAACAAAGTTTTTATTAAAACTCTTTCTTTCCTTACGCATACGAGATTTGAATCTCTCCGTGACTGTTTAAGATCGATCGGAGGAAGTGAGGTTTTAATCTCTCCGTGACTGTGCGTGACCATGTGTGACTGTGCGTGACTAAGTCAAAGTTAATCTGTAGTCACAACAAGACTATGGGCCAAGTTTCAGATCAATTGGATAAGGGGGAATGGGGTTGACCCACGATAGACAGACGGACAGAGAGTATGAGTTAAAAGAAAGAGTTCAAAAATAGATTTTTCATTTTATAATAAGTGAACTTTTCATTTGAAGACAGTAGTATATTACAGTAAAAGAAAAGAAGTGTTTGATGTACCGCCCTGAAATCAAACATAGGTATTTCTAATGATGATTCCCAAAATATTTTGGTGATAGCGATAACTGCCCGTGACGTAAACTATTTCGAAGAAGCCTTAAAACATTTATTTTTTTTTTATTAATAAACAAATTGTTTTGATTTTTTATCAAAATTTTTTACAAGTTTTCAAGGACATTCAATTATTTTTCGATCCGCATCATAATAGCTGTCTGTAAACTAAAGATAATGAGGTTTTCAGGTTCATGCTCTAATTTATTATTGCTTCTAATGCGATTTTCACGAAAATTAATATTACAATATTTGTGACTTTAAATAAATAAAAATATATAAATAATGTTTTCTGATTCATATTTATTTGATACCAGCAGAGTCCAGCACTCGAAATGCGAGTGCAAATTGTAGGAAATTTTATTTTCCATTAAATATTTTTCTTTCAATGTTTTTTTAAAAAATTATAAAAAATTATGAATATTTAAATAAAATTCCTTAAATTGTGAATTTTTAAATAAAATTAGTTAAATTTCATTATAAATATTTGTTGCATACAGAGAAGATATTAATAAATAATTTTATAAGAGCCTAATGGTGTGCTAGTCAATTTTAGCCAATTTATTAACACACACACAGCATTGTACAGTTTTTGATTTGAAGCTTAAATATGTGTTTTATGTATGTTAGCAACTTTAAACGATTATTACTAAAAAAAAAAAAAAAAAAAAAATGTACCAGATGGTGCATACCAGTAAAGATGATGCACATCTGCAAAGAAATACCTATCAAATGGCATATTTTTTTTTTGTCAAAATCAGTTGAAAACTATAACCATGGAAGGGTCATTAGAATTCGTTTTGCCTATTAATATTATACAAAATATAATGGATATTTTATGAATTGCTAAATTATAATTATCTATTCTATTCTAATATAATATAGAGGTAATGTGTGTTTGTTTGTTTGTTTGTAGGAGGTAATCTCCGTAACTACCCATCTGATCTTCCTGAAATTTTCACACAGTCTTACTGCAAATATGGGAAGTGCTATAGGCTATAATTTTTTAAATATTTATAGTGGGCGTGGCATCTCCCACACAAGTAAATTTTTAATGCCATATATATTGAGTACTATGATAGGGACAGCTTTGCAAATTTGTGTGAGGTCACCTATTGTTAATATTAGTAGCTACGCTAGAAATGCGCGGGATCGGATAAGTGGGCGTAGTACCTCCCATGCAAGTAATAGTTCAATATTATATATCTCGAAGACTGTGATAGAGAGAGCTTTTCAAATTTGTCTGATGCCACCTATTGTTAATGTGAGTAGTCGGACAAAAAGTGGCCAGTATTGGTCCAATAGGCGTGGCACCTGCCATAGAAAGTAAATATAAAATGCCATATATATGGAGTATTGCTACATTGAGAGTCTTGGGACTTTGTGTGAGCCCATAAGTTATTCATGTGATTAGTTAGACAAAAAAATGGGCGTGATTGGAGCAGTGGGGCGTAGCACCGCCCATGCAAAGTAGATTGTTAATATCATATAACAATAAAAGGGAAAGACTCCACATTTTGCACGAGTTCATCAGATATTAATCTGAGTAGTGCAATAAAAGTTGGGCGAGATGGGATTAGTGGGCGTGGCACCTCCTATATAAAAAATATGAAGTACTACGGAAGCGACCGTCTTTTGACAAGTACATTAGTTATCAATGTGATTTGTCGTGGAAAATATATCGCCAAAATCGAAAATTGCCGAAAACGGAAATCGCGAAAAATAAAAATCGCCCAAAGAAAATCTTCAAAATTATAAATTAGCAAATCAAAAATCGCTAAAAAGAAAAATTGTCAAATGATATTATAAGTTCAAGGCCAATAGTTAAGTGTTGCCAGATCTAATTTGGATAATCCATCTTCTTTTTATGGGCAGCCACATGTACCTTGCTCCAGGGTAGGAACGCCGAAAAATCTGATAATTGTTGTACCGAATGAAAAAACAAAAAACATTTTATATCAGCAAGCATTGAAATAAAAAAAATCTATACTAATAATCTATACTAACATAATAAAGATATAATGTGTGTTTGTTTGTTTTTTGTTTGTAGGAGGTAATCTCCGTAACTACTTATCTGATCTTCCTGAAATTTTCACAGTCTAACTGGGGATATGGGAGTGCTACAGTCTGTAATTTTTTAAAAATATTTTTAGCGGGCGTGGCACCTCCCATACAAAGTAAATTTTAAATATCATATTTATTAAGTACTATGATAGAGAAAGCTTCGCAAATTTGTCTCAGGTCATCTATTATTAACGTGAGTAGTCAGACAAAAAATTGGGCGGGATTAGGCAAATGCGCGTGGCACCCCCACACAAACTTAATATTAAATGTGATATATCTGAATTACTGTATTAGTGAGAGCCTTGGGACTTTGCATGATCGCTTTTATAACGATTCGGGTGGTGAGGGGGAGGTGGGAGTGTATAGCGAAGACACCGGGTTACATCTAGTTTTTTATAAAATAAAAATGAGGTTAACAGAATGTACTTCAACTATTTTAGTATCTGTAAAACCATATTTTTTTTTTGAGGTTTTCAGGGGAGAAGGAATTTTTACATCAAACACTTTTTTGGTGCCATACTAATTGGCGCAGACATATATATACGGTATCCATATTTTGTCCTCAACAACAAAAATCCAATATGCTCAATATATTTTGAAAACATTCGCAGTTTGTGTCAACTTGCCAAGATTAAAAAAAAATCAGTATCTCAAGTGTTTGGTAGTGGTGACATACTCCGAAATATATGTTTGAGAAGTAGATAAGTTGAGTGCATAGATCTGCCTAATTGCAGTTTTCCATATCGATTTTTTTTATCGACTGAAAACACCATCTGAGATCTGCAGACGAAATCTAGCTATTTCTGAAAAAAAATTGGGGTCGGTTTCATAAATCTTAATTATCTTTTAATTGCAAAAATGTTGCTGCATGCAATTTTTGTTCAAAAAATATTTCAACATACTGAAATTATTCTTTATGATTAATATTTTATAAATTTCTTCAAGATTTTGACCTATCTTAAATCTCAAAGTGTACAAAGAACTTTGTTTATCTTTTAAGACCACTTCCCTTAAAAAAGTGTCCGTTACGTTTAAAGGTCAGGGCAAAATAAGTTTGTGCTGATGTCTGCAAAAACCAAAATTATTATTTGACCATCCTTTTATTATATCGATAAACACATAATTAATTTTCAAGTCGATTTAGCGATGTCTGTCCGTCCGTTCTTAAGACTGTTTTTCTGCCTGTCTGTCTGTACGTAGAAGTAAAAATTTTGATGATAATTTGTGTATAGTCATTTATTGGCCATAGGATGAACGCTGTTGAAATTTGTGGAAATCGTTACATGTCCAGACCGAGCACCCATGAAAATAACCTCTCTGGGACTAAAATGGTAGTCAGATATGAACTTTTTCATATCTGCATGCCGCAAATTAAAATTTGGGCTATGTTAATTTTCTGTATCCAGTTATTGCCTTAGTAAAGTTGAATCAAAGAGCCTCTATCGAAACGCCGACTACAGTTTCCTTATTTATTTTTTCTTCTTGTTTTTCTTCATTGGATATGAACATGATTTATTTTTGAAATTTAATTAAATAATAATACTTACATAATTATGATTTTAAAATTATGTATAATTACACTACTGAATAAAAAAAATATCCTCATATATCCTTGATACATCGTTTCTATGTAGAATTTTCTGCTGAATCGAAATGTGAAGTCAGATAGTTCAAAAGTAGAACTGTTTTTGAGATATTGCAAAATTGCCGTTTTTTTGGTTATAGAAAAAGATGACCTCACTTTTTATGTAATATATTCAGAATTTGTTAACCGATTTTTATTTTATTTTTATCAAATAAAAGAGAGTTAAATAATCTTTTCTAAAGTGAAGAAGCTATTGAAATTCGTTGGAAAACAAAAGAGTTATGCTTAATCAAAGTCAACATTTTGCGTAAATTTTCGTCATTTTTAGCTATTTACCAACTTTTACATAATTATTTGTAACTTAAAACGAAGATATTTCGCCCTGTAGGTCGATAGTTTATTTTGTAACGAACATTTTGAGTCTCCTTTGATTAAAATTTCTGAAAAAATGAATGAGTTATTAGCAATTTAGCAAAAAACCTGTTTTTATTTATTAAAATATTTTTAAACTTAAAGGGAAAAATAACGTAGAAGTTGGCATCACTGTAATACTTATTTCATTGTTTACAAATAGAAACCGTGATTGACATTGTTTTCATTTTGGCATTTTGGAGTGACTGTTGTTAAGTGCTTTAAAAAAATCTATATATATAAAATTGAATGTGTGTTTGTTTATTTGTTTGTTTGTTTGTGTGTACCTTATAGGAGACCAAACCTCTGGACCGATCTTCCTGAAATTTTTACAGCATTTAACTGGGACTCTGGCATGATTAATAGGGTACTTTTTTTTTGACCACGCCCACTTTTACGCCCACTTTTTTAAAATGATGTAATTGCTCCCATATAGTTTTTAACAGATTTACTTCAAATTGTATACACATTATACTCCAGGCGAGGTAGAAATAAACATTTCTTACGCCACGCCCCCTTTCACGCCCCTTTTCACGCCAAATTTTGTTTGAAAGTTTTAAACTTTTTTTTCTCTGTACAAATTTGTTCCTTCCAACGGATTTTTTTATTTGGTAGTATATTGCTCTTAATACTGTTAACGTCGCCATATAACTATGAACCACGCCCATTTCACCGCCCCCTTTTTTTTACTTATACCACTAACAAAGTTTGCTATACAAAATAATTTTTTTGTAATATGTATTTATCTAAAGTTTTCTACACTTTTTATCTACAGGTAAGGTAGCCATACATTTTTTTATTACCAAGTCCCCCTTTTTCGCCCCATTTTACCTTAAATCATAATTAATCTGCTTTCAATCTATCTATATATATAAAAATGAATGTGTGTTTGTTTGTGCTTTATAGGAGGCCAAACCAAAGAACCGATCTTCCTGAAATTTTCAGAGCGTGTTACTGTGACTCTGGAAGGAATAACATGCTATATAAATTTTTGATTGGACGAAGGGGCGGTGCCACGCCCATATAACCCAAAATTTGAAAAAGTCATATCACGGGAATTTTTTTACCTACAGCAGTCATATTTGGTACATATGGTATTAGCATGAATAGAAATACATACAAGAAGAAAAGTGGGCGGGACCACGCCCCTTTTTAGAAAAATAAAAAATCGTAATATCTTCTAAACTACTGGAAGGATCGTCATGAAATTTTCACAAAAGGATATTTTTGCGAAATAATAAGACCTTAGCTATATAAAGTTGTTAGTGGGCAAAGGGGCGTGGCGTATATATAAAAACGTTGATGCATTTGATTGTAACGAATGATCTCCGGAACCATAAGAGCTGTCGAGGTAGGATTTACAGCATAGGTTCGGTTCGAGCTCTTCTGTGTTTTTTTTTTTAGTTTTAACCCTCTAGCTGGCGTTGGGGTCAAGTTAAAAACAAAAATTTTTACTTTCAGCGCGATTTGACTGCAATTCAGAATGAACGTATGTTTCGTCATAAGAAATTTTTGTATGTATAAATGGACCCGATAGGTGGCGCTGGGTAAAGTTATTTCGAATATTCTTATTTATGGTGTGATTTTAATGAAACTAAGAATGTACATATATGTATGTTAGAAACATTTTTTTATTGGACCCGGTAGATGGCGCTGTCGTTCGAAAAATAATGAGTTGTCAAATTTATATAAATTTTAATAAATAAACTCACAAACGTTTTTATATATAAATATTCTAACGAAAAAGAAGGAAAAAGCCGCTACATTATTGCATGGTGGCCGCACAGCTCATTCAGCACTCAAATCACCGTTAAACGTACAAAAAAATGAGAATGCCGTCTGTAATATCAAAAAACATTCCGGTATGGCAAAAGTTCTGCAAAAATGCAGTATTTTTATTTGGGATGAATGTACCATGGCTCACAAACATTGTGATTTGATTTGATAAAAGATTTGAAAGGCAATGAAAGATTTTTTGGTGAAGCTCTCATTTTATTATCTGGAGATCTTCGTCACACATTTTATATAGGTATATACAGATTCTAACTAAAATAAAAATTCATTGAGGGCAAAACAACGTTTGCCGGGTCCAGCTAGTATTGTATAAAAGAAAGTAAAGAAATGAGCAAACGTAGACATAGTTGCAAAAATAGTCCAAACAAATTTTGCTATGTTTGTGGCATTTATAGTTTTGCATCACCTCGAAATTTTACAGAAGCACAGGCGTAAATATGTCTTTAAAAATACACTTGGATTTTTTTTACAAATAATCTTGGTGATGAAAGTGACGAACCCGGTGAGCGTTTTCATCAAGAAATTAAACAAATGGAATCGCGCTACCAAGGGTATTGGAACGAAGCGATGATGGGCGATTTTTGTTGGTTTCTTGTCCGAGAAACGGATAATAATGCGAAGCGCAAAAAAAAAAAATTGTCATCAAAATATTTTTACAATGAATAAAAACAGGTTTTTTGCTAAATTGCTAATAACTCATTCATTTTTTCAGCAATTTTAATCAAGGGAGGCTCAAAATGTTCGTTACAAAATAAACTATTGATCTATAAGACGAAATATGAAGGGTATTTTCGTTTTATGTTACAAAAAATTATGTAAAAGTTGGTAAATAGCTAAAAATGACGAAAATTTACACAAAATATAGACTTTGATTAAGCATAACTTTTTGTTTTCCAACGAATTTCAATAGCTTCTTCACTTTAGAAAAGATTATTTAACTCTTATTTGATAAAAGTAAAATAAAAATCAGTGAACAAATATTGAATATATTACATAAAAAGTGGGGTCATCTTTTTCTATAACCAAAAAAACGGTAATTTTGCAATATCTCAAAAAAGTTCTACTTTTAAACAATCTGACTTCACATTTCGATTCAGCGGAAAATTCTACATAGAAATGATATATCAAATGTCGAGGATATTAGAATTTTTGAAAATTTGTGGTGTAGTGTTATTAAATAAATTGTTGTCATTATGTTTAAAAATGTATCGTATAAAAATACGTAAATTCATGAAATTCGTTTTTGTACCATTATACCACTATATGGTGAGGGTGTGATGACTTTATGCTGATGTTTGTAACTACCAGACAGAAATATTTGACCTACACATTTCTGTTATTATACTGATCGACTCAGTATTAGAATCACTTCTTTAATCGAATTAGCGAACTCCGAATTAGTGTTGAATAAAATTAGCGATGATTAAAATAAATGACTTTACTAAATATTGTCGTAGTCGGTCTATTTTTTGATCTAGTCCCCATAGAAAGGTAGAGTCTGCTATGAACTTTTCCATATCTACAGGGCTCAAATTTACAAAAATGCCACTCAAACTTGGAATATGTTCTTAACCGACTTTAATTTTCTTCTTTTTAGTCCATAATAGTAGACAGACACTTATAGAGAGCAGGCAAATTGTAATTTTGGCTGATAATAATAACAAATAATAAACTATTAGAGGGAAAAGTGTTATAATCCATGATAAAGATTAGCCGTGCACAGATTCTTTCTTCAGCAACATAATAATACTTCTTGATAATTAATAAACACAAATATACAAAATTAACCATTCACACCGCACAAACATAAGAATAAGCGCAACCATTTATAATATGTCTATATATTTCTGACGTTGGATGAAAAACCGCACGCAGTATGCCTGTTGTGTTGTCCTTTCATTGAGATTTTTTAATTTTTTTTTTGTTTGTCCAAACCTCAAACAGATTTTTCATGAATGAATTAATGAAATGAATGAAATGAAAGTGTCTGGATTCACGTGATTTATGAACCATTTACTACAATAACGTTGAGATTTTGTTTTTTCTTTTTTATGTTTTTGCTGCTTTTTTCTTCTTTGTTTTCATTTTTCATCACAACCACATTACGAGGTTTGCTGTGGAAAAGATAAAGAAAACAAAATGAAGAGCTGACAAAATGAACAGTGCAGTGCAGTGCGTTCGTTATTTGTTGTTGAGTTGAGTTGTCTCGAAATGGTTCTGCCCGATATGTGTTACATTTTAATGAGTTGCATTGTATTATTTTTCTTTTTCTTTTTTCTTCATTGTAACATTAAGAAAATATGTTGCTTCTGCTGCCGCTGTTGTTGTTGCTCTTAATACTCAACTAAAGTGCAATTTTATGAAAAAAAAAAAAAAACACAACACAGGAAGAATGTATGTGCGGAAGATACGTAGCAATTCTTGAAAATAAAAATAAAATTCCTGACAATTTAATAATATACGTAAATATAATAACAAGTAAGCATCTTAAATCTTGAATATGTGCAGCATTGTGACGTTAACAAATTTGAGGCGGAAATTTCATTTTAAATGAGAACTAATTTTTAAGATGAACAAAAAAAAATATCATAAAAATATATGTCGATAAAAAAATAAATTTTAGTGTGTTTTGGAGATTTTATATTTGAAGTATTATAGCCTAATAATGGGACACTAAAGTTTGGAAAACAACCTAGTTCTTTCATTTATGGGGCCCCCTTTTAAGAATTCACACAAACACCAATAGAAACAAGTAAGAATGTTATAAATTCACCAATTTGAAGCCGAATTTTAATCTAAGTTTTGCCTTTGAATATGTTAAAGTTTATATCGATTGTTATTATTAATAGGGACTTTGTCCAAATATTATCGTCATATATATTGATTTTGGTTTACACATTCCACGCATTGCAATTTTCACGTCTTAGAGATGTAGCCAAGAAGCAATTTTTTAAGGATATATATTTTTTTTTGATAATAGTATCACTAATGTTTACTTTTACATAAACGGCCAAGATCTACTAAATGAAAAAAAAATAAATTTTATGCCCCGATTGTGTTAGACGTTGTTTCCTTCGTCTATATGGAAGGACAGCTGTCGCATTAGTGATTCTTTATCTTATTTGCTTTTATAAGTCTCTATTACGAAGTTCATATAACACTATCGCATATTCTAAGTTTATGGAAAAATCTCTCAGATTTTGATAATTTTTTTTGTAGAAAAATTGTCCCAGATTCGCTGAACATTGTATAGAGAAAATCAGACTCTGATATCTAAAATCAATTTTTTTTATAAAATAAGAGTTTTAGATGTTTCGAATTTTTCTATAGAAATACGTCAGCTTTAGGGAATAATTATACAGAACACCAAACTTCAGATATGAAAAAAAGTCTAAAGAGAAACAGCTTCAGAAGCTGGGAATAATTCTATGTATCCATATTGTATTCTATGTATCTGTGTATCCATGTAAACTTTGTGATCAAACTACAGGTCGCAAATATATATATATATATATATATTGATGAAATTTAGTATATAAGCTTCTATCAGCCATAGAAATTGGTGAAAATCGGTTTATGTTCAGACCTAGTTCCCATACACATGACACCTATTAGATCGACCTAACTTGCCATAATATCAAAATTATCATATAGATCTCAGTCAAATTGGGTTTATGTATGTTTATTATATCCATTTATCAGTAGTCTAAAATAAACCCTTTAAACAATTCTTAGTCAGCCCCATTTGAAGCTGATTCCCGATCTTCACTAAAATCTGTCAAAAAACAAAAAAATTGCACAGATTTTTCCAAATTTGGTTTGAATATGTTTTTACAAAAGATAAGTGTCTTTACCAAATATGGTCAGGATAGGTCCATCTTTCGACCCAGGCCCCATTATAAATATAGCATCCGCTATGAAATTTTTCATATCCTATTGCCAAATAATTAATAAGTATGCCACTCAAATTTGGTTTGTACTTATTTTCTATATCCAAGTAGTTGGTCCTATGATATTTGTTCTCTAAACGCATGGTAGAGGGTATCGCATAGTCGATCAAGACCAACTATAATTTTCTTACTCGTTTCTTTTTGTTTGAATAAAGAAATAAGTAAGAAAATTTTGGTCGGTCTAGATCATGACTTTAGGAAAAGGATCTTAGATCTAACTAATTGAATATATCACCCCTGTTCTTGAAACTACTATCACAAAAAAAAAAAAATCGTAAATGAAAAAATTCTTAAATCTACGAGTTTTTTGCTGTTCTCTAATTTCAATAAGAATATTTTTTCTCGTTTTAATTCACATAGAAAAGGCTTTGTGAAATCAAAACAAATGCCCTTTTTTCTACTAAGCTGGTCTTAAGAGATAAAAAAAACTAATTGATATTTAAACCCTAACATGTTTTTTATTGAACCTTGTCATTATTTTAAAAAATTAGACATTAATTTTCTGAAAAAAAAACGATTTTAAAAAACGTCTACATTTTGCGCTGATTAAAAAAAAAAAAAAACTCGTAATAAGTGGTCGATGTTAATAAAACACACTTTTTGCGATGATGCTGTTCTATAACTATAATAAATACTTTTTATTTACACAATCTATTTTCCATTATAATTTTTTCAATTATAACATAGATTCTTTATGCACTAATTATTGCAAATAAAGGAATTAAAAAAAATTTTTTCATCAAATCACATATTTTTATTTTTTTTGCATATGTTCGAAACAGTAGCGATGCCAGTCAAATCCAATTTATTTGAATATTGAAATTTTTTTTGGTGATGCCTAAATTTTAAAAATAGAAAAGTTATTTTAATTGAATAAATTGAAGAACAAAAACAACTAAATGAACAAATAAGTTGTTATTTTAAAAGAAAATATTTTTCTTTGTACTTTTTCTATAAACTTAAGAAAAAACATGCACAAAATACTTAAAAGTTTTTTGTGAAATTGAATAAAGAACCATATGGCACCTCGGTTTCTAGATAACATATGTTCTTAACTCAAACATATGTTTCCATTAAATAAATAAAAAAAGTGGTTTCAAGATATCCAAAATTTCAATTTCATGTGATTTTAAATTCACTCTTATTCAAATAACATCGTTTTAAGAACAGGGCTGTATATTTATTGCCTGCTGATTTAGAAAATGTACCGATGAAGTCACTTATATTTCGAAGAAACATATATAAATTAGACTTTAGAAAAATCTGTGCAATTTTTTTGTTTTTTGATAGATTTAAGTTAAATGGGGACTAAAAGTGGTCCTGCAATGTCTATCTTTGTGATTTGATTAATATGAACACACACAGCAAATTTTATCGATTATATATGATAATCTGGATCTTAGGACCATTTTAGTCAGTCGGATAGAGGTAACTTGTTTGAGGGATAGGTCCAACATGCACCGACATTCACAAATTTGAATAGCGTCCGTCCTGGTCGATGGTTGATAAAAGCTTTTATACTGAATTTCTTGCAGACATTTATATTTGCTACCTGCACATTACATGGACATAGAAAAGGACGGAAGGACGGACGGACGGACATTGTAAAATCGACTCAGTAAGTGAGTCTAAATCGATCGGTATAATGAAAGGCGGGCTAGGTCAAATATATTTGGTAGTTATAAACAGCAGCACAAACTCATTATACCATTATACTCTTATGCCGTTTTATTTTCTGACAAAAAATGTCGCATTTCATTTGCACTTTTTTTTCGAAATATGTATTTTTTATATATATTCTAAATTAAGAGTAACCTTATCTTATATATCAATCGAAAGGTCTCAAAGAGCTGTGTTCATAAAATGAAAAAAAAAAATTTGATTATTATCTTCTTTGAAGTTATAGGGTGCAAATGTCCAAAAAAGGGGAACAATGGGGAAATATTCTCACACTATGACCTGAATGAAGCTGCAATTTTTTGCGATTTACGAGGGCTTGACTTTAAGACCTTTCGATTGATGTATAAGATAAAGTTGCTCTTAATTCAGAATATATAAAAAAATACACTTTTCGAAAAAAGTGCAAATAAAGTGCGACATTTTTTGTCAGTGTCGTATAGTGTTATAGGGTATCAAAATGTTGAAGCATCACTAACGAAATATTATATGATTATGACCTTTGAAGCGATACGTCAACTGAAGGTTTGGGTATATTAATATTTCAGGACCTAAAAATACAGGGTTCTATTTATTTGAACGCATCTTAATTGAGAAAGGTACAATGTTTTTGCAAATCTTTAATGAATTGTGAGTGAGTGCGACCAACCCATTCGTTGCTTATAAATATAAGTTCTCATATTTTTCAGCAAATTCTTGTCAAATTTGTAAATTTCTAATTTCATTAATAATTCGTTCAAAATTTTCGTAGAATAAAATATTTTTCAAATCTTATCATATTTTTAAACAAAACTTAGTTTTAAAATTTTAGAGAAATTATTTTTAGATTTATTTAGATAATTAGAATTTTTACAACTTAACAAATTTTTATAAATAAAACAATTAAGAGTATTAAATTTGGATGTGCCGGATCTTTGGTACCCTCCACATCGGTTTTACGTTCAAATTAATATCTGGACAAAACATTTTAAAAAGCAACGATTTGATTATTTAATAAGCTTCATACTAAATTATTACAACAAACACACTGAATTTTTAACTTTTTTTTAGAGGTGTCTTCATTTTTTTGAACAGATCTCGACACATCGATGCCCGATTGACCCCGTTTTTAACACTAAATAATATGAAATAATGGCAAACAATATCATCATAACCCTAGCCAGGAATGAGATTTCAGACGGACAGACGGAGTCGCAAACGCATTATCCGATGTGTTACAAACGGAATGATAAAGTGATATATACCCTCTACATAGTGGTGTAGAAGGTATACAAATAGGGGCCATAGCCCCTGGCTAACCCAGTGTCTCCTTCGAAAACTAATACTTTTTATACCCTATACCACTAGTTATGTGGTTTGGGTATAATGACTTTGTGCTGCTGTTTGTAACAACCAAAAATATTTGACCTAGACCCGTCTTTAATTATACCGATCGAATCAGAATCACTTTCTGAGTTGATTTAACAATGTCCGTCCGTCCGTCCGTCTGTGTGTCCTTGTAAACCTTGTAATCAAACTGCAGGTTGCAAATATGAATATATTTAGCTGAAATTTGGTATATAAGCTTTTATCGGCCATGGGATGAACGCTATTGAAATTGGTGAGAATCGGTCCATGTTCAGACCTAGCCCCCATACAAATTACCCCTATGAAATCGACATAAATTGCCATAAGATCCAAATTGTCATATAGATCTTATTCAAATTGGGTTTTATATGCGTTCATTACGTCCATTAATGAATAGTCCAAAAATGATCCATTTGGCCCCCATATAGAGCTGCTTCCCGATCTTCACTTGAATCTATTAAAAAACAAAAATATTGCACTGGTTCTTCTCAGATTTTGTTTGTATATATTTTTGCAAAATACAAGAGACTTTACCAAACATGATCAGGATCGGTCCATTTTTGGACCTAGTCCCCATATAGATATAGCATCCGATATGAACTTTTTCATATCTGCAGCCAAAAAATTAATAAAAATCCCACTCAAATTTGGTTTTTGCTTATTTTCTATGTCCAGTTAGTTGGGCCTAAGAGATAGGGTTTCTAAACGCATGGTATAGGGTATCGACTATAATTTTCTTACTTGTTTTTAAATAAAAAATTAGTTCAGGTTAATTGTGATAATTTTTTTTTTATACAGAGTTCAATAAGACTTATATTTTTCCTTAAAATATTATGAAATTCTGTTTTCAGATTAAAGATAACGAGATTTTAGTGAAAATTAAACGTTCTTTGTCGTTTTTGCCGTTTTTGAAATTAGAAAAAGGGATTAAGGGAAGCGCTTGGTAAAAGTGGGAAAATGCATGCTAAATTATGGGAAAATGCCTGTTAAGTCTATAGAAAATGCATGCCAAATGGTAAAGATGCATGTCAAAAATGGCAAAATTTTTGCTAAATTTGCACAAATTTATGGGAAAATGCTTGCTAAAAATGGGAATTTTTCTGTTAAAAATGAGAAAAATTTGCATGCTTAATGTAGGGAAATTGCATGTAAGGAAATTGCATGCTGAATTAAGACAAATGATTTTCGAAGCTGCAAATAAAAAAAAATTTTCGAAAAAACAAAAACCATGCATTTTTACCGTTTAGCATTCATTTCCTATAGACTTAACAGGTATTTTCTCATAACTTAGCATGCATTTTCCCATTTCTGAACAGCAAAACCAATTCTCTCTTAGAAAAAGTACCTCAAAAATTTTATGTTCGTCCCATACAACTAGTGACTAATGTCTAGTTTTTAAATCTTAATAGAATTAAGTGAATAACGGGGGTATTTTTAATATGGACACTTAAAAAATGAATATTTATGGATAAAATAAAATAAAAATAAAAATAAATTTGAGTCATTTGCAAAGAGGATTTTATGAGTGCTAGGTCTAAACATTCAAAGATTCTCTCTAATTTCAATTGAATGGTTTATAAAAGCCATGCCATACTTATTTAAATATATGTATGTTAGAGCGACTCATAAAAAAAAGTGAAAAAAGTGCCCCCCTAGAAATCTAGTTTTGTTCTACAACGATTTCCAAAATATTTTTGGTCTACCGTTAAACAATTCCGAGCTGGACCGTTTTTAAAAAGGTATATTTTTAGTTTTTTGAAAATATTTTAATTTTTTCCAGATCAACATATTCAATATGGGTACGACATGGTAGGTTTTTTGAAGACGCGTTCAACGGTATATAGAACATGTCCAAGCATGTCCTAACTGTTGTGATATTCAATAAAATATGGAATTTTTGATGGATTTTGTGTTAAAATGAGTCAATTAGAAAATCAAATGAACATATTTTTAAACATTACTCGATTGAAAATAACATTAATTTATTTATTTTTCCTTAATATGTACTAGTTCGCGTTTTAAATGAAATCTAATGGCGTGGAAACAATGTGGTTAAACATGGGCAATATGGGTATCAAAATTTTTTTGCTGTGAAAAAAATGATATATTGATTATTTAATACATTTTTCACGTTGCTCCAGAGTAAATTTAAACAAGAATGTGGAGTTTATTAAATTTAGAAGTGAATTTAGTTTCTAAATGACACCAGGATAAATTTCAGACCAAAAGCAAAAAAAAAACACAAGACGTTTTCTTTAATTCCATGATTTTTTCGAGTTAAAAAAAAATTAATTATTCCAACTACATATATTCTTATTGTAATTTAATTGATATTCTACTTCTTCCAAATTGAAATTTAGCTTAAAACTGGAATTTGAGCCTTATTCCATATATCTAAAATTTCATTTACTGCTATTTTAAAATAATTGGGTAGGCCAATCAGTTTATTTTGTGCTCTCATAAATAACAAATGCCCTATTATTGCGCACTGCGGTCGTAGTTTAGTTTTATCTAATTTTTGAGAACAAAAATTTTTGTAGCCATTTTTTGAAATGAAATTTGTTTTTAAAATAATTAATTTATATTATTTTAATTTTTGTCAAACTCAAATGCCTCAAAATATGTGGATGGTGCATAAATCAATTTTTGAAACTTTGGATGACATAAAGTTTATACAAGTAGAAAATAAATAAATTTATGTTATTTTCAATGTTGATTTGAGTTTCTAAATAACTCATTTTAATACAAAACTCATAAAAAATTATATATATTTTTTAATATCACAACAGTTAGAACATGCTTGGACATGTCCTATATACCGTTGAACGCGTCTTGAAAAAACCTATCATGTTGTGCCCCATATTGGATATGTTGACCTAGAAAAAATTAAAATATTTTCAAACAACTACAAAATAGACCTTTTTTAAAAACAGTCCAGCTCGGAATGGGTTAATGCTAGACCAGAAATATTTTGGGAGTCATTATGAAACAAACTAAGGTAGATTTTTAGGGGGGCACTTTTTCACTTTTTTTCTCTCCATACATAGTGAGTCGCTCTAATGTCTGTGGGGGATTTCATGTCAAGTGCACCAACTTTTGAAGCCGATGTCTTCCGATCGGGATGAAATTTGCACCAAGGTTAGTCCTATTGGATAGTAGTTTAGACACAATTTTTCAACAATATCGGTCCAGATCTCTCTGAATTAGAGGAGATCAAAATTTGACATTTTGACCAAACAGGTGTTTTTTCTCATCCATGTAACTTATTGTCTATTGTTCTTAGAAAATTTTCTCCCAAAGAGTTTAGATAGCTATTTCTTCAATATTTCGGAAAAAAATACTTAAAAAAAAAAAAAAATTTGTAGACTTTTTTTTTGCTAAATTAAAGCATTTTTTGCCTTTTTTTCAAAAAGGGCATTTTTTTTTCATAAGAAAGCTTAGGATTTTTCCTTTAAGAGCTTTTTGGTCGCTTAGTGGGATGGGAGTGGGATATCTATCAAAATAAATGTTTTGTAACTCAAGACAAAGGTTTTTCAATTTTTAACAAATGCACTATTTTGAATTTTTTCCTATTTGTGTTTAAAACCTTACAAATAAAACTTATACTGAGAATCTAGACAAACTAAACTTTCCGAAGGTACAATATAACATACCTAACTAAAATTTTATACCCTCTATACTGTAATACCCAGAATATGTTAACCTCAGGAAAAAAATCGCTTTTTTTCTATAGAAATGTTGAAAAATTATTATTTTTTATTTATTTTTAATAATAATTAAATTAATCTATACCAATATAATAAAGAGGTAATGTGTGTTTGTTTGTTTGTTTGTTTGTTTGTTTGTTTGTTTGTTTGTAGGGGGTAATCTCCGTAACTAGCCATCTGATCTTCCTGAAATGTTCACAGAGTCTTACTGCGGATATGGGAAGTGCTATAGGCTATAATTTTTTTAATATTTTTAGTGGGCGTGGCACCTCCCACACAAAGTAAATTTTTAATATCATATACATATATTGAGTACCATGACAGGGAGAGCTTTGCAAATTTGTGTGAGGTCACCTATTGTTAATATTAGTAGCCGCGCCGGAAATGGGCCGGATAAGAAAAGTGGGCGTGGTACCTCCCATACAAGTAATAATTCAATGTTATATCTCGAGTACTATGATAGAGAGAGCTTTTAAAATTTGTCTGATGGCACCTATTATTAATGTGAGCAGTCGGACAAAAAATGGGCACTATCGGACCAATAGGCGTGGCACCTGCCATACAAATAAAATATAAAATGCCATATATCTGGAGTACTGTTATAGTGAGAGTCTTGGGACTTTGTGTGAACCCATAAGTTATTCATATGATTAGTTAGACAAAAAATGGGCGTGATCGGAGCAGTGGGCGTGGCACCACCCGTACAAAGTAAATATATGATATCATATAACTGGTGTACTAAAAGAGGGAAGCTTTGGCACTTTGCACGACACCATCAGATCTTAGTATGAGTAGTCAGACAAAAAATTGGCGGGTTCACACCAATGCGCGTGGAGCTCCCCATGCAAAGTAACTATTAAATGTCATATATTTGGAGTACTGTAAAAGAGAGAGCTTTGTGGCTTTGCGTGAGCCCATAGGTTCTTTGTGTGATTAGTCGAACAAAAAAATGGGCGTGATAGAAGCAGTGGGCGTAGCACCGCCCATGCAAAGTAGATATCTAATATCATATAACTGGGAAAGGCTCGACATTTTGCACGAGTCCCTCAGATATTAATATGAGTAGTCCAATAAAAATTGGGCGGGATGGGATAAGTGGGCGTGGCACCTCCTATATCAAAAATATGATGTACTACGAAAGCAACAGTCTTTTGACAAGTACATTAGTTATCAATGTGATTTGTCGTGGAAAATATATTGTCAAAATCAAAAATCGCGAAAACAAACAAAAAACATTTTATATCAGTAAGTATAAAAAAAAAAGAATTAAAGAGGTAATGTGTTTGTTTGTAGGAGGTAATCTCCGTAACGACTTATCTGATCTTCCCGAAATTTTCACTGATTCTTACTGCGGATATCGGAAGTGCTACAGGCTGTATTTTTTTAATATTTTTAGTGGGCGTGGCACCTCCCATTCAAAGTAAATTTTTAATATCATATATATAAAATACTATGATAGAGAGAGCTTTGAAAATTTATCTTAGGTCATCTATTATTAACGTGAGTAGTCAGACAAAAAAAATGGGCGGGATTGGACAAATGCGCATGGTACCCCTATACAAACTTAATATTAAATGTGATATATCTGAATTACTGTATTAGTGAGAGCCTTGGGACTTGCGTGAGCCTTTTCGTAACAATTCGGAAGGTGGGGGGGGAGGGTGTAGCGAAGCACACCGGGTTACATCTAGTGTATAATAATAATAATATTAAAAATAAAAAGATAAATAATTTATTAAAATTTAATCTTAATTGCATTAGACCCATTTATATCATAACTATTTTTATACTTAATTTATTGTAGGTGATGAAGTATTTAAGTCTTGTAAATTTTGAAATACCCAGTCTTTCATCCAGCTTTTTTGTCCCCTTTATTTACTGCGTTTTTTTTTGTCAATCCTTTCTTGGCGTTACTAGGTTCAGCTGTTGATTTCGCTGCTGGTTTATTTGTTGTCTTTGGACAGAAATCGCACTGAATAGAGGCAGAAAACTTTTTCAAGCATGGTATTGAGCGGTGCCATCGATTGTTACCGCAGCAGCGAATCTACTCTTCAGTGTTTTCAATGTTTCCTGATGATCCTCTTTGCTACTAAAAACTATTTTTCTTTACAATAACTCTTTACCCAATGGAATAAAGCAGTCGCATCTAAGATGCGATCTTGATGAGAGCACTGGAGGCTATACTTCGCTGCATTTCTTTTAAGGTTTGCTCCAATACTATCACATGCTCCTTTACCATGAGCAGTAGGATGAAAATGCCACTCAGCTGGCATTCCAAAATCTTTTTCATGGGCCATAAGATTTGCCAAGCTACTTTTGTTTTTAAAATGTTGACGAGCTCCGTCCGAAACGTAGTATACCTTCTTTACTGTAAATTTAGATTTTAGAAATTTTAGTATTATCTTCTGGTACTCATAAACTGCAACGGTATCATGTTTTAAATCGTCGGTTATGATTGCCATACTTTTGTGTTCCAGTTTTTCATCTTTTATGTAGTAAATAACTACTGTGAATATAGTTGCTTGGTCGTTATTGAAGTGGAATGCTTGTATGGCATCCTGAAGAACATATTTATAGTTTTCTGCGAAATTATATGAAATAACGAATTCACCAGACTTCAAATGTATCTTCAAATCCTTGAAGAATGACCGTTGCTCTTTGACTAAAAAGTCATGGTTTCTCAAGTTTAGCAATCCTGTACACATTTCTTCTACAAAATCATCCACATTTAAAATGATTGTTTTCAATGTGCATCTGTCAGTCTGAATCTAAGAATCAAATTTGACCTCCTCTATATATTCTCGATCTAAAGAGTTGATTAAATTTTCTTTGATGAATGTGGTTTTCGGGCAATTGGTACATTCACCTAAGTGGCAAGAAGTTGTTGCATTAGGACACATAGTCAATTTAAGGCAATCGCGGTAATCGTGTAAATCTTCTGCCGAATCATCTGTTAAATACTTTAAGTTGATTTCCTTCAACATCAGTTTAACATTTTCATGGTAAATGCAAACGCATACTGTGTGAGTTCCGCTGCTTTCTGCCAAAACGCAATGTTTTGGCCTCATTTGGGTTAATTTCGTGAAGCCAATTCTAACATCCTCGTGTTCAGATTGAAATGTTGCAAATAACTCTTTCAGGTTACAAGTAATCATTCTCTTCTGTTATGTTATGAAGGTATGTTACATACCTTCGGAAAGGTTAATTTGTCTAGTTTCTCAGTATAAGTTTTATTTGTAAGGTTTTAGACACAAATAGGAAAAAATTCAAAATAGTGCATTTGTGAAAAATTGAAAAACCGTTGTCTTGAGTTACAAAACATTTATTTTGATAGATATCCCACTCCCATCCCACTAAGCGACCAAAAAGCTCTTAAAGGAAAAATCCTAAGCTTTCTTATAAAAAAAAAAAAAAAAAAAATGCCCTTTTTGGAAAAAAGGCAAAAAATGCTTTAATTTAGCAAAAAAAAAGTCTAAAATTTTTTTTTTTTTAAGTATTTTTTTCCGAAATATTGAAGAAATAGCTATCTAAACTATTTGGGAGCAAATTTTCTAAGAACAATAGGTAATAAGTCACATGGATGAGAAAAACCACCTGTTTGGCCAAAATGTCAAATTTTGATCCCCTCTAACTCAGAGAGATGTTGACCGATCTTATTGAAAAATTGTGTCTAAACTACTATCCAATACTATCGGTTTCATACGCATAAACATTTTTAATTATCATTAATTTTTTATATGAAATTCTATTGAAGTATCTTTTTATTTTCGTACGCAATTCTTGAGCTATTGGGTCTAAAGGCTAAAATTCAATACCGAGCAGCTTGAAGTAATGACAACCAATATTATCCAAATTTTATCCAGGTAAATGGTGATTTCAACAGGCAGACAGATGACATCCCTATATCGACTCGAATTGTTATAAGGATCAACAATTTATATATTCTATGGTGTCGCAAATTCATTGCTAACAGAATGAGATGCCTGCCCACTGCACAATGGTGTGGAGGGTATAATAACTAATTTGTTTTATTTTTTTTTAATGTGTCTCCTAAATTTAGAAGAGACCGATCAGAGTTTTTTAAAAGCCTATTTATTGGCGGTTAATTTTACGCTCATATATCACTTATTTCTCGATCTTTTGAGGTTGTTTAACGGATATAATTTAAATTGAACGTGGTAAATAGTGAACTTTATCTTAAGGGTTCATCAAAGTGCTCCTAAACTAATAATTTTTAACGCGTATAATTTTTTAGATTAAAATCAAAAGTATATACCTGATTTTGTTTAAATAAAATACCTGAGGAAAAAATAAAAATTCATGTTTCACAACCTCATTTTTGGCTCACATCGCTTTATGCGAGCCCAAACTAACATAAAATATGAAAAAATTCCCAAAAATCGTTTGGACAGAATAATCATATTACTCGACGAGTTTCACAAGAAAAACAAGAAGCATTTTTGGTGCAACATCCTAATGTACAATTGCGATCACCTGTACTTTTCGTTCAATGTTTGTATGGACACGCAGACGAACGACATAATGAAAGCGACTCAGAAAGTGGTTCTTAGTTGATCAGCATAATAAAAGGTCTACTAGCAGATTCCAGCCCTCGAAATTCGAGCGCAAAATCTAGGAAATTTCATTTTTTTCATTAAATAAAGACCCTAAAAGTATGCTAATCAATTATAGCCAATTCACGAATCAACACAAAAAATAAACTCATTTTTATTACAAACACATTAACAAATTTAATAAACACACACATAGCATTGTATAATTTTATGTATGTGTTAGTAGCAATTTTAAATGCAATTTACTCAAAATAAAAGAAAAAATTTAAAAATGTCTAAATCTGCAAATCGAATAACAAGAAATACCTTTCAAATAATATATGTTTGGTAAAAATTGGGATAAAATGGTAGAACAAAACAGCAGTCACAAGAAATCGCCTAGCCTATTAACATTATATATTATCAACACAAATGGCCACAGAATTGTATAGAATATATCATTTAATTTTATGTGTGTACTTGCAATTAAAACCAATTAAGTGTTCTGATTATTTTTTAAATACATGGCGTCATCAACAGCAACAAATTAAAATTTTAATAAATTGTTGCAACTGACGGCCCCGTTATAGTTTAACAATAGTCTATTAATTTCGTGCTTAATTTCACACCTGTCATCGTTTAACTTTATTAACTCCAAAAGTCTAGTAGTACGCAGCGACTAATGAAGATATTTAGTATTTAATGTAGAAAATTAATTAAAATTCATTGCAAATCTTTAATAAAATGACACAATTACAACATATTGATTGTGCGTCTTATTGTCGTTGTCTCGTTGGTTGGTTGGTTTGGTTGGTTGGTTGGCTGGCTAGACTAACTACTACATATAGAGCATTACGTTGATATTAAATGGACTTAAGAATTTAAGAATTTTGAATTTTGTATAATTTATTTTATGAAAACTTGTCACGTTCTTTGCAAAACATTGCAAACATAATTTAAGTTAATTATAAAACTAAAATGTTAACTATAAAACATGTACTACATGTTCCAGAAGTAATTTTAGGATTTATAAAATTTGTGAGATAAAACATAGAAATATGTGGCTGGTCAACGCGTATATTTTATGCTGAAGAACTTAATATTTTATTTTCAACGAAAAAGTACTCAAATGCAGTTTCCTTTTACTAGAAAAAGTATGGAATATTTTAAAGGAATCTAAGAATTTAGTATACATAGTAACCGAATCGTTAAATTAAAATAACACATTTAGTTTGAATTACTTCGAAAGCAGTACATTTTAAAGAAAATAACTAATTATTATGTACAAAAAGTAGATAATCAAAAAAGCGAAGAAGTAAAAAATTTCCGATATCAAAATTTCTGTTTACAGTTTTCCTTTGAAACATGGATTTATTCAATGTTTTTCCAATCAAACTTATTTTCTTACCATGTGGTGCCATAAGTCTGAAGCATAAAATGTTTTGGGACTCCTTACCTAAAAAAAAACAAAAAAATATGTCATGTTACTAATTTTATTAACTAGATTGAAATTATTAATTAAATGGTGTACGCCCTAAAAATAATAATTATATTAAAACATTTTCAATGTAAGGCTAAAACGAATTTTCTTAAATAGTACATGAGATATATGCGCCGTTTTTGATGTGTAAACATCTATACGCGCAGGGGGGTAAATTTCCATTTTCACAATACAATCACAAAAACAGCGTAACATGTAACCCGTAAGACAAAATCGGTGTGACTTGTGATTGTATTGGTGAAAAAATTATGATATGTAATAACCTGTTTGAAAATTAAAAATTAAAAATTAAAAATTAAAAATTAAAAATTAAAAATTAAAAATTAAAAATTAAAAATTAAAAATTAAAAATTAAAAATTAAAAATTAAAAATTAAAAATTAAAAATTAAAAATTAAAAATTAAAAATTAAAAATTAAAAATTAAAAATTAAAAATTAAAAATTAAAAATTAAAAATTAAAAATTAAAAATTAAAAATTAAAAATTAAAAATTAAAAATTAAAAATTAAAAATTAAAAATTAAAAATTAAAAATTAAAAATTAAAAATTAAAAATTAAAAATTAAAAATTAAAAATTAAAAATTAAAAATTAAAAATTAAAAATTAAAAATTAAAAATTAAAAATTAAAAATTAAAAATTAAAAATTAAAAATTAAAAATTAAAAATTAAAAATTAAAAATTAAAAATTAAAAATTAAAAATTAAAAATTAAAAATTAAAAATTAAAAATTAAAAATTAAAAATTAAAAATTAAAAATTAAAAATTAAAAATTAAAAATTAAAAATTAAAAATTAAAAATTAAAAATTAAAAATTAAAAATTAAAAATTAAAAATTAAAAATTAAAAATTAAAAATTAAAAATTAAAAATTAAAAATTAAAAATTAAAAATTAAAAATTAAAAATTAAAAATTAAAAATTAAAAATTAAAAATTAAAAATTAAAAATTAAAAATTAAAAATTAAAAATTAAAAATTAAAAATTAAAAATTAAAAATTAAAAATTAAAAATTAAAAATTAAAAATTAAAAATTAAAAATTAAAAATTAAAAATTAAAAATTAAAAATTAAAAATTAAAAATTAAAAATTAAAAATTAAAAATTAAAAATTAAAAATTAAAAATTAAAAATTAAAAATTAAAAATTAAAAATTAAAAATTAAAAATTAAAAATTAAAAATTAAAAATTAAAAATTAAAAATTAAAAATTAAAAATTAAAAATTAAAAATTAAAAATTAAAAATTAAAAATTAAAAATTAAAAATTAAAAATTAAAAATTAAAAATTAAAAATTAAAAATTAAAAATTAAAAATTAAAAATTAAAAATTAAAAATTAAAAATTAAAAATTAAAAATTAAAAATTAAAAATTAAAAATTAAAAATTAAAAATTAAAAATTAAAAATTAAAAATTAAAAATTAAAAATTAAAAATTAAAAATTAAAAATTAAAAATTAAAAATTAAAAATTAAAAATTAAAAATTAAAAATTAAAAATTAAAAATTAAAAATTAAAAATTAAAAATTAAAAATTAAAAATTAAAAATTAAAAATTAAAAATTAAAAATTAAAAATTAAAAATTAAAAATTAAAAATTAAAAATTAAAAATTAAAAATTAAAAATTAAAAATTAAAAATTAAAAATTAAAAATTAAAAATTAAAAATTAAAAATTAAAAATTAAAAATTAAAAATTAAAAATTAAAAATTAAAAATTAAAAATTAAAAATTAAAAATTAAAAATTAAAAATTAAAAATTAAAAATTAAAAATTAAAAATTAAAAATTAAAAATTAAAAATTAAAAATTAAAAATTAAAAATTAAAAATTAAAAATTAAAAATTAAAAATTAAAAATTAAAAATTAAAAATTAAAAATTAAAAATTAAAAATTAAAAATGAAAAATAAAAAACGAAAATTTAAAGATTAAAAATTAAAAATTAAAAACGAAAAATTAAAAATTAAAAATTAAAAATTGAAAATTAAAAATTAAAAATTAAAAATTAAAAATTAAAAATTAAAAATTAAAAATTAAAAATTAAAAATTAAAAATTAAAAATTAAAAATTAAAAATTAAAAATTAAAAATTAAAAATTAAAAATTAAAAATTAAAAATTAAAAATTAAAAATTAAAAATTAAAAATTAAAAATTAAAAATTAAAAATTAAAAATTAAAAATTAAAAATTAAAAATTAAAAATTAAAAATTAAAAATTAAAAATTAAAAATTAAAAATTAAAAATTAAAAATTAAAAATTAAAAATTAAAAATTAAAAATTAAAAATTAAAAATTAAAAATTAAAAATTAAAAATTAAAAATTAAAAATTAAAAATTAAAAATTAAAAATTAAAAATTAAAAATTAAAAATTAAAAATTAAAAATTAAAAATTAAAAATTAAAAATTAAAAATTAAAAATTAAAAATTAAAAATTAAAAATTAAAAATTAAAAATTAAAAATTAAAAATTAAAAATTAAAGATTAGAAATTAGAAATGAAAAATAAAAAACGAAAAATTAAACACAATAATTAAACCAAGGTTGTCAACACTAGGAGATAAAAATGTCTAGATTGCACATTATAATGGCTAGATTTCTTTCATTTTGTTTACAATTAATATGATTTAACAAAAATGTTAAGTATTTTCGTGTTTTGAGAGCAATTATTAAACATAAACATATAAAATTACATTTTCATTTAGTTAAAGAGAGTAAGAGTATAACCATCTTGGTTATTCACTTACTCTCATTGAAAAACATTCGTTCTCTTGTACAAAAAAAATAAGTAAGAAAATTATATAAACTGAGTATATGATACCCTATGCTATGCTTTTAGAGACCATATCTCTTATGTCCAACTTATTAGATATAGAAAATAAACATAAATCAAATTTGAGTGGCATTGTTATTAAGTTTTTTTGCGATCTGTAGTTTGATTAAAAGGTTTACATGGACACACAGACGGTCGGACGGATGGATATCGCTAAATCGGCTCAGAAAGTGATTCTGAGTCCATCGGTATAGTAAAAGATGGGTCTGGGTCAAATATTTTTGATATTTGCAAACGACAGCACAAATTCATTATACCCTGACGACATAGTCGTAGATGGTATAAAAACGCATAAACATTTTTCACTATTATAAGATTGGGTATATCACTACCAGAATATCCAGAATTGCGCTAACGAAGAGCCTATCGAAATTTGTCAAAATATTCATCACAACCAGAGCGAAGATATCGACACCATATGTCCATGCTTAAAGGAAATCATAGAAGCAATATCAGCGCTTAATAATCACAAAGCTGCATGCCCCGATAATATTCCAACAGAACTGTTTAAAATTTATAAATCCCTTTTGGCAAACTTAATTCTGCCATTAGTAGAACACTTTCGGCACTTCTAGGAGCTCTTAAGTGAGTTCTAATAATCAATACCCGAAAGAAGGGGAAGCAAATAGAATGAAAAAATAGGACACGTATCACCCTTATAAATATGCTTAACAAGATCGCATCCCGAATTTTATTTAATAGAATCCTTACAGCATTTGGGACTGATTTGAGAAAGGAGTAGGTTGATTTTAGGCCGAATAGGTCCTGCATCGATCACATTAACAGCTTGCGTATAATAACTGAGCAGGCAGCGGTTTGGCAATCACATATGTACCTGGTGGTCATAAATTTTCAACGCGCATTTGACTCTATCCATCACTTTGCCATATGGAAAGCGATGAAGTGCAAAGGAATCCTTGACAAAATGATTCGACTCGCAGAATATCCATATTCGGACGCATCTTGCTCTTTGTTACACGAAGGTCAAGTTAGCGAGAACATCAATATCAAAATGGACGTGTTTTATCCCTCCTAAACTTCAAAATTGCGCTTGATGTTATAATGATCAGCCTTACAGACAGAAGGAATTACTATGGGCTTGGTTGGAAGACTTAACAGCTTAAATGACATATGTCTGCAATCCCACAACCAGCATACCATACAACACCTGGTAGACAGCATCACAGTTAAAGCGTCGAGTTCAGAACTTATTATAAATAGCGCGAAAGGCTAATTCCATAGTGACAGACATGACTTCAGTGATCTTTCGAATCCAATATTATACAGTAAAAGTTTTTAATTGTTCATAAAAATATACAAAATTATGAAGACGGACCGGACCAACATATTTACTATTAGAGAAAGTGAGAAACTATTATTGTTATTAATTATTGGAGGTAAAAAGCTGTCATGACAAACGTGACAACAAACAGACATCATTTTAGAGGATGTTTGTAAAACACAGAAAAGTTCTTGTATGACAAATAAGGAACAGTTGTTTATTTTTAATATAAGAGCTAGTTTATTAATGAAGCATATAAAAAGCATGAATTATAAAATAAATTATATTAAAAAGAAGTATTTTGTAATGTGACAGACATGACACTGGCTTTATTTGTAAAATTACTAAATTACACTTTTCCTTTCTTACTGGAAAAATAGGGGCTATAAAAATAAAAAAAAAATAATCCAACAGACTATTGTCGAATTTGTATACCCTTTTCTTTTAAATGGTGTCAATAAAAATTGTTTAAATTAAAATTTTAAAAATTAACCGAAGCTTGACCTTTGCATGGAATTACCCGAAATCGAAGTCAATGTGTTTTATTATCACTAATGACTATCGTTTCTCACTACAAGAGCAATAATTGGAAGATGTTGCCATCTTCTGCTTTTTGGGCAGCATCATATTGATCTCTGGCGGTTGTTCCAAAGATATTACTAACAGACTGATTAAGAAAGTATTTGGAACTTTCAATAAGCTCTGGAGATCAGCTAACATCGCGCTATCTACCAAATTCGTACACCTGCAACCTTTGTAGACTAATATCTTCGCCGAATCCTTAACATATTCCGGCCACAAACAATAAAAAATTCTGAGATTTGGTTTAGAACGCCCACATTTGAACACGAAATTAAAATCCGCAAGTATGTATGGTTGGGACATACCGTACGTAAACCAGCCGATCACATCAATCCACAGGGAACATAAAGAATAGATCTACCTAAAAATACTTGGAGGCGACAAGTACAAGTGGCATTATATATGAATCGATGGAAATCAATTATTGAGGCCTATGTTCCTTATAGGAATTTTTTAGGGACTATAAATAAATATCTTTATATTTTCGTACATCATTCCTAGGCTACTATTAGGCCTGGAAGCTTCAAATTCAATACCAATCTGCATAAAATAATTTTAAGCCATATTATTCAAATTGTACCCAGGAAAATTGCTTATTTTGTGAATGAGCGTGATTTAAACAGACAGGCGGGCATCGCTGTATCGACTCGAGTTGTGCCAAGGATACATAATATATATACTTTGTGGGGTTGATGTGTTAAAAACGAAGTGACAAACTGATATATACGTAGAGGTGTGGAGGGTATAAAAATTTGCCATAATATATATAGGAGTGAAGCTATATATAGCGCAAAAACTTGGTATACCCAAACTTTATTTGATAATATTTCCAAGAATACACTATTCCAAAAATTTGCTATAGTCGCTATAAGGAAGAAATATTGTTCAAGCTTTAAGCTTGCTTCAGGTAATATATTATATGGAATCTATAATAGTAATAGGCAAGGCGATTTCTTGTGACCATTATAAAAATTTAAGTTAATAACCGATTTCGATCAAACATACATCATTTGAAAGGTACATCTTTTTAGCTCTCCACAGAATATACAGATCCACACCATCTGGAACATTGTTGGAGTAATGCTCACTTAAAGTTGCTACTAACATATGCATTAAACACAAATTGGTTAGCATATCTTTAGGCTCCTTTAGAATTGTATCTGTGTGTTCAACATATATTTATAATGAAATTTAACAAATTCTGTTCAAAAAGTGTTGAATTGTGAATTGGCTAAAATTGATTAGCATACCTTAAAAATTATTTATTAAATGGAGAAGTCAAATTTCCTAGAATTTGCATTCGAATTTCGAGGGATGGGCTCTGCTAGTATAAATAACTGTTTTTATAACTTTCTTTTAAGAAAATTTTTTTCGAGTAATGCTCACTTAAAATTGCTACTCACACATGTATTAACCGTTGTGTCGATCGTAGAGCCCACGGGTACATTTGCAACTTTAATTTTCCTGTATCTTCCAAACGGTTAGTCCGATTGACCTGAAATTTCATGATATCCTCAACCATACACTTTTGCATCATGTGGAAAAGTTTCATCAAGATTGGAGCAGCAGTTCAGTCGATACAGCCCAAATTCAAGTTAGTGGAATGGCGTCGACTGCTGGTGTACCCGGGTACTTGTATGAAAATTCATACAAATATATAGAAATAAATGGCAAAGTTCACTTTATATTGCTATATCTTCCAAGCGGCTGGTCCAATCTTGATGAAACTTCGTATCATAGCTTGGAAATATGTAATTGATATTGGTGTGAAATTTCAGGTCAATTGGACCAACCGTTTGGAAAATATAACCCAGTTACTAGAAAATGACCTAGCGTCAACAGCTGATGTACCCAGGTACTTCTATGAAAATTCATACAAATATATAGAAATAAATGGAAATATTTAGTTTATTTTATGGAAATTTGTTTATTTATTTATAGAAAATCATTATAATGAAAGTAAAAAATATATTTTATGAATTTTAGCAGCATCTGAGGCATTGTGGATGATCCTTCGAGTGCTCTGCGCACACAGGCTTATTACAAATTGCACATACTTTTCTCGTTTGGCGTTTTGCAATGCAAATATAGCAGTTTCCTTTTCTTTTTATGCGGCCAGAACTGTCACGTTCCTCTTCCTCTTGTGCACCAACATTCATCTTCAAGGGCATACCATATAATGCTTCCATAGCGTGTCTAGTAGAAAATATGCGCGTAATATGGCTATTGTCCGCTCTTATATCGATTTGTGGTCTGCATAACTGATCGCTGAGCTGCTGCAGAAATATCCTACGGCGGTTGGTAGATGGTTTTAGATGGGGGTTGTTTTCCATATATATAACATACGCAGCATACGCAGCTACGTCAAGCATATTATAAAAAAATGCTAAAGGCCATCTATTTGTGCGCCGTTTGGTTGAATATTCAGTCAAGCACTTATCCATATTATCCACGCCGCCTTTATGTTTGTTATAATCAAGTATGAGCAATGGTTTCCGTTTTGGACCTGCAGTTTCTGTAGTGTCGTGGCAAGTAGACAGCATCACAACAGCCTTATTTTTTTTTGGGACGTATGAGCACATCGTCATGTTGTTACAGAATCCAAATAGCGTAGACTCTGCTTCACGTCCTTTAGGATTGGCAAATGATGCTGGCACGAACATACGCCTTTTGTTGCAAGTGCCCAACAAAGCCAAACTGTTGTCCACCATCAAAGTTTTTGCTAAGTTATATGTTGTAAAGAAATTGTCGCATACCACTGTTCGCCCACTTCCACCAAAATTGTTGACAACTAAGTCCTTCACAACACGCTCACCAACGTTTCTTTCACGTTCGCCGGACGCTGCCATTCCAGTATAAATTTGACCCTGTATTGAAAAAATAAAAATTGAAAAATGAAATTTGAATTAGTCATTTAGTTTATTTGCAACAAGTTGATATAATAAAATGAATGTATGAACACTGATTTACCTGCACGGGATATGATGAAATGGCGTCGCAGACCCACCACACTTTTATCCCATATTTGGATGGTTTGGATGGAATGTACTGTGTGAAGCCAGTTCCACCACGATATGGGTATAATTGCTCATCTACGGTAACGTTTGTGCCACATATATAATACTTGCGCAGAGTGGCATTTAGCATCAGGAATACGTCTGTAATTGCAGCTGCCTTATCATTTTGTTTGCGTGCATTCCGAGTGTTTCCGTTATCAAAGCGTATGAAGCGGCTGATTGCCCAAAATCTGCGTAAGCTCATTGATGCACGAAATAATGGATGTGAAGTTGTTTTCCACAGGTCAGTGGTATGAACATAACCGGAATGACATACGCCAGCCATCAAAAGCACACCCAAATATGCACGAAATTCTACTTCAGTTATAGGCACCCATATTCGTGGTTCCGCATCTGGATGCTGCTGATTGTACGCATCAAAAGTTTGCCTTGCCTTTCTATTTGATTCTCGAATAATAACATCACATATTTCATTTGACATCATAAGATTGAAGGTTTCTGCCATTGTCAAGCCATTTGTCGATGGCACTGGTCCAGGATTGCGACTTCTTAGAACGTTGTGCGCACGTATTCGTCCAGGTATTGGTGGTATTGACGACCATACATTGCCATCTCTTGCCGTATAATAATCACCAGTTTCAAGTGGCGGTTCTTCATACTCCTCGTCTGAATCCCTCTCGTCCTCTAGGTGATACTGAATTTCCTGGACTTGTTCAGCGTCAGATGATTCACCACCAATGTCATCAATATTTCCTTCTAAGTCTTCTTGATCTACCGCTTGTTCGTGGTCACTCTCTTCGGAGTCAGAAGCCTCAACAAGTGTGCGTATATAGTCACGCTGCTCCTCATACGGTAGTGCATTCAATCGACGCGGAGCTAGCCACTCACCATCTGCCATTTTATTTTCACTTTTTATATATTTGCCGCACAAAATAAATTTTTAGGTCTTTACACTTCAAAAATCGCACATAAACTGACTTATGCATACAAACCTACTCAAAACGAAACCTGCGCAAAAAATCATGTTTCTGCCTGCAAAACTGGTTGTGCAAGGGTAGGTAGGCAAGATATTCCCAAATACCCTTTTGTTCCTGTTAGTAGACGTGTTTTCCTACACATTCCAAAAAAAAATATGTTTACATTGAACAAATATTTTATGAGTTATAATTATTCTGCGCAGGTACTAAAAATAGCACTATGAGCAAGAGCGGTTGATTTTCAGTTCAAATATAACGGAATTTTGCGAATGAAAATTCAATGTTAATTATTTTTCTTTGTAAAAAGGGATCAAATTACAAGGATTAAAAAAGAATTTGGAAATTGTTAAATTTTTATGGATTTTGGCAATTCCCATTTTTGGTAAAAATGGATTATTTAGGTACCAAATTTTTTTTTTCCCAAATTATGATAAAAGTTTTGTTAACTAGACAATATTTCCAAGAAATAAAAAAAAAAAAAAAACAGAAAATTACAAGAATCCAGGTAGTAGTTAATATTTGTATATCAAAAGCAACTATCTGCCATACAAAACGTATGAAGTACCCGGGTACATCTACTGTCGATGTGGATAAAACCCAACAGCTGCTGACACAACGGTTAAACACAAATTTGTTAGCATACCTTTAGGCTCCTTTAAAATTATTTCTGTGTGTTCAACAAATATTTATAATGAAATTTTATAAATTTTGTTCAAAAAGTGTTGAATTGTGAATTGGCTAAAATTGATTAGCATACCTTAGAAAATTATTTATGAAATGAAAAAATTAAATTTCCTAGAATTTGCATTCGAATTTCGAGGACTGGGCTCTGTTACTATAAATAATTGTTTTTATTACTTTCTTTTAAGAAAAGTTGACGCACGTCCCTCGATTTCGATACGTTCCTGAGAAAATTGTATAAATCGAGTTAAGAATTTTTTAGTATGAAAAATTCGGTGAATCGAAAATAAGAAAATAATGTTCAAATATATTATCTTTCGTAAAAATTGATATATATGTATGTTAATGAAATAATATAACATAGTTTGTATTTTTCGTTAATTTTAAAATAAAATGTGAAATATTTAGAAACCAAATGTGTAACAAAAAAGTCGAGTAAATTTCCACATTTCTCGACTTTAACGAAAGCCAAAAAATCGCGCAAAACTCAAGTAGATTTAAAAGAAATATTGAGTACTTCGAGGAATATGTGTACTTCAATTTCTTAATTGCACACAACATTAGGGAATGATTTCTAAAATATTGCTATATATATATAGTAAATTTCTGTGAAACTTAAAATTAAGAATTAAAGTTTCAAAGTGCTAGAATCACTCAACATTAGTTAATTAAGCCAAATTTCATTATGATGTATGAAATCATCATCATGATCATTATTGATAGTTCTAATTGCCAAGGCAATAACCTTTTTCTGTGTAAACCCTAAAATTATTATTATTCTCTATGTTGCTTTTTTTTGCCAAATAATGAATCTGCAATATTTTTTTGTTTGGTCGTTTCTGCTACATAATGTATTTTAGTATTTTCTTAAATAAACTATTGCGTGAGTTTAAAATTTTCAATTATTTACTGAAACTATTTCCTATAATAAGGTTACAAAAAACCCATAAAAAAATAATCCATGTACCGTTAAATTAAGTTTTAATTTCAAATGGTATTGGGATTTTAAAAAAAAATAAATTTAATAAATTTTAAATTGATGTCAGAGCAGAAACTATAGTTAGGCGAAAGTGTTGCAATATTAAAAATTTTCTAAAAATAATATTTTATTATTACTGGCTGCATTTTAAATTAAACAGACATCTCTACATTTTACATCCAGAGTAGTTTTGTGTGTTTTTTTTTAAATATTTACAAAAAAACCAATAGTTTTTAGTGTAAGGAATGGTAATTGGATTCATAACAGGCCACACCATACCACATTATATATCGAATAATGTTCAAATATATCAGACTAAGGCCATTATTTTAAATTCGCATATTTTTAAAATGCATAATTTAGAAATTTCATCAATCAATTTTTATGAGATTGGCCAACAAAACTCGCTGGTTTGATGTCGATGTGTCGCTTATCACAAATTATATTCATGACCATAAACTTTTATATTTTTTTTGTTATACAAGAGAAAATGGGGATACTTAAGACAATTTTAACGGTTTTAAAAATTTGAAAAATAATTTGAAAATAAACTAGTTTTCCTTATAACACATGTATTTAGTTTTCTCATTCCATAATTATGACCTCCAAAGCACTTAGAAGCTTGTGATTTAAAGATAGTATAGAAACCATATTGAGAAACAAAGTCCTTTCATCTTCTGTCTTACTCAGTCGTTGAGGGGATTTTCTCTCTAAATTTCGAAACGTTTTGTTGTTAATCTTTAATTGTGGACAATTTGTATACCCAGTACTACCATGTAGTCATGGTATAATGAATTTGTGCTGATGTTTGTAACTACCAAAAATATTTTCACCATCTGAATCGATTAAGCGATGTCCGTCCATCTGTCATCTGTCCGTGCGTCTGTGTGCCCATGTAAACCCTGTAATCAAACCTCAGGTCGCAATTATGCATATATTTTCACAAAATTTGATATATGTACAATTTTTTATCGACCATAGGACGAATGCGTGTTCAGACCTAGTCCACATACTTCATGACCCCTATCATTACGACTAAAGTTCCCATAGGATTCTATATATACATACATGTATGTAAAATTCACGTTTTATTTAATATTAAATTCAATAACACAAAGAAATTTGTAAAAGCAAAATATAAATTTAAACGATATTATTAAAAAAAGACAATATTCAAAATTAAATAATAGCACGATGGCAGCTGTCTAGGTTTTCGGACATTTCAACTTCAACTTATCGACTTCAACCAACGACTGACTGAATATGAGTTCTGTAACCGCCAACTAGAAATAACAACTTCAACTGACGACTGGAAAGGACAACTTTAACTGGAAGTTACGGCTCTCTTTACTGCTGACTAGATGACAACTTAGAACAGTGGGAATGACCCCACTTTACATGTATATGTATCGATACTAAACAGTAGTCCAAAAACAAACTCGGTAGGACCATTTTAGTCATAGTCCCTGTTTAAAAAACTACAAACGAATCTGATGCGAATGACCAATGTTTAAAACTACAAACGGATCTGGTTCGAAGGATCGATGACGTGATTACCTACAAAACGCTGTCCGCCGAATATCGATGCGACATCTTGTTCTCGAGAAAAACGACACCCATTATTACAAGAATTTTCTATATTGTCGTACAAATATTTATATACATATATAGCTTTGTAACTCCAAAAATAATAAGAATTTCAAAAAATCTTTTTATTTCTGAAGGATTTTAGAAGATATTTATGAAAAAAAAAAATCGAAAAAAAAAATTTTTAAGAGAGAGGTCTTACCTTAAAAACTACCAGTATAGCCCCAGCACCCGAAATTCGAGTGCAAATTCTACGAAATTTTATTTTTTCATTAAATTTTTTTCTTTCAATGTTTTTGAAATCTATATATACTCATATAAAATTTATGAATATTTAAATAAAATTCATTAAATTTCATTACAAATATTTGCTGAACACACAGAAGATATATAAATGAGTTCGTTAATAAATTATTTTATATACGATTTTATAAGAGCCTAAAGGTATGCCAATAAATGTTAGCAATTCACAAATCAACACAGGACATGTTATATACAATTATAATGAAATTCGATAATAAATGTACAGGCGATTAATTGCGAATTGGCTAAAATTGATTAGCGTACCTTTAGGCTCTTATAAAATTATTTATAATAAATATTTTATTTTATTAAATTAAAATATTTTTAACACATATTATATACAAATTTTATCATTCGGCACTTATTCTCCATATGATATATAACTATGACAAATTTCACACTCCTCCGTGCGCGCATTTTGGTTAAAAATCCGTTGAAAGATTTGCCTTCACGTATCAAAATATAGATGAGTGTTTAATCGAATCTTTGAACATTAAAAATAATATTTTTTGCATTGTAGCGATTTTAGATTTTGCAATTTTTCAATTGTGCGTTTCGTTTGTGTGTTTTTGCAATTTTGCATATTTCGAATTTTGCGTTTGTACGATTTTGCTTTTTTTCCTAATATTGCGTTGTCGCTATTTTGCATTTTGTCGGTTTTGCAGTTTTACAATTTAGCGTTCTTACGATTTTGTATGTCTGCAATTTTAGATTCCTTTAGATTTTATTTTTTTCGATTTTACGATTTTATGTTTTAGCGTTTTTGTCTTTTTACGATTTTGAATTTTTGCAACATTTCGTTTCTCACATTTTGCATTTCACAGTTTACGTTGTTATATTTTAGCGTTTTTTATTTTGTGTTTTTGCAATTTTACATTTTAAAAATGTTCCTTCTCGATTTTACGATTTTATCTTTTAGCGTTTTTATGATTTTGCGATTTTATATTTTTGCAATAATATTTTAAGTTTTGAGTTTTCATGATTTTGCCAATTTTTAGTTTCCGCTTTTGATTTTGTAATTTTTCGATTTTGCGTTTTTCCGTTTATGTGTTTTTGCAATTTTGCGTTTTTAGAATTTCGCGATTTATCAATTTTGCCTTTTTCCTAATATTGCGTTGTCACTATTTTGCGATTTGTCGGTGTTGCAATTTTACAATTTAGCGTTCTTACGATTTTGTATTTCTGCAATTTTATGTTCTTTTAGATTTCATGTTTTCTCGATTTTACTATTTGATGTTTAAGTGTTTTTGTATTTTTACGATTTTGTGTTTTTGCAACATTTCGTTTCTTAAATTTTGCATTTCACATTTTACGATGTTATATTTTAGCGTTTTTGTATTTTGTGTTTTTGCAACTTTACATTTGAAAAATGTTCCTTTTTCATAATTTTGCATTTTCTCGATTTCTCGATTTTACGATTTTGCGATTTTTTATTTTTTTTAGTAATTTTTTAAATTTTGAATTTTCATGATTTTGCTAATTTTTAGTTTCCGCTATTTTGCGTTTTCTTTATTGTGGGATTCCTAATGAATGAGGAATGCTGTAGTGCCCGCTTAACATATTCCATAAAACATTGGTGCTGTAGTTTTAATAAAAAAAAAAAAAAAAATAAAAAGAGGAGTAAGTACATCACTGGTTTTTTGGTTCAACGTTCGAATGGTTTTCGTAGCGCTCGTATAGAAATAATTTGTACTAGAGCACTTTCTGACCCCCAAGAAAATGCATCGTAGGTAGTAACTGGATTGACGATCATTTTACAGATACGAGTGGTCATTTTTGAATTTAGGCCTTGGGTTATATCAATAATGTTTTTTTGCAGTGAAACATTTTCGGGGTCATTGTCTGGGGTTGAGAAATTCGAAGTCAGAGTGAAAGTACTAAGCCAGTTTAATGAAACCTCCAAAGGGTTTGGCGTTCTCAGGGCAAAATTTTTTTATGACCTCTTATATTTTTTCTAATCTTGATATTTGTTTGCTAAGTTTTAGAGCTGTAAGTCAAGAAGCATTGATGATGTCTAATTTAATTTTTAGCAGAATTGTGGCTAAGGTGCAAGTAAATAACTTATTGTTAACATATCCATGTTCTAAATAAAATAAAAAATACTTTTCAATTCATATGTTTGATTTAATATTACAAAAATTACTCATACGTATACAAATCTTCTACTCCACTAATAAATAATAATCATAACGTAACCTAATCATGTTATTTAAAAAATTTATTAGAAAAAGAGGGGAAAATGGCAATTTCATTCGATAAAATTAGTCCAGCTTGGAGGATGGAATTTCTCATCCCGCCAAAATGGCTGCTGCACTGTGTAATGTTATACAGATGAGTATTTTAGGTAGAGCAATCGCTTGATCTTTAATCTGCTTAGAATATTAATTGAACTATTCCAAGGTTTATAATGAATTTACCAGGATTGGTAGATAGGCATTGTTCGCTGCAACAGTTCGTTATACTTGTACTTGTTAAATTAATCAGTTACAATAGCAACTTAATGGTCTGCATACAAATTTTGACAAACTGCCCTTTCGATTAACACTCTTTTGTTCCAAACATAATTAAATTATTAATATATACTTATGCTTGAAATAAAATATTAACTAACCATGAATATGAAATTTATTTATATGACAATACTATTGTGTTCATTGTATTAACAATTTAATCACATAATGATGACAATATCAGTTTTTGTTGTTGTTATACGCTATACTATAAGTTCGGTATGCAGCTTCACACGCATCGAAGTATATAAAGCTCGTGATGCGAAAAGGATACTAAAATATATATTTTTATGGTTTATGTTCAAGATTGGTATATTTATCCTTCTATTTTGATAGCTATTGAAATCAAATTTGTATAACATGTTTGTTAATTTAGGAGGAGTATGAGTATAACTGAAAATGTTTATTAAATGAATTCAATCAAAAGTATTTTTTATTTATTAAAAAAAAATAAGAATAACTAAAAAATCTTTTTTATTGAGTGATAAAATTTAAGAGACACAATAAATAATTTCGTCATTTGCTTATGTTTATAAATGATTACCAGTGTTTATAAACATCTGTAGTGGCAACATGTTGCTCTTAACCCTTTCAGACCTAAGTAATAAAACGATTGTATTCAATGTAATATCACCAATACAAAAATTCTTTTTTAGCAAAGTTTACTAAAAAATACGTATCCTAACTTTTTGTGAGGTATTTTTTTTGAAAAAGGACATAGCACGATTGTGCGGGCTAGGTCATAAGCCGAAAAATAATTCTGGGGCCAAATCACCGCATTCGTTAACGAAATTTATCGATAGAAATTATTTTTTTATTTTCCAAAATAAAATACTAAGAATAATTTTGCTCTGTTACAGTTAACGAATTATGGCCCTAGTTAAGAGTAAAAATTAAATGAGGGCTGATGTTTGCCCGTCTTCTCTAAATAATTAACCAAAATATGGAATTTTGATTGAATTTATTCGATATCGAATGACACCATTAGACGTAGCATACACCAGATTTTTCAAACCAAAGGGAAACTTCCCGTAAAAGGGATCATTTGCTCATATATTTCAGTTGTCAATTGATTACATCGATTTCTTACCATATTGATCGCCGATTGTACACTCGAAAATTTATTTGAAGGATCTGGTACAAGAAAAGTCTAAGATTGGTCATTTGATCAATACATTATTACTGCAGGATATTCAAGACACCCCATTAAGCTCGCGCATCCATAAATTCTTTTTATATCTGCTACTCCATCATGCAATTCCTGTCATTAATTTGCCAGTGTATATATTTTTGTAGAATTAACTACATCTTCATAGTCTGATTCCCGAAAATATTGTTTAAAAGGTGTTTGAACATTAATTAAATTTTTGCAATCAGATCTAATGGGAAGTTGATGATGAGGAAATGATAAATTTTCCATGACTTTTGACTGGTATTTAGTAAACTGGCACTTAAGTTTGAGTGTTAATCCATTGCACTTGTTGCAGTAGCGAAGAAATCAGTTTCATTTACCAAAGCAGTTTGATCGTCGCTCGAATTTTCGTCAATTTCGTTTTCGGGAATTGTGATTGAGGGGGTCCAGATTTCATCCACCAATTCATCTTCATCACTAAATTCAATATCAGACTGGTCTCAAATCGCCAATTCAGCTTCAGAATCATAATTTTTTGACAAATCATAGTGTTTTATTGAAGAAATAATAAGATCATACAATTGTGAGGATAGAAAGAAATGTGATGTGCCTGAATAGCACAAATCTGTGGTTTTCTAGAATAACCGCGTGTGTCATAAAATCAAATGTTCAGGGGAGCCAAAAAACGTTATATTTGAAATTATGGGCTCGATATAAAGATTTTAGAGCTTTTTATTTAACAGTCCTTTAGATATGGGCAATAAATACTTTATATAAAATTTTGAGTCAAAAATCTTCAGAGGAATAGATCCTAGAGAAGGACGAAAAAAAACTATATGTAAATTACACGTAAAGTGTGTGCAGATAAAACAACTTATGTCGACAAGCGTCCTTTTCTTTGAAAAAGAAAACTACCAATGCAACCACCCATGTAGACAGAAGTTGTTGTTGCTTGAAAAATGGATTTTTTTGTTCGTCAACAAAAAGTTAACGGGACTTAGGATGAGAATATAACAACGTATCAAAAATAATAGTGACAAACAAGTAAGAGTGTTAAATTCGGCTGTGCCGAATCTTGGTTTGAGTATTGATAATAAATGTAAACAAAATATTCGAAAAATATGCATGCGTTTCCGGTTATACGACATAACTTCTCGTTTAATTTAGTTTTTGCAAAGGTAATGGTTTTGTAGGGTGGCTATATGCATTAAATCGTGCCAATTGGAGATGGCTGTATAGTTTTTTTTAACTGGCGAAATATTTTTTCATTGCGGCCATATAGGTCGGATGGAGTAACAAAATAATAACCAAAAAAAGCTCTCCCAACTTTTTTATTAAAATATTGTCATATTTGGAAAACATAGAGATTAAATTTATAATAATAATTAATCAAATTAGGGATGCCAAATGCAAAAAACCAAATGTCCCAAACATTTTAAATAAAATAATATGTTATCTTTATTTTCTGAAAAACTTCAAATTTTCATCCAAAAAAATTATGAAAATTTATGTATAATTAACATTCTCATCAAATTGCGTTTATTTATGTAACAATTTTTATGTTCGCAATTCTTAAATATCATTTGAGGTTTTATAAAATTCATTGAATTTAAATTAATGTTTTCTGTAGTCCGATTCTGTATTTCAACGATCCGACAATCTCAAAATATATCGACAGCTATTGTTGTTTGCACTGAGGATTAAGTGATTCACTAAGTACATACATCTTAACGACAGTCGACAAATCTATTTTTCTATTTATTTAAATCGTAAACGAGTAGCATCTCTGTCAAAATAAGCGAAAAACACAAAGAAGAATAGAAAAAAACAAATTACTTCGTGTTTGACAGGATGATTTTATGTTTATGTTTACTGTCTCTATTTTTTACTAATATTTCTGTTTATTTATTTGAAAATGAAATAATGAATTGAATATGCTATTTAATTTTTTTATTTATATAAAAAAGTTTTTTAATAGAAGCAAAATATTTTCACTATTTTATGATTTTTATTTATGTATGACGACATTTCAACCTAAAAATTAAAGTTTGTATCGATTGAATAAACAACACAAAAATGGTTGTCGTTTAGATAACAACAACAGCTGACTTTAGCAATAGCGAATATCGTTTAAAAATTTTACTGACAATTTTGCTTTTCTTTTTTTAACGATTCGACTATCGTTAAAAGAAGTTACTGAAAAGCTATTAATTTCTCCTGAATGCCAATATTTTTTTTAATATAAACATTTTTTAAATGTAAACATATTTGGTGTTTTTTTTGGAATTTGATGCAATTGATGTCTTCTAAATTTAAAATTATATTTCCGACTTTTTGATATGATTTTCTGAAATTCAATTAATATTTTATAATTTATAATTGGAAATTTTAATTCCAGTTTTACAATTGATATTTTCTAAAATTTGAATGGAAAATTTAAAAAGTGCAATTTTGTATATATGTGAATAATAATGCTTTAGTAATTATAAACAATTTTTAAAAATTAGATGTAATCGTAATCAGATATATTGTAGGTAAAGCAGAATAATAATTCCATATAACTATGTAGAACTGTTTTGAAAGCAAACAACTCATTGATGAACTCGGTAACTCTATTTTGTAAAGACAACAAAAAGTTAATATGCCAAACTTATGTTTATATTTGTAAAAGAATAATGAAAAAACGTATGAAATAAAAGACCAGTCCGTGTATACTCTTAACATTGTGCTGTATGATATCTATTTGAAAATATTGACATTCATGTTAAAATAGATATAACTATTGCAAAGCTAATTAGAACAAAAATTGTGGCGCCATCTACTGTGGCATAGTAACGCTTAGCAAAATGAAGTGACACTGTGTTAATCCAAAAGAAATGTATTTTCCTCACAAAAAAATATTGCAGTTTTATGTAAGTAAAATTATATACCGATTTATTTCTAACATGCAGTTATTATGCATATACATATATAGAATATAGAATATATGTATATTATTTGTATTATTTAATATGTGTATGTATGTATATGTAAATATTACACACAAAAAAAACAACATCAAACGTTATTTTTGTGTTTTTCTTTTTAAATAAATTAATACATAAACATTTTTTTGCTAAATTTACATTGTTTTTTTTTATTAACAACTAGGTATTTTAGCATTATTTGCTTTAGATGCTGGTGAATTTTTACTCCCTTTATATTAATTCGTCTGCTTGTCGATTTTAACCCCATATTTGTAATTTTTTTTTTACTTTTTCAGAGATTTCCCTGGACCTGTTCCACTGATTTTAATGATTTTGGAAACAGAAATCTTCCCATGAATTTGGTGAATCATTCTCACTAAAAAGGATCACCTTAGATATCCTATTGAGGGCGGATCGTGACAAGAACAACATAGAAAATTATATTTTTTCAAAACTTTTTTTTAGTTCTTCATTCAAATCTCGGGCCGTAATCGACCGATTTGGACAATTTTAAATAGCAAACTTCTCAGGATGTTAGTGAATCATTTTTTATGTCAACGAGCACCCTAACTACCCGATGGATGCCGTCATCGTGATTTCCACAGACGGACATCGCTATATCAACTCCGGTTGTTATAAGGATCACAAATATATATATTTTAGGGGGTCCAAAATTTTTTTTCTAATTATTACAAACGGAATGACAAACTTATATATACCCTCTGCACACTGGAGTGGAGCGTATAAAAATAACAGAAATAAACACACAAGTTTTTATAAGTGGTTATAAACTGAAAACGAATCCAAAATTATTTTGCATTTTTTTTCATTAATAACAACGTATGTCGCTATTTGTCATTTTCTGAGAAAATAATTTGTCAGCGATCAAACGTAGGTTGACATACTTCGTTAGTGTCGCAAATTAATTTAATAAACATTTAAGTTACGTCGTTATTTAAAGAAAAAACTCAGAAATGGTCAATATTTAAAAAAAAAATTGAACACATGTAAGGAGCGTTAAAAACTAATATATTTGGCATCGTTAACTCAAAACTGACAAAAATGGACATACGCGGTTTTTCCAGAAAACCACAGAAATGTGATATCTATTTTTCAATTTAATCAGATCCTCTAAAAATGTGAAATTGAGTAACATTTATTTTGTAATTTTGTAAATTCGAACTCAACAGAAATCACTAATTAAAGTGGAATTATATGCTAAATAAAAAAATAAAAAATATTAACCATCACGTGGTCGCATGCCAATTCTTATCAAAAGACACAATTAAACTAACATCATATTACAACGCATTTCTAATTTTGTAAATTCTCTTTTGCGCAAATAGCACGCAAAATAACTCACAATCACTGAAAAAACTGAGAAAAACCAATTATTTGTTTATTTTTTAAGCATCTTAAACCAGATCTGATAAGCGGTATAGCTAGGTCTGAAAGGGTTAGTTTGAATTTTTTTTTTTATTTTTTGTTTATTTATTTATTTTCCAAATATTTAAGTACGAGTAAACTTAAGTTGCCTCAGCGGCTTGAGGCATTATTGAGAGGAGTTGGTAAAATGTTATACATAATTTTATATATTTACATTTTAAAAATGTTTAAAAAATCATAATATATATTTACTTTTGGTCACCGTAACCAATATAGGTGAGAACTATTCTTTTTTTTTTTGGTTACGAATAACTATTATAGCAACAAAAAAAATTTTTGGTTAACCCCTTAGAAATGCATCTGTTACTTCGAAAAAAAAAAAAAACGATATGTATCCGGTTAGCGATAACCAAAAAAGAAAATTACTTGGTAACCCAACATTTTTTTTCTTGCTATAATAGTTATTCGTAACAAAAAAAAAGAAAATATTTCTCACCTATATTTGTTACGGTGACCAAAATTAAATATTTATTATGATAATTGATAACCATTATTTAAATTCATCAATGTTAATTGTTAAATAAGACATTTTCGTCATTCCTCTTATAACTGTTACAGCCCTGACTTAATCACAGATACAATAATCAGCTTGTATCGTAATACTCCAATATATATAAGTATATGCTCGTAACCAAGTAAATGAATTGAACTACTCAAAAAATTGTTACAGTACTCATTTAAAAATATATTAACGGTAAATACATGTAGTAGTTTATGTGTATGCTCTGGAAATATGAGATCCCAATATCTGACCCCAGTAACCAGCTGCATTTAAACACGGTTATCTCAAAATTGTGATGAAATTGACAGATTTGGCCATAATATTATAAATTTGGAATTATAATCATTTTATTATTATTATCAATTATGCCACAGTCGTTTTGTATATTCTAATTTATTTTAAGTAGATTAATAATATAAGTTTATTTAATGTACTGTTTGGTGAGTAACTGCAATATTGTTGCTTGTGAAGGGCACTTACTGCACAATAGCCAGAAACGAATATTGTGGTAATCCAATTGTCATAATTATTTGTTTTCATACTCTACACTCTGTGGTTTGGGTATAATGAGTTTGTGCTGAAGTTTGTAACTATCAAGAATACTAGAGCTATTAATCACCTTTAATACAATTGACTCAGAGTCAGTTTTTACGTCGATTTAAAGATGTCAGTTTATTGTATGTCCATGTTAATCTTATATTCAAACTACAGGTCGCAAATATAATTTTGGTATATTAATAACCTTTCATCGGCCATATGACGGCCGCAATTGGAATTTGTGAAAATCTTTACATATTCAGATCTAGCCCAATATAGATGACCAAATTATTATTAAGATCTCGGTCTAATGTTTATACGTGTTTATTACACCCATTAATTAGTCGTCCCTAGGATCATTTTTAGCCATAGTTCCATGTAAATAAATCTATCTAAAGTCATTCAAATTTTGCTGATATATGATTTATGAACATATGTAAGTATTAGTGATGTCTCAAAATGGGGTCGCCATCGGACCATTTTTGGTTCTTGTCCCCATATAATATTCACATCCGATATAAAGTTAAGCACAGCTGCACACAACAAATATACGAAAATCCCACTAAAATTAATTAAGTGATCCTCTCTCGAAACTTATCTTATAGGGCATTATATAGTTGGCTCAGCCCGACTATATTTTTCTTCCTTGTTTGTGTTATTTTCGCAATTCACCATTTTATTATTTAATTTATTTTTGTGTAATTAGCTAATCTAGTTTTTAGTAAAAGTGTTAAGTAATAAGTATTAACAAATGAAAAAAAAATATTATATAAACATGGAAATGCCACATTATAAAGGTTAATGCTTAATGTTTTTGTAAACTTTTTTTTAGAAGGGAGTTAAATAGTTTTAGATTTTTAAAATTAATAAATATTTTTATTTAAAATTTGTCTCCACAATTTGGTTTGTAGATGTAATTTATTTATGTATACATATATTTTTTTTTAAACAAGCATATACGTTATTGAAACTTTAGAATTGGTTAGATTAAAAATGTGTTAAGACCTATAAAATGCTAAAGACCGAGTGATTAATGATGAAAATTAATTTTTATTCATTACAAATTTGGATGATAAATTTAAAAAATCTTATTAAAACCTCTTGTAAAGAGTCATCCATTTGTAGAAATTTTCAAGACAAAATAAATAGTCATGGTCATCAGTTAACATCGCTTATGTACGCCGTCATTAACTGATACGGTCCGCCTCAAGAGATTACTCATTATGGTACAAATGCTATTTACAGATTTAGAATTCCACTTAGGCTCTTAAGGTAAATTAGTATATCTACGGACATTTCTAAGATGTCAATTTCCTATAGAAAGATATTTATAAACATAGCCCGAATTAGACGTTCTAGTTATATTTTCGTATACCTATGGATACATTGAATATTTAGACTAGACACTAAATTATAGTTCGTCTGACCTAAATTTGTACAAACAAACACGTTTAGCAACAATATATTGTATGCACAATATGTTGATAATGTTGGGACGGAGCGGTCCCAGAACAACCCGACCTGACGTATAATTGGCGGCAGTAGTTTGAACAAAATTAATTAGGTGAAAAGTGGCAACCTTATAACTGTGGTTTTCTGGAATAACCGCGTATGTCCATTTTTGTTAGTTTTGAGTTAATGATGCTAAATAATTAATTTTTAACGCTCTTTACATGTGTTAAGTTTTTTTTTTTTAAATGTGACCATTTCTGAGCTTTTTCTTTAAACTACGGCGTAACTTAAATGTTTATTAAATTAATTTTCAGCACGAACGACGTATGTCAACCTACGTTTGATCGCTGACAAATTATTTTCTCAGAAAACGACACATAGCGATATACGTTGTTATTAATGAAAAAAATGCAAAATAATTTTGGATTCGTTTTCAGTTTATAACCACTTACAAAAACTTATGTGTTTATTTCTGTTATTTTTTGTCACTATTATTCTTGATACGTTGTTATATTCTCATCCTAAGTCCCGTTAACTTTTTGTTGACGAACAAAAAAATCCATTTTTCGAGCAACAACAACTTATGTCTACATGGGTGGTTGCATTGGTAGTTTTCTTTTTCAAAGAAAACGACGTTTGTCGACATAAGTTGTTTTATCTGCACACACTTTAAGTGTAATTTACATATTGTGTTTTTCGTCCTTCTCTAAGATAAATTCCTCTGAAGATTTTTGACTCAAAATTTTATATAAAGTATTTATTGCCCATATCTACAGGACTGTTAAATAAAAGGCTCTAAAATCTTTATATCGAGCTCCCCTGAACATTTTAATTTTATGACATACAAGGTTATTCTAGAAAACCACAGATAAAAGATATAAGTATTTTAAGTTTCAAGGTGCCACGTTGTTTTGCATTTTTTTTTTTGGGACATCAAAAGTAAACGACCACAGTGGTTTTGTGAACATGGACGAGATTGGTCACCGTTATGTAATTCAATAGTTGCATTAAAAGGTCTCAATGTCCAATGAATATTACAGCCGGGCTACATTCTACTCTGGTGGAGTCTGCTCTTTCGCTTAAAACTTTAAAAGATTAGGTGGCAGAGTTTAGACGAGGCCGCACGAGCCGCCAAGAGAACACCGTAGTGATCGATCTAATGAGGTGGCCTCACAATAAACAGTTAATAAAATCCATTACTACCACTTATGTGTGAGCTTGCTGTAATTAAATTTGGAGATGAGAAAGCTGTCCTCAAGAAGATGTTTCAATAGGGTTTCACCGTATCCATTCGTAACCATGACACAAAGAAAAATTCAACCAAGTAAGAAAATTATAGTCGGTCTAGACCGACTATACGATACCCTATACCATTGTTTAGAGACCCTATCTATTCGGTCCAACTAAGTGGATATAGAAAATAAGCATAAACCAAATTTGAGTGGCGTTGTTATTAACTTTTTCGGCTGCAGATATGAAAAAGATCATATCGGATGTTATATTTTTATGAGGACTACGTCGAAAAATTGACCGATCCTGACCATATTTGGTAAAGTCACTTATAATTTGAAGAAATATATACAAACCAAATTTGAGAAAAATATGTGCAATATTTATGTTTTTTGACAGATTTAAGTGAAAATGGGGAAGCAGCTTTATATGGGGGCTATGACAAAGAATTGTTCTATTTTTGTACAACTGATAAATGAGTGTAATAAACAAACACAAACCCAATTTGACCGAGATCTATATGATAATTTGTATCTTATGACAATTTAAGTCGATTTCATAGGGGTCATTTGTATGGGGACTAGGTCTGAACATAGACCGAATTTCAACAATTTCAATAGCATTCATCCTATGGTCGATAAAAGCTTATATACCAAATTTCATTAAAATATATTCCTATTTGCGATCTATAGTTTGATTACAAAGTTTACATGGACATACAGACGGACAGACGGACGGACGGACGGACATCGGCTAAATCGACTCAGAGTCAATGCGTTTAATAAAAGATGGGTTTAGGTCAAATATTTGTGGTAGTTGCAAACATCAGCACAGAGTCATTATACCCAAATCAAATAGTGGTATAGGGTATAAAAAGTGTATTACAATGGGAGAGTCGTGTCCAAAGAAGGCGAAGACAGTAGAATAAATTTATTAATTATCTTCAAAAAGGAAAAGCAATGAATGACAAATATTACCCTAATTTATTACAGAGTTTAAGTGATGAAATTAAGGCGAAAGACTGTATTTACCGAAAAAAGCGCTGTTTCTTCAAGGGATTCAATTAAGTTTCGAATTGCTTTATCACTCAGCAGTGATAATGCCAAATTTGGCTCCCTCGGACTATTTTCTATTTCCACACTTGAAAAATGGCTCGATGGTAAAACATTTGCCAACAATGAAGAGGTAGAGTCTGCGGTTGATGGCTACTTTAAGATGCTAGACGGTTCTTACTAAAAACAGGATACCGAAACTATTGCATATCGCTGGGAAAGGTGCATCGAACTAAAAGGAGATTATGTTGAGATATGAGGACATATTTTCCTGAAATTTATTGTTTTTCTTTATCAGGTTTTGTTTTATCAGGTTGTTCTGAGACCGCCCTTATAACTTCTGAGACCGCCCTTATATCTTATTTTTATGGCTTAACCAAGAATCGTACTTATATGAAAACATTGATGTTTTATATATTAATTAAATCCAGCAGAGCCCAGCCCTCGAAATTCGAGTGCAAGTTCTAGGAAATTTTATTTTTTCATTTAATAAATAATTTTCTGAGAGCCTAAAGGAATGCTAATCAATTTTAGCCAATTCACAATTCAACACTTTTTAAATAAAATTCATTAAATTTTATTATAAATATTTGCTGAACACAGAGAAGATATATAAATTTGTTTGTTAATAAATAAGTTTAAAGGAGCCTAAAGGTATGCTAATCAATTTTAGCGTTAAGTAAGCATTACTCCTAAAAAATGTCCTATACGGTGCAGATCTGTAAATCTGGTGGACAGCTAAAAAGAAACACTTTTCAAATAGAATGTTTTTTTTTGTCAAAATCGGTTACTAATTACTATAATTGCATTGGTCACAAGAAATCGCCTTCCCTATAAATATTATAGATACCATGAAAACGTTGACCATTTATCCTAGACAATACACTCTAGGTTGTTTTGGCTAAATTTTTCGTTACAAACATTACTATCAAACAATTTTTTGGTTGCGAATGAAGCAACATTGTTGTTACTTAACACTAAAATCTTATTCTCCGAATTTACTGTTAGTTTTTTATACCATTATATGTATGGCATTGTAATTCATTTCCACTAATAAAGCATTTCTTTTCAAGATTTATTATAATATTATATTTTGCAATTGAATAATTTTCCAATATCCTGAATAGATACGTATATTAAACATTTTAATACTTTTTTTTTTTTTAGTTTTAATTTTCCATTCATAAACCTTAATTTGTTCTCGATCATTTACCACAAATGTTATGCCACAAATACCACAGAACCCATTATGCATTTATAGTATGCAATTCATACAACTAAAATGACAAGTCTAATAATCTGTCAAAAGCCATGACTTAAAACTAAAATATAATAGAAAAAATGAATATAGATACTCCTATGTTTGTATGGCTGTATGCTGCAGCAATAAAAGATGAAAAATGAAGTTTTTAAATGAAACCAAAAAAAAAAGAGAAAAAAATGTAATACTTCTTTTGAAAAATAATACCTTACATTTGTTAAAATTTGCATAACGAATAAGAATAAAAGCATGGAAATAATTTAAGTGGAGCATGTATTAAGCAAAACAGGCTGAGCAATATTTTCAATTACAAATTTTGTAAATCAGGTTCATTGAGTGCGGTCGTATCACGTCGGCTGACTAAAGAATATTTTTAGTTTAAGTAGTACAAGTAGTTTTCCTTGAATTCGTTCGACTGGAGAACTGATGGCGTTCATTTTAAAATGTTTTTCCCGAAATAAAAACCTGGAAATATTTTAAGCGAAATAGGATCAGCAATATGTGTCAACCGCATATTTTTCATCTCAGAGTCTTTGAGTGCGATCATTAATGGTCGGTTGTAATTCTGCTGCAAGTCGTTGCACTAGACAAATGATGGCGATCCTTTTGAATAATATTACCATTCGTAGTTTGATTATCGACAATAAGCACTTCACTAATATAAAATGAAACACCATGATATTCTGTTAAGCACGTTTGAATTAAGTGGGCTGTTGTAGACCAATCCAACTTGACAAAGAAAACACAACAAATTTGGGAATAATTTTCTTTTTTCTCAACAATTTCTCCAGCGATATTCAATAGCTTCGCTTTCATGTTTATAGTAAGAACTGTTTAGCTCCTTAAAATATCCATCAACCGCAGAATCCTCTCCTTCATTGATATCAAATTTTATGCCACCGAGCTATTATTCAAGTTTGGATAAATTAACCCTATTATCAAGCTCCTAGCGCCACCTATACGACAGGTCATGTTGTTATGGGACCGACCTCGTGGTAGTAAGTTTTGAGTCTAGTTTGTTCGTCTATGATATTAGTAGGTAAGGTGATTTCTTGTGACTGATGATTTGTTAAACAATTTTCTCCCGATTTTGACCAAATGCATCTTATTTAAAAGGTATTTCTTTTTAGCTGTGCACCAGACTCACAGATTTTAAATTTTTAAAATTTTTTTTGGAGTTATGCTCATTTAACGTTGCTACTAACACATACATAAAAGTATGCAATGCTTTGTGTGTGTTTTTTAAATTTGCTAATGTGTTTGCAAAATAATCTAACCCATAAAAACGAAGTTTTTATTAAAACTCTTTCTTTCCTTATGCGTATGAGTTTTGAGTCTCTCCGTGACTGTGCGTGACTATTTTAAAATTGATATTTGGTGACAACAAGTCTGTGGACCAAGTTTCAGATTGATAGGATGAGGGGAAATGGGGTTAAATCACTCCGTGAGTGTGCGTGACTATGTCAAAGTTAATCTTTTTTTCACTTCATATCGATCGGAAAAGGGGAAATGGGTTTTAAATCTCTCCGTGACTGTGCGTGACCATGAGTGACTGTGCTTGACTAAGTCAAAGTTAATCTTTTTTCACAGCAAATGTATGTACCAGGTTTCAGATCGAGCGGATGAGGGGAAATGACATTTAGATTACTCTCAGACTGTGCGTGACTACGCATGACTATGCGTGACTACCCCAAAATTAATCTATAGTCACAACCTGACCATGGGCCAAGTTTCAGATGAATTGTATAAGGGGAATGGGGTTGTCCCACGACATGCAGACAGACAGACAGACAAACAAACAGAGAGTATGTGTTAAAAGAAGGAGTTTAAAAAAGAGTTTCTTTTCTTCATTCACAATAATATATGTGTTGAATTGAAAAATTATTTTGGATATAAACCAAAAAAGTGTTGAATTGTGAATTGTCTAAAATTGATTAGCATACATTTAGGGTCAATAATTTATTAAATGAAAAAATAAAATTTCCTTGAATTTGAACTCGAATTTCGAGGGCTGGAATCTACTAATATTTATTATGTGGTTAGATGAATTTGTGCTGATTTTTTTAACTGCCAATAATATCCTTCTTTCTAATATGCACAAACTCACAATTGTAAAGGTATTCAGATGAAATTCTGTACTTAAGCTCACGGAAGGTCAGTATTGAATTTAAAGAAAATTGGTAATTGTTCACAGCCCCATAAAAGTTATTTACTTGCTAATATAAATTTGTATTAAAGATCGCAATTTACACAAATTCTTCGTATTTTTTTCTCCTTTCTTTTGTGGCCTTCATAAGACATTATAGATCAAGCTTCAAAAATATTTACTCATCCTCTTTTTCCTTAATAGGTCAGGGGGATGTTAAATATGAACGACAGTTTTATCATGAAGCTAAAACTCTGATTCTCCAAAAACTATCTAGCAAAACATTTGTTTTTTTAATGCTTAAATGATCGCTAAATGAAACACAGACAGGAAGACATTGATATAGGAATACTTTATTGTGGTCAGTGTAATTTTGATTTGCTGAAAAACATATTTTTGAAGTCTTTGGATTTTCTGAACTATCTAAAATTAAATTAGTTTAAACTTACAATGTAAACAAACCTTTAAAAAGTCAATAACAGAATATATAGATTCATCACAGCCACTCTGGCAGCTTCATAGCTGGGAGTAGTATTGTGGATTAAATAATGATGTTCATTAGATATTACAAAGGAAGATTTAAGTGATCAATCCATAGTCCATAATTACAGATAGAATCAACCTTTTCACCCTACAAATATCAGCAATTGTAACAGAAACATAATTCTCTTTTCTGTACAAATTATTTTGACACAGTCTGTACACTGCTAATAATTTTCAATATAGAGTTCTACAAAACTTTTAATTGAAACTGGAGAAGTAAGAATATTTTAAATATAAATTACAACAATTACATTTACAAAAAAAAAAAGTAAAATCACATAAAGTAATAAAGCATAAAAAACATAAGGTTACCGAATGGCAGATTGGCAGATTCATTAAAGTACAATATTTTGGTATAAGTAATATCAAATGTCAGAAAAGTATGCAAATGGGTAAAGATGTTGTCCTCCTCAATAAAAAATGACTATAGCAAAAGAAAAAAAAAAACGAACAGTTTAAACTTAATATTATGTAATTTCCGCCCATATGATTAACAAGCAGAGCAGTGTATGCAAACAGCACTAACACATCTACAAATATTATTTCTTTCGTTTGCATCTGCCAAAAAATAAAAAAAAAAAAATGAAAAGTTAGAATGTCTAAACGACTGTCTATTTGTCTGGTCTACAAACGCCCTTCTTGTTTTTTTTTTTTACTTTTTTTAATATTACAAAATTTTACCTTTAGGCAACATAAACTACTACCATATATTTATTATGCATACTTAAATATACAGACGTTAATACATATTGCATGAAAACTGTTCAAAATGAATTGCTGCAGTTCAGTTGTACTGGGTTCGGAAAGTATATGGAAATAGCGTTTTAAAACTCGAAATCATTTCATGGCTTAATCAAAAACTTCAAAAATATACAAAATCAAAATTATAGAAAAGACTCCGGACTATTTCAAAGCACTATTAATGCAAAAAATGCATGATATGAGGCCAAGATTAAAGCAAAGATTATAGACAATATGAAACAACAATTGAAGTTAATATTACAGACTATACAAAATAGCTATTCAATCCAATAGTCAAGTCTATATAAAACAGTGATTGAATGCGAGATTCAAGATGTATAAAACAACGATTCAGGCAAAGTTTGAAGACATATAAAACCACGATACAAATAAAGGTCTCGTAAAACATAAAACCACTATTCAGGCCGAGGTTAAAGTCTATATAAAACGATTGACGCCAAGATTTAAGGCTATATAAACCTACGATTGAAGATAATGTTACAGAATATATAAAGTAACTGCTCAAGAATAGTTAAGACTATATAAAACCACTATTCACGCCCAGATTAAAGACTATAAATAATCACGATTCAAGTAAGGTTTCTATACATATAAAACCATAATCCAAGCAGAGATTCCAGACTATATAAAACCATGATTAAAGAAAAATTCAAGACTATATGAAACAACTAGGATTCAAGTATATATAATACTCTGACTGATGCCAAGATTCAAGAATATATAAAACAAGTAAGAAAATTACAGTCGATATGATATCCTATACCGACTATACGTATCAAAAATGTATGTGTTTTCTACTTTTAAATGTTATATTTTATCTTAATAGCCAAGGATTTCGGAAAAAAAACCATTATCCCCTTTGCATTGCGGTCACATAATAATTGCTTTTAATAGAAAAAGCACGGAAATTCATAAATTTTTTTAATTATCTCATTAATTTTAAACATCATTGTAAAAATCTTTTTTTTTTCTTCATTCTTTATTTACAATCTATTTTACAATATTAAGCAAATTTGATAAAATAAAAATAAACTAACATTAGTTATTGATCTTCATTAAGATCAATAACACTATAAGTACATACGAGAGATCATAGTTCATTTATTTCTAATTAATATTTTTACAATAGAATATATATTTATTATTTTTACAATATGTACAAAAATCTTTATGTAATAAATTACATTTTTTGAAATTAAAAATTAAGTTCTGAATGGCAGATCAAGTACATGATGTCTATTTAGTCTTCTGACTTCTTCGCTTTCATCTAACAGCGATATGGCTAAAGGATTAACATGATCGCTTAATCTTTGTAAATATCGTTGGCTATAATTTCCTATTTCAGTTTTTACTTTCGGGATATCAAGGTCATTGTGTATGGTATTGTTAGAAACAAACCATGGAGCATTCATAATCATTCTTAAAGTTTTTGATTGAAATCTTTGAATAATTTCAATGTTGGAATTACTTGTAGTTCCCCAGAGCTCAATCCCATAAGTCCAAACAGGCTTCAAAGTTGTTTTGTAAAGCACAATTATATATTATTATTATTATTATTATTATTATTAATTTTTATTAATGAAAATCCTAATGTAATAAGATTTAAAATCTTATAAAACAACATTAGTCATAACAAATTAATTTTCAATAAGAAGAATGTTTGTAAAATAAAATATAATATAAAATATATAAAAAATAAAATAAAAATGTAAAAATAAAGTGTAAAAATATCCTGCACAGCAGGTAAAAATTATATGGAAATTAAAATTAATTTAACTAAAGAAATTAAAATGAAGTATTTTAATTTTATTTTCCAAACTCAATTCTGATTTTCGACCAAGAAGCCAGTACATTTTTTTCAATTTGTTGTCAACTTGAGTTCTTTTGGCTTTCACATGATCCTTCCATGTTAGCCTTCTGTCTAAACACATGCCCAACTATTTTACACTACTTTTTTGTGTAATTTGTGTACCATTAAAATTTATTTTTGGACAATCGCCTCGTCTTAGAGTAAACGTTACATGTGTAGATTTTTGTTCATTCACTTTGATATTCCAAGTAGTCAACCAAGTTTGTAAGTTATCTATTTCATGTTGAATTAAATTTGATGCATCAGTTGCTGAGTTGTTAGAGGATATAAATGCTGTGTCGTCCGCGTAGGTTGCAACGGTTATTCCATTAACACAAGGCATGTCAGAGGTAAAAATAGTATACAAGACTGGCCCCAATACGCTCCCCTGAGGTATACCAGCTTCAATTTTTCGCAGAGTAGAGATTTCATTGTTCACCTTAATATCAAAAGATAGTTCCTTTAAGTATGACTTAAGAACAAGCTAAAATGAAGCTGGAAGATAATTTTTCAGTTTGTACTGCAATCCCGCGTGCTAAACACGATCAAAAGCCTGCTGTATATCCAAAAATACAGCTGAGCAGTATTTTTTGTTTTCTAATGCATTAGTAATAATATTGACTATTCTATGGCATTGCTCGGGGGTTCCGTGTTTATGACGGAAGCCAAACTGATACTCTGGGATTATGTTTTTGTTTTCTAGAATTGGAAGCAATCTCCGAAGAAAAATCTTTCCGAAAATTTTTGAAAATATAGCCAGTAAACTTATTGGCCTATAAGAGCTAACTTTGTTTTCTGGTTTGTTTGGTTTAGCGATCATTGTAATTTCGGCACACTTCCATTGAACAGGGAAATGGTGTAATCTGAGGATTGAGTTAAAGATTAATGTCAGGAAAATTACTGCTTTTTTCGGTAAAGATTTTGTAACTAAAGCATCCATTTTGTCATGGCCAGGTGATTTAGATTAATTAAGAATATTTATTTCAGAACTAACTTCAGTTGGAGCAATGTGAGAAAATTCATTATATGCGACTCATTTGAATTCAACGAAGAAGGTTTGAATGTTTCACTCAAATGATTTGCAAATGCAGTTGCTTTCTGAATATCTGTTCTACACCAAGAGTCGTTAGAATCTTTTATTGGAATATTTCTCTTAGCAGGTCTTTTCAAATATTTTGTTGCTTTCCACAGACTGTATTCATTATTCGGTGCATTTACATTAAGATTACGAAGATATTCTCCAATTTCCTTGTTTTTGTATTTTGAAATACATTCTTTGAGAAGTAAAAATCTAACCTGATAAAGTGAAATCTGGCTTTTCTGTCTTTTGATACGCTCCACACGGGTGGAGGGCACAACCGAATTTAATACTTTTAATTGATTATATTATTTGTATCTTCTGTATCTTCACTATCTTTTGCTCTAAATAAATGGATGAGCATATTTTCGTAAATTATTGATTTTCATACTTTAAGATATTTTCTTTGTCATGGCTATATATTTGGCAACGATGCCAACTTATTCGAAGAAAAATTGCAAAACAGTATCCAAAAACCATTAAAAGTCGCTAAATTGCAATGAAACGAAAAGCGCTAAAAACGCTAGTTACTTTTTTGTACATTTGAGATTATATTAATTTTAAAAAATAAAAGTGAACATTTTTTGTTACAACTCACTATGGTCGAGAAATCGATTTATTGGCGTTAATTCGTAAACATAAGATATTTTGTTCAAATTTTGTATGATGGATTGCATTAACAAAATTAAGAACAAGTAAGAAAATTATAGTCGGTCTCGACCGACTATACGATTCCCTATACCATGCGTTTAGAGACCCCATCTCATAGGCCCAACTAACTGGACATAGAAAATAAGCATAAACCAAATTTGAGTGGGATTTTTATTAATTTTTTTGGCTGCAGATATGAAAAAGTTCATATCGGATGCTATATCTATATGGGGACTAGGCCTAAAAATGGATCGATCCTGACTATGTTTGGTAAAGTCTCTTATATTTTGCAAAAATATATACAAACAAAATTTGAGAAGAATCAGTGCAATATTTTTGTTTTTTGATAGATTTAAGTGAAGATCGTGAAGCAGCTCTATATGGGGCCTATGACTAAGAGTTGTCTCATAGGGATCATTTTTGGACTACTCATTAATGGATGTAATAAACGCATACAAAACCAATTTGACTAAGATTTATATGACAATTTTGATCATATGGCAATTTATGTCGATTTCATAGGGGTCATTTGTGTGGGGGCTAGGTCTGAACATGGAACGATTCTCACCAATTTCAATAGCGTTCATCCTATGTCCGATAAAAGCCTATATACCAAATTTCGTCAAAATATATTCAAAGCTGCAACCTGCAGTTTAATTAAAAGGTTTGCACGGACGGACATCGTTAAATCGAATCAGTTAGTGATTCTGATTCGATCGGTATAATAAAAGATGGGTCTAAATAAAATATTTTTGATAGATACAAACAGCAGCACAAAGTCATTATACCCAAACCACATAGTGGTATAGGGTATAAAAATAAGAAGTTTCATAGAAATCGGCCACGCCCACTACCCACCGCCCATGCAAACCCAAAACGAATTTTTCATGTAAAACTTTCTCCTTTCGTCAGAATGTCTTCAAATTTTGCACAGAGGTTACATTTAAAAATAGAAAGACATCCTGAAAAATGTATCGAAATCGGCCACGCCCTCCAACCACCGCCCATACAACTTAAAACGAAATTTTCATATAAAAGTTTTCATAACAATAACATTTTAAATACATTTCTTCATTTTTAAATTCAAATTCATAAATCATTGATAATTGTTCATTTATTCAGCTGAAATAAAGATAAAATAATTTAGGTAACTTATCGAAGACTAGCTCACTAGGTGGCTCCAATAATTCGAATACATAATGGGCAGCTTCTCTCTTTTCCTATACTTTTCTCTAGTAGAAAAACACAACCTGCAAAGAAGTGGGTCCGATGAATCCATTGCTCTATTAAAAACTTCGGCCATGTTATTTTGTCTACTATTTTTTTTTGCATGTGCGATACAATCTTGTAAAACTTATTTCGATCATCTGATGCATTTTCACCGAAACAACCAACAGGAAGTATTGCATTTTCCATGATTTGTGAACTGTGAACTAAAATTTTGTGAACTGTTGCAGACATCGGAAACCACAGAAACTTTGGCATATACAACACAGCGAAATAGTTTAAATTTCTTCCAGTTTATAGGATATTCACATGAAATAGCAAGCAAGATAACTCTGAAACTTTTCAAAATATCTATGTCAACTTGCGTAATTGGCAAGCTCTTCTGGAGGTGTTGCCGTCATTCGAGGTTCCACTGCCATTGGTTTTAGGCTTATAAACATGAAGATTCATTTCTTCACAGAAACGTTTTTGAATTTCCTTTTTACGAAGTCGAAATGTTTCTTTATCCGACGCATTCTGATTTGCCACTTTCGTATTTCAATTCTGTATGTAGAAAATGTGTAGAACAAATTCAAATACCCTAACCCATGCATGTAGAGGGCTAGTGCCATACCCTAGAGAGTAAAGCTTAGGTTTGAAAACATCACATTTTATATTCGCAGTTGACATAAATTGTTTTGGTGTAGCACCACATATGGTACATGTCTGATTAGAGCTTGTATTCGTTATAACATTTAGAACTTTTCCATCAATCAAAGTCATGCGCATTTCATAGTTGACAATTACTTTCTGCCGTTTTCATTGCAATATTCAATTGGATTTAGGTTGACTATTTGAGAGTCTAGCAGATTCTTTTTTTCCTAGAATTAGAGCCTTCGACTCTTTTGCAAATTCCATTTTTAACGGCCTGCAAAACCGCACAGATTGCGTAGTACGACTCACCCAAATATTTTTCCCAGAATTTTAAAGGTATGATAGTTGTTACAAAAAAAGTTTAGGGGTATTCATTTTGAAGCCTTGTTTAAAAATACTCTGGCCTGTTGTACCGTCAAATCCGTAGCTTATAATCAAAACAACATTCGTTAATTCTGTCATTACCTGCAAAATATCGTCCTGCAATAATAGAATTATTTTCGCTGTATGGTCCGAGAGATTTTGTAACGATACTTGTGCTGATGAATCTGATACGTATATTCCTTCTAGTCGGCAGAATTGCTTGCATTTTATAATTTCATTATAGGTTGGAAATATCTCACAATTTCTTGTTATATTCAGTAACCGCATGTTCATATATTCACCCCTGTTCTTGAAACCACTATCACAAAAAAAAAAAACTCGTAAATGAAAAAATTCTTAAATCTACGAGTTTTTTGCTGTTCTATAATTTCAATAAGAATATTTTTTTCTCGTTTTAATTCACATAGAAAAGGCTTTGTGAAATCAAAACAAATGCCCTTTTTTTTTACTAAGCAGGTCTTAAGAGATAAAAAAACTAATTGATATTTAAACTCTAACATGTCATTATTTTAAAAAATTAGACATTAATTTTATGAAAAAAAAAAACGATTTTAAAAAACGTCTACATTTTGCGCTGATTTAAAAAAAAAACTCGTAATAAGTGGTCGATGTTAATAAAACACACTTTTTGCGATGATGCTGTTCTATAACTATAATAAAAACTTTTTATTTACACAATCTATTTTCCATTATAATTTTTTCAATTATAACATAGATTCTTTATGCACTAATTATTGCAAATAAGGGAATTAAAAAAATTTTTTTCATCAATTCACATATTTTTATTTTTTTGCATATGTTCGAAACAGTAGTGATGCCAGTCAAACCCAATTTATTTGAATATCGAAATTTTTTTTGGGAATGCCTATCTTTTTAAAAATCGAAAAGTCATTTTTAATTGAATGAAATTGAAGAACAAAAACAATTAAATGAACAAATATGTTGTTATTTTAAAAGAAAATATTTTTCTTTATAGTTTTTCTATAAACTTAAGAAAAAACATGCACAAAATACTTAAAAGTTTTTTGTGAAACTGAATAATGAACCATATGGCACCTCGGTTTCTAGATAACATATGTTCTTAACTCAAACATATGGTTCTTAACTCAAACATATGTTTCCATTAAATAAATAAAAAAAAGTGGTTTCAAGAAACCCAAAATTTCAATTTCATGTGATTTTAAATTCACTCTTATTCAAATAACAACGTTTCAAGAACAGGGCTGATTGTCTCTAACTTAATTCGTTTTCAAGTAAAAACGCAACAGCTTCTTCTGGGGTAAGTGAAACAAATTCTCTTTGATCGGAAGAGATTAGTTTTTTATCTTATTCGGCCGTGATTGAGAAGTAGTGTTGTACACTTTTTAAAACAAATGCTAAATCTTTATTATTTGATTTTTTGGCGCAACAGTAGTTGCGTGACCCACTAAATCGACATTGTTATTCTTTTCTATGGAAAGATCACTCGCAAGCTTCCTTTTTTGCGGATTCTTTGCCTCTGCGTAAGTGACTTGGGGTCGCCCTGCTTTACTTGAGCTGGGTTTTTCAAAATCATTATCACTGATTTCTATTAGTGTACTTGCGGAAACCCACTGTGAGTGTTTATCCTTAAATCTATTTAACATTCTGTGACATTTCGAAAGTTTTCCTTTAACGTATGCACACAATATTTTAATTATACCCTATACCATGTGGTTTGGGTATAATGACTTTGTGCTGCTGTTTGTAACTACCAAAAATATTTGACCTAGACCCATCTTTTATTATACCGATCGGCTCAGAATCACTTTCTGAGTCGTTTTAGCGATGTCCGTCAGTCCGTCTGTGTGTCCATGTAAAACTTGTAATCAAACTACAGGTCGCAAATATGAATATATTTTGATGAAAGTTGGTATATAAGCTTTAATCGGCCATAGGATGAAGCTGTTGAAATTGGTGAAAATCGGTACATGTTCAGACCTAGTCCGCATACAAATGACCCCTATGAAATCGACATAAATTCCCATAAGATCCAAATTATTTTATAGATCTTAGTAAAATTGGGTTTGTATGTGTTTATTGCATCCATTAATCAGTAGTCTAGAAATAACCCCTATTGCACAATTCTTAGTCATAGGCCCCATATAGAGCTGCTTCCCGATCTTCACTAAAATCTATCAAAAAAACAAAAATATTGCACAGTTTTTTCTCAAATTTGGTTTGTGTATATTTTTTCAAAACATATGTGACTTTACAAATATGGTCAGGATCGGTCCATTTTTCGACCTAGTCCACATATAAATATAGCACCCGATATGAACTTTTTCATATCTGCAGCCAAAAAAAAATAGGGTATCGTATAGTCGGTCTAGACCGACTATAATTTTCTTACTTGTTTTTCTTTTTATTTCGTCTCTTTTTTCCAATCTTAAATCATTATTGCCAATTTTTTCAAAAACCCAATCCGAAACGAAAGCAGTTTTACGGCAACTTTCCTCCAAAACTCGCAGTATTTCTGCATGTTGAAATTCAAATGTTGCTGAAAATGACGATTATAATTAAATGGGGCAAAAACGGGCAAAAGTTGCATACATAACATTAAAGAAGATATTATAACCTATCACCTAAGAAAACAAATTAGAGCATACCGAAGCATACCATATTACTTTTGCTCCATCGAACACAAAACTAAACCAATTTTTATATTAAAAAAAAAAAAAAAAAACATGTTACATAAAACACCGAATTCTGCAAGCATTTTTCAGTTATATTTTAAACACGACTTAAAATATAACTGAACTCGAACCTGTTTATTGTACATGTTCTGTTTTTTCTTACTACACGAGCCACAACACGACTTAAAATATAACTGAACTCGAACCTGTTTATTGTACATGTTCTGTGTTTTTTTTCAGTACACGTACCAGAACATGAACTTCAAATAAAGCAACACTCAAAAATGTGTGCTTTATGTGTGATTGAAACAAAAAGTATGTGATACAAAAATGTTCGTGTAAATAACGAAATATTAAAACGAACACAGTCATGGTTGTGTTGGGCACCGAAGAAAATTTAAAAACAAACATAATTGGTATGAAAATAAAAATATGTGTGTGTTGGTCTAAGTTATGTTTGTTTACATATATGTACGAGTTTTTTAATCAGTGTGTGTTTTTTTCTGAACTCTGATTTCTACTCAGCTGTTTGCAATATTATTACAAATTCCAAGGAACGGGGTAACTATTTGATGTTAAATTTTTGGTGATTCTAAATCAATGGGGTATCTCCGTTAATAGTATCTAAAAATTTTTTAAAAATCCAACCACATATTTTTGCTTTATGCCAAAAAAAAATCGGCTTTGAAACCATAGTGCAACTGTGAATTTGCAAATAAAAATGTATAATTTTTGACTTTCAAGCCATAGTATTGTTTTTATATAAAAACATAATTTTTTATTTGCTTGTTAATTATAATAGAAATACTTCATGCAATTTTATGTATAAAAATCTTTTTACCACCACCATCTATAAAAAGAAGAATTTGCAGTAAAAAAATATAAATTTCAAAGAAAATATACATGTTTCACTATCACATATTTCGAGTGAATAGTTACACAAAATAGTATGATCATCATATTAAATATGTTAAATTTTGTTAAACATAAACTGTTGTATTTATAAAGAGCTAAAATAACGTAAACGAAAAGTGTCGATAATAATAAAAATACACGTTTTGGACCGTTACAGGGCGCTAAATCTAGCGTGAAAATCGCTAAGTTGCCGTTGCTGATAGTTGGCGATGTACTCGTGATTTCTTTAAAATTGCTCAAAAGTTTCAACATTTAGACTTGCTTTTTTCCGAGCGTTTTTAGAGCGCATTTTTTTTATTTAGCGCCTTTTGTAAAAAAGCGCTAAGTTGGCGCTTTCCTTTTTCCTCTTAGTTGCTTTTAGCGCCTTTAAAACAAATCTTGTCTTACACAAAATTATAACAATATTTATGTAATGTACGAGGGTGGATCAATAAGTATATGACTTTTCGAACCTCCCTTGTAGTTATAGCAAATGAAACACTGCTCCCAGCAAGTAACACCTGTTAGTAGACCACTGTAAAATTTTGAGCAAGTTCCGTCATTTACTTTGCGTTTTACAGCTGTTCAAAACATAAAACCTCGTGGTTTTTTTAATGGAAAAAAGTGAATTGCGAGTGCTCAGTAACTATTATTTTTTGCGAAAAAAAAACCGTCAATCAAACCAAGGAAAAGCTTGATAAATGCTATGGGGACTCTGCACCATCGATTTCAATGATAAAAAAAGTGATTTACTGACTTTCGTCGTGGTCGCTCAAATGCAAATGACGTTCTGGACGGCCAATTGAGGTCAATAGACCAAAAAATGTCGAAAAAAAATCCACGATATGGTGTTGGCCGATTGAAGAGTAAAAGTGCGTGAGATTATTGATGCCATAGATATTTCATATGGCAGTGTGGTTTCGATTTTAAATGATCAGTTGGGTTTAATAAAGTTGTCTGCAAGATGGGTGCCGTGTTTGCTCTCAACTGACCATAAACGTAATCGTATCTCTAGGCAGAATTCCACGCATTGGGCTACAAATTGGTACCTCATCTGCCGTATTCTCAGGATTTAGCCCCCAGTGACTATTTCAAATTTCCAAACTTAAAGCAATTGCTCGATGGAGAGAGATTTAGCTTCAACAATGAAATTATTGATCAAAAATGCCTATTTTATGGACCTCGAAAAGTCCTATTTTTTGGAAGGGATACAAAAATTGGAGAAACGTTGGACTAAGTGCATTGAGCTAGAAGGAGAGTATGTTGAAAAATATTTTTTTTTTTGCAAAAAAAAAACTGTGTTTCATTCTAAAAGTCACGGACTTATTGATCCGCTCTCGTACTTCCGTTGGCCTTAATTTTATCGGATATACAGGGTGGGCCATCTTGGACTGACTGATTTGAAATGCTTATAATTTTTGTATTTTTTATTTTTTTTATTTTTTTTTGCAGATAATACAGAATTTTATAAAATTTTATAGTGTCATCATACTCAGTGGAAGAACGTGTAAAAATTGTTGAATTTTATTACGTTTCCGGACGATCAATTGTTACAACGCAAAGAAAATACCGTCAGCATTTTAATACTGCAGAGGCTCCCAGTGTAAACATAATAAGAAGCTTAATGACCCGTTTTGAGAATTTGGGTTCAATGGGTAATGAACTACGAAGAAATGTTGTTCGTCCTGTTCGCACTGAACAAGCTATAGAAGCTGTACGAGAAAGTGTTAACACGGATGCAACTGTGTCTACTCGTCGACGAGCTACTCAATTGAACATCTCCAGAACATCGCTACGACATATTCTAAAAGTTGATCTGAAGAAGTTTCCATATAAAATTCAATTGGCCCAAGAATTATTTAAGAGGGATGCACCACAATGGCTACAATATGCCAATAGATTGGTTTTGCTAGCGACAGAAAATGCCAATTTTTTGAATAACCTGATTATGAGCGATGAAGCACATTTTCATTTAGATGGACATGTGAATAAGCAGAACTGCCGAATTTGGGGTACAGAGAATCCGAGAGCATTGCATCAGCGACAATTACACCCTGTCAGATGCACTGTTTGGTGTGGAATCATGGCTGATAAAGTTATTGGTCCATATTTCTTCGGAAATGAAGTTTTCGAAGACCGAATAATTTCAAAAAATGCAGATTTCGCGTGGCCACCTCGTTCTCCATATTTGACGACCCAGATTTTTTTTGGTGGGGTTTCTTGAAGGAACGAGTTTACGTCAACAAACCACAAAATATTCAGGAGCTAAAGCAGAATATTCGCACAGAAATTGCTCAATTGCAGTCAGAAACGTTGCGCAACGTAATGCAAAATGTATTGAGTAGAGCCATTAACTGCCAACAGGAAAATGGACGCCATCTAAAAGATATAATTTTTCATACTTAGCTTAAAAAAATCTATAATTTATACTTTAATTTGCAAAAAAAAAATGAAATAAAAAAATTTTAAAATACAAAAATCATAAGCATTTCAAATCAGTCAGTCCAAATTGGCCCACCTTGTACAAAAAGAACGCTGAAGTCGAAAGAGTGTTCAGTTCTCAGCTACAGTTTTTAAAATTCTATATAAGGAGCTTAAAACGCAAGGGGTTCAAGTGAACTATGTATGTATAATAATAAAAAAAAAGAGGTTCAAGTTAAATTGCAATAAAAAATGTTAGATGCTATCTGGGATATTACTTTTTTATTAACAGAGATCCTGAGATATATTTTAATTCAACAAGTTAAAAAAGTACCATTTTTTACCTGCACAAATACCCAAAAATTACCTTTAAAATAAGGAAAGTCGCATCTAAACCGCTAGAGCTAATTTATTTTTTTTAATTTCTCAATAAATGAACTTGCACCTCAAAGGAATATTAGTAATACCTAATAAGGAAACCACATATACTAAACTCTTTAAATAACATTTTATTAAGAAAAACTTTTATGGGTCTTTGGTACATTTTTTAGTTGTCATAATCAGATTCCATGACATCATTGGGTTTGTCTTCATCGTCACCATGGCTTTTGATTCTTTCCGAAATTTCGTTAACTCTATCGTGATGAAGTGCTTCGAACCATTCGTGGTAAATTGGTGGTAGCGAGCAAAGAAAATCTTGGGGGTTCTTGAATTTTTCGAACTTTATTGGTTTGACGCTATTTTTTGTGTTAATTTCTTAAAGAATTTTTTTGAATATCAATTTCATCAAGAGTGAAATCAATTCTGGACAAATGCGTTTTTATAAATAGTCCTTATAGAATGTCATCCTTTAGCTATTTATGTTAAAAGTAATTATAAAAATGCTTCCGATAACGCTTTAGATGCATAAATATACTTCATCACAGATTAAGAACTCGAGAGTTTTAAAATTAATTACTAGTATTAACCAAGAATAAGAGCTAACAATTTGCATTTCACCAAACACAATTCCCATACTCTTAAGCAAAATCAGTCAGGTAAAACAAAACATTTCGTAAACATCTCTTTGCACATTTGATGTGCGAATGGTGAAACATGTTTGAACATGTCACCAATTGCACACTTTATTACTCAGTAATAATAAAATGAACTGTTCAACAAATAAAAAAGGAGTAACAATAAAACTTTATGGCAGCAAAAGGTGCAGAATGAACAATTTTTTATAGTTCACTTTTTCTGAAGTACCTGTCTACTCATACAACACAGGTACTGCAGGTTGATAAACAATTCTGTATAAAAACACTTTGCAATTCAAATCTAGACATCACTCTCATTTGAGACATATACAAATAACATTGTTGCAAAAGAGACTTATTCAAAATGGAATCAAAATCAAAATCCTCAGTCAGTTACACCTTATTTCTTTACCGTGAAGAACTACGTAGATCTGCAACTCGTTTTATACGTTTAAATAAAACCAAGATTTCTCTGACCGATAAATTGATATCGAAATGTGTTCGAAATCTGCAACAGTGTTCCACAGAAGATCTGCATGTGATTAATAGAGAAATGCTATTCAAAAAGAAATTGAAATATCAATTACGACGCATACGGCAATTGGAAAAAATTGGTTTGAAAAATGCTAATCCAAGTACACCGAGTACAGAATTGTGATTTGAATGAGGATTTAAATATCAAATGGAATTGAAAGCAATAACATAAGCTGCTAAAGGCCATTGCTCGAATGAAAAACTAGCTTTCAGTATTATGGAACTAGAACTTGTCTAAGTGGATCCGGCCCCAAAAACTTGCCATGAAGTAATGAAGTCCCAAGCAGAAAAACACAAACGCCAAAGCATTTTAAAGACAGACTTGATCATGTAGGGTGTTGGCAGAATGTACGAATTTAAATTTGTAATTTAAAATATAAAATAGTTTTAAAAATAAACATAACACTACTTTTTATATATAAAGCTATATTTAATTTTCCAAAAAACATAACAGTACCGGCCAAGACTAAAGCTTACATTGGCAGTGCCATTGAGCCAGTACTTTGCCGGTCCCTTTTTTTAAATTTATTTAATAGTTAGTTGTAAATTTAACATAATTGCGCTTTTCTTAAAAAAAGTACTTTACTAAAGAGATCAAATGAGTCACTGTTTGAATGAAATTGGAACTGGTTATTTTTACACTATCTAAAAATTGGAAAGGTTTATATTCAATTTACAATATAATTTTTGTTTTTCTTTTCAACGTCAGTAGTAGGATTAACCTTACGTATATATTGTACTAAACTGATTGATGAATATTTTTAGATCTAATGAATAAATTGGTGTTCCTCGCTCTCATAAAAATTTTTGTTAAAGCTGATAGCACTTTTTGATGTATCTAAAAATCTTTATTTTTTAAAAACGAAGATAAATATATATCCAGTAAAAAAAGCTTTCAAAGAAGTGAAATCCAGTAAGAGAATTGAATTCATAACCATTGAAATTAACATGGGCTTCTCATAGGATCGAAGTTATATTTTATGGGTGTAATGAAGAATATTTGTACTAGTGGGTCACTCCATGTGAAATCAACCAATGGTCTGGACCTTCAGAGATCGGAATAAATTAATTGGATTTTGTATTTTGGTAGTACTATTGGTTTATGTTAAAAATCCAAAATTTTGAATTTTTTCAACAAGCAGTTTATGAGATATTGATTTTTGATATCTTTAAAATTGCGTAATTTTTTCATTGTTTTGAAATCTTCAAAACTATTTACAATACAGAGCTAAAATTAGTGTTGTTTTTTTTTCTTCAGATTTATATAAGCTTTAATATGATAAATAACTTGGCTGTATTATAAAACTTGAAAAAAAATAAAATTTTTTTTTTCAAAAAATTTCAAAATCTCAAAATCGAAATCTTTAATCCTTTTTTATTTCCCTTTGTAAGCTAATATGGCCTAAATTTTTTATGTAAATAAAAACAAGTTTGATTTACAAATTTGTTCCGACTTTTCAATTGACCAAATAACGAAATCTTTATTTTTTTAAAAAAAAATATATAGTATTCATGTAGTTCTCGAGAACATATGTACCAAATTTGAAGATGGGATGGCAATGGGTTCATATCTATAATATTAATAGACTAGGCGATTTCTTGTGACCGATGTTTTGTTCTACCGTTTTATCCCGATTTTGACTAAAAGTATATTATTTGAAAGGAATTTCTCTTTAGCCGTTTTGCAGATTTATAGATTTTTAAATTTTTTCCTTTCTTTTGATAAAATTGCATTTAAAGTTGCTATTAACACATATTTTAAATTATATAATGCTATGTGTGTGTTTATTAAATTTGTTAATGTTTTTGTAATAAAATTGAGTTTTTTTTGTTGATTTGTGAATTGGTTGTAATTGATAAGCATACCTTAAGGGTCTTTATTTATTGAAAAAATAAAATTTCCTAGAATTTGCACTCGAATTTCGAGGGCTGGAATCTGCTAGTTGATATAAATATTTGTTTATAGGAGTGCATCATTGGTAATGCCAAATTTGATTTTTAATAAAAGTGCTATACATCTAAAAATATTACCATAAGCTTGAAGTTTTCAAAATAATTCTACAGTTTTAAGTTTTATTATTAAATTGAAGTTAATTTTGTTTAAAACAATTTGTATTGAAATGAAAAATAAATATCTATTTATAAAGATTTTCTTGTTTTTTAACAAAATCTGAGATGTAGCCATCATTTCTTCAGCTGTAAATTTATAAGTTCTCCCAGTTTCTGTTCATGGATTGACCTTGCAAATTATGAAGTTCTATGTTACAGTCAAAATGTCTGCTTTCCTTGGGTATTTAAAGGAAGAGCATGGTCCGCCAGGATGGAGAAATGATACATTTACTTTTTGTTCATTATCATTTTTTAAAAGTACACATGACAACCACCAATTTTTGTCCTAAGCACAAGTTACAAATCGTGAAATTTGATCAAATGGCACATCTTCGGCATCGGATTATACATGAATTTTATGTACATCATAATTTTCACTGTAAGAAATTATTTTGGTTTTCATCTTAAGTTTGGATTGGGGTATGTATGCATGGTATTTTTGTGTACCTGTAACTGCAATGGCGTCATTAAATCTCTTTTCCAAAAGTTTTTCATGTTCTAAATAGTCTTAATTTGGGACATAAAAAAATCAAAAAAAAATAATAAATAATAAAAATAAATAAAATATTAAATAAATAAATAAAAATTAATAAATGAAATGAGAAAATCTTTATAAATAGATATACATATATTTTTGATTTCAATATAAATTGTTTTAAACAAAATTAAATTCAATTTAATAATAAAACTTAGAACTGTAGAATTACTGTGAAAACTTCAAGCTTATGGTAATATTTTTAGATGTATAGCACTTTTATTAAAAATCAAATTTGGCAAGATATATCTCATTACCAATGATGTACTGCTATAAACAAATATTTATTTCAATATGAACCCATTGTCATACCATCTTCAAATTTAGCACATATGTTCTCAACAACTGCAAGAATACAATATATTTTTTTCAAGAAAAAATTAAAGAAAAAATTAAAGATATCGATTTTGAGATTTTGAGATTTTTTTGAAAGAAAGATTTTTAATTTTTTTTCAAGTTTTATAATACAGCCAAGTTATATATCAAATTAAAGCTTATATAAATCTCAAGAGAACAAAACCAATTTTAGCTAGAGAGCCATTTGAAGATTTCAAAACAATGCAAAAATTACGCAATTTTAAAAGTTAATATCTCATAAACCGCGTGTTGAAAATATTGGATTTTTAACATAAACCATTACTACTACCAACATACAAAAAATCAACTAAATTGGAAATATCAACTTCCAAAATTATTATACCATCCACTCCAGTGTGCAGAGGGTATATATAAGTTTGTCATTCCGTTTGTAATAATTAGAAAAAAAATTTTGGACCCCACAAAATATATATATTTGTGATCCTTATAAAAACCGGAGTTGATATAGCGATGTCCGTCTGTCCGTCTGTGGAAATTACGATGGCGGCATCAATCGGGCAGCTAGGGTGCTCGCTGACATAAAAAATGATTCATTGACATCCTGAAAAGTTTGCTATTTAAAATCGTCTAAATCGGTAGATTAGGGCCCGAGATTTGGATGAAGAATTAAAAAGAGTCTTGAAAAATTTTATTTTCTATGTTGTTCTTGTCTCGATCACGCCCTCAGTAGGATAGCTAAGGTGATCATTTTTAGTGAGAATGATTCTCCAAATTTATGGGAAGGTTTCTATTTCAAAAATCATTAAAATCGGTGGAACAGGTCCAGGGAAATCTCTGAAAATTTAAAAAAAAAAATGAAAATATGATGTTTCTATAGTGTTCTTGTTGTTATTCTAAATGTTATATTGTTGTCATAGCTGGACTTGTTGTTTTGTGGTCATTGTGGTAATAGTATAATAAAAACTAACCCATTGTACATTTTTTTTTTATCAACTCTGGTAGAAAAATTTAAAAGTTTCCATTGTTTTGGCATCACTAAAAAAATTTACTAGATCATTTCTGTCATTGCCACGAGCCTGCCTGCAAAGTTTCAGATCGATTGGGTCACGGGAAAGGGGTTAAAATCGATCCAAAATTTTTTCGACAAACAGACACTACGAGTTAATATAAAGGGAGTAAAAATTCACCAGCATCTAAAGCAAATAATGCTAAAATACTTAGTTGTTAATAAAAAGAAAACAATGTAAATAGCAAAAAAAAATTTTATGTATTAATTTATTTAAAGAGAAAAACACAAAAATAACGTTTGATGTTGTATTTTTTGTGTGTAATATTTACATATACATACATACACATATTAAATAATACAAATAATATACATATATTCTATATATGTATATCCATAATAACTGTAGGTTAGAAATAAATCGGTATATTATTTTATTTACATAAAATTCTGCAATATTTTGTTGTGGGGAAAATACATTTCTTTTGCATTAACAGAGTGTCACTTCATTTTGCTCAGCGTGACTATGCCACAGTAGATGCCGCCACAATTTTTGTTTGTTCTAATTAGCTTTGCAATAGTTATTTCTATTTTAACATGAATGTTAATATTTTCAACTGGATATCAAACAGAACAATGTTAAGAGTATACACGGGCTGGTCTTTTATTTCACACGTATTTTCATTATTCTTTTACAAATATGAACATAAGTTTGGCATATTAACTTTTTGTTGTCTTTACAGAATAGAGTTACCGAGTTCATCAATGAGTTTTTTGCTTTCAAAACAGTTCTACATAGTTATTATTATTCTGCTTTACCTACAAAATATCTGATTGCGATTACCTCTAATTTTTAAAAATTGTTTATAATTACTAAAGCATTATTATTCACATAAATACAAAAGTGCAATTTTTAAATTTTCCATTCAAATTTAAGAAAATATCAATTATAAAAACTGGAATTAAAATTTCCAATTATAAATTAGAAAATATTTACTGAATTTCAGAAAATCATATCAAAACGTCGGAAATAATAATTTTATATTTAGAAGACATCAATTGCATCTTTAATATACATATAAATTTTATTTGAAATTCAAAAAAAAAAAAACACCAAATATGTTTACATTTAAAAAATGTTTACATTAAAAAAAAATATTGGCATTCAGGAGAAATTAATAGCTTTTCAGTAACTTCTTTTAACGATTGTCGAATCGTTAAAAAAGAAAAGCAAAATTATCAGTAAAATTTTTAAACGATATTCGCTATTGTTACAGTCAGCTGTTGTTGTTATCTAAACGACAACCATTTTTATGTTGTTTGTTCGATCGATAAAAACTTTAAGGTTGAAATGTCGTCATACATAAATAAAAATCATAAAATAGTCAAAATATTTTGCTTCTATTAAAAAACTTTTTTATATAAATAAAAAAAATTAAATAGCATATTCAATTCATTATTTCATTTTCAAATAAATAAACAGAAATATTAGTAAAAAAATAAAGATATTAAACATAAACATAAAATCATTCTGTCAAACACGAAGTAATTTGTTTTTTTCTATTCTTCTTTGTGTTTTCGCTTATTTTAACAGAGATGCCACTCGTTTACAATTTAAATAAATAGAAAAATAGATTTGTCGACTGTCGTTAAGATGTGTGTACTTAGTGAATCACTTAATCCTCAGTGCAAACAACAATAGCTGTCGATATATTTTGCGATTGTCGGATCGTTGAAATTCTTTCGGATCGTTGAATTCGCACTACAGAAAACATTAATTTAAATTCAATGAAATTTAGAAAACCTCAAATGATACTTAAGAATTGCGAACATAAAAATTGTTACATAAATAAACGCAATTTGATGAGAATGTTATTTATACATATATTATTTTTCACAATTTTTTTTTGGATGAATATTTGAAGTTTTTCATAAAATAAAGATAACAAATTATTTTATTTAAAATGTTTGGGACAATTGTTTTTTTGCGTTTGGCATCCCTAATTTGATTAATTATTATTATAAATTTATTCTCTATGTTTTCCAAATATGACAATATTTTAATAAAAAAGTTGGGAGAGCTTTTTTTTTTGGTTATTATTTTGTTGCTCCATCCGACCTATTTGGCCAGTTAAAAGAAACTATACAGCCATCTCCAATTAGCACGATTTAATGCATATAGCGACCCTACACAACCATTACCTTTGCAATGGAGGTTAAGGCGAGCTATTTAATTAGCAAAAACTAAATTAAACGAGAAGTTATGTCATATAACCGGAAACGCATGCATATAGGAAGCGCATGCATATTTTTCCAATATTTTGTTTACATTTATTATCAATACACAAACCGAGGTGGAGGGTATCAAAGATTCGTCACAGCCGAATTTAACACTCTTACTTGTTTTTTTATTGGTTGATTTCACATGGATTGACCCTAGTGCTTGCGAAGTCAAGATAATAATTTGTTTTTGTTATTTTCATGAGTATTTCATGTCACATTTTATAGGCTCTTATTTAACTCTTTTTGTCTGTTTGTTCATTTGAGGTGGATTTGTGTGACTAAATTATCACAAACTCTCCGACTATTTAGAGCTCTGAAAATTTCACCACTCACCTAAACTGGATGCAAATATATTATTGCCAATATATTATTTTATAATTCTTACCACGAATTGATCATTATTTCTCGAGGTATACCTGAAAATGGATTTTTGTTATTGAATTTTTCAACTTCCACATTTACGTATCATTTAATCAATTTCTACATGATATATTCATTATCAAAAAACAAATATTTTGAGTAATTTAAGAGACTTTACTAAATATGGTCGTGATTGGTGCATTTTTTAACCTAGTCCCGATATCTATTCATATTTGCACATCACAAATTAATAAAAATACCACTAAAATTTGGCTTATGCTTATTTTCCATTCCCAAGACACTTTTAAAAACAGTCTAGACCGACTATAATTGTCTTACTTGTTTTTTATTACATTATACTCGTACAGTCTTGATTAATTGTTAGTTTACGCTAACATCTCAAAGGTTTTTTAATTTTACTAGCATTTCCAGTTACCCCTGGGACAGAGTGTATACTTGCATTATTTAGTACATGTTTCTATCATTTAATATGAAATGTATGCAAGTTCAGCCTCAGCACCTTTGGTACTGGTACTGGTGCTGCTGTTGGTAATTTATTTAAATGTTGCTCTACTCTATTCAAATTTAATACCTAGTATGTGTGCACAATAAACTAAACTACAACTGCTAAGATATTGTATAGATAGACTCTGTAACACAAAGTTGTTGGCATTTTCATATACCATTCAAATGTCAAATGACCAATTTGTTATCGTTGCCAGACGTCATGTTTTAACCTAACCTATCCTTCTATCCTACACAGAGAGAATGTGGTATGAACTGACAGAAACCTACACACAATACACTACTAACATTAACGTCACCATTACCACCATCGCCAACCACTTCTACTCTCTGACTTTAAACAATTGTTCTGGAAATGTAAAAGACTTTATGCAAACTTTTATCAGTTATGTGTGTTTTTTTTTTTAATTTTAATTTTTTTGCTTTTGGAAAAACTTCATAATAAACCATTAAATTTACAGTTATTCTCACAACTGATGTACATTGCCATGTAATATTACAACATGTGGACAAATATTAATAGTTAGAGAACTTTTTAGGTTTTGAAAAGTTCTCAGAATTTAAGACGAATTTTTTTACAGAATAAGTGATGAGTTATAATAATTTAAGGTACATAAAAAATATTTTAAAATAAAACAATACAAAACAATTAAGAAAGATATAGTCGGTCAAGAGAATCTAGAAAAGGTTTTGGGTCCAACCATATTAAGATCATAAGTAAGCAAAGAATATATATATAAATCTAATAGTCGGCGATTTATTGGCACTTAATCGTTGATTTCCCTGACGTGTTTCTCATCAGTTAATGTGGTCTCTCGTCCGGTGTCCTCTGTGTCTTTAACGCTTGCTCTGCCGTTTTGGAACTGTTTGTAACACTTGTTAACGTTTTTTTCTACTTAGCCTGGCCACCGCTACCCACATTACTCTACAGCTCACATAGTTCAACTGTTTGAGCTGGGCGGTTTTTTTTCTGTTCATCTTAAGTTTGACCTTTTTTTGGGATTTAAGATTTCGGCTAATATTTTAATGGAATTTGTCTCCAAAACGTGGTTTTTATGAAAAAAATTTTTTTTGTCGCAAATGTGACCCTGCGGAGCACAAAAATGTTTTTTTTTAATTTTCAGCTGAGAATCTCTGCTTCGATAAATACTAAAAAACTTTCTGCGTGAAACAGCGGAGGAAAATTTTTATTTTTAATTTTTTTTCAGAATTTTTGGTTACACTTAAAAATTTTTGTGTTTGGCCATTTTTTGAAATGTCAAAAAAATGTGTGCAAAAATTCTTAAAAAATTTGTGAGTATTCCATGAATGATTTTGAATACTTTTTGTTCAATAAAGTTTCTTTCAAAAGTTCATAACAAATATCTTCTACACGAAAAGTTTTGGATCATTTTGACCGTTTTTGGAAAAAATTATAAATGAAAAACTTCTTTTCACAGTTTCACGCAGACAGTTTTTTTTCAATTACAATTTGTTTATTTACATCAATAATATTATCATACCTATTTTTTTTTATATATCATTTACATATTTTGAGGTTAAGAGTATATTTTTTCAACATAAAAATTTTTGGAACGTGGAATATAAATAATCGAACCCATAAAGACAAAGTTTTTATTAAAACTCTTTCTTTCCGTATGCCTATGAGTTTTGAATACATCCGTGACTGTACGTGACTGTGTGTGACTATATTAAAATTAATATTTGGCCACAACAAGTCTATGCACATTCAGGTCGATCGGATGAGGGGATGTGAGGTTTTAATCTCTCCGTGACTGTGCGTGACCATGCGTGACTGTGCGTGACTACGTCACAGTTAATCTTTTTTCACAGCACGTCTATCGACCAAGTTTCAGATAGACCGGATGAGGGGAAAAGGGTTTTAAATCACTCCGTGACTGTGTGTGACTATGCGTGACTGAGCGTGACTTTCAAAATTAATCTTTTTTCACTGCAAGTCCATCGACCAAGTTTCAGATCGATCGGATAAGGGGAAATGGGTTTTAAATTACTCCGTGACTGTGCATGTCTATGCGTGACTGTGCATGACTATGTCGAAGTTAATCTTTCTTTACACAAGTATATCGACCAAGTTTCAAATTGATTAGATGAGGGGAAATCCGTTTTAAATCTCTCCGTGACTGTGCGTGACTAAGTCAAAGCTAATCTTTTTTTCACAGCAAGTGTATGGAGCAAGTTTCAGATCGATCGGATGAAGGGAAATGACATTTAGATCACTCCGTGACTGTGCGTGACTATGCGTGACTGCGCGTGACTACCCCAAAATTAATCTGTAGTCACCACAAGACTATGGGCCCATGTTCAGATCAATTGCATAAGGGGGAATGGGGTTGACCCACGACATGTCGCGACAGACAGACAGACAGAGAGTATGAGTTAAAAGAAAGAGTTTAAATATATACAAAGTTTTGGAAGAAATTTTTTACAAAAACGTATTTGAATATTTTTGTTTTATAAAAACTTAGTACTTATCTACTTAAAACTAATTACAATGAGGCAAGTTCATTAATAGGAATAAATTCCGAATAAGGACAGCAGCGTTGAAAATATTTTAAAAGTATCTGTATTTTACTTTCCACTAATTCAATATCTGCTAGTGCATGGAGACGTGTAGTTAAGAAAAACCAAGGTTAGTTAAACGTTAATTTTAAAACTTTAAATCTGCAGTTTCTTGATGTGACATTTTGCGATTTTAGCCCGTGCTTGGGCAGCATAGAACATTACTGCAATGAAAACTGATTTTAAAATAATTTTCTTCTTGGCAATATTAAGTTTTGAGCTTCGATTTATAAATGGATATAAGATACGAGACTGTGTATTTATTCCATTTATATTATGAGGTATGTGATCTTTAAATTTCATTCTAGTATCTAGGATTACACCAAGGTATTTAACATTTTTTTTCCATATGTAATTATTACCCTGGGGAATATAGCATTCTTTACGCTTCGTAGTAAAATATATTGCCTGCGATTTGCTACAATTTATCATGGTTTCCCATCTGTTTAAATAATTTGTTACTTCTTCTAAAGCTCTTTGCGGATTACTTATGACATCATTAGCAAAAATACCAGAGCAGATAATTGCTGTATCATCAGCAAAAATAGACATTGTGCAGTAATCTAAACAGGTAAAATCTGCAGTGTATATATTATATAGGATAGGAGATAGACATGAGACTTGCGGACAACCTACTGGGATCTCAAAACTTCTAGAACAATGTGTTCCTATATGTACTTTGAAAGTTCAATTTGTTAAAAAAACAATGTATTATTTTAATAAATTCCGCCGGTAAGTTCAGACGGATCATTATATATATTATTCCTTAATGCCATACAGAGTCAAAAGCTGCTTTTACATCTAGCAGACCCATACACGATGACTTTTAGGATTCAAAATTAGTATGCACTAAGTTCCTCATTCTCATTAAAGGTTGAACTGTGTTATGTTCTCTTCTAAACCCGAACTGGTGCAGTGGAATGACAACGTTTAATTCGATAAAATGCGTCAATTTGATTTTAATTACCATTTAAAAAATTTTGCTAATGGAACTCAACAAGCTTATAAGCAGGTATGAAGTAGAACTTTTGTTTGTTTGTTCGGTTTTTTAATAGGAATGATTTTAGCCTCTTTAAAATCTGTTGGAAATTACCAGAGTTTTAAACACGTATTAATTAAAAACTAGCAGATTCCAGCACTCGAAATTTGAGTGCAATTTCTAGCAACTTTATTTTTAAACTTAGCCAATTCACGAACCAACACTTTTTTGGTTTATTATTAATGTGAATGAATTCATCTAAAGATAACAAACTCATTATAAAACACGTTAACAAATTTAGTAAACACACACGTAGCATATGTATAATTTTATGTATGTGTTAGTAGCAACTTTAAATGTAATTTACTCAAAATTTAGGAAAAAATTTTAAAATCTGTAAATCTGGTGCACAGCTAAAAAGAAATACCTTTCAAATAATATACGTTTAGTCAAAATGGGGATAAAACGGTAGAACAAAACATCGGTAACAAGAAATCGCCTAGCCTATTAATATTATAGATGTAAGGTATTTAAATCCTTTACTTCGTAGTGCTTTTAAACACTTATTGCCAATTCGGTCAATTACAGGAGCTTTCTTTTTTTTAAGTTTCAATTATTGATGTTATCTCCGAGATAATGATTTGAATTTGGTTAGAAGTATTTGGATTTAATAAATTAAAATTATTGAGGCATGAATTTGCCAATCAAATGGTCTCAGTATCACCTTAATTATCTGAAATTGAGTGCTTAGAGAATAATGTTTGGCCTAGAATTTGACTTTCCCCGTATTGGTGGTAAAACGTAAGTTAACGTTTTTAAAAATTGGAATATTGTTTTTGTTCTTACTTAAAATTTTTGTTAGCTTCCAGAATGTCGAAGAACCTTTATCTAATGTAGAAAGCAGATTGTCCCAAGATTTTTTTCGTATCGTATTTAACTTAGTAATGATTTTACGGTTGAATTTTATTTGATAGAAATCGCTAGTGTTTCTATGGCGTTGCCATATTCTGTGAACACTATTTCTTTGCAGTATTATGTCTCTTATGTAGTAGGGTAAGATTGTTCTGGAGTGAGATGGAGATTTCCTTGGTATACTACGATGCATAGGTTCAGTAATTAACGCTTTAAAATATGTAATCATTTCGTCAATATGCTTATTTGTTGTAATATGCTCTAGTACCGGAATATTAATTTGTCTATATATAGTTCTTATAATTATTGCAATTTGTATTCAGAAAATCATATTTAAGAGAATTTAGATTCGTTATATTCGAAGTTAATTTTATTACTACTGGCAAATGATCCGAACTTAAATCGTTAATTACAAAGGCTGATATTAATATTTAAAAACATTTGTTAAAAATGTGTCCAGTGTAGAACCTTGCCTGTTAGCATTGGCAGACATGTAAGTATTGTCACCAGGAGACAGTTTTTTTTAGTAACGGGTGATTTTTTAAGAGCTTGATAACTTTTTTTAAAAAAAAAACGCATAAAATTTGCAAAATCTCATCGGTTCTTTATTTGAAACGTTAGATTGGTCCATGACATTTACTTTTTGAAGATAATTTCATTTAAATGTTGACCGCGGCTGCGTCTTAGGTGGTCCATTCGGAAAGTCCAATTTTGGGCAACTTTTTCGAGCATTTCGGCCGGAATAGCCCGAATTTCTTCGGAAATGTTGTCTTCCAAAGCTGGAATAGTTGCTGGCTTATTTCTGTAGACTTTAGACTTGACGTAGCCCCACAAAAAATAGTCTAAAGGCGTCAAATCGCATGATCTTGGTGGCCAACTTACCGGTCCATTTCTTGAGATGAATTGTTCTCCGAAGTTTTCCCTCAAAATGGCCATAGAATCGCGAGCTGTGTGGCATGTAGCGCCATCTTGTTGAAACCACATGTCAACCAAGTTCAGTTCTGCCATTTTTGGCAACAAAAAGTTTGTTAGCATCGAACGATAGCGATCGCCATTCACCGTAACGTTGCGTCCAACAGCATCTTTGAAAAAATACGGTCCAATGATTCCACCAGCGTACAAACCACACCAAACAGTGCATTTTTCGGGATGCATGGGCAGTTCTTGAACGGCTTCTGGTTGCTCTTCACTCCAAATACGGCAATTTTGCTTATTTACGAAGCCATTCAACCAGAAATGAGCCTCATCGCTGAACAAAATTTGTCGATAAAAAAGCGGATTTTCTGCCAACTTTTCTAGCGCCCATTCACTGAAAATTAGACGTTGTGGCAGATCGTTCGGCTTCAGTTCTTGCACGAGCTGTATTTTATACGGTTTTACACCAAGATCTTTGCGTAAAATCTTCCATGTGGTCGAATAACACAAACCCAATTGCTGCGAACGGCGACGAATCGACATTTCACGGTCTTCAGTAACACTCTCAGAAACAGACGCAATATTCTCTTCTGTACGCACTGTACGCATTCGTGTGGTTGGTTTAATGTCCAATAAAGTAAACTGAGTGCGAAACTTGGTCACAATCGCATTAATTGTTTGCTCACTTGGTCGATTATGTAGACCATAAATCGGACGTAAAGCGCGAAACACATTTCGAACCGAACACTGATTTTGGTAATAAAATTCAATGATTTGCAAGCGTTGCTCATTAGTAAGTCTATTCATGATGAAATGTCAAAGCATACTGAGCATCTTTCTCTTTGACACCATGTCTGAAATCCCACGTGATCTGTCAAATACTAATGCATGAAAATCCTAACCTCAAAAAAATCACCCGTTATTTATCGAAATGAAGATTTTCAGCCCAACAGTTTTCAAAAAAAAAACCCACATTTGCACCAAAAATCATTTTTTTTTTGTAAAAAACAAGTTTTGAAGACAAATATGAGCCGAAATCAAAAATCCCAAAAGAGGGATGGATGGAAAAACTCAAGGTGAACATTTCGAAAAAAATAACTCCAGCTCAGTTGAACTATTTGGGTTTCACAGTGGCGTGAAGCACCACCGGAGGACTTCTGCAACATGTTTAATGTTACCGCAGTAAAAACTTCATTCAGAATCGATAATCACGCGAAGTCTTAATTGAAAATCAACTTTTCAATTGGGCACAGTATCTGTAATATTAATAAGCTAGAAGATTTCTTGTGAACGATGTTTTGTTCTACCGTTTTATCCCGATTTTGATCAAACGCATATTATTTTTTAGCCTTTTGCAGAATTACAAATTTTTAAATTTTTTACTTTATTTTCAGTAAATCGCATTTAAAGTTGCTATTAACACATACATAAAATTATACACTAAGTGTGTGTTTATTAAAATTTGTTAATGTGTTTGTTAATGCATTTATTATCTTCATTCACAATAATAATAAACCATAAAAGTGTTGGTTTGTGAATTGGCTAAGTTGGAAAATAAAGCTGCCTAGAAATTGCACTCAAATTTCGAGTGCTGGAATCTGCTAGTTATATAATAATCTGTATCACATGGCAATTGAAGTCGTTTCCATAACGGACATTTGTATAAGGGTTAGGTTTGAACAAGCACTGCGTTTCACCAATTTTAATAGCGATTGTTTAATGAGTGATAAATGCTTAAATACAAAAATATAAATTTTTGATTGGGGCATGGAGGTATAAATGGACATACGGACGGACATCTATAAATCGAGTTTGAAAGGGATTCCGACCGAAAAGTTGTGTGGGGTATAAAAATGGCAAAATTTTCAAGAAATTTATATTTATTATACTTTTTATTTCATAAAAATAACAGTTTCTTTACTTAAAACATGTTGGTAGACATTTCAAAATTTTTTGTTTTCTGCAAATTAAACCAGTAATAAAATTTTAGTCAGTTCAGACCGACTTTACGTTAACTTATGCCACGCGTTTGGAAGGATGGCCTTGGATCCAACTTTGCTGAGGCAACAACTGGATATAGAAAATAAGCATGAAGTATACTACAGTTTTACTGTGAAGAAGTTCACATCTGAAGTTCTTTTTATCAAAATGAGCCGATCAAATTTAGAAAAGTCTCTTTTCACAAAAACAAATATATATTATTTGATAGAATCAAGGGATGATCGGGATTCAGCTCTATATAGGGACTATCACTAAAAATTATCCTACAGGATCTGCTTTAGGATTACTCATTAATGTGTATGATGTGCCCACATACACCAAATTTTATCGATATATATAAGATAATATGGATCTTTCAACAATTTTAGTTGGTCTGATAGGGGGGTTTGAAAAACTTATTTATCAATTTCATACGTACGACCTGTAGTTTGATTACAAGAATTACAAGGACACACATAACCGACAGACAGGCAGAAGGATGTACATCGCTACATCGGCTAAGAAAATAATTCAGAAAATAATAAGTCAAAAGTTTTGGTAGTTACAAACTCATTATACCCTGACCACAGGGGTTTAGTGTATAAAAACCATTTATTCCAAGCAAGTGGTTTAAAATTGTTCACATCATTGCCTTCAATGGGTTCTTCTTTAAATCATTATAAAAAGTTTTAAAATATTATAAAGAGTATTTATGTTTTTTTAACATTAAATTTAATCTATATATTTATTTTCTAATAATTACTTAAAATAAGTATTTTACAAAATTTACAATTATTCAAGCAGATTTTGTGCATCTATGCAGTGGATTTAAGATATTTGTCTAATCTTTCATAAAATCATTTTATTTTCTCTCAGAACTCTTTTGTTTTGCATTGGAAGATTGTTTAGAACGAATGCTCTTTTACCAATTATAGATTAACTTCTTTCCAAAAGCACAATTAAGCATTGCGTGTCATTGCATTCGATATCATTTAATATGTAAATCCTCGTTCAAATCACAGTTCCGTACTTGGTGTATTTGGATTGGCATTTTTCAGTCCAATTCTTTCCAGTTGACGTATGCGTTGCATTTCATATTTCAATTTCTTTTTGAATAGAATTTCTCTTTTAATCACATGCAGATCTTCTGTGGAACACTGCTGCAGGTTTCGAACACTTTTGGATATCAATTTATCGGTTAGAGAAATTTTGGTTTTATTCAAACGCATAAAACGTGTTTCAGATCGACATAATTCTTGACGGTAAAGAAATAAAGTGTAACTGACAGAGGTTTTTGCTTTCGATTCCATATTTTTGCTATTTTTTAAAATTATATTTTGCTTTAATGTTTTATCGCCTTTTTCTCAAATGAGATTGATGTGAAAGTAAGAACTGCAAACGTTTTATATACAAAATGTTTTATCATGTTGTGGTACCTGAATTGCGCGATAGGTAGTGAAATTAAATATTTTTGCTATTGGTCTATAAATGTGTATCATTCTTTACCGCTAGCCTCTCATAAATATTCATTCTTAATCCGTTTTTTAAACTGTAATTGTTGCTTTAAACTAAGGTTCACGTGGTCGAACTCGCTTCGTAGTGCAGGCAATCAAATATTTTTTAAATAAATTTATGTGAACCCCTTCCTTGAATAGGCGACTTATTTTGAAAGACTAATATAATTAAATAAAACTAAAACATGTCAAATAGAGTTTCCAGCCTATTTATTTAAATTTCTTAGAGATTGATGAAGTAAAAAAAAAAAAACAAGGTAGAATAAGTTTTGGTCTCACATAGATTTTTTTTCAAAACTAAAAACACATACACATACTTATGTTGTGAGATAAATGATACATTTCCATGCGTTTGAATCAATTTTTGAAGCATTTTTTTTCACTCCGAACGAGGTAGGTCCAAAACCTGTATTTTAAATTTATCAAGTTCTTTGGGAGCAGAAAAATGTTAATGTCGTACTTGATTTTGGATGTGTGTGTTATTTATTTATTTTGGTTTGATAACGATCACGGTTGATTTCGGAAAAACAGAAAAAACATGGTCCCGGGATGGTGCTTCATAACCAAATGTTGAGAAGGTTTGATCGGCCCACTGCTGTTGAGTTAATCCACATCGAGAATCATCGCAAGAAAATGTACTTTAGCAGAGATAAATTTTATATCCAAGAGTCCAAGAGCACTCGTATGACAAAGAGCTTTGAGCACGTGTGCCATTAAATACGTCAAAATTTACGATGTTTATGTCATATTCGACATATTCAGGATATTGGCATATCTCGAAATATATTAATGTTATTATAATTCTAAAATAGTTTTGTTTTTAATAAAATTTACGAAATGTTTTCAATAGGTTAAATTTAGAAATAGAAGTTTTTACTAAATGAACTTAGTCATAATATTTAAGTGTAAAACATGTAGAAAAAAAATAGAAATATTTGAAAATATTTTTACATATTTCCAGTCTAAACCATATAAGAATAAGTATTTACATTGTAGTTCTTTAATATTTAAAAAGACCAACCCATAGAAACCAAGTTCTTATTATACTCCCTTTATTTGTAAATTATTTTACCATCATGTAATTAAATAATTGATTGACTGCAAATATATATGTCAAAAATCAAAAAAAAAATTGCAAAAATGTTCTGCACGAGTCTGCCTGCAAAGCTTCAACTCGATTGGATCACAGAAAAAGGGTTAAAAATCGATTCAAAGTTTTGTGGACAGACAAGCAGACACTACAACTTAATATAAAGGGAGTAAAAATACCAAAGGTTTTTTTTACAACTAAGTTCCGTTTACCAATCAATGTCCCTAAACTAGTTTACGTAAGACAACCTAATTAAACCGATAATAACATGCTTCAATTCTAAATATTGGCGAATGCAACTACTTATTGATGTGTAAACATCTATACGCGCAGGGGGGTATATTTCTATTTCACAATACAATCACAAAAACAGCGTAACATGTGAGCCGTAAGACACAATCGGTTTGAAAACGAAAAATAAAAAATGAAAAATAAAAAATAAAAAATGAAAAATAAAAATGAAAAATTAAAAAATAAAAAATGAAAAATAAAAATGAAAAATGCAAAATAAAGAACGAAAACTGAAAAATAAAAAATGAAAAATGAAAAATAAAAAATGAAAATTAAAAATGAAAAATAAAAAATGAAAAACGCAAAATGAAAAATAAAAATAAAAAATTAAAAATAAAAAATGAAAAAAGAAAAACGAAAAATGAAAAATAAAAAATGAAAAATAAAAAATAAAAAATGATAAAAAACGAAAAATTAAAAATTAAAGATGAAAAATGAAAAACGGAAAATGAAAAATGAAAAATTGAAAATAAAAATTGAAAAATAAAAAATGCAAAATGAAAAATTAAAGATGAAAAATAAAATATTAAAAATTAAAAGTTAAAAATGAAAAAAAAAAAAAAATTAAAAATAAAAAATGAAAACTGAAAAATAAAAAATGGAAAATAAAAAACCAAAAATAAAAATATTAAAAATAAAAAATTAAACATGAAAAGTAAAAAAAAACGAAAAATGAAAAATTAACTGGTTGAAATAATAAATAATTATATATATTTTTATATTAGCGGAGCCCCTGCAGTTGATTGCTATAAGTGATACATACATGACGCTTTCTGTTTGATTTTAAAAAAGTGCCATACAAAATCTTTAATTACTAGATGTTTACACATTTCTCCTGTGACTCACATGATTTTTTTTCTATCTATTACAACAATTCATTTTAAACCGAAAATGTTTTAACAGATATTGTAATAAAATAATTGTTTAAAATTCTACAAATGAAATTTGTGTCAAAAATAATTTTTCGGTTTCAAAAACAAACCGTGGTGATGTATGAGGTAGGAGACGGTATGAAAATTTAATTCTATAAATTAAAGAAATGCCAAATTATTGAAAAAAAGAGGATGCTCGAAGGGTAAACAAGAAATACCAGATGTAATAGCATGAGTTAAGAATTCATTGCGTACATGTACAGATGGAGAGATGTTCAAAAGTTCTTAGTACTCAATTGCAATAGTGCAACTTGTAAATGCCTTCAGTTGCGAAGGACAGGCTTTGATTTCAGCAGCAGCAATTGATTTGGAAACACAAACTGAACGGTTTTATCTTGTACTCTTCAAGATGAAATTCATTCCCTCGTCTATATTACTGGATGCTAGTTATTACGTTGTGACCAGCACACCGCCGATTTACCGCAATGAGCTAAGCAAGAATTATATATTTTTTTTTATTTCAGACAAGGGTTATGAACAGTTCCAAGATGTATTCAATGACCAGACCAGATCCAGGATATATTTAAGACACTTACGCCTTATTGTGATTAAAATGCCAATTATTGTTTCATGCACGAACCTGTAAATATTTTAGTAAACTAGGAAGTATCCACCCTGGAAGTATTAAACCACATTTAAAATAAGAAATATTTTTTGTTATTTAAGCTGCGAATTCCATAAATTGACCGAGAAGATGATTATATATTTAGGTAGTCATTGAGTAATGAATTGGTGGTGATGTTCGTGCTACAAGATAGAGCCTACCTTGACACACATTTTATAATGTCACCCGACGACACGGAATCCTTACATCAGTTTTTTATGTACTACTGCTTACAAATCTACAGGTCGCCAACTGAAATGTTGTAATTAGATTACAAACATACTCTATTACTTATATAGTACGAGACGGTCCCAGAACAACCCGAACTGACAAATAAAGGAAAAAAATTTGTGAAAAATTGTCTTTATTGCTGAACGCTATCGCTTTTTAGCTCGATACACTATTCCCAGCGATACCCTATTTATAGTAGGAACTCTCTGAACTCCTGCAAATAACCATCAACAGCAGACTCCACCTCCTCATTGTTGGCAAATCTTTTCCAGCGAGCCATTTTTTCAAGTTTGGAAGTAGAAAATAATCCGAGGGAGCTAAATTTATTTATTTATTTATTTATTTGGTTTCCTGCACAACAAGACTAAGAGTCTTATAATTTAAGTACAGGATCGGTATAATGTGATACAGTATTTAATGAAAATATAACATAGTTTATAATTTGTATAAAAATAAGATAACAAAAATTATTTTACATACATATATTCAAGGCAAAGCAAAGTTTAAACAATATTTAAATGGTATTGAAAAATTGGAAAACTTGTTTCCTAAAATGTCCGGCGTTGCTTAAATATTGTAATGTTGGCGGTAGCAAGTTCCAAAGACGTATGCATTGTATATAGAACTGCCATTCAGAGACCAAACTTTTATGCCTCATTTGAATTATAGAATTATTTCTTCTTGCATACGGTGTTATGTGGGATGATCTTTTCAAATTGCAGACGTATCTTAATATAGAATAGAACGTAGTTGTTAATTTCCTAGAGCTAATAGAAGCATTGAATACGTTTTTCCCGAAGCGACATTTATATGATCAGACCAGGTGAGAGTTTTATTGAAAATAATTCCAAGATTTTTGGTTTTTTATGTAATTTCAATAATTTGACGGTTAATCACAATATCTGGTATAGCAAGGGAAGGCACTGATTTTCGAGTAATAATGATGTATTTAGACTCTGAAGGATTGCGACATAGCCCATAAGTGAATTCGATTAAGATCCACATTTAGGTTCGCAACACAGTTATTTAGTTCATCGAAACGACTACAAACATAAAGTTGCACGTCATCAGCATACATATGAACTTTACAATACGAAAGTTGCCTAGGCAAATCATTTATATATATAGTGAAAAGAAGTGGTCCTAGTTCGAACCTTGCGGAAAGCCCTTTTTACTGGAAGCACATTTGATATTTTATTATTGGCGTTAACGTATTGTTGTCGATTTTCCAAATAAGACGATATAAGACGAGTTGCGGAAGGAGAGAAACCAAAAAAAGTTTTAGCTTCATGTAGAGTATTTCATGATTCACAGCATCAAATGCCTTTGAATGATCTAAGAGCACTAGAAATGCAAATTTACCACTATCAATATACCCACGAATATCTTCAGGCCCATATTCTTGACGTGTTTTCCAATTTGCTGATGCAATAACCTTTCAAGCACTTTAGACAAGTATGGTAGGAAAGCAATGAGACGATATTCTTTATTTGATTTAGGAATAGATTAATTTTAGCATTTTTCCAACTTTGAAGAAATACACGTTTTGTGATAAAGTGTTAAAAATATGGGTAATTTGAGGTAGCAGTTGAGGGATAATTTCCTTTAAGAATCTGGGATGTATGTTATCAGAACCAACAGCATTAGATTTCACAGCTTGGCATGTGAAGAGTACTTCCAGTTGGTTCACGCATTGAAAACAAAAACATTTTCCGATAAAGTTGAACTAATATCAGTATTGCGGGTATAATATCCATCGTTTATGGGGATGTCAGGGATATTTGTAAAAGATTCGTTAAGCGAATCAATATTTATTTCAGAATTGACAATTTCCTTAGATTTGACGACACCAATTTCTCGTATGAGTTTCCACGTTTTTTTTAGAGTGTGCAGCAGAAATAAATAGGCTAGAGTAGTATGCAGATTTAGCAGATTTTATCATTTTATTTACTTGTTTTCTAGCTTTAGAATATTCGTCATATAAATTATCTGTTTTAAACAGTTTCCAACTTTTAAAAGCTTTATCCCTTGCACAGATTTTATCCTTAATCTGTTGATTGAACCAAGGTATTTTTGTTATTGTAATTTTGTTGTTTTTAAAGGTACAGATTTGTGGAACACATGTGGCAAATTTTGTTCTAAAAAACTGACCTGATTGTCAACCGATGGCATGTCGACCCATTTGTTTAAAATCATAATAAGTAACAACGTCATCCACCACTTGCATTTTAAAGTCAAATAATAGAAAAACTAAGTATTGCTTTGAAAAACAAGGTGCTGAGAGCTGATCATAGAGTAAGATTTTCTTTTTGCTACTGACAAAGGAAATATCAAGGAACGATTTACTTGTAGCAGTAAAATGAGTTGGAACTGTAATGTTTGTTGGAAAAAGGCCAATTGATTGTATTATGTCTAGTAAAATAGTCTCATTGATAATGTTTGAATTAAAATCCCCACATACAGGGTGCGGCTAAAGTTACTATATGATGTAAAACAATTGTAACTTCTTTGCCTGCGAGTATTTAACTTTTTCTTTTTTCCTATTTCAGAAATTAAACTTGGGAGAATATTTAAAAATGGAACGCTATACAATTGCGCAAAGAACTAAGATTGTTTTTCTATTCATTGAAAATCATCGTTCGATAATTAATACTCAACGTGCATACAGAAGATTTTATGGTGTAAGAAGTGCTCAAACGGGTCCAACCATTCGTTCGTTGGTGAATAATTTTGCTGAATATGGGACTGTCGGAGATTCAAGACGTACGGGCAGACCTCGAACTGGCAGATTGGCCGAAAATATTGATGCTGTGCGACAGAGCGTCGAAGAAAATCCGCAGACATCAACGAGAAGACGATCTTCCCAGTTGCAGCTTTCTGACCGCACTCTTCGGCGAATTTTAAAACACGATTTGCACCTCTTCCCTTACAAAATCCAAGTAGTCCAAAAACTAAATCCTGAGGACTTCGTATTGCGCTTGGAATATGCTAGAGCAGTTTTAAATCTCGTTGATCAAAATGAAAATTTTTTGTCAAATTTAATGATGACCGACGAAGCGCATTTTCACTTGAACGGTTTCGTAAATAAACAAAACAACAAAAACAAAGTTTATGTGAATAAGTCCCAAACCTTGCAGCAACTAAAGGACAACATTCAAGAAGAAATTGATCGTATACCACAAGAAACACTCAACAAAGTTATGGAAAATGCCATAAAAAGAGCACATTTTTGCGTTAGAGAAAACGGTTCTCATTTAACTGATATTATTTTTCATAATTAATGTAAAAAAATAACATAATTTTTTTTGTTTTTTTCATTCCATTCAATAGTTATTTAAAAAACAAATCATATAGTTACTTTAGCCGCACCCTGTATTATAATATCTTCATAATTGAGTTATAGTTTCAAGTATATTTTGAAAAACATCAAGGTCTATTCTTGTATTTGGTCTATAAACACATCCAACAAGTAATTGTTTTCCATGGGACGAAACTTCAACAAATATAAGTTCCACCTTTTCATGATGTTTAGATTTGCTATGAAATTTACACATAATGCCTTTTCTGACAAAATCTGGCAAATATATGTACGTGATATAGCAATTCGAACTTCAGTTAATTGATTTTCGCCAAATGTGGACTTTTTTCTCTCAATTCATCACTTAAACGCAGCAATATATCAGCACAATACTCGCCGTTGATGGAATTACCTTTTTAATGATAATCAATAAAAATTATCCCATGCGCATCCAAAAAAAAAAATAGATTCTAGACTCGGTACAGATATTCATTTAAAGTTCGGTTTAAATAACATTGTGAGTTCAAATTGAGTTTGCGATGATTTAACATCGGTCGAAAAATAACCAATGTAAGACCTTTTTCAATGGACATAAAACATAAGACTGACGCTATTTAATATCAATTTCGTATATAGCCCCCATATTATAATCACATCCAATATGAATCTAGATATTTCTTCAGATAACAATGTCAATTGATAATCTTGCCTTTCCCGGAATCCGTGATGCAGGATAGACATTATTACTTTTTTTTTCAAAAATTACTTCTATTTTAATACAATATTGTAAATGAAAAAGCTTTAGTAACATTAATTTAATAATATAATTATTGTTCTTTATTTTTTAATAATATTTATTCTTTTAGATGTACTAGAAAACAATATTGTGGATATGGAGTAGTTTTATATTGGCGTAATTTGATCCAAAATCGTTATATCATATGGGACAACAATTTTGTTTATTATATTAGATATTGTTTTGTTGAATTTAATGTAAAACTAACAAAATGGTAACAAATATCAATAATTTCAATTACTAATTCAATTGCATCATCAAAATATCACAATTCATTCAATCGAATTTGTAAATAAAATCAATAGCCTTTACCATTTTACTTTAATTTGTATTATATAAGTACAATTCAGTATTCACAACAGAATAATGTGAGAGTACATTCGGTTGGCAAAAAATTCGTTTGCAACAGAGAATCCGTTTTGTGTGTGTAGTGTCAAGAAAAAGTAAATATTATATTTCGTTTTTAAGTTTCAATAATTGCTAATTACCCTGAGATTTAAGACTTATCATTGCAATTCCTCAATGCAGAACCTTTCATTTCGAGTTGACTTTTGTGTTGATAATACTGCATCATTTGTACTTTAAGATTTTATATGAATTTTTAGAAACAGTCATATTATGATAAAATGGCCACCCTGCTGAAGCACAATTTAATCAATTATATATTTAAAATCTTTGTAACTTGTTTAATTACCAAATCAAATGACTCAGAAATGAATCGTAGTTATTACTCCATCAAAAAATATTTTTATTTCTTCTCATATCATTTGACCCACAAGTATATTAAATATTCCACCAGTCAGTTTTTTTATACTGCTCTATCTATACTTACTTAAAAAATTAAGTAAATTTAATTCATTTTCCCTTAATATGACTTTCATTTTATTGCCATGTCTACGGGTGAGAAAAAAAAATTAAAATGTTAAAAAATAATCTTTGGTTGAGTTATAAAACATTTTCAGGTTACAATACAAAAGTGCAGTATATAAGGTTTATCGACGCATTTAACCATTCGGTTCTATAGATGTTCTTTGGTACTATGCATCTTAATTTCTATTTTATACCGATCGATTCAGAATCACTTTTTGAGTCTGTTTGGACATGTCCGTCCGTCCATCCGTCCGTCTGTCCGTCCGTCTGTCCGTCTGTATGTCCATTTACGCATTGTAATCATGCTTCAGGATGCACACATGAATATGTTTTGAATATGTAAGCTTTTATCAGTCACAGTACAAATGCTGTTGAAATTGTGGTGTATGCTTAAACCTAGTACCTATACGAATGTCCTTGAGAGATCGACTTAAATTGCCATAAAATTCAAATTATCTTATAGATCTCGGTCAAATTGGGTTTGTGTGTGTTAATAACATCAAAAATAAACCCTGTGGGGCATTTCTTGGTCTTAGCCCTCATATAAAGCTGCTTCTCGATCTGCACTTAAATCTATAAAAAAAACAAAAATATTCCTTATGTAGATTTTTCTCAAATTTGGTTTGTATAGTTTTTGCAAAAATAGCTTACTTTAGCATATATATGAACTTTTTCAGATCTGCAGGCAAAGGAAATACTACAACTTCCACTTAGATTTTGTTTATGCTTATTTTCTATACTTAAATAGTTGGAGCTAAGATCAATTGTCAAAACGCATAATTTTATTACTTGTTTTCAATTGAGAATTTTTGACTTTTTTTTTTTGATAATTAGTGCACATTGTGCTCACAGAAAATGGATTCGTTGTGGCAACAAAATATGTTGCAAAGCGAATTTTGATAGTCCCATCACCTTATTTTGTTGTGATTACAAAATAATATTTTCGAAATAACCGTACGAAGTTTAAGGCAACTGATGTTTTAAGTAAATTGCGACTCTATTTCAACTATAGCACAGCGAACAGGGTCTTCCAAAATGGACTTTCTCAGTATTTTACTAAAATCAAAAATTTCTTTGTAAATTTCAAAATTAAAAATTAAAAATTTCTTTGCGAATTTTAATTTTGAAATGATTGTATCTTTTTTGTTTCAAAAGATTTTAAGGTAAAATAAAATTTATATAATTTTGCTATCAATGTTGCCCAACAAAAGCCATCAAAAAAATCTTGCACCCTTCTGTAGTCCGAACCCTCCCTTACACTCCTATACCCCATTGTATACCCGCCAGTTTCCGTCCATGTGCACCAGAACAATTTTTCTGACCCAAGGTATTTTGTGCAAAATTTATGAATACAAAAGTTTTCCACTATGTGGTTAGGGTATAATGTGTTTGCCCTGATGTTTGTAACTACCAAAAATATTGGTCCTATACCCATCTTCTATTATACGTATCGACTCAAAACCACTTTCAGAGTCTATTTAACGATGTCCGTCCGTCCGTCTGTATGTTATGAATACAAAAGTACAGTGTGTATTTTTTGCGTGAGTTTATATGTCATAACTTAGTTTAGATGATATAACTGAAGAAATTCAGAAAATAAAAGATCAAATTAAAGAGCTTCAACCATTAATATTTAAATTCGATAAGCAAAAGACATCAAGTCAATTAAGCCCATCCCCACCACAAGACAATAATTTTAAAGAATACGTTTTATGGAGCATTTTCTTAAATTGGGTTATGATTTGTAATTTGTCCGTTAGGCAAAACAGTGAGAAAAAACAAAGAATATTAAAAAAGGAAAACAAAGAAAAAAACAAAAATTAAGAAAAATATCTACAGCTAAGCCTAATAATCGACCTAACAAAACAAGGAGAAACAAAATAAAATGATGGAAATACTGCAAGGAGATTTTTTTCTATCACAGGTGTATATCATGAATTAGTATGACGATTCAAAATCATATTACAAGTTTTAGCATGCAGCAGAAAGATAAATGCAAAAAAAAAATTGGAGAGTACACCAATAAAACAGCTATACTTTATAACAAAAAATAATCTTGGTGATACATGCCATCCACAGTTTATAAAATTTTGTACCATGGGGAACAAATAATTCAAAACAATATGCTACTAATAGGAGATCTATCTAAAGAAGCGCAAGAAAAAAAGAATAAGAACTATAGATTCTTTCGCGAGCACAACACAAGAAAAATGTCCAGATGTTGCACTAATGAAGCCTTCAGCCCAGTTCTTGAAACGTTATTTGAATAAGAGTGAATTTAAAATCACATGAAATTGAAATTTTGGGTTTCTTGAAACCACTTTTTTTATTTATTTAATGGAAACATATGTTTGAGTTAAGAAAATATGTTATTTAGAAACCGGGGTGCCATATGGTTCTTTATTCAGTTTCACAAAAAACTTTTAAGTATTTTGTGCATGTTTTTTCTTAAGTTTATAGAAAAAATATAAAGAAAAATATTTTCTTTTAAAATAACAACTTATTTGTTCATTTAATTGTTTTTGTTCTTCAATGTCATTCAATTAAAAATGACTTTTCTATTTTTAAAAAGTTAGGCATCACCAAAAAAATTTTGATATTCAAATAAATTGGATTTGACTGGCATCACTACTATTTCGAACATATGCAAAAAAATAAAAATATGTGATTTGATGAAAAAAATTTTTTTAATTCCTTTATTTGCAATAATTAGTTTATAAAGAATGTATGTTATAATTGAAAATATTATAATGGAAAATAGATTGTGTAAATAAAAAGTTTTTATTATAGTTGTAGAACTGCATCATCGCAAAAAGTGTGTTTTATTAACATCGACCACTTATTACGAGTTTTTTTTTAAATCAGCGCAAAATGTAGACGTTTTTATATCGCTTTTTTTCATAAAATTAATGTCTAATTTTTTAAAGTAATGACAAGGTTCAATAAAAAAACATGTTAGAGTTTAAATATCAATTAGTTTTTTTTTATCTCTTAAGACCTGCTTGGTAGAAAAAAAGGGCATTTGTTTTGATTTCACAAAGCCTTTTCTATGTGAATTAAAACGAGAAAAAATATTCTTATTGAAATTAGAGAACAGCAAAAAATTCGTAGATTTAAGAATTTTTTCATTTACGAGTTTTTTTTTTGTGATAGTGGTTTCAAGAACAGAGGTGCTTATCACTATTTTGTTGTGCACTTCAGATCCATATATGTCCAACGTTCGACAAAAATTGAAAACTTTCTCTATTGAAATAGAAGAAGATGCTAAACAACTTCTAGAAGTTGAAAATCAAGGCTATTTAGATGAAATATTTACTAAAATTATTTGATTTAAAGTTGTTTTTCAGTACACTAACAATATGTTGTACTCTTTTTTTTTTATATAGATAACAATTTTTCTTGATTTAAAAATTTTTGTATTTTATAAATTTACTATAAAATTGATATAGAAATATTTAAAAAGATAATAATAAAATTTTAACTAAAGTAAAAAACATACGACTTTTTCATTGAAACTTCTCTATCTTGAACCAATATCAGGTAACTTTTACGTTCACTGCCTAATAAATTATACTTTAACTCGGGCTCTTTCAAAAAAAGCCAACCTTTGGCCCTTGTGAACATAAGGACTAAAGAGTTTACGGGGGCCAAAGTTTGTCAATTTCTGACAAAATTTAACTTATAAAATTTTTAAAAAGTATTAGGTGTAAAATTAACTGAAAAAAACCTTTTTTAACCTTTTAACACTTCACTTTTGTACTAAAATTCAACTAAAATGAAAATGTATTTTAAACCCTCCATAATTTTTTTGTATTATCGGTCCAAATTTACGTTATGTAGAAAAAATTAAAGGCCAAAGTTCCACCTACCAAACAAAAAAAAAAACCGCATACCAAAATTCCAATCCAATCAAAAATTATGGATTTTTACCTTCTCGTGAAATGTTACACTGTGCGCCGGCCACATATAAACGGACGCGATATGTTGACGATTTTCAACCATTTGTGGTACATGGTTCAGTGATGACCTCGTGTATGAATTTAGTCTTTAAGAAACCTACAGCATGTTCTGGCGTTGTTGATAGTCTTTGTTGCTGCTGAAACTGCAAGTATCGTTGAGCATGGTTGTTACTAGAGATTCGTCGTATTAGTATTGAACCATTATTGTTCTTGGTTTTTTGAGAGCCGTAAAATCGGGGACAATTTAAATTGACAATAATACTTTTCTGATTTTTACATATTATATACAACTTCTTGAAACGGTAAAAAAACGAAACGAAAATGAATATATGTATAATGATCGCCGTTCATGTTTAGTCCACAATGGATGTTAATATAATTATACCCTATACCACTATGTGGTTTGGATATAATGACTTTGTGCTGCTGTTTGTAACTACCAAAAATATTTGACCTAGACGCATCTTTTATTATACCGATCGAATCAGAATCACTTTCTGAGTCGATTTAACGATGTCCGTCCGTCCGTCCGTCCGTCTGTGTGTCCATGTAAACTTTGTAATCAAACTGCAGGTCGCAAATATGAATATGTTTTGACAAAATTCGGTATATAAGCTTTCGTCGGCCATGGGATGAACGCTATTGAAATTGGTGAGAATCGGTCCATGTTCAGACCTAGCCCCCATACAAATCACCCCTATGAAATCGACATAAATTGCCATAAGATCCAAATCGTCGTATAGATCTTAGTCAAATTGGGTTTGCATGAGTAGTCCAAAAGCGATCCCTATGGGACAACTCTTACTCATAGGCTCCATATAGAGCTGCTTCCCGATCTTCATTTAAATCTATAAAAAAACAAAAATATTGCACTCAAATTTTGTTTGTATATATTTTTGCAAGATACGAGAGACTTTACCAACCATGGTCAGTATCGGTCCATTTTTGGACCTAGTCCCCATATAGATATAACATCCGATATGAACTATTTCATATCTGCTGCCAAAAAATTTAATAAAAATGCCACTCAAATTTGGTTTATGCTTATTTTCTATATCCAATTAGTTGGGCCTAAGAGATAGGGTCTCTAAACGCATGGTATAGGGTATCGTATAGTCGGTCTAGACCGACTATAATTTTCTTACTTGTTTTAGTTTTATTTTGAAACTAAAATATTTTCAAATAATATTTTTATTATTCTTTTTCATATTAAATTTTCCAAAAATTACATATAAGTGAAATTATTCGGGTGAGCTTATCATTTAATTATAATTTTTTGGCACCGACAACAGTATTTGATTTATATAATTCTTTCGGTTAAACCTACCAAGCCAGGTTAGTTGTTTGGTATTCTTTTGATATGACCGAATTCTATAACTTTAATTACTAATTTGGTTGTATTATATTTACTTAAAATTTGTCACAATAACTGTAAAAACATTTCCGGTTTAAAATATATTATGTTAAAAGAATTATAAGTTGTAATCACTAATATCTAAGAACGTATCATGTTATAATTGGTTTAATATAGTTCCCCTCAATTGAATTAGCAGAATAATTTGCATAAAAACTTTGATTGGTAAATGGAAATAATTTTTCTATTGAAGGTACATTCACTTTATGCGAATTATGTTTATATGATAGATAATGAATCAAATATATTGTATTTTTAATTATTTACGAATTACATTAAAAATAATTGTTAGCTAATTTAATTTTTGTATTGCTAACGGAATTCCTACCAATCCTTTTCACTTAAAAAAAAAAATTAATTTCAGAACAATGTTTGCATGATCTATGGTACTTTTAATTAATTGCTTCTAACTTGGGATATAGTCTATATACTGAAACTACTTCCGAAAAAATAAGCATAAACCAAATTTGAGTGGCAATGAGTTTAATTTTTTTTGCCTTCGGATAAGAAAAAGTTCGTATGGAATGCTGTATTCATATGGGTACTAGGTTGAAAAATGGACCCATCCTGACCATATTTGGTAAGTCACTTAGTTTTTGCCAAAACATGTACGAAGCAAACTTGAGAAAAATCTATGCAAGATTTTTGTTTTCTGATAAATTTAACTGAAGATCGGTTATCAGCTTTATATGGAGGCTATACCTAAGAATTGTCCTACAGAGTAGAGTTTTGGATTACTGATTGCTGGATGTAATAAACACAAACAAACCCAATTTCGCCGATATCTATATGATAATTTCGATATTATGGTAATTTAAGTCGATCTCATGGGGGTCATTTGTATGGGGCCCAGGTCTGAACATTAACCGATTTTCACTAATTTCTATGGCATTCATCCTATGGCCAATGGAAGTTTATACACTAAATTTCTTCGAAATATATTCATATTTCCGAACTGCAGTTCGATTACAAAGTTTGCATGGACACATGGACGTGCAGACGGACGGACAGACATAGCTAAAATTATTCATAAGGTAGTTCTGAGTCGATCGGTATAATCGGACAGTTACAAGAATCAGCACGATATCAATTTTTTATATTTATTATTAAACGTTTTTATTTTAATTTCTCTTATTTAATTTTGGTTGATTTATGGATTTAACTTTGTAATTCCCAATAATCATTTCGATATTATTAGTTTCATTTTCACTAAAAATAACTGAGGGTGTGATCGTGATTTCCACAGACGGACAGACGGACATCGCTATATCAAAACGGCTTGTTATGAGGATCAAGAATATATGTATATTTTATAGGGTCCAGACTATTTTTATAATTATTTCAAATGGAATGACAAATTTATATATACACTGTGCACACTGGTGTGGATAGTATAAAAATTACAAAAAAAAAACTTTTCCATAAAAAGTTTTTTTATTAAGATATACGTATTAAAATAATAGTGTAGAAATTTTTTTCACATTTTGTTACCTTGTGTAATTTTTACTACATTTTTTATTTTTTATGTTAACTGTTTTTCTATAATATTAATAGCCTAGGCTAATACTTGTTACCGATGTTTTGTTCTACTGTTTTATCCCGATTTTGACCAAACGTATATTATTTGAAAGATATTTCATTTTGGTTGTTCACCAGATTTACAGATTTTTGAATTTTTTCCTTTATTTTCAGTAAATTGCGTTTAAAATTGCTACTAACACATACACAAAATTATCATCATTCACAATAATAATAAACTAAAAAAGTGTTGGTTCGTGAATTGGCTGAGTTGAGAAATAAAGTTGCCTAGAAATTGCACTCGAATTTCGAGCTCTGGAATCTGCTAGTTTCAATTAATAGCTTAATTTATGTTGGTTTATCAATTTAAATTTTCAGTTGCCAATAACAACACTGTAGAACAATTCGAGAATTGTGGTACCGAGTAATGCATTTTTCAGATAGAAATTAATTCTTTTTATAAAAATTACCATCATTGTTTTTATAAAATCACAATAAATAAGAAGTTATAATAAATATTGGCCAAAAAGAAGGGCAATTAACTTTAAATTTAAAAGGTATTATAATTTAAGGGTTAATAACACTGTGCAACAGTCGGATATTTGTTGTACACTTTAGTTTATATATTCTAATTCTCTAGTTGATAAGATGAAACAAATGTTTAAAATAAAATCCAAATAAGTTATTGCTTTGGAAGTAATGAAAAAGTGATTCCTTTAGAATGATTTCACTTTTTTGTTTTTGCTCAATAACACAGTGTGTAGGGTAGTCCACATAATTTCACTACTACTCGTATATATTATTTTTTTATTCCTCCTTTAACCAAAAGCGTGAAATTTATATACCGTGAAATAATTCACTACTTGACATTTTTAACCTAGAAAAGAACTTATGTGTAATGTAGTTGTCTGTGCGATTATATGGTAAATTCACTTTATAATTTCTTTAGCAAAAAGAAAAAAAAAAATATAAATGAAAATAAAATAATAAAAAAAAGACAATTAAACTTATTTATGTGATAATGCTGTGTATAAGAATTAAATGCACAAGAATGATTGTGCTGGAATTGCACAGTTTGTGTAGGGTTGACATATGATTTTAAATGCTTTAAGTACATAAATACTTGCTGGTTACTACTTTAAGCCAACATGAACTGGGTGTGGTGGTTGTTTTATTTTTATAATTTTTTTTTTTCAGTTGCGTTAATAAATAGTTTTATTTTTTAATAATTTTAGTAGGTACTAATACAGTTTGGAAAATTAATAAAGATTTAGAAGTTTTCGTCTGGTTCATCTGAAATAGTGATAAAATCTATTTGGGCCTTTCGAAGTAAAAAGCAAGTAAGAAAATTTTGTACTATACCTTATATCGAGAAAAGATCTTTGATTCAAATGTTCTGGTTGATAGGAACAAAAATAGACATAAACTAATTTTATGTGAGATTTTCATGAGCATGGCTGCCACTTTGCAGTAAAAATCGAAAATATGTGCTTAAAGTAGGCACTATAAAATCCAAAAATTTCACCAAAAATATGCGTTTAAAAATTATATGCGTTTAAAAATTATATGGTTAGGATACTTTGTGCTGATGTTTGTAACTCCTAAAAATATTTGACCTAGAACCATCTTTTATTATGCCGATCGACTCAGAATCACTTTCCGTCCGTCTGTCTGTGTGTCCATGCAAACCTTGTAATCAAACTACAGTTCGCGAATATGAATATATTTTGATGAAATTTTGTATATAAGCTTCTATCGGACATGGGACGGACCCTATTGAAATTGTTGAAAATCAGTTCATGTTGAGACCTAGTCCCCATACAAATGACCCCTATGATATCGACTTAAATGGTCATAATATCCAAATTTACAAATATGTCGCGGTTGAATTGGGTCTGTGTATGTTTATTGCATCCATTAATCAGTAGTGCAAAAACAAAACCTATAGGACAATTCTCAGTCATAGCCCCCATATAAAGCAGCTCCCGATCTTCACTTAAATCTTTCAAAATTCAAAAATATTCTACAGATTTTGCTCAAGTTTTGTTTATATATAGGTTTTTGCAAAATATAAGTGAATTAACCAAATATGGTCAGGATCGGTCCATTTTTCAACCTAATACCCATACAAATATAGCATCCGATATGAACATTTTCATATCTGCAGCCAAAAAATTGATAACAATTAATGTATCCAAATAGTTGGACTTAAGAGATAGGCATGGTATAGGATATGGTATAGTCGGTCTAGGACGACTATAATTTTCTTAATTATTTTATTTGCGTTTATGTTAAAAAGTGCGGTTGTCATTTATTGTGTTCTTGACTTTTTGCGGACAAAAATTCTACACAGAAGTGTTATATATGTGGGGCCAGAAGGAAAATGTTCAATTCAGTTGAAAGCATGATTGCGAGGAAAGTAAAAACACATTCTTTGGAGTTTGGTTTGTCTATACTTCATGGCTGGTTTCGATGTTTTGAATGCCTTCTTCACATATAGTATAAAATTTCTATTAAAAAATGCCAAAAAGAACAGATGAAGACATAAAAAATTGTTGCTGAGAGAAAATCCAAAAATAGTTTCGAGAAAGAACTGGTTCGATTGTAGATCAGGATTTGGTGATTCTAATGACAGGAATACCGCTAGATGTTTTTTCAGAATGCGAAAATATCTGCTGAAATTACGAAAGTGAACTTAACTTTGATTAAAAAAAAAAATGCATACAATACTGATTGTAGTTTCTTGTGTTCGTAAAGTTTCTCACAACACAGCTACATAATTCGTTGAAGAAGATCCGTGGCTTTGTATACCTCCCACTTTACATAAATTTTGTATTCACGGGCTGGAGATTATACTGAAGAAGCTCAAGAAGCAAGAAGGAAAGATTTTAAAAAATATAGAGAGAACTTTGCTCGTAAATGTAGAAGATCAGACCCATTTATATCAAGCATGAGCAAGAAAGATGAGAAAAATAAAAATTTATCAACTACGGAATTAGGGTTATTATTTTTGACAAAATTATGATGATGATGAAAATTATGATAAAGATGATGATAATGAAGATGGTGATAGAGAAGATGATGATAATAGCGATGAAGAAAGTGATTATGATAATGATGAAGAAGATAAGGACGATAAAAAAAAAATCATGTGAGTCCGATCACAGGGGAGATGTGTAAACATCTAGTAATTAAAGATTTTTTATGTCACCTTTTTAAAATTAAACAGAAAGCGTCATCTATGTATCACTTACAGCAAATTTGTGGGGTTGTTGAATTATGTATATGTTGTATGTTTGTATTGTGCAATTTTTAACATTTTACAGTAAAGGGTTGTTAAATTAGCTGAAACAATTAATGTTATAATTTTTTCACCAATAGAATCATAAGTCATACCGATTTGTCTTACGGCTCACAGCGTAACATGTAAGCTCACATGTTACGCTGTTTTTGTGATTGAATTGTGAAGTAGAAATTTACCCCCTTGCGCGTATAAATGTTTACACATCAAAAAGATGATGATAACAGCAATGAAGATAGGGATAACGATAATGGAACTGAAGCTTATGATAATGATGGTGAAGATAATGATGATAATGATAATTGGGATATTTGTGATGAGTTTGTTAATGCAGAATTATATTAATATTTTGTTAAAAAAAAAAATATAAACCAAATTGATTTTTTTTATAAGATGGCTAAATGTAGCCATATATATCGCAAATATGTATCGCACCTGTACCTCTAAAGTGAGTCAACTCAAAATGTTTAAATTTTCACTTTTTGCAAGAAAACGATACACAGTGGTCATATCTATCAACTGTAAAAATCTTACATCGGTTTTTCTAGTCTTTCGCAAAAAAAAAAAAAAAATACAGTTGTAACCCTCTTTGTGTTAGCTTCTTTAGAATCCACTAAAAAAACATATTTTGAGTTGCACCCAACAAACTTGTTATTTTTTTTGATGATCACTGAAAAAATCGGAAAAAACTACTGTTGTATACTTATCATTCGCAATTCTTTACAACGAAACAACTGATTTTAAATTTTGTAGTAAATATTAAAAAAAAAAAAACCGTTTTTGCCTCTACTGAAAATTTGTAAATTTTGAGTTGACTCACTTTATAGGTACAGGTGCGATATGGAGCTTTAAATTGGAATAAGGTAAAATTAGGTAAGAATGTAATTTTGTAGTATTCACCAACAATATGTTAGCTTCGGGTACTTATTCTTCCCACAATGAAAATGATAATGGCGACGATGATGATGAAGATTATTATAAACAGCCCAATTACGAATATTCTCAAGGATTTTTTTCTCACGGAAAATACTTTTCTCAAGAAAAAAATTCTCCAATTATAAATTCCGCGTGAACAAAAAAATTAATAAGTGGTATCATCGAATTTCGAAGCCAGTTGTTTTGCTTGTTGACAATTAATTTTCTATTTTTTTTGTGCGTGCAAACGAAACTAAATTTATTTTAAAGAAAAATTAAATAATAAATAAATAGCATAGCTATGATGCGAGCACTCGTGGAGGAAATTGGTGTTTAAGAACAACAACAACGAAATAGCTAAAGGATTGCTAGAAGTCAATTGCGGGCTGAATCTATGGAAAACAATAAATGCCTGAATTGGCTCTCATTAAAGTTAACAAAAGTTGAAGTTAGGCTTTATTTGTGATCTTCAGCCTACAAGATTAATAAAATATTAATTTTTTTATTTAAATTTTGTTTTATCAAAATACTTCTTACATTTTTATATAAACTCCCGTCTGTTTTGCAAGGGAAATTTTTTGAGGGAAAAAACCAAATTCAAGTGCATTGAGAATAACTACTTTTTTCTCATCGAATTTTTTTCCGAAGGAAAGGGAGAAGTGAGAAATTTCATGCGGAATTTTTGTTTAGAATTGGGCTGAATAAATTTAATGATGATTGTGAAGTAAATGATGATTATGAAGTAAAAAATAATTTTGGCATATACGATGATTAAAATGTTAAGTTATGATTTTCCTAAAAAAGGCTTACCAATTAAAATTTTTTTTCAATACTTTTTCTGAAATGGTTATTTTTAAACTCTTTCTTTTAACTCATACTCTCTGTCTGTCTGTCTGTCTGTCGTGGGTCAACATCATTCCTCCTTATCCAATTGATCTGAAACTTGGCAAATAGTCTTGTTGTGACTACAGATTAATTTTGGGGTAGTCACGCACAGTCACGCATAGTCACGCACAGTCACGGTGTGATCTAAATGTCATTTCCCCTGATCCGATCGTTCTGAACTTGGCACATACACGTCTATAGACTTGCTGTAACCACAGATTAGTTTTAAAATACTCACGGAAAGTCACGCACAGTCACGGAGAGATTCAGAACTCATATGCGTAAGGAAAGAAATAGCTTTAATAAAAAGATAAGATTAAGATTATTTATGTGTTTATGCTTATTCGTCAACAAAAAAAAATATAATTTTCCCAATGCGACTTTTTTGGGTTAAATTTGTGGAATTTGGAGAAAATTTTAATTTAAAATTTTACTAATATAAATACATATTAAATATGTATTACTTTCTTATTTTTTAAAAACGTGTCTTTTTCTAAAAGTGCATTAAATATGTTCTAATTTGAAACTTAATTTGCTATTTTATCGCATTTCGTTCCAAAGTTACAGCCAAAGTTGTGAAATAAGAACATTTTTCCCAAAATATAAAAAAGCGCCTAACAGTTTAAAAAATTTGATTGTCCAATTTTTTTTGAAATGCTGGTTTTTTATTTTTATGTATTTATGAATATCCATAAATAAAAAATAACAATATTTTAAAACTGCGGCTTCTAGTCGCCACTTTGGGTACCATCTACCATCAAACCCACTGTACAATGTTTAGACTAATGAAGCAATCTTCTCTCAGTTGGTACTTTTATGCAGCGATGGCAACTTAGCACTTTTCGCGTTAGACTTAGCGCCTTTTAACTATCCAAAAAGGCAATTTTTCCATTTAGTGTCGTTTTAAAAAATTGTCAATTTTAAATAAAATTGAGCGACTTCCTCAATATTTTAACTTTTTCTCAAAAAGAAAATAATTGGTTCCCTTATTCGTCAGGATGACAAATATTATATAAATTGCCAACTAATTTTAAAATATTAAACAAAATTTTTTGAAAAAAAACTCCGAAGACGTTATTAAGGATTTTTAAAAGATAAAAAAAAAAATAAATCGAAAAATAAGAAAATTGTCTCAATAATTTTGTTGTAGATATATTGACTTTAAGTACTCAACCGATGAAATTTTATGAGTGTACAGCTCAACGAAATTAAAAAAAAAAAAAAATTATAAAGAATATAATATTTATAGATTGAAAATTCTTTATTGCATATTAAATAAAGAATTAAAATTAAGAATTCCTGTTGTATTAATAACATTAGATGTTTGTATTGCAATTAATTCTCTTCAAACATAAAATATATAAAATTTTTATTTAAAGGTAATAAGAAAACGACATGTTTTTATTTGAAAATGAACAGATATATGAAAAGTTTTTAACATATTTTATTTTTTATTATTGATATACACTTAAAATGTTTCAGTAAATATTCAATAATCTGAAATAATATATACGTTTTTTATTAAATAAATTTTTTTTACAAACACAAAACCAGAATTTTTTTGTGGCCTTTGCTTGGCTAAAGTTTTATAATATGCTATATAATTCACTAACTTCAAAATCATATAACCAATTGCGTGTCTTTCTTAAAACCGAACTGCTGCAAATAATTATGTAGTTATGCACTGCCAATTTCAGACACCATGTCACTTACAAAAGCTTGAACGCCTCCTAAACAGTCATAGGTTTGTTATCGAATCAATATTATCATAAGATATCTTGTGCAAGGTCAATTTTTGAACTGAGAAGCACCGTAACATTTAAAATAAACACAAAAAATTTATATAAACAATGGAAATTTACAACATTTCGTTAAAAAAAACCTGCAGAAAACAACTCCTACACATTCCACCAAAAAAAAATTTGTAATAACCTCAAAATATCAAAATATTGAAAAAGTCAACTGACAAAAAGCATTTATTGAAACTCTTAAAAGTACTCACCATTTTGTTCAAAAGCAATTATTTAATTTAATTTAAATAAATAGCAATTTAAAATAAATAAATATTACCGGAAAGCTGAAATTAAACACAACAACATTTAAAACTGCAAATGACTAAAATGTTGACTTAATTTTTTTTATAAGCCTCAATAACATAAACATAAGTAAAGCATTAAAAAAAGAAACAAGTAAGAAAGTTATAGTCGACATTGGTCGACTATACCATAGCTTATAGAATGAGTTGAATTTAATATAGAAATAAAGCATTAAGCAAATTGGAACTAAATTTTCATCTAATTTATATGGGATGGGATTATTTTTTGCGCATTGGATAACAATGGTCCGATTGTTTTATATTTTGTTACATGCCCAAATATAAAAATTTGCCCTTACACTCTTTTTCAAACACATTTCCTACAATGTTGGCCAACAAAATAAAAAGCGTTACACAGGGTAATCACAATAGCAGTAGTATTAAGGTTAAAACAGTTTCTAGTTTTGGCGAAATCAACAATATATTTAATAATACGTTGTAAGAGGAAGTTAGCAGCGAGTATTTAAATTTAATAATATTTCAGCACTTTTTTAAGAGTGCGTATAAAATCTCAATATAAACAAGTTAGAATATTATAGTTGACACAGGCCAACTGTACGATACCCTATGAGTTTCGGAAAAGGCTCTCAAGTCCAAAAATGGACAGACTCCAACCATAAATCAAATTCAAATACGATTGTAATGCATATGTTGACTGGACGTATGTTGAAGTTCGTAGCGGATATAATTATTTTAGCGGATATATTGTAAGTTCGCTTATATCGTTTAGAAACTATGACATGACATGATTAACAAGTGTTCTATTGGTATATGAGCATTAAAATGGGACCAGCTATGTAGTTAGCAAAATTTGTTGTGATAACTTTTATCAAGAAATGATTCAAAAGGAAATATCAATTATATATATATATATATGTATACTTATACAAATATATTTTGCATAGCGTATATCTTGTTCTTAGCTCATAATATATCTTCTACTAGATTGCCGTTAGCTAAACACTAAAATTTTGGTATTTTTTAAGATGATAAACAATTATAATTAAAAACTAGTCATAATTTTTCTGTATATTTTTGTTATAATCATAATAAAGTTAATTATTTTAGCTCAGGAGCCAAATCACCGCATTCGATATCGAGTAAAATCAATTGAAATTCCATATTTTGGTTTATTATTTGAAGAAGACGGACAAATGCTTGACCACGATTCGCTTTTTTTCTTAATCAGAGGCCATAATTCTTCAACTGTGAAAAAGAAAAATTATTCTCTGCCTTTTATTTTCGGAAACAAAAAAATGATTTCGATCGAAAAATTCGATAACGAATGCAATGATTTGTCTGCTGGTCTTAAAACAAAACTCGATATCTTAGCTTTTGATTTGGCAGATATATTACCTAAAGTTTGGATACTTACACTTGCTAGTAAAATATCGGTACACCTAAAATTAAAACTATCATACCATGAAGAATAAAAAATAAAATTATCTAAGCAGAGTTACTTTTTTTCTAAGTAAATTATTAAGCTATTTAATAGTTTTTTTTAAATATTTTATTAAAGCTTTATTACCTTCAACAAATTTTATGCAGGTAGAAAATGTAAAACTAAAAATTCGTATGTAAAAGTATTCATAAATTTGAAATGTTAATACAAAAAAATTAAAATTACATTAATTACAATGTATAGCAGCCATTCTGGGAGTTAGGAATTCCAAGGAAGGGTGAAAGTTAAAAGACAATTTTTTGAACATTTCTTTCAAAAAATTAGTCCAACTAGATTTTCTGAAGCTATTTGCTGAAGAATTAAATGAGAAATCATCAGTGGTTCTTGAATGTGGCCTGAGAATACCAAAACATTTGATGGTTTCACTATAATGGCCTAATATTTACACACTGACCAATATTTTTGATTAAGTCTAGTAACTTATAGGATGTCCTTTGCTCTTTAGGAACTCTGTAAGCTAATTTAAAATCGACCTGAAAGACTTTAAGGTATCCTATTTACTTATTTTCCCTAATCATGATAATTTAAGGCAATTCCTTTGAGGTTATTTTATGCTAAATGCTCTATAGGATTAAGATCGCGTGAGTTTTGATTTACTAATTTTGATTCTTAGTATTTCATTATCCTGTTGGAACCAGAGTGCTTATGTATCCAATTTGATGCATTATAGAGTCAATAAATACGAGTTTACTAGCCCCGTTGCCTGCCATACAACTCCAACCCAAAATGCCACATCCACTATGCTCGACCGTTGGCAAACGATTTGCTTTATTTAAAGTAGTTCCACTTTTTCGCCAAACTAACTTATTTCCGCTGAAAATAAAACACACTTCATTTGCTAAGTCCATATGATTTTTTCTATTGACATCGGAAATGAATGGCTTTTTACGTGCTACACGACCATGAGAGTCAGATTTTTTAATATTTTGTGAACGGTATATTCATGTATGTCTTTGCCAATAGATTTCTTGAATTCAGAACTAATTTTGGAAGCAATATTTTAACGACGTATTCCACTGAGGAGTGCCTTCTGCCTATGATATGAAAATTTTTTTATAAATAGATTTACCCTCATTTCTTAGTTTTAGAATAATTTTTCTCTCATCAGCACCGATTCCTTTGATTTTGGGACTCATCTCAGAGCATACTTTCCAAAAGAAATATAATTATGTCAAATCAATTTTAAACTAATATTTTTATTTCTTATGAATATTTTTAATATTTTAATATTATTAATATATTAGTATTTTTTGTTGTTGAATTTTAGTTTATTTAATTTGATTTGATCTGAATTTATTTTATTTAATGTTTGTTTTATTTTATTTCATATTATTTTATTTATTTTTATTTTACTATATTTAACTTTAATACATTTTGTTTGTTTTATTTTTTTTTTAATTTATTTAATTTTTTATTTCATTTTATTTTATTATTTTTTTAAATTTTATTTTAGTTTATTTTATTTTAATACATTTTATTTTAATATATTTTATTTTTTTTTAATTTTATTTTATTCTATTTTAATTTATTTTTTTTTAGTTAATTTTATTTTAATATATTTTATTTTATTTTTTTATTTTATATATATTTTTTTTTATTTTACTTTATATTATTTTATCACATTTTTTTTTTTTTTTTTTTTTATTTCATTTTATTTTATTTTATTTTTTATTTCATATTATTTTATTTTATTTTGTTTTATTTTATGCTATTTTATTCTATTTTGTTTTACTTTACTTTATTTTATTTTATTTTATTTTACTTTCCTTTTTGTAATTTTACTTTACTTTATTTTATTTTACTTTATTTT